>JAAGEH010000015.1:18839217-19051581 GCA_011751065.1 Lasiurus cinereus | reverse complement strand
GAATAAAAAATCTGATCAAAAGAATAAACTGGTGAATATAATAGAATAAGGGGCATAGAAAAGGAAGTACACTGACAATTCTTGGGGAGAAGGGGTATGGAGGTATGGGAAGAGACTGGATAAAAATCAAACATCTATGGTTGAGGACAGTGGCGGGGGGGTAAGGGCAGAAGGCGGGGTGGGAACCAGGTGGAGGGGAGCAATGGGTGGGAAAAAGAGAAACAACTAATTGTAATAATATGAGCAATAAAGATTATTAAACATAAAAAAATATCTCAGCTCTTATTGGTGCAGGTCGCCACTATTTGAAAAATTTCTTATGGGAAGCATTTGATTAGAATATTTTTCTGTTAGCAAGGAATTTTAAAAGGTCTTTCCAAAGAATTCCTAGTTTTGTGTCTTCAACTAGAGACAAGATCTTATTTAGATGTTGCTTCTATTTCTCCAAGGTGTTACCTGTAATAAAAAGCTTCTACTGCAGTATTGCTGACTTTTTAATCTCTCAGCCTCTTTCATGCTTACTCACACTATCTTTTGCCTAACCACAACCAAAACAATGTTATTGAGCTTTCTTTTCCATGACTCGCACATAAGTTGTATATAAGCAAAGCAATAGGTTCATTGAATATATTTTCTCACACTGCATATGTCCCCTCATCCTTGCAGAATTCTGATCTAACCCCTTAAGTAAGATGTTTCTCTCCCCCTGCCTCCCATTTAGAAAATATTGACTTAATATGTCACACATAGACTGACTAGTAAAGAGTATCATTGTTTAAGTGATTGAAATCTTTATTGCTTCTAAAATTCAAACTTTTACTGCCTTCCATTTTATTGAAAATTTGTGTGTATAGTTTGCCTATGTGTAATATTAAATTACCTATAGCGGAAACTGGAACCCTTGCTGCAGAGTAGGGTTTTGGGCTTTGATTTGGGCTCTTCAGAGAGTCTGAAGAAAGCATGGTATTCCACACAAGTCTTCCAGAAAGCCTTACAAACATCTCGGCTGGCCATGGTGAACTCCAAGGTATCCTTGCATAACACCTGTATAAACCAAGTTCCATCAAGCAAAATAACCTTCAAGATTATAAAGTCCTACAAATCCCAAAGCCTTCCAAACTATTGGTCCACGTGCCATGCAGCTCATGATTTTCCACTTGGCTCCCTATAAGCTTTACACCTATTGAAAACAAATTATTGGCAACCTTCCGAGGAACCGCCAGAGCCACTGCTCAAAAACGGAGCCTTCTCTAAGAACCAAATTTGACCTTGCACACCCCCCTCACCTCAAACATTTTTATCCTTTCTGTTCTGCCAGGAACATTTTTATGAAGTTGTAAATTAGGTTAAAATGAACATTAAAGAATAACTTTTCAAGGTAACAAGAATTATAAATGACCAACAGGAAAGGGGCTAGGGGAGAAGATTTCCATATAGATGATAGGCTTTATAGTATGATTACATGTATATGAACCTTTTTAATATACCAACCAGAAACACTTCTTCCTCTCTAAGATGCCTTGTTTTATGATGGTTTGTATTTTTCATTTAGCATGTTCTAATCTGCTCTGGGGAAGGCTTAGCCTTTCAGACATAAAAGTCAAGTTTTTTTTCCATTCCCTTAATACACTATATACCCACATTTTCCCATATATGTGTGTAGCCATATTTTCAGCAGCCTCCCTCCCCCCAATTTTGATGGTGCCTCTCCCATCTCTTATTCCTTTCCATGTTCCTATATACAATCCTGGGGTTCTCTATAAGCTTCAAACTGGATACAGTCTCCTTATGATTCTATATAAGGCTAAGATCCAGAGAATGAAGCCCAAACTACTGGATCTTCTGTAGGTAAAATAATAATAATAATAATGCATATTTGCTTTATAGTCATAAAAAAACATCTTTACTCTGTACAATGCAGCCTTGACCAATAGTTGTTTCTCTTGCTTAATATACACCTAAACCCTGACATCCTGCTTTTGTAAACTGTAGGTATTCAAATATTTGGCATGTAGTAGATCACCGATTATTTTTGCTTAAGG
This sequence comes from Lasiurus cinereus, assembly GCA_011751065.1. Classification (NCBI taxonomy): domain Eukaryota; kingdom Metazoa; phylum Chordata; class Mammalia; order Chiroptera; family Vespertilionidae; genus Lasiurus; species Lasiurus cinereus. The sequence goes on along the minus strand of JAAGEH010000015.1, from coordinate 19,049,539 downwards.
AAAGAAGATGAAAATACTTTGTAAAATGGAGCAGAAAACAGAAAAAGTATATCCATAGTCCTAGATCTGATCACATCTATTTGACTTATCAGATCCCTGAAAAAATGATTTCTAAGGAAACTTGTCTTTCATCCCAATCACCGTATTTTCCTATTACTTTATTCATTCTAAATTGCCAGTAGGGTTTCTTTGTATTTTGCCTTTAGTAAAAATATGACTAAGTAAAGCTCTGGTTTATTTATGTAGAGTCAAAAGAGGGAGCACATTACCCCTCAGGGCCAGCTAGCTTTCATCATTCACATTCAAACTATTTGCGGAAACAACCAAGAAATCCCAGGTGAACAAAAAGAGATAGACTTTATTAGAAAGCTACTTACCAAGATGTTGGCATGAAGTTTGATGAGAAAATGCTTTCTCTTAAAACTCAACTTGCGGATTTTAGCCCAATTGAAAGTATTAATTTTTGTATTTCCCTATAATTAAATACATGGAAGATTTCAGGGATATGAATATCAGCACAAGCTGGTTTATAAGACAATGCAAACCTGTTAGAAAATATGTCATGAATGAGACTACCCTGGATCTATTTCTTATAGACTGATTCTGCTGTACTTGATAGAAGTTATAGCCAATGAAGGCATTACAGGTGGGGCACAAGCCCTTTTCACATGTTACTTAGCACCCCATACTTCTAGCATAAAGCACATCATGTTTGCTTATAATTACTTGCTTCATTATCTGTGGCCCCTCTATTAAAATGAAAGTTCCACAAGGTCACGTTCATTACTATTTATCTCTGTAGCTCTAGTCCCTGGGACAGAGTGAATGCACAATAAATATATTGAAAGAAAGATGAATAAATAGATTGCTGCCCAATTTTATAAATATACTCAAATCCATTGAATTGTATAGTTAAAATATATGAATTTTGTTGTATGAAAATTATGTATTGATAAAGACAGGGTATTTTGTGTGTGTGTTTTTTAAGAAAGTATAATGCAATGAAGATACTCAATACTAAATATTATTTGACTGGATTTGAGTAAGACAAAATAGACCAGCTATATTGTTCTCAGCTATCCACAGCAGTATTCACACTGAAAGGTATCACAACTAACATTATGGCCATGCACACCTACCCTCCCCATCTGCTCCCATACAATAGAAAATACCAAAGATCATGGGTTAGAGTGAAATGGGTAAAATTCCTTCCTGGGTGAATAGGTATGCCTGTTATCCATTAGTCTTTTGCCCATCAATGTGACTCTTGTGCTCTAAAGTTTACAACCAAATAAATGAGAAGACAAAGATTCTTTTAGCTGAATCTATTCCTGACCTGCTTCGTGATGTAATTCAGTGCTCTAATTTGGTCCTTAGGGTCAATAGGTCTGTGGTTAGCCCTTTCTCTCTCAAATGTGATTTGTTCCCAAACCTTCCTAAGTATCTGCTTTTCATTTCGAAGTTTAGGCAAATGTTCTTGAACCTTAACGTAGATCTAAATTCATTGAATATTTACAGATGTAAGTAGACCTAATAGATTAAAAAATATGCTGAAAAAATAGTTTTTGTCCAAGTTCTGTGGAGTGAGGATTAATGACAAAGAGAGCCATGAATTTGTTTCTAACCTAAAAATCAAAGTTCTGGGTAAAGATGAGCCAGTAAACAGCAATAATTCCCTATTGGCTGATCCTGGGTGCCTCCAATAAAACCAGTAACTGAATGAGAACACCACATTTTGGAACCTTTGAATTGTTTTTGGTTAATTTGTCACAGCCTAAGGTTTGAGGATGCCAAAATCCATATTCTTTACTTAAGAGTCTAAAAGTTCCAAAGATGCTCTTGACTTTCTCTCTCAACCATGCTGGCCTGATCTAATATGTGAGTTTTTTAGAACAATCGGGTATAGACTGCAAATGGAAGCAAACCACATTGAAAGGAGAAGACTGACCCAAAACACTTCTAAGCATTATCTCTCTTTCTGACTGGTAGTAAGACTAAGGGGCTGGATCACCTTGGGAACATACACTAAAACTTGATCCAAGAGAACTCCCAAAGCTAAAGAACTTCAAAGGAAATAGTTGTTACCCGTAACACCAGTACTCCCATGTGAGCAACAGCCAGGTGGATTTGCATCCCTTCACCATCACTGGCGGGGTGAGGCCTGATGCCATACATATCCAACTTCCTTGCTATGTCCAGTAGCAGAATGTCAGATTCAGCTGGGCTCCTGCCACTGCAAGGGGAAAGAATTTATGAGCCTAATAAATGTGGTAAGAATGACAACTTCACCCTGAGAGCTCCATGATGAGTTAATGTTTTCTTGAGCCTCAAGCTTCTCTGACTGAATGGTTTGCTTTTAAATCTGTCCCTCAGCTGCAGTTTTCCCTGCTGGTGAAAACAGGTGCCAGTTAAAAGTACTTACATGTGCTTCTGATGAAAGTGCACGATCTTGCTCTCTAAACAGTCTTGGTTCGGTAAGTACTGGGTTCGTGACAGATGTTTCCTATCTGTTTCTTCATGAAAGTCTCCCAGTTCTGCTGCATAATAGTAAAGTGACATTTTTTTTCACATTACAATTGAGGATCTAAGCAATGGAACACCCAGAAAACTTTCTGACCTCCCCCAAACAGTTCTTTCTTTGCAGGCAATTCAGGCTAAGGCCTCCCATCCCATGCTTTATGTCTAGGGAGGTGGGGGAGAGGTCTAACTGGTTCTTTTTCAAATCAGAAGCAGTAGGTTGTTATGAAGTCCCTTTATAATAACTCACAGACACAAGGTAAGTCTTAAAGGCTACAGGATCACAGATAAGTATTCTGTTATTTTCTTCTCCTACATTCGGTTCATGGTTTCTTTTACATCTGATCAATCCCTGTTATGAGTTGAATTGTATTCCAACCCCTCTCAAACGAATATGTTGATATGCCATTCCCCAGCACCTCAGAATGCAACTGTGTTTGGAGATAGGCTCTAGCAAGGGGTTATTTAAGTTAAATGAGGCAGATGTGTGTCCACTAATCCAATATGACCAGTGTCCTTATAAAAAGAGGAAATTTAGTCACATATAGAGACACCAGGAATGCAGGTACACAGAGGGAAGACCAGGTAAGGATGCATCATGAGGGTAACAATCTGCAAGCCACCAAGAGAAGCTTCAGAAGAAACCAAAACTTCAGTCTTGGAATTCAAGGCTCCAGATTGTGAGAAACATAATTTCTGACTTTTAAACAAACTAGTTTCTGGCATTTTGTTATGGCAGCCCCAGCAAATCAATTCAGCCTCCTAACTATGATGTAGGCCAGTCACAGCAATCTATTACTATGGGAATCTAGTAAACCTGAGCTATCTGTAATCCCCAGTAGATAAATCATACTGGGAATATTCTAGCTTTTCCAACTCACCTTCAGTTTATCTCTGATCAAAGTGTACTCTTTTCTAGATGTCTCCAGTTTATTGTTAGAAACCTATATTATAGCACTATGTCTACAAAAGCAATTGAGCTATATAGGACTATCTGCCCCGACAGTAAATGGCTTCAAACTATTTTGCTTTTGAATTCTTATGTTTTCTTTATAATTTTTATGCCTTCTCCCACTCTGTCAGATTGATATGAATCACTTCCTGGTCATTGACTTCCCCTAAAGTGTTAGTTCTCCACTTGGTTCTCAATTGTGACTTCTAATCTACCATAAAGTGGGAACCAAAAACTAATATTCCAATTAAAATTCACATTGTAACATTTAAAAATTGGAATACAGATATCCAAACCTGTTAGCATTTTATGAATTATAAGAATAAATAGACTTTCCATGGAACCCTGTGGTGCTCTCCTATTAGATAAAATACATGGACATGGTGGGGGGGCACCCATATTGGGTGCTGGTGCTAGAAAGTTATTATTTTCTCTTTTGTCTTGGTTTTCTATTGTGTTTTAGACAGAAGGCATATTCACTTTTAGACAAGTGAGGTCTATGTGTATGTATATTTCAAGATCACATTATAATAAAAATCTCTAATACGTTTTTCAAAAGACCAAATCAATGACTTTATTTATTTATTTATTTATTTATTTATTTATTTATTGCCAAAACTGATAAATGTAAAAATCTCTGTAAAAATCAATCAGGCACATATTGTCTTGAGTAAATATATAAATAACAATTCTTCACAAACTCTTCAAGACAATAAAGGAATGAATACTTTTCAGCTCATCCTACGGAGCCAGTATTACTCTGATACTAAAACCAAAGGCATCACAAGGAAAACAAAAAACTACACACAGATCAATAACCTTCATGGATACAGAGGCAAGAATCCTCAACAACACATTAGTAAAATGAATCCAGCAACATATAAAAATATCATAAAAATATAACACATCATGACCAAGTGTGATTTATCCCAAGATTGCAAGATTACTTCAACATGTGAAGATTAATTAATGTAACATACTATGTTAAAAGGATAAAGGACAAAAATTATATTATCATCTTACTAGATGCAGAAAAAGCATTGGACAAAACCCAACACCAACTCATGATAAGAAGAAATATGTTCAACAAACAAGAAATAGAAGGGAGCTTCTTAAACCTGAAATAGGTTTAAAAATTAAAAATCTATAGTTAACATTATCATTACAGTAAATCATGTGAAAATGAATGCTCTCCTTTAAGACCAGGAACAAGACAAGGATGTCTACTCTTGCAACTTCTACCGAACATTGTACTGGTGGTTCTAGTCAGTGCAATCAGGCAACAAAAAGAAACAGAAAATATTTGTACTACAAAATAAAGAAGTAAAACCAACTTTACTTATAGTCAACATGGTCCTGTATGTACAAAATCCTAAAGAATCTATACAAAAATACCCTACCAGAACTAATGTCTGATTTCAGCAAAGTAGCAAGATAGAAGATCAATATACAAAACATCATTATATTTGCATATATTAGCAACCAAAAAATTCAAAAAATAAAACTAGGAAAACAATGTCATTTGCAATAGCATATATGAAGAATAAAATATTGTGAATAAATTTAACAAAATACATGTAAGACTTACATACTGAAAAGTACAAAATATTGCCAAGAGAAATTTCTAAGAGATCTGTATAAATTGAAAGACATTTCTGGTTCATGGATTAGAAGACTCAGCATTGTAAAAATTTTAATTCTGCCAAAATTGATGCACAATTTCAATGTAATCCCCATCAGTATTTTGTAGAAATTAACAAATGATCTTAAAATTTTGATCTTGGAAATTCATAGGATACAAAATAACAAAACAATTTTGTGAAAGAAGAAAAAAGCTGGCGGAAGTACACATCCCCATTTCAAAGCTTAATACAAAGCTACAATAAATAAGAATATAGGAATGAATAAGACAGAATAGGAAATAAAAATAATACAGTATAGAACATATATACTAATGGAACATAGTTGAAAATCCAGAAATAAGCCCTTACATTTATTGTCAAATGATTTTTGACAAAGTTGTCAAGACAATTCAATGGAGAAATAATAATAGTTTTTTCAACAAAAGGGACAAATATACATTCAAATGCAAAAAAAAATGAAGTTAGATTTCTATCTCTCAACATATGACATATAATCATACAAAAATAATTCAAAATGAATCATAGATCTAAATCTAAGAGGTAAACCTATAAAAGTTCTAGAAGAAAACTTAAGAGAAAAATATTTGTGACTTTAGGTTAGGCAAATAGTTCTTAGATAATACACCAAAAGATGATCCACCAAAACAAATTGAGAAAGTATAATTCCATCAAAATTAAAAACTGTTCCACTAAAAATTACAGCATTAAGAAAATGAAAAACTCAAGCCCCAGGTTTGGGGGGGAGAATAGCAAATTACATATCTCATAAAGAATTTTAATGAGAATATATAAAAATATTTTAAAATTCAATAAGAAAACAATTTATTTTAAAATGGACAAAATATTTGAATGGGCATTTTAACAAAAAAACATGAACATTGTTAATGAGCAGTTGAAAAGATGCTCAACATCATTAGTCAATAAAAATGCTAATTAAATTGCAATGAGATACCTCTTCATATCCAATAGAATGGTGATAATAATAAAAAATAGACATCACCAAGTACTGATAAAGATGTGGAGAAATTAGAAACCACATACATTTTTTATTATATTGTCACAATATAAAGAACAATTTGGCAGTGTCTTAAAATGTTAACCGTAAATTACTTTAAGAAGAAACAATCAATTGCACTTTCAGGAATCTACCCAAGAGAAATAAAAACATGTGTCCACATGAATGTTCAAAACATTATTCATACTAGTTAAACTACAAACAATCCAAATGTTCATGATCATATAAATAGATAAATAAATGTGATATATCCATAAGATGAAATATTACTCAGCAATAGAAAAAAAGAAATTGGAGGTGGAGACCATGCTATCTTGAAGAGGAAAGTGGATGTTATCAGAAGCCTGAAAATCCTGGGAATCTAAAACTATGGCAACAAGCCAAAAGCTGTGAACCCAATAACACCAGTCCTCAAATGGCACAAGCAAGTGCTTGACAAGAGCTCTGAACCTCCTCACAGAAAAGTCAGATTTTGCCTTGGATAAGGAGAGAGTGAACTACATAATCAGACACCCAGAGAAGAGAGATCATGGGGAGAAAAAGAAACAGCATGCATATGAAAGAAAAGCAGGCATCACCAAAAAAGGAAGTAAATGAAATGGAGGCAAGCAACCTGTCAGAGAAAGAATTCAGAAAAAAATGGTCATAAGGTGGATGAAAAGAATGGAAGATTTCAACAATATGTGTAAGAACCAAGAGGAAATGAAGAAGAACCAAGAAGAAATGAAACATGACATTGCTGCTATAAAGAACTCAACAGAAAGCATCAAGAGTAGACTAGAAGAAGCAGAGAACCACATCAGTGAGCTAGAAGATAAGGTAGTAAAGAATACAGCAGAAAAGCAGCTTCTAGAAAAAAAATTAAAAAGCAGGAGTAGAGACTAAGGGGACTTTGGGACAACATAAAACAACATCTGTATAATAGGGGTACCAGAAGGAGAGGCAACTGTGCAAGGTATAGAAAACCTGTTTGAAGAAATAATGACAGAAAACTTACCAGATATAGGGAAGAAAAAAGAAAACACACAAATCCGAAAAGCTCACAGAGTCCCAAACAAAATGAACCTCAAAAGATCGATGCCAAGGCACATTCTAATCAAATCGGCAAACACCAGTGACAAAGTAAGAATGTTGAAAGCAGCCAGAGAGAGACAGAAAGTTACCTACAAAGGATCCCCCATCAGACTAGCGACTGATTTCTCAACAGAAACACACCAGGCCAGAAGGTAATGCTATGAAATATACAAAATCATACAAAGGAAGGGTCTGAATCCAAGAATACAGTACCCAGCAAGACTATCAGTCAAAATTGAGGGTGAATGCAGGAGCCTCATAGAAAAAAAAAAAAGGACTAAGGGAGTTTATTACCACCAAACAAGCAATGCAAGAAATGCTAACGGGTCTGATGTAAAAAGAAGAAATAGGAAGTGAAGAAGGAATACAGTCATAAAGTACAGAAATGGCTACAAACAAGTACCTGTGAATAATAACTTTAAAAGTATATGGATTAAATGCCCCAATCAAAAGACATAGGGTAACTGAGTGGATAAGAAAACATGACCCATATATCTGCTGTGTACAGGAAATTCACCTCAGAAAAAAAGTCACACAGAGATAGAGGCTGAAGGGATGGAAAAAGGTTTTTCAGGTAAATGAAAATGGAAAAAAAAAACCCAGCTGGAGTAGCAATAGTTATATCCGACAAATTATATCTCAAAGTGAAGGACATAAAAAGAGATAAAGAAGACCCCTTAGAAATACTAAAGGGAGGAATCCAACAAAAAGAAATAACTCTGTAAAACATATACACAACCAATACATTTTTAAAAATGCCTGGAGGATATCAACAGAGAGATTAAGCCAAAACTAGTTGGCTCAGTGGATAGAGCATTGGCCTGTGGACTGAAAGGTCCCAGGTTTGATTCAGGTCAGGGGCATGTACCTTGGTGGTGGGCACATCTCCAGTAGAGGGTGTGCAGGAGGCAGCTGATCGATGCTTCTCTCTCATCGGTATTTCTAACTCTCTATATCTCTCCCTTCCTCTCTGCAAACAATCAATAAAATATATTTTTTAAAAAGAGAGAGAGATATTAAAAGCAATACAATCATAGCAGGAGACTTTAATACCCCACTATCACCATTGGACAAATTCTTTAAGCAAAAAATCAGGAAAGAAACATCAATCCTAAATGACCCACTAGACCAGATGGAACTAATTGACATCTTCAGAACATTTCACCACAAAGCCACAGAATAAACATTGTTATCAAGTGCACATGGGTCATTTTCTAAGATAGACCATATATTGAGTCAAAAGCAAAGTCTCTTCAAATTCAAGAAGATAAAAATCATATCAAGTGTATTCTCAGATCACAGTGGCACAAAAACAATTGAAAAATCAAATACATGGAGATTAAATAGCATGCTATTAAACAATGACTGGGTTACCAGAGAGATCAAAGAAGAAATAAAAAACATCATGGAAACAAACAACAATTAAAATACAACAATCAAAAATCTATGAGACACAGTGAAAGGAGAAAGGAGTCTTGAGAGGGAATTTCTTTAGCACTACAAGCCTACTTCAAAAAAAAAAAAGAAGAAAGAAAGAAAAAATGGTAATAAATTACCTAACCCTACAACTCAAAGAGTTAGAAAGAGAGCAACAAGAAAAGCCCAGTGTAAGCAGAAGGAAGGAAATAATAAAGATCAGAGCAGAAATAAAAGACATAGAGAACAAAAAACAATACAAAAGATCAATAATACTATACTAAGTGCTGGTTCTTTGAAAGGATAAACAAGATTGATGAACCTCTAGCCAGGCTCACCAAGAAGCAAAGAGACTGGATCCTAATAAACAAAATCAGAAATGAAAGAGGAGAAATAACAACAGACTCCAAAGAAATACAAAGGATTGTTCAAAAATACTATGAACAACTTTCTTCAAACAAACTGGAAAATCTGGCGGAAATTGACATATTCCTAGAAAAATACAACCTTCCAATACTAAATCAGAAAGAATCTAAACATATCAATAGGCCAATAACTATGGAAGAAATTGAGCAGTCATCAAAAAGCTTTCAGCAAACTAAAGCCCAGGGCCAGACAGCTTCACAGGGGAGTTTTACCAAACATTCAAGGAAGAACTAAAACCTATCCTCCTCAGATTATTCTAAAACAATCAGTAAGAAGAAACACTTCCAAGCTCATTCTATGAAGCCAGCATTACTCTAATATCAAAAGCAGATAAAGACAACACAATAAAAGAGAATTACAGGCCAATGTCCCACATGAACATAGATGACAAAATCCTCAACAAAATTCTAGCAAATCAAATCCAGGAGTACATCAGAAAGATAACCATGACCACGTAGGATTTATCCCAGGGATGCTAGGATGGTACAATATATGCAAATCAATAAACATAATGCATCATACAAACAAACTGAGAGATAAAAATCACATAGTCATATCAATTGATGCAGAAAAAGCATTTGACAAAATCCAACACGCTTTCTTGGTAAAAATTCTCAGCATGGTGGGAATAGAAGAATCATTCCTCAACATAATAAAAGCCATATATGATAACCCCACAGCCAACATCATACTCAATGGGAAAAAACTAACACCATTTCTCCTAAGAACAGCAACAAGACAGGGATGTCCACTCTCACCATTCCTTTTAGACATAGTACTGGAAGTATTAGCCATGTGATTAGACAAGATGAAATAAAAGGCATCCAAGTTGGAAAAGAAGAAGTACAGCAGTCCTTATTTGCAGATGACATGATATTGTACATAAAAAAGCCTAAAGACTCCATCAAAAACTATTAGACTTAATAAATAAATTTGACCATGTATCAGGATTCAAAGTTAACTCCAAGAAATCTGTGCCATTTCTATACACCAATAATGAACTTTCAGAAAGAGAGACTAAAAAAGCAATCCCATTTACTATCACTCTAAAAAAATTAAGATACCTAGGAATAAACTTAACTAAGGAGGTAAAAGAACTATATGTGGAAAACTACAGGACACTGAAGAAAGACATAGAGGAAGACATAAACAGATGGAAGAGCATACCATGCTCATGGATTGGGAGAATCAACATCATTAAAATGTTCCTACTACCCAAAGCAATGTATAGATTCAATGCATTCCCCATTAAAATACCAAGGGCATATTTCACAGACCTAGAAATAAGTCTCCAAAAATTCATTGGAATTATAAAAGATCCTGAATAGCCACATCAATCCTGAGAAAGAAGAACAAAGTATGTGGGATCTTAAGCTGTATCACTAAGCCACTGTTCTCAATACAGCCTTGTGCTGGCACAAGAACAGACATATAGATTAATGGAATAGAATAGTGAACCCAGATACTGACCCAAACCACTATGCTCAATTAATATTTGACAAAGGAGGCATGAACATACAACAGAGTCAAGATAGCCTCTTCAACAAGTGGTTTTGGGAAAATTGGACAGATACATGCAAAAAAAATGAAACTAGGTCAACAACTTACACCATATGCAACAATAAACTCAAAATGAATAGAGGACTTAGAGATAAGATGGGAAACCATAAAAATACTAGAGCAATCAACAGGCAGCACAATCTCAGGCATATGCTGATGAAATTTCTTCATTGATACCACTCCTAGAGCAATGGAGACTAAAGAGAAAATAAACAAATGGGACTACTTCAAAATAAACCATCAACAAAACAAGAAAGCCCACTGTATGGGAGAGCACATTTGCAAATGTCATCACTGATAAAGGTTTAATTTTTAACATTTATAGGGAACTCAAACAATTTAATAAAAGGAAGACAAATGATCTGATAAAAAAATGAGCAATGGATCTAAATAGAATCTTTTCAAAAGAAGACAGAAGGAAGGCCAAGAGACTTATGCAAACATGCTCAAAGTCACTAATTTTCTGAGAGATGCAAATCAAAAGGACAATGCAGTACTATCTCACACCTTTCAGAATGGTTATAATTAACAAATCAACAAATGACAAGTGCTGGCAAGGATGCACAGAAAAAGGAACCCTCGTGCATTGCTGGTGGGAATGCAGACTGGTGCAGCCACTGTGGAGAACAGTATGGTGCTTCCTCAAAACACTGAAAAATGGAACTCCCATTTGACCCAGTAATCCCATTCCTATGAATATATCCCAAGAAACTAGAAACACCATTCAGAAAGAATATATGCACTCCTATGTTCATACACAATTCAATATAGCTGATTTGGAAACAGCCTAGGTGCCCATTAGCAGGTGAATGGATTAGAAAACTATGGTATATCTACACAATGGAAGACTACGCTACTATAAAAAGGAAGGAATTCTTACCATTTGTAGCAGGAAGGATGAAAGTGGAGAGCATTATGCTCAGTGAAATTAGCCAGGCAATGAAAGAAAGACCACATGACCTCACTCATTTATGGAAAATAAAGAGCATTAAAATCTGATGAACAAAAAGATAGATACAGAGGCAGTAAAGCATAGAACGAGACTGTCAAATTACAGTGAGAAGGCTGGGAGTTGTTGGGAATGGGGGAAAATAAATCAAGCAAAGGACTTGTTTGCATACATGTAAGCACAACCAATGGAAACAAGACACAATGCGGGCATTTGCCACGGGGTAGGGGAGGCTGGGAGAAGGTCAATGGGAGAAAAAAAGAAGATATATGTACTACTATATGTAATACTTTCAACAATAAAGATAATATATAAACTGCTATGATTCATGCTAGATCATGCATGAATTTAAAAAATATTATGCTGAGTGAAAAAGACAGATAAAAATACTTCATATTTTATCATTCCAATTACATGAAATGTCCAGAAAAGACAAGTCTATTTGAACATAAAGTAAGTTAGTGGTTGCAGAGGTTGAGCATGAGAACAATGAGTGAGTGAAAATTGGCATGAGAGATCTCTTTTGGCATGATGAAAATGTTCTGAATCTAAATTGTGCTAATGGTTGCACAACACTGTAAATTCAGAGTTATAGCACCCTATATTGACCCTATGGAAAACATAAGGACACATAATACTGCTTGTTTTTCTCTCAATGTAAGACTATGACAACTTAGAAAGTAAACTACGACATACAATATCAGTAACAGAAGTTAACAAATGTTTTAAGCACCTGCACTGTTACCACATGGATCCAAGCTACCATTATTCCTCTCTTCTGCAATTGTCTCTTATCTGGTTTCCCCACTTCCACCATTCCTTTACAAAATTCTATTTTCTTTTCCTTTTTATTGAATAAATTTGACATGTAACATTGCATAAATTTAAGATGTACAGGCTATAACTTTTATGTACTTATATATTGTAATATGATTGGTATTATAGCAATATTATCACACTAGTGGCCTGGTGCACGAATTAGTGCACCAGTGGGATTTCTTGGTATGGCCAAGCACCGGGCAGCTCCGGTTCATCCCAGCCTCACTGTGCCTTCTGCCACTATTCAGTAGTCACACTGCCACTCTGCTGCAGTCTCCACATGCCCATCCTAGGGCAATACCGGCCTGCCCATGACCAAGAAGCAGCCACGAGCTTATGTCCAGGCAATCCCTGGTAATAAGTTCTTGTCATAGCAACCGGTCATTCTGTCATTTGGTCAATTTGCATATTGTGCTTTCATGATATAGGATTACATAATTATAGTACAATTTATGGTCTCTATTAATTATACTGTGTGTTAGAATTCTATGGCTTATTTACTACTCATTACAAGTTTCTATTTTCACCATAGAAGCCACTATTATCTTGTTAAAACCTAGTTCAAATCATTTCACTCCTCTGCTTTAAATGTGTTGATAGCTTCCCATCTCAGAGTAATGTTCTAGGTCTTAACATGCTTTTAAGGTACCCCATGATTATTATCTCCGTCTCTCAATTCCAGGCAGCCACAAAGTGCTTAATATTTCTTGAACATTCCAGCATGTTCCATGTTCCCACCTCAGGCCCATTATGCTAGATGTTTTCTCTGCCTGAAAATTCCTTCCACCTGGTCTCTACATGGCTTCCTCTCTCAGCTCCTTCAATTCTTTGTTCAGTTGTCACCTTCATAGTGAATCCTATCCTGACAACTTTATTGAAAAAATTAGTATCCACCCCCATAATTCCCCATCTTCTTTTTATACTTTATTTTCTCCAACACTTTTATCACCTTTTACCATGCATAATATATTTCCTTATTTTGGTTATTGTATGATTCTCTACCACTGCCAAAATGTGAGTTCCACGAAGGCAAGAATTTTTGTCTGCTTAATTTACTGCTATGTTTCCAATGCCTCTAATAATACCTGGCATGTAGTGGGTACTCAAGAAATTTTTGTTGAATAAATGACAAAGATAAGTAGCTAAAGCCATTCATAAAAATGAGGCTTCATTTGAAATGTACAAATTGTGTTTGGGAGGAAGTGTCTGGCTAGAGCCGGAATGTAGTATAAGAGAGACTTAAACGATGAGGTCAGATCATGGAGGTTCTTGAATGTGTAGAACATAAATATTGGATGAATGAATAAATTAGCAAATTAATGAGAAATCTGGTTGTGTTCTGCTTACTGCCTACATATCCAGTGAAACTGTCTGACATGGACGGGTTGTAAAGAGCTGACTCCTTGAAACTTTAGCCTTTTTCTATGGAAAGAGCATCTATTGACAAAAGCTGAAGTGTTCCATGCTGTGCCTGAAATGGCCACTAGGGAATTCCCAAATCTATAATGCTGTACCATTAGGAATGACATTGGGCTTCCCCATTAAAGGCTGTCATGGAGCTTCAATCCCCTGATTGCTACCTTAATAGTTAATGGAGAAGTATGTCTCTCAACATTGTTTTCCCTATTTGCCTTACCCTGTGACCTCTGCCAAACAAAGCACAATAGTGAACATACTGTTAGTGTCCTTGACATTCAAGGCCCTTTCTGCCACCTCTCCTAAACAGACCCTATACTTGAGCTTTACCTGAGTTGCATCCTCTATATACATGACTTCTTATCCTACTACCATTTTTCCATGCTCTTTTCTCTTCCTATTACTATATAGCCAATACCTATATGTAATTTTAAGAACCAGTACAAAAGCTACATTCTCCATAAGCCTTCCCTGATTACTATTTTCCTCACTGCTCACTGCCTTCCTGAGATCCTGGGGCTGTCATTACCTGTCCCAGTCAAGAGTACTGACTGATACATACTGATTCACAAAATGTCCCTCTCCAAGCACTTCATTTGGAAGTTCCCAGTAAAAACAGAAATCTATCAATTACGGACTATCATGATGTAAGGACAGAGGCAAACAGATGAACTTGTGAAAGAAACAAAAATGAATGTATGATCCTGCAGAATGGTAAGGAACAAGATATTCTTGGAAGGCCTTTCTCAAAGAGAAAGCACAGCCAGCCCTAGAAGAAGATATGCTATTTCTAGTTGCCTCAACCCTGACCTTCAGGGTACAGAAGCAGCCTGGTCTGCCTAAATTCACCCACTCCCAGGTATGCCCCCCACTGTTTCCCAGGCTCTTTCTACCTGCTTTCATTATTCAACCTAGTCCAACTACTTAGCTGCTAGCAGAAGGAGAACTCTAACAGATGCCTGGGGCCTTTTTCCTTTTTAGCCTCTCTCTATCTGATATACTCTGTGCTTTGTTCTCTGTAATCATGATACAGAGCAACACAGAAATCACATCAAACGTGACAATGTGCCACAGAAAGCACATGCCAGAAATGTATCCTGGGGCAAGTAGAGAGAGTGGAGCCTGCCTGGCAAAGTACCTGCCTGCATTAGTCCAAACCAGTTCCTGGACAGTAAGCCAGTGGGAGGAGAAAGTTAGACCCGGGCAGTAGAAAATCAGACTTTACTTTTAATCTACATAAACACAACCACTCTGTGACAAAAATAGTTTTGTCACCATTTTAAAGTGCAAGACTCTCAGGCACAGTCAGGTAAGAGGACTTTACTCTAGGATACAACAGTTAAAATGTAGTGGAGATAGTATTTGAATCTAAATTTCCGTAACTACAATGACAGCCTCTTTCTACTGCACCATGCTCTTTTCATATATTTTATCTAGGCTTTCTCTCCTTACATAATGGTGGGCACGCTGAGGGTGCTCAGCTCCTTTGCTTGGTTCTCTGCCTAGTTGATATGCCCCAAAGACAACATTTGCTACTTACATTGTAAGATGTGAGACACCATCAACGCTGTACAGTTGTCACTGCATGGAAGCCTTCCTACAGCCAAATCCTTCTTTATTTGAAGAGTAAAAAGATACCTGCAAGGAAGTTGGGGGGAAATCTCTTGAGAAAGAAACAAAAACAAAAAGAAGCATATTCCTTCTCCCACATTCAAAATGTTTCAAGAATGAAACGGCACCCCCAGTCAGTAGGGTGTTTTTGGGGGTGGTGAGTAATGTACAGGCTTTGCTTCAGCCCCAAACCAGTACTAGACCACAGCTTGGTTGATCCAGCACTTTGGCAGGACTAACTACCATTAGGAATCACCCCAGCCAAATCCTCCTGCCAACTTCAAGGAATTGGCCAATCATCCTCTGGTGGTTTCTGCCACGTAGCAAAGCCACATACCCAGCCAGAGAGAAAGGGAAATTCAGCAAGAATCAGCCTGCTCAGGAGGCCAGTACTGCTCTGTTTAGAAAATACAATCAAGCACTCACTATCAAAACTATTTAGGAGGTTGACAGGGCAGGAACAATCACCCCATTTCACAATTATGGGAAGACAGAGACTAGGTGATTTGGGCAAGGTTATATCACCCAAAGAAAGTGAAACTGTGGTCAGAACTCAGGTCTGCCACTGAATGTAGGCCTCCTTCTATTCTAAAAATTGTGTTTCAGAAATCAAAGACTTGAGACCACTCTTTGCTCTGTGCAGAGTGCTGGGCTGGATCACCTTCTCTGTGTCACCACAGCCAAGGCAGCACTCTGCACAGAGCAGGTATGGAATCACTATATACTGAATGGAATGAAGCCCTTTTTACACCAACAGCTCCTCAGGGACTCATAAAGTGCCAGTTGGTATCTAGAGCTTTGCCAAACAGATAGCATTTGTCTCACACTTTTAAGCCATTTATCAAAGGAGAAGCAACTTTTGAAAAGATGTATATAATTAAGATCCTACCACTCATGGCTTTATCTCATAGTCCAAAATTGCTTCTGACATTTTATTTTATACATTAAAACATTTATTATATCTGCTGTTGGCATTTCCCTTTATTTATATAAAGCTATATCTGGACTTCTATTTAAAACAAATTAAGCCTTGAAGTCAATGCAGAGAATCAAAATTAATTTCAGGTGATAGATGAAAATTCAGATTAGAAAACATACAAGTAAATTAGCAGGTAATTATTCAATTTACAAAAGCACTTTTCATTATAATACTTCCTACTGTGTGAGTTAGAGATGATTCAATTAGAAATTATTATTTGCACACAAGTGTAAGAAACTTATGTATTGGACCTAAACAAAGCATTGTTATCAAGTCAATTATAGTTAAGCATTGTTAGATGGACAAATGAGGATAAAATAAAGAAATTCTAACTTTTGCCATTGCCTGATTTCAAATATAGATGTAAATGCAATCATCAGCTTCAATTGCTAAAGGGAACGTGAATTTCATTTTTCTCCTAGCAAGAAAAAAAAATGAAACTTCTCGTCATTTGACACGTTCATTGCTGTTCAGAAGGCAGCTGTGTGCTACAAATACCAAATCCTTGCTCTGAACAGCTGATGAATCATTTATCATCACATTGATTTTCTTTCTGTTTTTTGGTGGGGGGAGAAAGTTTATCTCCATAAAAACTGGTCACAATTTGAGGCTCAACTGAAATAGGTTATGGGCTGGCAAATGCAAAATTGATATAGTCACCAAGATATCAAGTTATTAAGAAAGTGGCCTATAACTCATAAATGTGGAGAGAATTAGGGGAAGGAGGGAGGGAGAGAGAGAGAGAAAAAGAGACTGATTTGTGAAAGGTGACTTCTGCAAAGACCCTCATAAAAGAAGCATCCCTGCACAAAAGGGGTGAAAAAGAGACTTCAGGAAGAATAACTACCAACTAAGTCACTTTAGCTCTCAGGACCTGTTCTTCATCTGTAAATAAAGAGAGCTGGACTAGATTATCTCATATATCTGTTATATCACTTCTACATGTAAAAGTCTAAAGTCTGGAAAGCAGAGTAAGGTTTTGGGAAGTGTTATGTTGAAAACATATCTTTGAAAAAGTAGATTTACATTATGATTTTAAAAAGCATAATCTATATTATAAAAACCCAGTGACCCTAACACCATAAAGACCAAAGACCAGCACAGGTGGGCAGGGCTGCGCAATTTCGCACATTAGACTTCTAGTTTTAAATAAGTACTAAAACACTTTTTAAAATGTCTTAGCCCTGGGCTGCATGGCTCAGTCAGTAGGACTGGGTTGGGATCATTTCCAGTCAGGGCACATGCCTAGGTTGCAGGTTCAATCCTTCGCCCAGATGGGAGTTTTCAGGAGTCAACTGATCAATGTTTCTCTCTCATATTGATGTTTTTCCTTCCCTTTCTTTCTTTCCCTCCCTTCTTTTTGCTCTAAAATTCAATGATAATGTTCTTGAGTGAGGAAATAAATAAATAAATAAAATGTTTTATACTTTTTAATTTTTATAAGTAAAAATGTTTTTACTTTTATAAAGTTAAAAAATGTATCATTATAAATTATAAGTGAATTATATTAAAATTTAATAATATATAATTATTAAACAATTATAATAAAATTGCCAATAATGTACATTAAACAAATAATTTATAAAAATTTATACTTTTTACTTTTTAAATTTTTTATAAGTATATATCATCATCATTTTCTACCTATGGGATACACACACAGGCACATATTTTTTAATATTCATGAAATTAGCTGGCATTACACTTGTGCTGTCAGGCTGCCTTCTGATTTGAGTACAGATGCAATGAAGGCAAGCACTATGTTGCAGCAATTAATGGCATAACCCTTAAATGAATACCCATGCTAACTACCACTTCTGGAACACCCCCCTTCTCTGTGAAGCCCCCACCCTTTGGAAGCATAACATTTTGGGTACCAGCCAAGCCCTTCTTCTCTCCAGCTCCCCACCACCCTCCAGAGAGTGACATTGAGAGCCAAGCCATCCAGAGATTATAATACCATTCACTGATAAATGGAGAATAATAATCCTTAAGTAACATCATACAGCAGACACACAGGTAAGTACTAACCTTGTAAGCTCTTCTTGTAGATGTCCAGGATCCACTGGGAAAAATTTCACCATAAATTTGAAAACAACCTCCTTAGGATCTTAAAACACAATATCTGCATAAGTTTTATTTACATGTCCATCACAACAGTTATAGGTGTATAAGTGTTTACTTACACACACACACACACACACACACACACACTAATACTCCCCTTTACTCTTCCCTCCTCTTCCCATCACTCTCTCCTGGACTTTTTAAATTTTTTTTTCAAATTTGTAAGATGCTGTTATTTCTGTATTGTGTCTCTATGTGGATAGCAATTAAGAATGTTCTCCCAACCGTCTTCCTACTCTCCTTCCCTTGAGTTTCTTTTTCTAAAGATGTGCCTCTTAGGGACCTACTGTGTCCTCTCTTAGGAAGTGTCTCATTTTGAAATTTTTTCCACTTGCTGCTTTGAATTATGCATTCCTGGTTGAAAAAAGTGCCCTGCTTTAAAAGCAGGTGAGTATCACCTGGCTGAAGAATCTCATAAGGGGAACCAGAAAAAGTATGGTCTGATGCTTCTATGTGATCAGAGGTAGAGGTAAAGCTAGAAATGCAGGCAGAGTCCAGTGTTTTGTGGATCGTGCTAATGAGTTTGTACTTTATTCTAAGGGCAATATGGAGGCATGGAAACTTTGTTAGCAAAACAGTGATGTGGTGAGACTGGTATTTTCAATAGTTCCCTTTGGGAGTGGTGTACATGATGAGTTAGGAGGTATTAGCTCAGAAGTTGTTGGAATAACGTGACATTATCATTTTGCGGTGTGAAAGAGACTAAGCTGTGGAAAGCACCAACATGTAAAGAGCAAGTGAGAGAAGAGACACTATAAGAGAATGTTTCACAAAAATGTTGACTGAAATCCACCAGCATCAGAAACACCAGTGGAATTTGTTGAAAATGCAAGAATGAGGCCCAGTGATCTGTATTTTAACAAGAACCCCAAATAATGATAATACACACTAAAATTTGAGTACCACCACACTAGATTGTGATATACCGGGGAGGTGTATTTCATAGTTGTAGGCACTCAAATATGAACTGAAATGAATGAGTAATGTCTGTGACAGGATAAAACAAAAACATCTTCAGGCAGAAGGTGAGTGACATTTCAGATTAACATCAAGGATGCTCAAAGATTTGTAATGCTAGAACCTGAAATATATTCCCAGAGCCAATCTACAGAGTGCTATAATTACCAGGCTTCTTCAAATTCAATCAAAGATCCAGCAGCATGATTTTCTTCATCTCAGGGAAAGTTAAAATGATTTTTAAATTGCTGAATTGACTAGATGTATGAAGGATTAAAATAATACATCAAAACCCGTTTCTTCCCTTACATTAATGTGAGGAATAGTGTGGCATTATTGAAATATTTTTAAGTTTTAACTGGTAATTATATTTCTTAAACGATTTTCCATACTTACTTTTTACTTGTTTTGTAATAGGCTTCAGAAGTTCCAACCAGACCTGCAATAATATTAATGAAAAATTGGTAGAACACGGAATTGAATGCATCTTTCTTTTTGGTACCAGATAAAAATAAACATGAAATAAACAAATACCAAGACTATATAGGCTTCTAAAAATAGTTAGAAACAGCAATGTCTGAGCTGACATACCTCCACCACACTCAATCTGCTCCCTTGTATTTTCTCAATGACAGTGAACATTGTTGATCTATAACCTCTTTGTTGTTGACATTTGAATCACTGCTCTCCTGCCTGCAGTATAACAGAGGTGTCAGATACAAGGCTCATTAGTTGCTATAAAAACTAATGAAGGCATTTGGCTCCATGTTTGAATCCTACAGCCCCCAAATGCCAGCTTAACAGATATAATGAGCCTTTCTGGGAAGGAAGAATATCAGGAAGAACACAACAGGAAGAATATAGGGAATATTAAGACCAGAGAGGGGAAAGGAAAATCCCCTGAATGCTCATTAGAGAGTTTAGGAGTCAATTCTGGAGGTTGAGGTCCAGCTTTGGGAAAGTCAAAATAGATAAAGCAAAGATAA
The DNA here is from genome assembly GCA_011751065.1 of Lasiurus cinereus. NCBI lineage: Eukaryota > Metazoa > Chordata > Mammalia > Chiroptera > Vespertilionidae > Lasiurus > Lasiurus cinereus. The sequence goes on along the minus strand of JAAGEH010000015.1, from coordinate 19,029,092 downwards.
CTGTTCACTGAGTGATAAAAGAGAAGCATAGGGCAGAAGAGTTTGTGTTTGGTAAACTGAGGTGACTTAACAGAGAAGTTATTTTGCAAGGGTTTTACATTTTTTTTTCTATTTTTCAATCAGGGGTTTGAGCCTTATATACCTAGCTGCAAACTGTAGATATGAAGAACCAACTTACATTATTTCCAGAATGGCTACAGAATTCTAATCCAAAATATTCTTTTTCAGCAAGGTTTAGATGGCTGCAACTCAGGTTAAACAGTGCCTTCCCGGATGACTTTTGCTGAACAAAACAAAGAGACCATAGCATAATTTGCATTCCTAACATGATATCATTAGTGCAGTGTGCATAAATGGTAGAAGTGATAAGACTCTTCAAACATTGTTTCCCTTAAGCACTGTTTAGAAGTGCTGCATTCTCCCACTCCCAAAAGATGTTGAGTTTTACAGGTAGATCCATGCATCTATCTATAAATTGTTTTAGGCGTATACTTTAAAAGGTCTCAGACTAATGATAAATCCTCTTGGAAAAACAGAGCCTTGAACTTAACTATAGCTAGACCTGAAAATCTACCCTTTCAATAGAATTCTTTAATCAATTCATCACACACACAATTTGAATGATTTCCCCAGAATTGACGGTTTAATCAAGATGCAACTCTGACCTGCTTAAAATCCTTCAGTGACTCCCCTCAGGATAAAAATCTATTCTCCTTAACCTCATAAGCTGGGCCCTATCTCCCTAAGGCAGTTCCACCTTCCCCTCCAGCCCCATTTCTTGCTCCTCCACTTCCCCAACACTTTCCTCTAATAAATTATAGCCTGCTCCTAGTTCCCCACGCATGTCAAGTAGTTTAATTCCTCCATGCTTCAACTCATATCGTTCCTTCTACACAGACCACTCTTCCCACATTTCTTTGGTTTGGCTTACTCCTACTCTGCTCAGATGTCATCTCCCTGGGATAGACAGCCTTCTCTGGAACCTATCAGCAACAGGTTGAGCCAAGAGTACCCTTGCTTACCTCAAATGTGCCATTTCTTACATAGGATGTCTGTTAGACTGAGTTCCTTCATAAAGGGACCTTGCTTTTTTTTTCTTGGTATGCACCAGGTCTAACAGAGCCTGGCACATAGTAGGAGCTCCTGAATGTTTGTTGACCCAGTATGAAGTTTACCAAATTACTCATATGAACTCCTTGAGTAAATTTCTTTTTGCAGCTTTTAATTTCATTCACATAAAGCCACATTTTTTTTAATTTCATAAAGCCCACACACATTGTGGGCACAAAACAGCCCCTTTCTTATGCTTCTCTGAAAACAGGAGCTTTGAAGAATTCTCTGTGAAAATCTCTCTGAGCTGAGTGTGGCTGGGACTGATCTCCACTGCTAAACCCCAGGGTTGATGTTTGCAGGGAGGACTGTGATGGTACATTTGGGCACAGACTATTAGCCATAAAGATGATGCTGAAAATCCCTAGTTAAAGCCAAGTCACATGGTGCTAGAGTGCTACAAAGAAAGCTGGGTGCGGGAAAATGTAGTTGGAAATCACTGACCCATAGAATTAACAGCAACCTTGAGAGGTCAAAAGGTCCAGCTACCCTCTCTCCTCCCCCTGCCTGCTCCCTCAAGACAGCACCACACTGAACCAAGCCCACATCTAGGATTTAATAGCTTCCATGAAGGCTGGGTTCCCCCTCCATTCCCACAGCAACCAAAAATACTCCCCTCTCTCCTGGGCTTCTCTCCACTTGGTTATTCTGTCCCAAGCTCCACCAACTGGATATTCCTGTGTTAACCAGGGTCCTATTTTTAAATGCAAATAGGACACAAAAGGTGAAACTTACTGCATCTCTAGCGCCTGGAGTGAACTGAGGGAAAGGGGTTTGATTTTATGTGGAAGGTCACATTGGAACTCTGGTCCAGGAAAAAGGTGTCAAGGCAGAGGTTATAGGGCATAGGAAGGGGTAGTGGGGGAGGGGTCATCTGGTAGGGAGTAGGGAGGGGAAGATTTTGCCTTCTGCAAGTGCTGACACAGACCATTCCAGACAGATGAAATTGCTTCTATTTTGAAAGTCCTCCAGGCAAGGAGCTACCACAAAATTTTTCTTATTAAAAAAATTTCTAAAGACAGATATGACAGCAATATTTTCTCCTACACCAAAGAAACACTTCAGTCATGTGAACTAAATTCCATCACAGGCTCCAGTTTCTTTGCAAACAGTTTAAGGAATTCAACATTTTTCATTTTCTTCCTCATTTTTATTCCTTTTTTCCCATCCCGGTGCTCAATCCCCTCCATCATAGCCACCACATTCCATGTGTTTGTACATGTAAATGTTTCAGCAGTCACAAAGAATATATAACCATTCTTGTAAGGTTTCCAATCAATGCTTTCTTTTTGCTTCCTTATGTAAGATCCCATAATATGTTTATAAGAATAATCCCCTGATTCTTCCATCCCAGTACATGCTGCCAACTAGCTTTAAAAGCCTTTGACATTTATGCATTTGAAGGTCAAACACTCATGTGGCTCAATTTCTCCACCCCCATCTTGGGGAGAGACATTTCCCTTTAGTCCTCCATAGTGTACATTGAAATTGGCCAGCATTGTGGAATGTGTTGCATAATAGGTAAGGTCTTGGTTCTCTCTCAACATGTAGCCTTTAAATGTTTTCAAACATTATGATTCAATTCTTCAATTTTTATGTTATGATTCTTTTCCTCATAATATCTCTTTATATACCGCATTTTTATTTACTCTTTTCTGGACTTCTGATTCTCTTTTCAATTTCTTGTTCTTGTTTAAGCTACTACTTTCCAATATTTTAATCAAGTTCTTTAGTGGATCTAAACTATTTACCACAATCCTTCCACTTAAGGAATTAGAACTCCAAGCTTGCATCCCATTTTATCCTAATCATCCTTGGATTACAGTAGAGCAGTATTTGTGTGTGTGTGTGTGTGTGTGTGTGTGTGTATATATATATATATATATATAAAATTTAAAACTTTTGACAATGTGTATTTATGGTCTGCAATTTACAAACTGGGTCTTCACAATTGTACACTGATTTTTGGGAGCTCCAAACTTATCTTCTCATGAAAGCAATACTATTCAAGTTGACTACCTCTAAAAAAAAAAAAACGAAAAACACACAAAAAACAATAATCTACCAAAATGTCTATGCACCTACAGGAGTCATAAAGCAATTGTTTTTAAAAACCTGAATTGTAATTTTGTTCTATTTATTAGCTAGATTAATTGGGGGAAATCTATATTTTAAGTCACAGATTGACCCACCTTTTTCAGACACCTAAAGACAGAAACCATGTGTTTGAATACCTGACTTTATGTTCAGTATCTGGCCAAGAATGGCCATTCTCAATAAATGTTTACTGAAGAAATGAGTAGGCTGTGGCCCATGTGGTTTAGTTGGTTGAGCATCATCTCATGCACTAAGAGGTTGCCAGTTCAATTCCCAGTTAGGGCACATGCCCAGTTTTCAGGCTCAATCCCCAATAAGGTGTGTGCAGGAGGCAGCCAACCAATATTTCTATCCCATAAATGTTTCTCTCTTCTCTCTCTCTCTCTCTTTCTCTTTCTCTCTCCTCTTCTCCCTTCATCTCTTTCTAACAATCAATAAAAACATATTTTTGAAAAGAAATAATGGATCCAAACATTTAACTTGATTAATATACATTAATTAATACAGTTCTCTTAGGAGGAAGAACAAATTAGTCACTATGTGGTCTAGAGTAATTTACTGAACCTTTTTGAGCCTAGATTTATGAATCTGTAGAATGAAGATAACAGTAGTATTCTTATAAAGGTGTTGTTGGGATTAAACAAGATCTTAGTACAGTACCTGGCAAATCATATAACTTAAGGCATGCACATGTAAAGATAAATGCATAGAAGAGTCTGGACTGATATATTCCAAATGTTAAGAGCATTTTCCCTGCAGAGGGGATAGATAAAGGGGAACTTTAACTTTTTATTCTGTACATATGTAGATTTATTTTTTAAATGAGCAAGGATCGAAAAACTCTCTTAACCAACTTCTACTCAACAAAGCAAAGATAATGCATTCAATTACCTCTCTAAAACATTGGCTGATGGAGGATTTGAAGATGGCACCCAGCAGGATAGCAGTGAAGGGGAGAGTGTGAGTGAGGGAGGGAGTGAAAGGGAATATGTGGACTTGTGTGGAGAGAGAGAGAGAGAAAGAAATGGGAAACAGATCCCACAGGAGTCTCTGAGGCTAGCAGACCAGCCTCTCCTAGATTAGGAGCTCCTGATACCACTGAAAGAACTCCCAGATGGCTGGCTCTGGCACAGAAACTATGCCATCTTGAAGGGAAGAGATGCTATGACTAGAAAGAAGCCTAGCCTCATCTCCACCCAGACTGGCCTCAGACAACATACTTGACCTGCAGCCACTCCAGCCAAAGACCTGCTACCTCATCTGCAGACCCAGAGACTCTGTGAATCCAGCCTTCCCAGCTGCAGGTTCCTGTGGGCTCTGGAGTGTGCTTCCCCCCACCAAGCCCGACACTTCATAGGCCCCATGCTACTTGACAACTGTACCCTTTGGTGAGACTCAGAGTAGGGGCCCCTAATGCCAAGCAGGTCACAAACTCTGCCCCCCGACTTTGTCAGAGTCTTAGGGTTAGTGAAACTTCTGCCTCCCCCAACCCACCACCAGACAGAGGTGTCACCTGGTGCATGCCCAAGCCCTGGCTGAAGTCAGAGCTACTGGTGCAACCTCATGAGCCCAGCCACAGGTCATGGGACTATGTTGCATATGAACTGCCAGACGGACCTAGGGTGCCATCCTGCCTTGGGTGTTAAGGCCACACAGTGAATTGCATGGCAGAGGGCTCTGGTCTCTCACAGGAAATCACACACCAAAGGAATTGTGAATGTACACCCACTGGCCCCAAGATTCTGAAGTAGACACCTAAGGGGCCAGAACTGGAGAGATGGAGGTAAAACTCAGAACAGTGACAATAAAAGTGCCCAGGGCCAAAAAGAGACAGAAAATGGAAAAACAAAGAAACAACCTCCAAAGAAAAGAAAAGGAGGGGCCACCAGAAATGGAACTAAATGAAATGGAGGAAGGCAATATGTCAGAAAAAGAATTGAGTAAGGGCCATACACTTTCTAAACAGGTGGGATGAGAAAATCAAAAACTTAGGTAAAAATCAAGGGGAGCCCTGACCAGTTTGGCTCAATGGATAGAGTGTTGGCCTGTGGACTGAGAGGTCCTAGGTTCGATTCTGGTCAAGGGCATGTACCTTGGTTGTGGGCATATCCCCAGTGGGAGGTGTGCAGGAGGCAGCTGATTGATGTTTCTAGCTCTCTATCTCTCTCTCTTCCTCTCTGTAAAAAAATCAATAAAATATATTTTTTTTAAAAAAGAATGATATAGCTACAGTAAAAAAAAAAAAGAGGAAGGTTTGAAGAGTAGACTAGAATAAGCAGAGGACCAAATTAGTGAGTTAAAAGACAGGAAAAGAACCAAATCTGAACAGCAATTGGAGAAAAAAATTAGGAAGCAGAAAGAGCAAGGATTAGAAAATCTATTTGAAGAAATAATGACAGAAAATGTCCCTTATTTGGGGAAGAAAAATGTCACACAAGCACAGAGAATCCCAAACAAGATTAACCTAAAAAGACCCACACCAAGACATGTTGTAATTTCAATGACAAATGTTAATGACAAAGAGACAATCAATCTTTAAGGCTGCAAGAGAGGGATGGAGAGTTACCTAGAAGGGAACTCCCATTAGATTATCAAATGATTTCTCAATAGAAACACATCAGGCCAGAAGGGAATGGAATGAAGTATTCAAAGTGATTCAAAGCAAGGGACTGAATCCAAGAATATGCTAGCCAGCAAGGCTATCATTCAAAATTGAAAGGAAAATCAGAAGCTTCACAGACAAAAAAAAAAAAAAAAGGCTAAGGGAGTTTATCAGTACCAAGCCAGAAATGCTAAAAGGACTATTGTAAAAAGAAAAAAAAGAAAGAAAGTGAAGAAGGAACATAGGCATAAAGAATAAAAATGGCTACATATAAGAATCTATCAATAATAAACTTAAACATAAATGGTTAAATGTTCCAGCCAAAAGATATCAAATGGCTGAATGAATAAAAACTATGGTTGGTCCATATATATGCTGTCTACAAGAGACCCACCTCAGAACAAGGGAATCATGCAGACTTAAAGTGAATGGATGGAAAAATAATGTTCAGGCAAATTGAAATGAAAAAAAATAAAAACAACAACCTGGGGTGAAAATACTTATATCTGACAACAAAGACCTCAAAGTGAAGGCCATACAAGAGATAAAAAGGCCACTTCATAATACTAAAGGGATTGATGCAACAAGAGGCTATAACTCTGGTAAACATATATGCACCCAATGTAGGAGAAGCTCCCAAATACATGAAAAAAAACAAACTTCTGGAATATATCAAGGGAGAGATCAACAGCAATATAATCATAGTAGGGGACTTCAACACCCCATTGACATCACTGGATAAGTCCTCTAGATCAAAAAATCAACAAAAAACTGCAATCCTAAATGCATCATTTGATCAGATGGACTTAATTGATATCTTCAGAACATTTCACTCCAAAGCTACAGAATATACATTCTTCTCAAGTGCATATGGAACATTTACAAAGATAGACCATATAATGGGACACAGTAAAAATCTCTTCAAGAAAACTGAAATCATAATAAGCATCTTCTCAGATATCAATGGCATAATATTAGATATTAGCTACAATAAAATGATCAGAAAATTCAAACACTTGGAGGCTAAATAGCATGTTATTAAACAATGAGAAGTACATAGAATTACAAGCCTATATAAAAAAAACTAGTATAAAATTGTCTAACTCTACAACTTAAAAAATTAGAAAGAGAGCAACAAGTAAAACCTAGAGTGAGCAGAGAGAAGGAAATAATAAAGATCAGAGTGAAAACAAATGATATAGAGAAAGGATAAACAAGATTGATGAACCTATAGTTGGGGTTACCAAGAAACAAAGAGGGAGGACCCAAATAAACAAAATAAAAAATGAAAGCACTGAAGTAACAGAAATACAAAGATTTTTTTAAAAAATACTATGAACAACTCTATTCCAACAAATTGGTCAACTTAGGAGAAATGGACATACTCCTAGAAAAATATGACCTTCCAAAACTCAATGAGGAAGAATAAAAAATTTTTAATAGGCCAATAACTATGGAGGATATTGAAGCAGTAAACAAAAAACTTCAAGCAAACAAAATCCCTGATCCAGACAGAGTCACAGGGGAATTTTACCAAACATTAAAAGAACTAAAAACTATTACCTTCAGAATATTTCAAAAAATTCAAGAGGAAAGAATACTTCCAAGCTCTTTCTATGAAGCCAGCATTACCTTAATTCCAAAATTAGATAAAGATACTACAAAGAAAGAGAATTACAGGACACATATTACTGATGAAATAGATGCTAAAATCCTTAACAAAATTCTAGCAAATCGAATCCAGCATTACATTAGAAAGATCATGCACCACGAGGAAGTAGAATTTATTCTGGGGATGAAAGGATGGTATAATATCCACAAATCAATACACATGACATATCACATAAACAAATTGAGAGACAAAAATCATATAATCATATCCATTGATGCAGAAAATGCATTTGGCAAAGTCTAACACCCTTTCTTAATAAAAACTTTCAGCAAAGTGGGAACAGAGGGATCATAACTCAACATAGTAAAAGCCTTATATGACAAACATAAAGCTAACATTGTACTCAGTGGGTAAAAACTAAAACTATTTCCCCTAAGAACAGGAACAAGACAGGGATGCCCACTTTCACCACTCCTGTTCAACATAGTATGGGAAGTACTAGCCATAACAATAAGAGAAGAAGAATAAAAAAAAAAGATATCCAAATTGGAAAAGAAGAAGTAAAACTGTCATTATTCACAGATGACATATTTAACATAGAAAACACTAAAGACTCCATCAGAAAACAACTAGACTGAATTTTTTTTTTTTTGGCAATGGAGAAGGATACAAAATTAACAGCCATAGATTTATGGCTTTTTTTATACACCAACAATGAACTCACAGAAAAAGAAACTAAAAAATCAATCCCATTTACCTTGCAAAATAACAAAACAACAACAACAACAAAAACGAACAAGATACCTAACTAAGATAAACTTAACTAAGGAGATAAATGACCTATAATTGTAAAACTATAGGACATTGACAAAAGAGATAAAAGAAGACATAAATAAGTGGGAAAATATACCATATTCATGGATTGGTGGAATCAACATAATTAAAGTGCTCATACTACCCAAAGCAATCTATAAATTCAATGCAATCCCCATTAAAATACTAATGGCATATTTCACATTTCTAAAACAAACTCTCCAATAATTCATTTTTAATAATAAAAAAAGACCCCGAGGGAGTCAAAATGGCAGGGGAATAGATGGATGTGTCCCAAGCCTTCTCCTGGAGCAAACAGAATGAGCAACTGAAACGAATAACATCCAACCCAAATTGGCAAAGGAGACTCAGATAGTGAGACAATTTGCAGCCAGGAAGGCCAGAGGAACCCTGGAGAAATGTAAAATTAAGGATCTGGGTAGGAAAGTCTGCCTGACCTCTGGGCCCAGAAGTTCAGGGGAAACCGTAACACAGAGCCACATCCCTGGGGACAGACACAGCATCTGACTGTGGAACAGAGGTCCATAGGACTGCTGAAATCAGGGGATTCTAAAACTGGATCCACAGTCACGAAAGGCTGAGCCCAGAGAGGCAACCTTAAGGGCTGACCAGACCACGCAGTGCCAGCAAGAGAGGAGCTTGCAGAAGTGCAGTCTTTCCCCTCTCTGTGGCCTGTGCCTTTCCCCACTGAACCAAGTTCATAGGACCTTTTGGAGACAGACACTTACCCATGGCTGAGATGCAGGAGAAGGTGAGGACTTGTGCAGTCTGGGGAGGGGAGGGGGTCCAGGAGAAGTGGCAGTGAGTCTGGTGATGAGTCATACCTGAGTCCAGGACCTGGGCAGCCATTTTGTCCTGAAGAGATAGCCCCTTCCTCCAGTCCCCACACAACCAATACAGCCACACCAAGATTCCACCCTGAATGGTACAAAGGATTTTTAAAAAATCTGAATAATCCCTGAAAGTCCACAGGGACTAGCCTAAAGAAAGGCCTTCAGTCCCAGCAAAAGGAAACTGAGAAACAGTACAATACAGAAGACAGGGATGTTAAGCCAGCCAAAGGAACTACACTTTTTTTATTTTTATTTTTATTTTTTATTATCTTTGTTTCTTCTATTCTTTTTTTTCCTTTTTTTGTTTGTTGTTTTATTTTATATTTCTTTTTTAATTAAATCTTTATTATTCAGATTATTATATTTGTTTCTCTTTTTTTCCCCTCCATAGCTCCCCTCTACCCAACTCCCAACCCTCCCTCTACCCTTACCTCCCTCCCGTTGACCTCATCCATAGGTGTATGATTTTTGTCCAGTCTCTCCCTGTACACCCCTCACCCCTTTCCCCCTGAGAATTATCAGTCCACTCCCTTTCTGTGTTCCTGATTCTATTATATTCACCAGTTTATTCTGTTGCTCAAATTTTTAATTCACTTAATTTTTAGATTCCTTGTTGATAGATATGTATTTGTTGTTCAGCAGTGTAGGTATTTACCTGTGCCACCATCTTGGTTACTCCCTCTATATTCTATATCTTTGGACATTATTTTCCATCACTTTATTTTATTTCATTTTTATTTGTTATTTTTTTATAACATTTTAAATCAATTTTTAAAAATGTATTATTATTATTATTATTAATATTTTCTTCTCATTGTCTTCCTCTTATCCACTCATCCCCTTTCTATTTCCTCTATACTTAATTGAGGTCCTCCCCATATTCATCCAATTCTTAACTTTATTTTCTGTATATAAGCTCAGCCTCTACAGATTATTCCCCCACCCTCTTTGCTCAATGTTTGGTGTTTGTATTATTATTATTATTATTATTACTATTTTGGTTTATCTATTGGTTCGGTGGTGTTTTCCCACAGAATATATATATTCTCCTTTTTCTTTCTTTTTTCTTTTCTCTCCTCTTTTTCAATATCATTTGGGCTCTCGTTCTCTCCCCTAATTCTCTTTTCTCATGTGGTCACTTATATTGGTATTACTGGTGTCATGAGTACATTTGTACTTTGTTTCCTTTGTGTTGCGTCTTATTGAGGTAAATTTTATCCTGTCGGGCCAAAATTCTAGAGAGTGAGCCACATAACCAGACAACTGGAAAGGAAACTCCATCCAGAACAAAACAATAACACCCCAAACCCAACTACAGAGGCAGGAAGAAGGAAACAGTGAGGGAGAGAGCATTAGTGAGGGAGCAAAAGATGAGTGTGTGGTCCCATGGGGTATGTGTGTGTATGTGTGTGAGGAGCAGTTAGATCCTACAGGACCTTTGGGGGCAGACTAACCAGGCTTGCCTAAATAGACAGCTTCTGTTACTATTGCAAACAATACCAGGAGGCTGGCTCAGAGACCTAGACTTTTTGAAGGGGATAGATGCTGTAACTGGGAGCTCAGCCTCACCTCCACCCAGAGTGCCCTCAGACAACACCTGGGACTCTATAGCCACTCCTGCCAGGGGCCTGCTACCTTGGCTGTGGTCCCACAGTTGAGTCTCCAGCCACCCCAGGCTCAGGCTCCTATTAGTTTTGAAGCATACTCTTATCTGGCCATCTCAAAACTTTAGCACAGGGTACTGCAAAAACATGAGCAGGTTGCTCCTGTCCAAGGAGCAAGATCCCTGTGATCAGCCCTCCCCAGACCTAAGAGTAGCAGCATCACGTGGTCTGCCCCTGTCCATGGAGTAGCAGCTTTGTGAGTGGCCCATCCAAGGATCAGCAACCAGGGAAGCAGTCCACCCACAACTGAGGAGCGGCAGCCCTGCACAGACTACCCCTGTCTGAGGAGCAGCAGCTGTGTGCACCCTGCACCCTGCAACTGTCCAAGGAGAAACAGCCGCATGAGCAAACTGCAACCATCCAAGGAGCAGCAGCTGCATGAGCAACCTGCCCCCATTTGAGGAGCAGCAGCTGTGTGAACAGTCTGCCTTGTCCGAGGAACAGCAGCCATGAGCAACCCGCCCGTATTCGAGCAGCCCACCCAAGTTTGAGGAGCAGTAGCCCTGCGCAGTCCACACTGGTCCAAGGATTAGCAGCCACATGCAGCCTGCACCTGTCCAGCAGGGTGAGCATCCTGCCCCACTCTGAGGAGCAATAGCTGTACGTGCAACTCATTCCCACCCAAGGAGCAACAGCTGCATAAGCAGCCTGCTCCCTGCTTGAAGAACAGCAGCTTTATGAGCAGCCTGCACCTGTATGAGAAGCAGCAGCACTGCAAGCAACCTGCACCTGTCCAAGAAGTGGCAGTCTCATGAGCAGCCTGCCCCATCCAAGGAACAGCAGCAGTGTGCAGACATCCCCCCTCCAAGGAGCAGTAACCACATGAGCAAACCTCCCCATCCCCGTCCTAGGAGCAACAGCTGTGCATAGCCCACCCCCATATGAGGAGCAGCAGAATCATGATCAGCCCACCCCATCCAAGGAACAGCAGCTGTGAAAGTAGCTTGCCCCACCAGCCAGAGGAGACACTGCTGCTGCACACAGCACCCACCAGAGGAGCTGCTACCAACTGAGGAATGGCTGCTATTGTGACCACCCAAGGAGCAACTGCAGCCTGAGGAGCCACTGCGACCAAGGAAAATCCCCTGCACAACTCTACATTTAGATCAATCAGTGACACCAAAAATGGGTAGACAAAGAAGTGCTCAAAGGAAAGAAAAGGAGGAATCGCAGAAAAGCAGCTAAGAGAAACAGAAGCATGCAATATGTCAGAAAAAGAATTCAGAATAAGGGTCATACAGTTCATAAATCAGATAGATGCAAAAATCAATGAGTTATGTAAGAATCAAGAAGAAATGGATGAAAAAAAATTGACAACTTATATAAGATCAAGAAGAAATGAAGAGTGATATAGCTGCAATAAAAATAGCATGAAAAGTTTCAGCAGTAGACTAGGAGACTTGGAGGACTAAATTAGTGAATTAGAAGACAGGGAAGCAAAACACACCCAAACTTAACTGCAATTGAAGAAAAAAATTAAAAGACAGGAGTATATCCTAAGGGAGCTATGGGACAACAGGAAATTAAGCAACATACAAATAATAGGGGTGCCAGAACAACAGGAAGAGGAAAAAGAGCTAGAAGACCTATTTGAAGAAATCATGTCAGAAAACTTCCTGGATGTGGTGAAGAAAAAAGTCACACAAGCATGGAGTGTCTTAAACAGGATGTACCCGAAAAGAACCACACCAAGACACATCATAATTGCAATGGCAAATGTTCAGGACAAAGAGAGAATCTTAAAGGCCTCAAGAGAGAGACAGAAAGTTACATACAATGGAGCTCCCATTAGATTATCAAATTATTTCTCAACAGAAACACATCAGGCCATAAAATAATGGAAGGATATTTGCAAAGTGATGCAAAGCAAGGCACTGAATCAAAGAATACACTTACCACTAAGACCATCATTCAAAACTGAAGGGGAGAATCCAAGATGGTGGCATAGGTAAACATCTACACTGCTGCCTTGGGCAACAATTTCAAAACTACAACTAAAAGACCAAATGGACATCATCCAGAACCACAGGAAAGCTGGCCGAGTGGAAATTCTACAACTAGAAGTAAAGAGAGGGGCTCACAGAGACCCAGAGGACCTGCAAAAAGCTGAGGTTTGGAGACCCGCATGGAGAGAGTGGGTGCCAGAGTACCTGGCTGGCTTTCTCTGGCAAGAGAGAGACAGAGACTCCCAACTGCACTGAACCTCTTATGCTATGGCACTAAACCCCAAGTCTAGCCAAAACTCATACGGAGGGAGTTTGGACTGTGAAAAAGGAGAAATGCATGGAAATTTAGGGGAACGGCAAAAGGGCAGAAGACTGGTGGTGCACAGAGCACTGTGTGCAGAAGACCCACTGCTAATTGTGCCACTGCCTTTCACGAGTGGGCAGGAGACAGAGCCTCCCGATTGAGCCACTTCTAACTTCACTAAACCCCAGTTTCAGGCGAGACCCTGGGGAACCAGATTCATATTGTCCTGGAGCTCAGAGGAGCCAAAAGGCAGCGGTCTGGAGGCACTGCACATGCACACAGGGATGGCTCCAGTGATTACCCAGAGACTCATGAGACCCAGGAACAATGTAGGGCAGGGCCAACTGGAAGGCAAGGCAGTCCATTAAGCCCTGAGACTCCACCCATCCCAAGCTCAACAGAGAGGCTTTTGCAGTTTTGCAAGTCTTGTATCATAAGGCTGAATCTAACACAGAAGTTCTCCCAGCATAGTGAAAATATGGAGACAAAGGAAGAGATCACAAACAAAAGAAATGGAGGAAAATAAACAACTGAATATAGAGTTCAAAACCACACTTAAAAGGTTTTCCAAGAATATACTAGAAAAGATGAATAAATTTAGCGAGACCCAAGAGGAGATGAAAAAGGACCAACTAGAGATGAAAAAGGACCAACTAGAAATTAAACATACACTGACTGAAATAAAAAATATACAGAGACCTAACAGCAGACTAGAGGAAGGCAAGAATCAAGTCAAAAATTTGAAATATAAAGAATCAGAAAACACTCAACTGGAAAAGCAAGAAGAAAAAGGAATCCAAAAATGTGAAGATAATGTAAGGAGCCTCTGGGACAGCTTCAAGCATACCAACATCAGAATTGTGGGGAACCAGAAGAGAGAGAGCAAGATACTGAAAACCTATTTGAAGAAATAATGACTGAAACTTCCCACATCTGGTAAAAGAAATAGACTTACAAGGCCAGGAAGCACACAGAACCCCACATAAAAGGAATCCAAAGAGGACTACACCAAGACACATCATAATTAAAATACCAAGAGCAAAAGACAAAGAGAGAATACTAAAAGCAGCAAGAGAAAAACAATTAATTACCTACAAGGGAGTACCCATACTATTGTCAGCTGATTTCTCAATAGAAACTATGCAGGCCAGACGGGAGTGGCAAAAAATATTCAACGTGATGAATAGCAAGAACCTACAACCAAGAATACTCTATCCAGCAAAGCTATCATTCAGAATTTAAGAGAAGATAAAGAGCTTCACAGATAAGAAAAAGCTAAAGGAGTTCATCAACTCCAAACCAGTATTCTATGTAATGATGAAAGGTACTCTTTAAGAAGAGGAAGAAGAAAAGGATAAAAGATAAAAAATTATGAACAACAAATATGTATTGATCAATAAGTGAATCTAAAAATTAATAGAATTAAAATTTTGATCAACAGAATAAACTGGTGAATATAATCGAATCAGGAGCACAGAAAGGGGGGTGCAGGAGAGACTGAACAAAAACCATACACCTATGGATGAGGTCAATGAGGGGGAGGTAAGGGTAAAGGGAGGGGTGGGAGCTGGATGGAGGAGAGCAATGGAAGGAAAAAATGATAAACAAATGTAATAATCTGAATAATATTGATTTAATTTAAAAAAACTGAAGGAAATAAGGAGCTTAATGGTCAAAACAAAAAACAAAAAACAAAACAACAAAAAAGGCTAAGGGAGTTTATCACTTCTAAACCAGCAATGCAAGAAATGCTAAAGGGAATGCTATAAAAATAAGAAACAAGAAGGTAAGAAGGAACACAGTCACAAAAAATAAAAATGGCTACAAACAATTACCTGTCAATAATAAACTTAAACATATATGGCCTAATACTCCAATCAAAAGACATTGAGTGGCTGAATGGATAAAAAACATGACCCATGTATATGCTGTCTACAAGAGACCCACCTCAGAAAAAGGGATTTTAATACACCACGACATCACTGGAAAAATCTTCCAGACAAAAAAATCAGCAAAGAAACAACAATGCTAAATGACTCACTAGATCAGATGGACTTAATTGACATCTTCAGAACATTTCAACCCAAAGCCATAGAATATAAGTTCTTCTCAAGTGCACATGGGGCATTTTAAAAAATAGACCACATATTGGGTCAAAAGATTGAAATCATATCAAGCATTTTCTCAGACCACAATGGCATAATATTAGAAATAAGCTACCATAAAGACAATCAAAAAAATTCAAACACTTGGAAGCTGAATAGCATGCTATTAAACAATGATTGGGTTAGCAATGAGATCAAAGAAAAAATTAAAAATATGCTGTAAACTAATGTCAATAAAAAGACCACTATCCAACTTCTATGGGACACAACAAAAGCAGTCCTGAGAGGGAAATTTATAGCTCTATAGGCCTATCACTAAAAAAAAAGGGGGGGGGGAGTAATAAATCATCTAACTCTACAACTCAAAGAGTTAGAAAGAGAGCAACAAGAAAAGCTCAGAGTGAGCAGAAGGAAGGAGATAATAAAGATCAGAACAGAAATGAATGACATAGAGACAAAAAAAGCAAAAAATCAATGAAACCAAGAGCTGATCCTGTGAAAAGATAAACAAAATTGATGATCCTCCAGGCAGGCTCACCAAGATGCAAAGAGAGAGGACCATATAAACAAAATCAGAAATGAAAGAGGTACAATAACAACAGACCCCAGTGAAATTCAAAAGATTGTTAAAAAATACCATTAACAGAGAAAAAAGATGGCAGCTGGCAGGACAGAGGTGAGGGAGAGGAAGTGCATGATTGAGGGTATGAAAGGAGAATGTGTGAATGTGTGTGGTCTGTGTGTGTGTGAGTAAGAGACAGTTAAATCTTGCATGAGCATCGGGGGCTGGCAGACCAGGCTCTCTCTTGGATAAGGAGAAACTACTACTGCTCTGGGCAGTCCCTGGACTACAGGACTCGGGCTTGGAGCCCGTGCCATCTTGAGGGGGACAGCAGCCTTTCCTGATAACGCATCAGCATCACCACCCAATCAGGACTTTGACACTTCTCCATGACCCAGCAGCCACTATAGCCAAAATACTGCTACCCCAGCCACAGACCCATGGACCCTGGGACATACACCTCCAAAGGCGCACCATTCCCATAGTGGTAAGTGCATCTTCTCCTCTCCCCAGTGGCAGAACTCTGGACACCACATTCACACGTTTCCAGTGTGAATGCATACAGGGGACAGCACTCCATAGCAGCGTCTGGAAGCCACTGGGAGCCCCCGCTGAGTGTGATTCTGTACAGACAAAGGCATGCTGTTCCACAGCAGAAATTCTAAACTACCTCTGCCTGAATAACTGCCCACAGACACCCCAGCTTTGTAACTTCAGCACCAGAGCCCCTCAAAGTGTGTCAGAGCTCTGCATCACCAAACACACTGGCAAAGGCACCACCAAAGTCTGCACTCATGCATTTCCAACAGGCATTTCCATTGGGTTAGCAATGAGATCAAAGAAGAAATTTAAAACATCCTGGAAACTAATGACAATAAAAAGACAACAATCCAAAAATCTATGGGATACAGGCAGTTGCCCTAACCAGTTTGGCTCAGTGGATAGAGTGTTGGCCTGCTGACTCAGGGTTCTTTGTTCAATTCTGATCAAGGGCATGTACCTTCGTTGCAGGCATGTCCCCAGTGGGGAGTGTGCAGGAGGTGGCTGGTTGATGTTGCTTTCTCATTGGTGTTTCTAACTCTCTATAGCTCTCCCTGCCTCTCTGTAAAAAATCAATAAAATATATTTGAAAAACAAAATCTATGGGACACAATGAAAGTAGGGTACTCTGGGGAGATGCTTTGAGCCCCTGCTGGGTGTGATTCTGTACAAACAAGGACATGCTGCCCTGCAGTAGAAATTCTGAATTCCTTCTCCCTGAATAACTGTCCACATACACTCTGGCTGCTTACCTTCAATGCCAGGGCCCCTCAAAGTGTGTCAGAGCTCTTTGTGCAAACACACCACAAGAGTCCAGTCATGCATTTCCAAAGGGTAGGCACCCTGAGCACATCTATTCACAGGGCATTTGTGGGAGCAGCTGTGAGTCCTTGCTTGGTGTGATTTTGGACAAACAGGAATGCACTCCCCCTGGCAGTAGAAATTCTGAATTCACTCATCCTGGATACCTGCCCACAAATGCCTAATTATGCAGCTTCAGTGCCAGGGTCCTTCAGAGTGCTTCAGCGCCCCTTGCTGGCAAATGCACGGTTGGTACCTCTGTGAGCCTCCACTGGGAGTGTGTACATATCCACCACAGGTGCAGCAGCAAAAGCTGAGTCTGCCCACCCCACAACTACAGAACTCTGGACACCACAGTCATGTCTTTCCAGACCACAGGACTCCTCAGATGCATCACCCCAAAAGACGGTTCCTGTGTGCCACTGTGAGTTCCCACTGTGCACACGTGATTACAATCAAGGGTGCAAGTCAGCCTCCATGGCAGCTGACTTCTAGACATCACAGTTGTGCCTTTTCCAGCTCACAGGCCTACATCAGGAGAACCCAAATAGCTCAAGTAGGGAACTACAGTAGATTTCCAAGTCCAGGAGACCTGAGAGATCAAACCAGTAACACCATTCTCAAAGAACCTGAATATCAAACCAATAGGACCTACAATTAAAATGTTGCAGCAAAACATGGGAAGACAAAAAGCAATCCCCAAAAGAAAGAAAAAGAGGAATCATCAGAAAGGGAGTTAAATGAAATGAGGCTAGTAGCATAACAGAGAAAGAATGCAAAGTAATGATTATAAGGGTGTTTAAATGGCTGGATGACAAATACACACAACTCAATGAAAAATACACACAACCCAATGAGAACTATAAGGAGCTGAATGAGAATGTTATCAACATGAAACGGAACCAAGACGAGATGAAGCAGGACATAACTGCAATAAAGAACACAATGGAAGACTTAAACAGTAGACTAGAAGAGGCTGAGGACTGCATCAGCAAATTAGAAGACAAGGTAGGAAAAAACACACAAACACAGCAGCAACTGGAAAGAAGACTTAAAAAGCAAGAAGAGAGCTTAAGGGAGATTTCAGAAAACACAAAACTAAACAATATTCACATAATAGGAGTACCAGAAGGAGAGGAAGAGAAACAAGGAATAGAAAACCTGTTTGAAGAAATAATAACACAAAATTTCTCCAATATTGGTAAGAAAAAAAAAAAACTGTGCAAGTCCAAGAAGCACATAGAGTCCCAAACAAGTTGAATCCCCAAAGACCAACACCAAGACACATTATCATTAAACTGGTAAACACAACAAAGCAATAATATTAAAGGCTGTTAGAGAGAGAGAGAGAAAGTTACCTACAAGGGCTCTCCTATTAGAATATCAATAGATTTCTCAACAGAAACACACCAGGCTAGAAGGGAATGGAATAAAAGATACAAAGTGATGCAAAGCAAGGGACTGAATCCAAGAATACTATACCCAGCAAGGCTATCATTCAAAATTGAAGGGGGAATCAAGAGCTTCATAGACAAAAAAAGGACTAAGGGCATTTATTACCACCAAACCAGCAATGCAAGAAATGCTAGAGAGTCTGCTGTAAATAGAAGAAATAGGAAGTGAAGAAGGAATGCAAGGGTAAAGAATAAAAATGGCTACAAACAAGTACCTATCAATAATAACATTAAATGTAAATTGATTAAATGCCTTGATCAAAAGACACAGGGTAACTGAGTGGATAAGAAATCATGATCCATATATCTGCTGTCTACAAGAAACCTACCTCAGGAAAAAAAATGCACACAGAGGGTGAAGGGATGGAAAACGGTTTTTCAGGTGAATGTAAATGAAAAAAAAAGCTGGGGTAGCAATACTTATATCTGACAAATTAGAACTCAAAGTGAAGGACATAACAAGAGATAAGGAAGGCCACTTTATAATACTAAAGGGAGCAATCCAACAATAAGAAATATCTCTGTTAAACATATATGCACCCAACACAGAAGCACCCAAATATATAAAAACAAACAAACAAACAAAAACCCCTGGAAGATATCAAGGGAGTGATTGACAGCAATGCAATCATACTAGGAGACTTTAATACCCCACTATCACCCTTGGACAAATCCTCCAAACAAAAAATCAGCAAAGAAACATCAATCCTAAATGACTCACTAGACCAGATAAAATTAATTAACATCATCAAAACATTTCACCCCAAAACCACAGAATATACATTCTTCTCAAGTGTACATGTGTCATTTTCAAAAATGGACCATATGTTGGGTCACATGCAAAGTCTCTTCAAATTCAAGAAGATAGAAATCATATCAGCATCTTCTTAGATCACAATGGCATAAATCTGGCAATCAACTACAATAAAAAACAATCCAAAAAATATCAAGCATGTGGCGACTAAACAACATGCTATTAAACAATGACTGGGTAACCAGAGAGATAAAGGAAGAAATAAAAATACATCATGGCAACAAATGACAATGAAAACACAACAATCCAAAACCTATGGGACACAGCAAAAGCAGTCTTGAGAGGGAATTTATTAGCACTACAAGCTTACTGCAACAAAACAAGAAACAATTGTAATAAATTACCTAACCCAACATCTCAAAGACTTAGAAAGAGAGCAACAAGAAAAGCCCAGTGTAAGCAGAAGGAAATAATAAAGATCAGAGCAGAGATAAATGACATAGAAACAAAAAAATAAAATAAAAAATATCAACAAAATAAAGAGCTGCATCTTTGAAAGGATAAATAAGATTGATGAACCTCTAGCCAGGCTTACCAAGAAGCAAAGAGAGAAAACCCAAATAAACAAAATCAGAAATGATAGAACCAAAATAACAACAGACCCCACCGAAATACAAAGGATTGTTCAAAAATACTATGAACAACTCTATTCCAACACAATGGACAACTTGGAAGAAAATGACATATTCCTAGACAAATAAAACCCCCAAACTCAATCAGGAAGAATCTAAACATCTCACTCAATAGGCCAATAACTATGGAAGAAATCAAAACAGTCATCAAAAAACTTGCAGCTAACAAAAGCCTGAGGCCAGAGTGCTTCACAGGGGAGTTTTACCAAACATTCAAGGAAGTATTAAAACCTATCCTCCTCAGACTATTACAAAAAATTTAAGAGGAAGGACCACTTCCAAGCTCATTCTATGAAGCCAGTATCACCCTAATACCAAAACCAGGTAAAGACAACACAATTAAAGAGAATCACAGGTCAATATCCTTCATGAACATAGATGCCAAAATCCTCAACAAAATTCTAGCAAATCGGATCCAGCAATACATAGGAAAGATCATAAACCATTACCAAGTAGGATTTATCCCAGGTATACAAGGATGGTACAATATCTGCAAATCAATAAACATGATACATCACATAAACAAACTGAGAGATGAAAACCACGTACTCATATCTATTGATGCAGACAAAGCATTTGACAAAATCTAACACCCCTTCTTGATAAAAACTCTCAGCAAGGAATAGAAAGGCCATACCTCAACATAATAAAAGCCATATACAGTGGTACCTCGAGATACGAGTGCCCTAACATATGAGATTTTTGAGATACGAGCCATCGAGTGAGCGATTTTTGCTTTGAAATACGAGCAACATTTGAGATAGGAATAATCGCCTGATCAGCCGGCTGCACATGACCCACCAGTTTACTGCGACTCGAGAGTCTCATAGTTTCCCATGCCTCAAGGTTACGGAACGAATTAAACTCTGATATCGAGGTACCACTGTATGATAAACCTACAGGCAATGGAAACTAAGGAGAAAATAAACAAATGGGACTACATCAAAATAAAAACTTCTGTATAACAAAAAAGCCATCAACAAAACAATAAGAAAGTACACTGCATGGCAGAACATATTTTCCAATGTTATATCTCATAAGGGTCTAATCTCCAAAATTTATAGGGAACTCATAAATGTTAACAAAAGGAACATAAACAATCCAATACAAAAAAAGGGGCAAGGGACCTAAATAGACATTTTTGGAAAGTGGACATAAAGAAGGCCAAGAAACATATGAAAACATGCTGAAAGTACCTAATTATCTGTGAGATGCAAATCAAAATGAAAATTCAGTACCATCTCACACCTGTCAAAATGGCAATCATCAACAAATCTACAAATGACAAGTGCTGGGGAGAATATTGAGAAAAGAGAAACCCTCATATACTGCTGATGGGAATGCAGACTGGTGCAGCCACTGTGGAGAACAGTATGGAGTTTCTGCAAAAAACTAAAAATGGAACTCTCATTTGACCCAGTGATCCCACTCCTAGGAATATATCCAAAGAAACTAGAAACACCAATCAGAAAGGATATATGCACCTCTATGTTCATAGCAGCACAATTTACAATAACTTAGATTTGGTAACAGCTTAAGTGTCCATCAGCAGATGAATGGATTAAAAAGCAGTGATACATCTACACAATGGAATACTACAGGGATGTAAAAAAAAAAAAAAGAAGGAATTTTTACCATTTGCAATAGCATGGATGGAAGTGGAGACCATTATGCTAAGTGGAATAATCCAGTCAGTGAAAGATAAACAGCACATGATCTCACTCATTTGTGGAATATAAAGAATATTATAAAACTGTTGAACAAAAATAGAAACAGAGACAAAGAAGCATGGAACAGACTGCCGAACTACAGTGGAAAGGCAGGGGAGGGTTGGGAGGGGTAAGAGATCAACTGAAGTTCTTGTATGCATGCATATAAGCACAACCAATGGACGCAAGACACTGGGGGCATGGGTGAGGGCAAGTGCTGGGGGGTAGGGGAGATTGGGGGGAGATCAATGTGGGAAAAAATGATACATATGTACTACTATTTGTAATACCTTAAACAATGAAAATAAAAAATAAAAATACTGTTGTACATTTACACAATGGAATACTACACTGCTGTAAAAAAGAAAGATCTCTTACTATTTTCAACAGCATGGATGGACATGGAGAGCATTATGCTAAGTGAAATAATCCAGCTGGAGAAAGATAAATATCACATGATCTCACTCATTCATGGAATAAAATGAACAACATAAACTGATGAACAAAAATAGATCCAGAGACAGAATAATCAAACAGACCCTCAAATCTCAAAGGGAAGGCAGGGGAGGATTTGGGTGGTAGGTAAGTGTTCAACCACCTGTGTGCATATAAGAATAACCAATGGACACACAAACTAGGGTGGGGAGGGCATTTTGGAGGGTAGTAGTGGCTGCGCAGAGGTCAATGTGGGGGAGGAGACATAAGTAGTATTTTAAACAATAAAGAATTAAAAATAAATAAAAATATAGCATTGGCTGATGCTTATGACATGATGAAAGCTTAAGGTTAGTATGCTACTCTAATATGATCATGCATTTTTATACCTACCAATGGAGCCCCATACATAATAATAATTCTTTTCTTGAACAATTTTTGATAAATTTTATTACACAACTTAATTAAATGATGTATGCCAAAGATTTATGAGCACTAAAAACAAGAATTGTTTCTATGAAAACCAAGTTGATCACTTTGCAGAAACTGAATAAGGGAGAAAAATCTTCTAAAATGTTCTGTCAAATTAATTTGGGATATGATAGTAATAAAATATTGGGGTGGAAACTCTGGAAGGACTCTGGTCTCAAATTCTTTGCAAGAATCTACATTCTTGTTCTAAGTTATATAAGCAAATGTTGAAAATCACATATGATGCCTTATCGGTATGTTTTCTGGAAGAAAGACAAAGGGAAACCAATCAGAAGTCTTTATTCAAAAAAGTCTTGATGCTACATCAAAAGATTAATATGTGAATATAAAAATACATGTTTTACGTCAAAATAAAAGGTTTAAAGTGTTTGTATGTACGAATATATTTATTATTCTTTAGGAAATATTATCAATCAACTAACCAACAACCACCTTTGACCACATTAGATAAAAGGAATTTTTTTTAATGTATCAATATGTTGATTATGTACTTAAAAATACAGACTATACAATTCACATTTTGAAAAATAACAAACTGAGACAAAATATTGCACATTATTAACAGTAGCAGGATAGGTTATTTTTACTTTTTTCTTGTACTTGTTATATTTTCCAGATAAATGCAATATACATTATAAAATGTAAGAGCATAGTGTCATACAAAGAGTCTTATAGGTGCTTCTCCTGTTTCTAACACTGACTCCAACATCAAAATAGTTCTCATGCTTTCTTAAGAAAATTGTTTTTGAAGTTACAGATGATAATCACTCATCCTTCTAACTTATAAATATATCTCATTTTAATCCCAAAATATTACTGTATTAGCTTTGCCTGCCATAACAAATTACTATTTACTGGATTGCTTAAACAATAGGAATTTATTTCTGATACTTGTGGAGGCTGGAAGTTTGAGATCAGAGTGCCAGACTTGGGTTCTGATGAAACTTCTCATCCTATCTTGCAGATGGCTGCCTTCTTGCTGTGTCCTCACAAAGCAAAGAAGGAGATAATTCTTCTTCTCTCTCCCTCTTCTTACAAGGCCACTAATACTATGGAATTAGGATTCCAATCTTATGACCCAATTTATTTTTTTTCTTTTTATTAATTTTTATTAATTTTTATACATATCTCCCCATTGCCCCCTCCCTCCCAGGCATACCCCAACCCCCCAGTGTCTGTGATCATTGGTTATGCTTATATGCATGCATACAAGTCCTTTGATTGATCACTTATTTACCTCACCTAACTTTAATCTTTCTGCTGTAATTTCACAGTCTGTTTGAGGCTTTATGATTTTTGTCCCCCTGAGAATTATCAGTCTACTCCCTTTCTGTGCTCCTGATTCTATTATATTCACCAGTTTATCCTGTTGATCAAATTTTTAACTCACTTAATTTTTAGATTCACTTGTTGATAGATATGTATTTGTTGTTCATAATTTTTTATCTTTTACCTTTTTCTTCTTCCTCTTCTAAAAGAGTACCTTTCAGCGTTTCATATAATACTGGTTTGGAGTTGATGAACTCCTTTAGCTTTTTCTTCTCTGTGAAGCTCTTTATCTGCCCTTCAATTCTGAATGATAGCTTTGCTGGATAGATTATTCTTGGTTGTAGGTTCTTGCTATTCATCACGTTGAATATTTCTTGTCATTCCCGTCTGGCCTGCATCGTTTCTGTTGAGAAATCAGCTGACAGTCGTATGGATGCTCCCTTGTAGGTAATGAACTGTTTTTCTCTTGCTGCTTTTAATATTCTCTCTTTGTCTTTTGCTCTTGGTATTTTAATTATGATGTGTCTTGGTGTGGCCCTCTTTGGATTCCTTTTATTTGGGGTTCTGTGTGCTTCCTGGACTTGTAAGTCTATTTCTTTTACCAGATGTGGGAAGTTTTCAGTCATTATTTCTTTAAATAGGTTTTCAGTATCTTGCTCTCTCTCTTCTTCTGGCACCCCCACAATTCTGATATTGGTACGCTTGAAGCTGTCCCAGAGGCTCCTTACATTATCTTCACATTTTTGGATTCTGTTCTCTTCTTGCTTTTCCAGTTGAATGTTTTCTGCTTCTTTATATTTCAAATTTTTGACTTGATTCTTGCCATCCTCTAGTCTGCTGTTAGGACTCTGGATAATATTTTTTATTTCAGTCAGTGTCTCTAGTATGTCCTTTTTCATCTCCTCTTGCATCTCACTAAATTTATCCAACTTTTCTAGCATATTCTTGAAAAACCTTATAAGCGTGGTTTTGAACTCTATATCCAGTCGTTTTTTTTCCCTCCATTTCTTTTGTTTGTGATCCCTTCCCTTGTCTCAGCATTTTAACTATGTCGGGGAAACTTCTGTGTTGAATTCAGCTTTATGATACCAGACTTGCAAAACCAAAAAAGCCTCTGTTGAGCTTGGGATGGGTGGAGTCTCAGGGCTTAAGGGACTGCCTTGCCTTCCAGTCGGCCCCGCCTTCCACGGCCCCTGAGTGTCACGTGCCTGGGTAATCGCTGGAGCGGTCCTTGTGCCTGAGCGCCTGCAGTGCCTCTAGACCGCTGCCCCTCCAGCTCCTCTGCGCACCAGGACCACACGAGACTAGGTCCCCAGGGTTTTGCCCAAAACAGGGGCTTAATGGAGTCAGAAGTGGCACAGTTGGGAGGGTCTGTCTCCCGCCCAGTCGCGAAAGCCAGTGGCACAATCAGCAATCTGTCCTGTGCACAGTGCCGTGTGCGCCACCAGGCCTTTGATCTTCTGCGACTGCCCTAAATTTCCGTGCACTTCTCCCTTTTCACAGTCCAAACTACCCCCTTATGAGTTTCGGCTGGATCTGGGGTTTAGTGTTGTAGGATAAGGGGTTCAATGCCTTTGAGAGTCTCTGTCTCGCTCCCGTCAGAGAAAACCAGCCAGGCACTCCGGCACCCGCTCTCTCCACGCGCGCATCTCCGTACCTCAGCTTTTTGCAGCTCCTCTGGGTGTCTGTGAGCCCCTCTCTTTCCCTCTAGTTGTAGAACTTCCACTCAGCCAGCTTTGCTGTGGTTCTGGATGGTGTCCGTTCTGTCTTTTAGTTGTAGTTTTGAAATTGTTGTGCGAGGCAGCAGTGTAGGTGTTTACCTATGCCGCCATCTTGGATTCTCTCCTTATGACCCAATTTAACCTTAATTACTTCCTAAAATCCCTATCCCCAAATAGAAGTTTGAAGTTTAGATGGGACACAATATTGTCCATAGCAATGACCCAGATTGATAGCTCACTTTAGTTATTATACTCGCTCTTAATAACTTTTAGCTTTTGCCAAATATTAAATACACTCTTAAATAATGAAGATTTGTGAGGCATTTTGGAAGGAATGTGTCCAATTACTGAAAGCCAAAAAAAAGAGTTCCAAAATGTGTTGAGTACCTGCAATAAATATGAGGAGGCAACACATCATTGTGTTTAAGAATGTAGTTCTGGAGCCAGACACACCTGGATCTACTTCTGACACCTCTACCACTAAGGGGATGATCTTGGACAGGCTACTTAATCAGTTTCCTCAATTGTAAAATAGAATTGTCAGAAGCAAAGCACTAAAGGTCACATATTATGTGATTCCATTTATATGAAATATCCAGAACTGGCAAATCCATTGAGACAGAAAGCAGATTGATGGTTTCCAGGTACATGGGGAAGAAGAAATGGGGAGTGACTGCTAATTAGCATAGGATTTCTGTTTGGGAGGATGAAACTATTCTGGAATTAGTTGTTATGGTTATACAACACAGTGCATATACTAAAAACCACTTTAAGTTTACACTTTAAAAGGTAAATCTTATGGTATATGGACTGTATCTCAATGTAAGAAAACAATCATAGTGAACATCTAACAAGAATATTTATGTCAAGTACTTTACACAGTGTCTGGTTCATAGGAAGAGCTCAAGAAGTGTTTACTGTTTTGTAGGGTAACCATATTTTATTTAAATTGAGATACTTTTAAAGGTTATAAAGGCACTAGTAATTATTACATTTTCATAACAGGTATAAACCAGGATTTTCCTAATGTCTGATTACCTAACTATTAACATTTGGGCCATTAAAAGGGTCTGTTTTAGCAAGGGTAGAATTTGTTGGAATATTCAAGATTTAGGGACTACATACTTGCCCTCATAGAAACCAGTGCCTGTTGACCATTTATTCACTGACAAGTAAATGAGTTGTCTTTTAGTCATGTTAACCCTGATTTTACATTTTCATAGATAAGGCTCAATCATAATAGTAAGACAGGGGCATAAATGTGCTTCATCCCCCCCCCCTCTCTCTCTCTCTCATATATTTTATTGATTTTTTTTTTTTACAGAGAGGAAGGGAGAGGGATAGACAGAAACATCGATGAGAGAGAAACATCATCAGTTGCCTCCTGCACGCCCCCTACTGGGGATGTGCCTGTAACCAAGGTACAAGCCCTTGACTGGAATCAAACCTGGAACCCTTCAGTCAGCAGGCTGATGCTCTATCCACTGAGCCAAACCGGTTTTGGCAATCTGTCTCTTTTTTAATAATATATTTTTATTGAATTCAGAGAGGAAGGGAGAGGGAGAGAGAGATAGAAACATCAATGATGACAGAATCATTGATCAGCTGCCTCCTGCTTGCCTCACACAGGGGATTGAATCCAAAACCTGAGCATATGATCTGACCAGGGATTGAACCATGACCTCCTGGTTCATAGATTAACGCTCAACCACTGAGCCATACCTTCTGGGCCACTTCATCTTTCTTAACCTTCTCCTTAAAAACTTCAAGAGCAAATCCCTCACCTCTCCTTTAACATGTTCTTTCTCCATTCTTTATTCTCTTTTTCCAATTCATTTTTTTGTTGTAATGTCTTTCTGCCCAAACTCAAGGCTTACTTTTGGTTCACTTCCCTTTGTCCTTAATCTTTTCTGATTCTTTCCACTGTCCCTTTCATTCAACACATTATTGAGCACCTATTTCATGCCAGTTACTTTATTGGGCTCCAGGCATATCTGAAAAGGACACAGGCATTATCTCCAAGAAATATGTAGGCTGGCAGGCATATCAATAGTAGTTGGGGCTAATTGCCCTTGTGGAAGTATACACAGAGGAGATAATATGAGATCACATTCAGAGTGCACTTTATCCAGAAATATGGGAAAGGATGTAGCACAATGGATTCCTACTAGAGGTAGCACCTAATTTGAGATAAGAAGCAAGATTTGAATTTAGCCAGATTAAGAGGAGAATAGAAAAGTATGAGAGGCAGAGGATTAGAAAACCGGGTGTGAACAATGAAACTTTGAGTAGTATGGCATTCCTAAGGAGTAAGTGAGATGCAGCGACTGGAAAAGTGGACAAAAGCCTTACCAAGATAGGCCTTTTGTGCCAAATGAAGCCATATACCTGAAGGCTGGGTTTGGGTGGGGGTAGCTGAATGATTTTCAGAAGGGAATTTATATGGTCAGAGCTGTGTTCTAGAAATCCCATCCTGACAATACTTAGGGCAAAGCCTTCCAAATTGTAAAGTGTGTATGAATCACCTGGGCATCTTATTAAAATAGTGCCCAAATTCACCATTTGGGGGGTTGGGCTTGAGAATCTGCAGTTCTCAAACTCCCAGATAAGACTAATAATGCTGCTTTGTGGCCACACTGAAGAACAAGTCTGTAAGGAGTGAATGGAGGTTGGGGCAAAACAGGTGATGGCTGGATCAGGTGAGGCTGCTGTAGTAGTTCAGGTGATTGGAAATAGCTGTGTGGACTTTGGCAGTGGTAGTAAGATGTGAGATGTGAGACCCTTCTCCATAGTAAGCTCAATTGGAGTAGGGGAGAGCAGGGAGAGAAAAAGGCCTGGAGATCTTGATATTCTCTTTGCTTGCTTTCCTTTTGCCTTTCCCCAGGGTTAGGGCTTGCACACACGATGGCTGAAGTTAGGCAACATTTGGCTGCTGTTCATTCACCTTTATGCATCGCTTTGCTCATTCCTGATATTTTTCCTCCATACCCACGTATCTGAGAATAGAAATAATTTGAGCATTCCTCACCAATATCTGCAAATATTGAAGCTCCTCTTTTGATACTCCTTACCCTTTGTGCCAGATGAAATGTACCGCTTATCTTATCAAAAGCTTTCTGATGACATAAACTTACAAAATATCTTTTGGTCACACCACCACTGATGTGTCACTGATTCCTTTTAAAGTCATTCATATAGAATTTTCTTTCTGGTTTTTTATGCTACATCTGATAGCTTCCTACCTGCAACTTACCCCAACCACCAACTCTGGCACTGGTCCAGAATCAGTTTCATCTAGAATAGTATAAATACATTGCCACTCAGCATTTTCATGGAGACGATTGTGAACTAATATTTTCTGGCTGCCCTGATTGCTAATTTCTATGTCTCCTTCTACGCTTCCTATCCTGAACGCTGAATAACATTTTGGAACCTAGAACCAAGCACTACACTCTAGTCCAGTTGTCGGCAAACTGTGCCTCACGAGCCACCACGTTCGCTGCTCTGTTGACTAATGAGTTTGCTGACCACTGCTCTAGTCAGAGGATATGACTTTTGATGAGTAAAACAGGAAGTCTATATATATTGGTGCATTTCAGTACCATCTGGTATAGTTTTATGCTAAGCATGTTCTTGGTTAACCTGATTTAATTTCATCCATATAGGGAAATTTTGTTCTGCAGCTTAGTATACACTCCTTCACCTCAATCCATCTCTCTGCTTATAACAGCCATAGGCATGCTCCTCATTTACAGAGAATTTGGAACCTTCCAAAGATAAGACTTTCTCCTTTTCTATCATCTACTTCCAGAAATCTCAGAATCCCTTAGGGATTAAACCCTGGAACTGCTCCTCTTGAAGAACTGTTTTACCTTTTATTAAAAGATTCAAATATCCTGACATTGCAGAAAACTAGGACACATATCTCACACATTTACCAATATAGTCAGATGCAACTAGTTTTCTAAGAAGGAAGTTGGAACATAATTTCAAAGTTTGAACTGGGTAAACCACCTAGAGTACTAGGAAATGGAGCTCCTTCAGGGCAGGGTAGAATAAATTATTGGCCAAGCTGTAACCCTTCTGGAGGCAGAGGAGGACTGCTGGGGTTGAACTCCTGATAAAAAGACAACTGCTGAGAGTGGTGAGAGGCTAATTATCAGGTAGCAGCAGTTCATTCTAAAACAGAGCCTTCTCTGCAGGCAGTCTAGTTTTTCAGCATCTGGTGGAGAGCAAGTTGCAGTTAAATACATCAAAGAACAAAGAATAAGTAGGAAGTCAACTGAGGCATTTTCCCTAGAGCCCATAGGACTCAGCAATAAACCCTGGAGGGAGGCACAATTTAACTGGGTTTTTAAGATTTCATGTGGCAGTAAGCAGAGAGATCAACCCTTGTCGTTGTCTTGTACATGTGTGAAATTCACACCAAATTATTACTAGTTTTTATTTTATTCCTGAAAACACAAAGCAGTAAAAATACTGCATATGTGATAGATGGGAGGATTAAAGTTGCTCAGAATTCACTGCTTAGAAAACTTTCCAGCCCACATGAATGTCCTATGAGCATCTGGGAGAATCAAACTAACCAGCTGCCTAACCACCACCCTCTTTACTCCCAGTTACATTGGGTAAACTAAGTTTGGAAGATAATTGTGGAATCCGAGAGCTGGTTCAGTTCCTGATAAATGATCCTTTCTTGCAGATACCTTTTTAATTCTATAAGGGAATGATTTGTCATTTCCTGAGGCCTTATGTAGGCCTGGCAATGACCTAGACAGGTTGCATCTGATTCATACTCTTTGTTGGATGTTGTCTAAGAGACTCTCATTGCTCAGAGTTACAGGAGAAAAAATACAAGGTTACCATTTAATCTTGCCCCTGTTCCTGGAACATTGAAATTACTATGCCTATATTGGAAAGGCTGTTGAAAAGTGACAGTGTAATAATAGCATTGTCATGACAGTGCTCCTATGTCTTGTTGAAATTACTAGCTTCTGTGGGTAATTAAAACAATTATAATTGTTTGTTTCCAAGTAATGCCTTAGCATTTAATTTACGTGGTGCACATGACGCAAAACCAGATTCCAAATGGTAGTTGGAATTTTTTTAACTTCAGGTTGATAAAACAGACTGTGTATATCTAGCAATATGAGACATTTGGGACACAACATAAGCCATTAGATGTCACAAAGTACAAGCCCTTCATTTATGAGTGGGAGATTTACATCCAGAACAGGGAAGAGATTTGCCCAAGGTTGTTGAATAGGTTAATAGCAGAATTGAGACGGAAACTTGGACCTTCTGGCCTCCAGTAATTAACTCATTTTATTATACCAGGTTATTCTTAAACATAAAGAAAAAACTAATAGCTTGGTATATGAGAGACAAAAAAGAGATTACAGAAACATCTAAAACGTATTTCTTTGATTCACTCTTTCCTTTCATATTTACTGTTTTTTCTTTATAATCTTTTCTCATCTTTTGACTGTACAGTTGACTCATTTTGCTCTCCTTCTGCTTATTATGTCAATGTCTCTTTTTCTTTAGTGTCCCTTTCCTCACTTGCTCTCCATTACTGTTTCTTCTTTCCTAGAATAAGTTTAACTCCATTTATAAAAAATGCTCACTGTGATGCCCAGTAGGAGTGTGAACAGGTTGGAATCTATAAAGAGTGTGAACAGGTTGGAATCTATAAGCTACTCTATTCTTTTTAAAAAAATAAATCTTTATTGTTAAGATTATTACAGTTGTTCCTCTTTTTCCCCTCATAGCTTCCCTTCAACCGTTTCCCACCCTATCCTCTCCCCTTACCCTTCCACCCACTGTCCTCATCCATAGGTGTACAATTTTTGTCCACTCTCTTCCCACATCCCCCAAACCCCTTTTCTCCTGAGAATTTTTAGTCCACCCCTTCCTATGCCCCTGATTCTATTATATTCACCAGTTTATTCTGTTCATCAGTTTTTATTCACTTGATTTTTAGATTCACTTGTTGATAGATATGTATTTGTTCTTCATAATTTTTATCTTTACATATTTCTTCTTCTTTCTCTTCTTAAAGAATACCTTTCAGCATTGCATATAATACTGGTTTGGTGTGATGAACTCCTTTAGCTTTTTCTTATCTGTGAAGCTCTTTATCTGACCTTCAATTCTGCATGATAGCTTTGCTGAGTAGAGTAATCTTGGTTGTAGGTTCTTGCTGTTCATCACTTTGAATATTTCTTGCCACTCCATTCTAGGCTGCGTAATTGCTGTTGAGAAATCAGCTGACAGTCGTATGGGTACTCCCTTGTAGATACTGTTTTTTTTTTGTTTCTTGCTGCTTTTAAGATTCTCTCTTTGGCTTTTGCCTTTGGCATTTTAATTATGATGTGTCTTAGTGTGGTCCTCTTTGGATTCCTTTTGTTTGGGGTTCTCTGAACTTCCTGGACTTGTAAGTCTATTTCTTTCACCAGGTATGGGAAGTTTTCAGTCATTATTTCTTCAAATAAGTTTTCAATATCTTGCTTTTTCTCTCTCTCTTCTTCTGGAAACCCCATAATTCTGATGTTGATACACTTGAAGTTGTCCCAGAGGCTCCTTATACTATTGTCATATTTTTGGATTCTTTTTTTCTTTTTGCGTTTCTGGTTGGGTGTTTTTGGCTTCTTCATATTTCAAAAATTTGATTTGATTGTTACAATCCTCTAGTCTGCTGTTGGATCTCTGTATATTAGTCTTTATTTCAGTCAATGTAGGCTTAATTTCTAGTTGGTCCTTTTTCATATCCTTGAGGGTCTTGCAAAATTTATCAGCGATTTCTAGAAGATTCTTGAGTAATCTTATAACCATGGTTTTGAACTCTATAACCAGTAGTTTGCTTTCCTCCATTTCTTTCATTTGTGACCTGTTTCTTTGTCTCTACATTTTGGCTGCTTCCCTGAGTTGATAGAGTGGCTTTGTGTGCTAGGTGTCCTATAGTGCCCAGTGGCTCAGCCTCCCCAGTACCTGAGGTGGACACTCTTGGTGCACCCCTTTGTGGGCTGTGTGAACAGTCTTGTTGTAGTTAAGTCTTGATTGTTGTTTGTATCACTGGGAGGAATTGGCCTCCAAGTCAACTGGCTCTGAGAATCAGTTGTGTCTATGATGGGAGAACTTCTGTGCTTCAAGACTTGCTTCAGTGGAGCTTTGGTGCTCACTGAGTCTGCATCCTGAGTGTGTCTCTTGTGAATAT
Source organism: Lasiurus cinereus (assembly GCA_011751065.1). Lineage (NCBI taxonomy): Eukaryota > Metazoa > Chordata > Mammalia > Chiroptera > Vespertilionidae > Lasiurus > Lasiurus cinereus. The sequence goes on along the minus strand of JAAGEH010000015.1, from coordinate 18,996,340 downwards.
GAGGAGTTGTAATCTGGATGGTCCTACTCTGACCCCTGGGTACACTGGCTCTTGCAACTCCAAGGAGGTGTTAATTTGGCCTCTGCCTGAGGCCATCCAGCAGGAGCTATGGAGAGATCTGCAGATTCCTCTTCATTGTTTGGGGTTTGGAGGTGCCCAGATGAGGCCCAGCTGTGAACTTCAGAGAAACCAAGATGGCGGCACAGGTAAACCTTTGAAATTGCTGCCATGCACGACCACTTGCAAACTGCTCTGAGGCCTTAGTCCTTCTTTTGAATGTTCTGTGTCTCTCTGACCCAGCTGCAGTTTGCTAGGTAATTTTAGATTGCAAAGGGCCAGGCCATTCATATCCAAAAGCCTCTGTGCACAGCTTGGGTGGGGTGGGGTCTCAGTAAATCAACAGAGCAGAGAAAACTGCTATGGCTGATCCTTAGCCCTGCCTTAAGAGGCCCCTGAGTCACTGTAAGCACCTCTGAAAGAAAGCTGACCTTGAGTTCCCCCCAAGGCCAGACAGTCCAGTTTCTCCCCATATGAGTCTGGGTCCCCAGAGTGTCGCCCAGAACTGGAGTTCAGAGCAGTCAGAGCTTGTGTCTCCCTCACGATTGAACAAGATTGTACTCAGTTGTTAGCCCTTTCCACGTGCACCTCAGTTCCTCTGACCGTTACTTCCTCACCTCCTCTGAGTCTCAGTGTGTTTTTCTCTTTCCTTCTAGTTGTAGAATTTCCCCTCAGCCAGCCTTTCTGTGGTTCTGGATAATGTTCGTTTTGTCTTTTTGTTGTAGTTTTGAAGTGGTCGTGCATGGCAGCAATTTCAAAGGTTTACCTGTGCCGCCATCTTGGTTTCTCTGAAGCCACTCTATTCTGACAGGTTGTGAATTTCACAGAAGCTATTAAAGAATAATGCCTTTAAAAACATTCACTTAATAAGAGGCCATGAAACCCAATGTATTAATGTTACTGTAGAGAATCTGTGTTGATTAAACAATAGTTCTTAAAAATATATTTGGGAAACTATTCTAAACTAAATGTAATAGGGAGGCATATGTGGAGGTTAGGAATCCATAAGAAAGTAGCGTTTCATTGTATAAAATATACACCAAAATGTTAAAATCTGAATGATGGTTTTATAGTTGAATTTTTATTCTTTTTATTTACCAGAATTTTCTAATCTTTCAATAATGAATTTATGTTCTAGCATATATTGAAGCTACACTTGAAATTTTCAAAAAATAAGAATGATGATGAACTTCTAAGGGCTTCTAATTGATTCACAAAATGAAAGGTTTTGTGAGCTTATCACTCTGTCACAAAGTGTCCCCTTTCCCAGCCAAGTATGCTTGCTTGCTGACACCTGTAAACTAAGGGACCAGCTATGCCCTGCAGCAAGGGACTATAAGAGACTCCTATCTTAGTCTTCCTACCCTTGAAGAAGTCACTTAGCACCTGTTCTTTCATTCCTCTTTCCTAACCCACACATCTACTTGATTTCCTGACACTTATTCACCTAGTCTCTTCACTTGGGTTCTGGCTATTTGGTGCTGGCTTAGACCTATAACAGCAGCCAGCTAGACTCCACTAAGCTCTGCTCTCCCTTTGTGGATCTCTACCTATGCTGCATACACAGTAGGGCTTCATGAAAATTTGCTTAACCTGTGGCTTACTATAACTTAATTCCCAGGTCTGTTTGCAACTTTTCACCCCCTTCCCTCTAGTTTACCCTGGCATATAGCCATCATAGTTCTGAATGATAACTCACACATTTGGGCCTTGAGGTGGCCTGGGCTCTCTCTATAACCCAATTCCTAAGAGTTACTTAGTCTTCTCTGGCCTAGTCTGGGTTGATCCCAGGTTTTCATATCTCTGCCATCATTCTCCTCAGGGCTATTTCAATATGCTAGATCTATTGTTAGAGTCTTCAACATAACTCAAAATAGTGTACCCAATGACAAGCAAAGCCAAATCCAGAAATTTTTATTGCTGGAGGCTAATTAAAGCATGTCATAAATGCAATAAATTTCATCAAATGGTTGATGGAACCTTGAGGGTTCATCAGGGCTGAATACATGTTATTGCCTGCTGAAATAGCTGAAAACATTTCCCCAAACCTAAAGATTTGCATAGATTATTGCCTGCTATTGAGACAGCCAAAGGCACTTCCCCCAATCTGGCAATGTCTACTATATACCAAACCTTAATCTTTTATATATATCTTCTTTGCTTTAGGGCAGTTTGTGTTAATAAAAACCTAGGGGTCCAGAGTTTCAGAGAACTTGGTTACTAAAACTAGGTCTCCTCTGGCTCCCCAAAATGCCTTCCAAATTTATATTTCATGTCTAGTCTCTTTATTAATTTACACACATCCCTTCTCCAGATTCCTGAACCCTTTTATTTTTTTAAATATATTTTATTGATTTTTTATTTTTTTACAGAGAGGAAGGGAGGATAGAGAGTTGGAAAGAAGAGACATCAATCAGTTGCCTCCTGCACGCCCCCCACTGGAGATGCGCCTACAACCAAGGTACATGCCCTTGACCGGAATCAAACCTGGGACCCTTCCATCCACAGGCCAATGCTCTATCCATTGAGCCAAACCGGTTTCATCTCTGAACCCTTTTTAAATGCTGGATAACATGCCAGCATTTTTTTCATATATTATTAGAATATTGCACATCTAAAAGTCTAATGTACAAGAAAGAAACAGAAAGCATGGTTTAACTTGCAAAACGTAGATTTATGGGCACTTGAGAAGAGCATAGTTGCAAGAATTGTTACTTATTAGCAACCTTTAGTGGGATATTGAGTCCCAAGAGATATTAACCTTTGTGACTCAAAATTGTGCCAACTCTCAATTCAAGCTTTTCTAATATCTTTCTCCCTTAATTGCTTAGATGGAATTATTTATGCATAAAGATTTGGTTAGGCTGACTCATTGCTATTTAGAAATCAAAATCAGAGATAACTCTCCCTTATGAATGTTGAATTAGATATTTGCTTGTCCCAGTTTAGAAGGGTCTAATGTGCAGTCCTCCAAATGCAAAAAACAAAAACAAAAAAACATGTTCATGGTGGTATCCACAGACACATTTAGAGAGCCTTTGTAAGCTAGTAGGAGTACAGACAACCTCTTCTTTGTTGAACTTTGGAGGAGCCTTACTCAGAGCATTCCTCATATCTGATAATACTATTTCAGTTAGTGAGGGCTTACTGTGACCACACAGTTTTTCATGGGTGCAGGGCTGGATTTCATAAAATGTTTGTGCCACGTCCCACCTGATTCAATACTTGACTTCCTAGAATGTTTTATTAGCTAATTGGCATTTTATCAGCTAATTGGTTGGAGTAGGAATTAGTTGCCTGGCAGCTGAGAAGAAAAAGAGAATTCATTATTTCATTTCTTCAACAAATAGTTATTGAGCATCTACTGTGTTTCAAGTAAAGTGCTGACTATATTATAGACTAGAGGGCCCAGTGCACAGGGGGTGTGTCCCTCAGTTCAGCCTGTACTGTCTCTAATCTGGGACCACTTGAGGGATGTCAGACTGCCCGTTTAGGCTTGATCCCAGTAGGATCGGGCCTAAACGGGCAGGCGAACATCCCTCTCACAATCCAGGATTGCTGGCTCCCAATTGCTCACCTGCTTTCCTTTCTGATTTCCCCTAACCACTTCTGCCTGCCAGCCTGATAACCCCCTAACCACTCCCCTGCCAGCCTGATTGCCCCTAACTGCCCTTCCCTGCAGGCCCAGTTGCCCCCCTCTTCCCTCCTCTGCTAGCCTGGTCATCCCTAACTGCCCTTCCCTATATACTTGATCACTCCCAACTGTCTTCCCTTGCAGGCCTGGTCCCTCCCAACTGCCCTCCCCTGCTGGCCATCTTGTGTCCGCATGGGGGCAGCCATCTTGTGTGTTGGAGTGAGGGTCAATTTGCATATTATTCTTTTATTAGATACGATAGAGGCCTGGTTCATGTGTGGGGGCCGGCTGGTTTGGCTGAAGAGTGTCCCAGATAGGGTGGGGGTTCTTTTGGAGTGTGTGGTGGCCTGGGAGAGGGACCTGTGGTGGTTTGCAGGCTTGCCATGCCCCCTGGTGACCCCAGGAGAGGCCCTGGTATCTGGGATTTATTTATCTTCTATAATTGAAACTTTGTAGCCCTGACTGGAGGCCAGGGCCAGCCAGGGTGTGTGGGAAGCTTGGCTTCCTCCATTGCTGGGGAAACCCAAGCCTTCTGCTTGCTCCATGGCCACAGCCATCTTGGTTGGGTTAATTTGAATACTCACTTTTGATTGACTGGTGGACATGGCTTGTGGGTGTAGTTGAGGTATGGTAAATTTGCATATTACACTTTTATTAGATAGGATAGTCACTGACTTTACTGAATTAAGAGAATCCACTGTGTCCTTTTGGATCTATAATCACTCCCTGACATTTAACCCATGCAATTCTGAGAGATATTATAACTTATCTTTCTAATCCTACTCATTCCTCTGAACCATTTCCATTGTCCAACTGTCCCATGAAAACTCCCTAACGGCTCTTATAGATTCCGTTTACCCCAGGTCAGTTCTTCCCTAAAGCTATTGATCTTGTTTTCTATATCACTACTCCCAATACACACAAGAGCTAACTGCTTAAGATGTGAAATTATGCCAAGGTAATTCCAACACAGGGGTTATTGAAAGACAAGACTCAAAAAACCAGTATAGGAGTTAAGTGCATGGCCTCTTAACCCAGACTATCCCATTCAAATTATATTTCTATTATGTATGACTCTGTGACTTTGGGCAAATTGCTTCACATCTCTATCCAATTTGATGGACACTTAAGTGGGGATATTGATAGTCCCTACTTCACCAAGGATTTCAACAAGCTAATACAGGTAAAATACTTATAATAATGACTACAACATAATAAACTTTCTTTTGATATACAGTGGTACCTCGAGATACGAGTGCCCTAACATACGAGATTTTTGAGATACGAGCTGTAGAGCGAGTGATTTTTGCTTTGAAATATGAGCAACATTTGAGATAGGAGTAATTGCACGGATCAGCTGGCTGCACACGACCCACCAGTTTACCGCGACCTGAGCATCTCATAGTTTCCCACGCCTAAAGGTTACAGAAAGAATTAAACTCGTATCTCGAGGTACCACTGTATTAGCTATTATTATTACTATTTACCTTGGAAAAGAACTGAGTAGTAATTGAGGGCTAGTGGGCAATGGGATTGATATTTTGGGGTAGATGCCTGGAGCCTTCACATATCATATGATGTGTCTGTGAGCAGATTGAAATGTCTGGCTCTGCCATTTTGTGAGGAGTTCCCTATTTTGATTGCTTATATAGGAAATAGAACTTATATGGCAACAATTTTTTAAATGAAGGAATTTTTTTAAGGTTTTTTTTTCTCATTCAGAAAACAAAATACGCTCATTTAAAAATCAGGATAAAAAAGAAACAGAAAACCAAGCAGAAAGAAATAAAGTGCTTATAATCCAATCCATCATGAAACAAGACATTATTAGAACCTTAGGATAAAGCTTTTTGGATAATTCATAATACACATGATACAATACATTTTGGTGAACAATTTTTAAAAAAATGTAGTATTGTATTATTAATACCATCATTATTTAGCAGATCACTTTTTTAGATATGTAAATTATATTCTCCTTTTAGCTATTGTAGAAAAAAAAAGATAGACAACACACAAAGGTGTATATCCATCTTTATATACAATCTTAATCATTTCCTTAGACAATGTTTTTCCAGAAATTTAATTCGCCATCTTATTTAGGTTGCATGGTTTATTGTTTGTCTTATTTTTGTTTAAGACTTTCAATTAAATACTAAAATATTTTTGTGTAAAATTTTATTTAAATAATGAAATACAAATGCAAATTATGGACAAGATTCATGACAGTGGTTGCCCTTGCTTAGTAAAGCAGTGAAAGGATTTTATGAACACAAAATTCTTACTGGGAATCAGAAATTTAAAGGTCGTAGACTGTATGGGGAAATAGTTTGGGCTCTGGAATCAATACATGTACTTTTAATTCCTGGCAGTTGTATGACTATGGGTTCATATTTAACCTTGCTGAACCTTGTTTTTTTCATATTAAAAATTTCTTTTGTGACTAGTTCATTTCACACTCTTTCACCACTCTCCTAGCATTCTCTCCCCTCAATTTTAACTTCCAACAGGAGGCAGCCAATTGATGTTCCAATCTTATATCAATATTTCTTTCTCCCTCTCCCATCCTCTTTCTCTCTAAATATCAATTAAAATATTTAAAAACATAAGTAATTAGTACTGGTCATTAGCATTCAGGTTAGACATTATTCCCCTCAAGAAAATCTATCTGACCATTCCCTCAACACAAACACTTAAAGCTAGGTTAGGTGCTCCTCCTTTGTTTTTCTATTAAAAACTGTCCTTCTCACTGTCATTTGTATAAATCACACTTTAGTGTACATACCTGTTTCAGTTTCTAATTTTTCTACTAGACTAGGAGGTCTTTGAGATCATATATTATTTCCTGTTTTTCTCTGCATCTTCCATAGCTACCACTGTGCATAGAAGCAGTGAAGTCGCATAAGAATTTGTTAAACGAGTGATGAATACATGAAACAGAATAATCATACCTATTTTTAAAATTCATTAACTAATATTATATGAAATAAAGTGGAAATTCCTAGAACAATGTTTAGTTAGAAAATATCTCATAGCATATAAGGTGATAGGATAGAGAAACTAAGATGGCGGCCTAGGTAAACACCTAAACTGCTGCTTCCCAATACAATTTCAAAACTACAACTAAAAGACAAAACGGACATCATGCAGAACCACAGGAAGACTGGCTGAGTGGAAATTCTACAACTAGAAGGAAAAAGAAAAGTACACTGAAACCTAGAGGTGCTGCAGGAGGTAGAGGTACTGAGACACACGCTCGGAGAGGACTGGCAACTGAATGTGCAGCTGGCTTTCTCAAGCAGGAGGGAGACAAAAGCTCCCAACTGTGCAGAACTTCAGTTCCAGGCAAAAATCTGGGGATCCAGACTCATTCGAGGAGAAACCAGACTGTCTGGCAGCAAGTGGAACTTCAGGGCAGCTTTCTCTCAGAGGTACTTGCAGTGATTATCACCGGACACTGAGACACAGGGGCCTAATATGGCAGGGATGATGGGAAACCAATGCTGTCTGCTCTGTCCTGAGACTCTGCCCCATCCAAACTGAGTACAGAGGCTTTTTGCAAATCTTGTCTCATAAGGGTGTATCCATCACAGAAGTTCTCCCTTAGTAGACACAGCTGATCCTCACAGCCAATTGGCGTGGAGGTCAATTCCTCCCAGTGATACCAACAATAATCAAGGCTTAACTACAACAAGACTGTGTACACAGCACACAAAGGGGTACACCACCAGTGTCCACCTCAGGTAACGGGAGGCTGAGCCACTTGGCCCTATAGGACACCTAGCACACAAAGCCACTCTATCAACTCAGGGAATCAGCCAAAATGTGGAGACAATGAAACATGTCATGAATGAAATAAATGGAGGAAAGCAAATGACTGGACATAGAGTTCAAAACCACAGTTATAAAGTTTTTCAAGAATTTTCTAGAAAAGATAGATAAATTTAGTGAGACCCAAGAGGATATGAAAAAGGACCAGCTAGCAATTAAGCATACACTGACTGAAATAAAAAATATATATAGTATACAAAGATCTAACAGCAAACTAGAGTACAGTATTGCAAGAATGAAGTAAAAGTTTTGAAATACAAAGAAGCAAAAAAGACTCAACAGGAAAAGAAAAAAAAATCCAAAAATATGAAGATAGTATAAGGAGCCTCCAGAACAACTTCAAGTGTACCAACATAAGAATTATGAGGGTTCCAGAAGAAGAGAGAGAGCAGGATGCTGAAAACCTATTTGAAGAAATAATGACTGAAAACTTCCCCCACCTGGTGAGAGAAATAGACTTACAAGTCCAGGAAGTGCAGAGAACCTCAAACAAAAGGAATCCAAAGAGGACCACACCAAAACACATCATAATTGAAATGCCAAGAGCAAAAGACAAAGAGAGCATCTTAAAAGCAGCAAGAGAAAAACAGTTAATTACCTACAAGGGAACACCCATATGATTGTCAGCTGATATCATTCAGAATTGAAGGTCAGATAAAGAGCTTCACAGATGAGAAAAAGCTAAAAGAGTTCATCACTACCAAACCAGTATTATATGAAATGCTGAAAGGTATTCTTTAAAAAGAGGAAGAAGAAAAAAAGGTAAAGATAAAAATTATGAACAAAAAAATACATATGTATCAACAAATGAATCTAAAAATCAAGTGAATAAAAAAGTCTGATGAACACAATAAACTGGTGAATATAATAGAATCAGGGACATAGAAAGGGAGTAGACTGACAATTCTCAGGGTGGGGAGAAGGGATGTGGGGGGTGAGAATAGACTGGACAAAAAATCATACACCTATAAATGAGGACAGTGGGAGAGGTAAGGGCAGAGTATGGGTTGGGAACTGGGTGGAGGGGAGCTATGGGGGTTGGGGGGAAAGGAACAATTGTAATAACCTGAACAATAAAGATTTATTTTTTAAAAAGGTATGTGATAGTAACTTTGTGAACAAACTCTTCTTTTTCCTTTTTAATTAATTTTATTGCTTAAAAATGTTTACTGTGTGCTCTTCTAATATACTTCAACATATTCATCTGTAGTGCAAAGATATAAGGTTAGGTAAAAAACACATATATACCATGTTTAGAATCATTAAAATTTCAACAGAACTCCAGAAACAAACTTATAGATACATAAAATAAACTTGCAATGACTTAAAATGTTCTGAGTATAAAATTCTGGAGAATCTTTGTCTTTGTTTAAGTTGAAAGGTGAATTCCATCAATGCAGATGGAATCTCAGAGGACAAAGTACCTTTTGTTTAAGACAGCACAGATCAGCTATTATTGGTGTGTTGCTATGCTTAAGTGCTTCCAGGGCCTGGGGTCAACACACCCAGATAGACCACCCCTTTCCAGCCTCACACCTTGGACCCAGAAAGGAATGAGGAAGTGGGTAAAGAGGAAGAGGGGATATAGGAAAGAAGCTGGAATGAGATTCTTTGGGGTTAATAGTTGAAGGTTTTGCACAACAGCCATATTTTGAACAGATCAACTATACAATAGAGTTCTAAAACCCCCAGAGAAGTGGCCCCTCTGTCACCTTCTATTTTTTACTGAGCTTTGTAGCCTTCAGCAGATCTCCTTAGTGGTGCCTTGCTCTGGCACCTCATTGGCCAATTCCCCACTACCTCCTGTGGTGCAAACGGTCTATTAAGGCTGAATCTCTCAGAGTAGAACTGGTCTAACCAAACTTTGTTTTTTGTTTGTTTGTTTTTTCAGTTCTGACAGTCTGGCACAAAACTGCTTAGTGGCACCTAGTATCATAAAAGCCAACACTGTTCTCTCTGCTGCTGGAATGGTAGGCTCCTGGTTCTTTTAGGAAATTGCTGAGACAGTCTGGCCACCTTCCAAGTGGTCCTACCCCTCAAGCCATACGCTTTTGACCTGAAGGGACTGGACTCAGTTCAGTCAATTTGAAGAATTTCTCAGTCTCTCAGTTGTAATTGACAACCTGGTGTCTTAAAACACCAGTTAAAGCTAAAAGGTCAAACAATTATGCTCTTACAGGGTAAATGGCATTTGAAGGAAAGAAACTCCTATAGAATTGAGAAGAATGTTGTCCTTTAGCAAGTTCCACTCAGAACTTCTGTTGAGAATTCTAGCTTTAGCTCGTCCTTTCCAGTGCCCAGGCAGCAGATGAAGCTCTGCACGGTGATGAAAAAAGGAGTGTCAAGGCCCCAACTAATGGAAACTCTTCATAGAGTTTCCCACGAGTGCATACTTGAACAAATACCCAGTTACCAACCACTCAACTCCAAAGACAGTTTCCCAATCCCCGCCCCATTGCCTTAAATGTTGGGTTCATGTTCCCTCCTCCTTTCAGCTGTGGGAATGGAAAGGGACAAGGGAAGGGTGTGGGTGGGAAAGCTTGAGTCCAGGCCTTTTCTTTGAGCTCTAATATCAGGAGGGAAGCCTGGCAGCCAGGTGACAGCAGAGGATACGGGGCCTCCAGAGGAGTGGGAGAGAGAGCACCTAAACCACCCTAGGCCACTGCTCACTCTGGCTTCGGGCCAAGAAAGCACAAGTACTTTCTTTTTCAATTCAATTTATTCTCTGAATCAACAAACCTTAGGCTACCAGGAGCAAAGCAAACTCAGTTGTTTAAACAGACATTCATCATAGCAGCTTACAAATAAATCCCTGGCAATGACAAATAAATCCCTGGCAATGACAAATAAATCCCTGGCAAAGAAATAGCCTACATTAGCTAGGGTGGGACATTATGATTCCATCTTGATTTTCCTAACATGGTTTAGAAGCTTCATCAATTTTCTTTGTACAGGCACGGGGATCGTGATGAGTTGTTATGGTCAGTCAGTTGGTCAGCCTGTCATCGAAAGTTGATTGAGTACCTAGTGTGGGACCAGCTGCTTGAAACTAGAAGATACATCAGCAAGTCCTGGAAAATCAGGAAGCTTTACAATACATACAGCTATCCCACCTGAGTCATAAGTCTACTACCTAACCAATAACCAGCCAGGGTTTTGAAGCTCAAATGAGGCTTGAACCCCAGATCACCCATTAATTTAAATAACAATGCTACCTTGGATAAGTCAACCTCTCTGTACCTCAGTTTACATGCCTGTAAAATAAAGACAGCAATAATATTCCTGGCCTTATCCACTTAGATATTGCTGTGTAGACAAGAATACACACACACACACACACACACACACACACACACACACACATACATATACATACATACCATCTAAATTTGGAGCCAATTTGTATGGGGTATTCATGTAGAAAATACTTTTATGTTATTATTCTAAGTGTTTCAGATATATTAATTCATTCAACCTTCATAACAATTCTATGTAGTGAGCACTAACATTATCCTCATTTTACAGATAAAAAAAACCTAAGGCACAGAGAGTTTATATAAATAATCTAGATAGTGACAATCATTTGTTTTGTGTGAACATTACATGAGCTAGTGTATGCAAAATACACCTAGAACATAAGCTATTGATATTATTAGTCAGTAGTATTGTCATTACCATAGTTATGAACTGTTAGCATTACTATGAGTAGTTACTGCAAAGCAATTTTCTTAAGCTTTTTGTTTTTAATTTTTTGAAATTAATTTTCCAATTACAATTGACATACAATATTATATTAGTTTCAGGTGTACAATATAATGATTAGACATTTATATACCTTATGAATTAATTACCTGACAAGGCTACTACCTATTTGACATCATACATAATTATTATAATATTATTGATTATATTCCCTATGCTGTACTTTATATCCCAGGTGTGGGGCAGGGGATGAAAAAGGTGAAAGGGATTAAGAAACTAACCACAGATTAATTTAAAATGTAGTTAAATCATGAAGGGTTTGGCTATTTCCATCAGCTTCCTTAAAGGAAGCCCAACATTGTTTTATATAACTCTAGCTTTTATGGACCCTCCCAGGATTAATGACTCCAGGAGAAGAACAAATCCCCTGAGACTATTGACTAAGCAAAGGCAAACCACTCAGAAAGGCAGGATAAACTAACCTTGGGAAGCCCAAGAAGAAGTGCAGACCTGGGGAAACAAAGTTTATTGCCTGGAGGTGGGCTGCAAAATGAAGCTTAACAAAAGAAACTCCAGGTTGAGGGTGAAATGTCATTCTATGTTGATTTGCAAACCAGAGAAATAGAGGTCTGTAAGCAAGGAAGGGAGTAATTAACATGCTTTGAGCACTTATTTTGCGGTCAGAAACTTTACCTCTGGAATTTCATTTATATTCACAATGAAATTGTGAGGTAGGTGCTATGATTATCCCTATTTTAGTGATAAGGGCACTGACTCAGAGAGGTGAAGTGACTCACCTGAGGTTTCAGACCTTTAAATTGTTAGAGCTGGGACTAGAACTCAGGTCTTCCCAACTCCAGATACAGTGGTACCTCGAGATACGAGTGCCCTAACATACGAGATTTTTGAGATACGAGCCATTGAGCGAGCGATTTTTGCTTTGAAATACGAGCAACATTTGAGATAGGAGTAATCGCGCGGATCGGCCCACCAGTTTACCGCAACTCGAGCATCTCATAGTTTCCCACGCCTCAAGGTTACGGAATGAATTAAACTCGTATCTCGAGGTACCACTGTATATTTCTCTTTTGATAGTCCATAAGTCCAATACAAAACTCATTATTGCCCATTTTAAATGTGCTACTTTTATTCTGTTCTCTTCTTGGTGAAAGGGGGCCACCATCCAAACAGTTACCTAAGCCAGAAATCTGAAGGTTGTCTAGATTTCTCTCACTCATTTTCCACATGTAGACCAGCATCAAATGACTCTAAAAATTCTACTTTATTACCATCTGTGGCATAAAACCTATCTGTCACCAAGACAGGTTTGGCTCAGTGGATAGAGCGTCAGCCTGCAGACTGAAAGGTCCCAGGTTCAATTCTGGTCAAGGTCATGTACCTTGGTTGCGGGCACATCTCCAGTAGGGGGCGTGCAGGAGGCGGCTGATCGATGTCTCTCTCTCTCATCGATGTTTCTAACTTTCTATCCCTTTCCCTTCCTCTCTGTAAAAAATCAATAAAATATATTTTTTAAAAAATCTATCTGTCTCCATTCACTTTCAGGTTGGAATACTGATGTTTGAGCATTTTTTTCCCCTATCTTCTTTTTAGGAGATAGGTTGATTATCTAAATGGAGCCTCTGAATTTGAAGTTACAATTCGGTTTCTATGTGGCATCTCCAACTCTTAGAAAACATTTGATTAAATATTGGCTGAGCAAATAAATGCATAAATTAATTAGTAAGCACATGCTAATATCCACATTTTAGCTTCTTAAATTCTTGTTATTCTCTATCACTTTCAGAATATAAAACACATAGCTAGCTGTGTTTTATCTTTTAAAAAATCTTTATTTTTAAAAGTATTACATATGTCCCATTTCACCTCATTGATCCTTTCTAGCCCACCCCCAGCCCCACCCCAGGCCTTTGCCACCCTATTGTCTGTGTCTATGGTTTATGCATATATGTACACAAGTTCTTTAGTTGATCTCTTCACACCCACCCATCCACACCATCCATTTCTTCCCTCGGAGTTTCGACAGTCTGTTCCATGCTTCTATGTCTCTGGATCTTTTTGTTCATTAGATTCCGCATATGAGTGAGATCATGTGATACTTGTCTTTCTCTGGGCTTATTTCACTTAATCATACTCTCCAGGTCCTTCCATGCTGTCTCAAAGGGTAAGAGGTCCTTCTTTTTTACTGTTGCACAATATTCCATGGTGTAAAAGTACCACAGCTTTCTTATCCACTCATCTACCGATGGGCACTTAGGCTGTCTCTAGGTCTTAGCTATTATAAATTGCACTACTATGAACATAGGGGTGCATACATCCTTTCTGATTGCTGTTTTGGGTCTCTTATGATATATTCCTAGAAGCAGGACCACTGGGTCAAATGGCAGTTCCATATTTAACTTTTGAGGAAACTCCATACTGTTTCCCATAATGATTACACCAGTTTGTATTCCCACCAACAGTGTACTAGGGGTCCCTTTTCTCCACATGCTCATCACCACTTGTCATTTATTTATTTGTTGATGGTAGCCATTCTGACAGCTGTGAAGTGATACCTCATTTTGTCTTTTTAATTTGCATCTCTCTGATAATCAGTGACTTTGAGCATTTTTTCATATGTCTCTTGGCTTCTGTATGTCCACTTTGGAAAATTATCTATTTAGGTCCTTTGCCCATTTTTTATTTGAATTGTTTGTCTTCCCTTTGTTAAGTTGTATGAGTTCCTTATATATTTTAGATATTAACCTTTTATCAGATGTATCATTGCCAAATATGCTCCCCCATACAGTGGGCTTCCTTTTCATTTTGTTAATGCTTTCTTTTGCTTTATAGAAGCTTTTGGTTTTGATGTAGTCCCATTTGTTTATTTTCTCCTTAGTTTCCCTTGCCTTAGGAGATGTATTCACAAACATATTGCTATGAGAGATGTTTGAGATTTTTGCTGCCTATGTTTTCCTTAAGAATTTTTCTGTTTTCACAACTTACATTTAAGTCTTTTATCCATTTTGTTTATTCTTGTGTATGGTATAAGTTGGTGGTCATTTCATTTCTTTGCATGCATCTGTCCAATTATTTCATACCCATGCTTCATCTTAATTTCTAGCTACTCTCCATCTTCCTTTCAACATTCCACCATTCACTCAGATTGACCATATTTTTTCTTTCAAAGGGCATGTTCTCTTTTGCATATTGGCCTTTCACTTTTCCTTTGTGTAGACCTCCATAAATCCCTCAACACTCTAGTTCTCACTCTTTATCTCCTTAGCTACTACTCAAGAACTTAAATTGCTTATTATTTGGAAATTTTTCCCTGAAACTTCAAGTCCAAGTGTGTACTTATGTATGTATGCATGTATGTATGTATATATGTATGCATGTATGTATTTAAATTTATTGGGATAACATTGGTCAACATGATCAGATATATTTCAGGTGTGGGTTTCTATGTTACAAGATCTGTATATTGCACAGAGTTCCCACCACCCATAAAGTCCAAGTTTTTAGAGTTGACAAAACTAAGTCTCAGATATGCTAAATGATTTTTCCCAAGGCCTCACAGCTTGTAAGTGGTACAAATTTATCCTACATTATCAGATTATAAATGTACATTATAACATTTATAGTTCCCCTCACAACAACTCAGGGAGCTAAGAGAGTAAGTGACTGGCTCAAGGTTACAACACTAAAATGGTTCAGTATTTTTAGCCCCAAGTCCAGGAGCATTCCACTACACAAAAATATTCCATCTCATTGGAGTTGGGACACATTTTCCTTATGAAGGGAAGAGGTATTTGTTTCATCACTGACAAAATTATAAAAGATCCCTTATCGTCCAAGGGTAAATAACACACTACCAATTAAAAATAATCACTAGCTATTCTTTGCTTTGTTATTTATCTTGAATAGTTCTCAGTCCCGGTACTGTATGCCCTCTGGCTTTTTCAGAAACTGTTGCCTGGTGGCCTTTAAGATGGGCTTACTCTTAAAGAAATGAGTTAAGCTGACTCACCATATTCTCCCTGTGTAAGCCACCAGGTACCTGCTTTGATTAACAATACAGTCACTTAGCAATCAGATGTTTCAAATCTCTTATTATGACTTTAGGCTCCATAAACTATCAAATTATTTTTGGGGAAAATTCACAAATAAAGCTGTTCTTCACCTCCACTATGCTTCTATAAAAAAAAAACAGCATTGGCAGGGGAAATAGCAGACATAACTGTGTCAGATATAATGATGGGATTATTGGTTTTGTAAACTCTCCATATATACTCGAGATAAGCAAACAGTCCAGACTTTAGAAAAAAAAAAGGTAATCCTTCAAAGATATTCATTACTATTACTGGTATGTGTGTGTATTAAGAGGATTCATAGTCAAGCTAGAAACCTGACCTTCTTTACTATTTCTAAGAGCTGAGAAAGCCTTAGATTTGGTCTTTCCTCCCCATGTTTTAGTCAAGAAAATCCCAGTCTACATCATAGATAAAACTGAATTTACATGAAATTATTTTTAAAATATTTTATTGATATTTTAGAGAGAAAAACATCAAAAATCATCATACCTCCTGCATGACCCATACTGGGGATCCAGCCACAGCCTAGGGATGTACCCTGACAGGAAAATGAACTGGCAACCTCTCAGTGCATGGGACTATGCACAATCAACTGAGCCACACCAACAAGAGCTAAAATCTGCAATTATTTTTTAAAGCATTACCTTATTCCACTTCTCTTTCTGCTTACCCACTCCCATCATCATTCTGGAGAGCCCTCCTTGATTATCTTAGTATATTAAGTCCAAGATAAATGCCACACTAGATCTAATGTTAACAACAATCAAGTTTCTTCAATATGAGAGCTTGAAAAATAAAATGAGGTTTTTACTAAATACATTTTTTCATTTGATTACATTTTAGTAGGCACATTTCATCAATTTTGAAGTTCCATATCTATCCTGCATTCCCCAAATACTTTTGAAAATTCAGAAAAGAAAAGGTTGACAAATATTCTGAGTCCATCTGTAAAATTAACACACAGTGCCTCTATACGCAGATACTCAAAGAAATTTCAAAAAGCCAGGATGTGTCTATGGCCAGCCACTCTTCCAAGTAATCTAGTTAAGGCATTAACAAGTTAAAAACAGGTTAATAACAAAGGGATGTTCAATCATGCCATGAGGGAAAAATGAATCACTGAAGCCATAGTTTGTAGCAAAAAGCCAGCACTGCCCAGTTGAGAGTGTGCTCTTGCTCTAGAACTGTACTTACCCATGTGGTAGAGTATAATGTGCCCAGAACAGGGCCTGGGACATATTATGAACTTTATAATAATGTTTTAATATATTTTATTGATTTTTTTACAGAGAGGAAGGGAGAGGGATATAGAGTTAGAAACAATGATGAGAGAGAAACATTGATCTGCTGCCTCCTGCACAGCCCCTATTGGGGATGTACCTGCAACCAAGGTCGTTGCCCTTGATGGGAATGGAACCTGGGACCCTTTAGTCCACAGGCCGATGCTCTATCCATTCAGCCAAATCAGATAGAGCTAGATAATAATTTTTTAATAAAATAACTAAATGAATGAATGACTAAAAGGTCTGAATGATAGGGCCTTTGTGGAGATAGATGGATTACTAGGCCATCAAATATTAGAATCAGATGTTTAATTCCTTTAAATCTGACTTTTCTGACATTTGGCATTTGATGTAACTGATGAGAGGATCTTAGTGTTCCCAATCCCACTGTAAATGGTGACACTGACATCCTGATTTTAAATAATAGTCTCTGACTTCAGTTCTTGTGACATGCTAGCAAATCAAGCTTCTGATTCTGTAGGCCCGAGCCAGATCTTGGACACCAACAAATTCACCAAGAAATTGCTACTGGGGGTAGAGTAAAGCATTCTGGGCGCCAATTGGCCTTACCCAAGAGACATTATTCTAGCTGATCATGTGTTCGTTTCATATTTCTACTACAGTATTTCCTATAAAATCAACACCAATGTCCAGTACTTCACTATTTCTCCCTATGCAGCCAATTGTGTTTTTTAAATCTTATCTTGCAGAATAATTCTCCCTGAGATTAATCTATGCCTCATAAGATATAAATTTTGATATATAAAGCCCCTCCGTGTGGCTTTCCTTAGCTGCTAATGACTCTCTCCATTATGGTTCCAAGCATTTCTTCATCCTGGTTAAGATATGAGTACTAATACAAGAGGGAGTGTTTAGGTTGCTTTTTAAGCTTTTGAATTAGTGAAAATATTCATGCCATGTTCTCCCTAATCTCTAAGAACCACTTTCTCACATAGCTCCTCAGAACACACCAGTCACTAAAGACTCACTGTATGCCAAATTCTTTGCCTTTTGAGATCAACAGGAAATAAATAATGTGCATGAGCAATAGTATGGGACTAAAAGGCTATTGAGAGATGAGTCTTCTGGATACAACTGTATATTGAATAGTGGGGAGAGTTTTGGATTGCTTTGCATTTATATGCTGTATAATCTTACACACGCCATTTAAGCTCCCTGAGTACCTATCTCTTTATTTGCAAAATGAGAAAAGATTAATTTTTTTCCTACCTTCACTCACAGGGTAGAATGAAGGATCGAATGAACTAATGGATATGAGATTACTTTGTAAATGTTAAAGTGTTATTCATTTGTAACTCACTATTACTGCTGACATCATCATCATCAGTCTATTGTTAAAAAGAGAAGATACTGTTGTATAATTGGCTGCTAACTTAAGGTTCCATTCCTCTCAGGAGAACACTTCTCATGGGACTACAGTTAATGCTATTGCCACTCTCAGTAACACCATGATTGCTAGTTACAGAAGTAGCCTTCTACAGAGCAAAAGGAATCAGATGCTGTGACACCCGAATTGCTGGGTAATCTCTCCCATTATCTTCCCAAGGAACACAATGTGCTGCAGCTGGAAAGAAACAATCTGACTTGAAGCCAAATCATGCTGGATTCAAGTTGCTGGAATCAGCTCCTCAGAAGGAAAATTTTGTGAAGCTATGGCACTATACCCACCCCCTCCCACATTTAATTGGATCTGAATTTGAACTCCACATTCAGAAAGCTCTTCTGTCACTTTTTGTCAAAGATTTCTATTTGAGTTGCTTGAAATGTCTATTAAAAGTGTAGCCTAAAGCAGTGTCTATTGAATACCCAGCTCACTTACTCAGGTACTGGAGCACTGTGAATGTACACCACCAGCCTACAAATGGATAAACTACTCAAAAGACATTTTCCACTCTTTAAATATAGTTCCAAGAAAAAAAAATAGGAAAAGCCTCATACCTCTAATGGAAGCTATTTGCTACAAAAAACAAATCATTCAAGTTTGTGGAACTAAACTGCCTTTTGTAAATAAAAATGAAAGGAAGAGATAGCAAAACAGCATCTGAAGCCATGAAGTCATCACCCACAAAGCACATTATTCAAATCAAAATGAAACACTCATTTGAAAAAGGGGTTACCCACAAACCCAACAGCAGTTGTTAATTTATGTATAAAAGAAAACAACCATCATTTTCTATGAATTTAAAAGAAAGTGAACTATTTATTCTTTGTTAGTAGCTAATATAAATATCAACATAAATTGCATTTTGTTCAAATAAAATTATAAATTTCAAAACGCTCATATATAAAACCAAACATCAAAATGTAATATCTTACTATATTGAAAGATGAGCCCCAAATGATATGCTTAATACATTTGTTCTTTCTTGAAGAGATGAGGTATAATTGTATGTAATCATCTTGCAGCTAGGAATGATATTAAGAACCCTGAACTACAAGCACTAAATCAAATTAAGTAGTCTCTTATCTTATTTTTCTCTTTCATACTTGTCATTACTTCCTGAGGTTTCATTACAGCTGCATAATTCTACCCTGACCCCAAAGCCCATAAATTTTCTTCAAAAAAAAAAGGAGGGTAGCTTTCCCCTTCTCTTTTCCCTCAGAACCACAGTTTTCTCCCCATAAATGTTCATGGGGTGAGACTCATAAGCAAATTATTTCAATACCTCTTTGGGCAGGACTACTAAGTTATTGCTGCCTTGTCTTTTTACAACTATTAAGCATATCTTTAAAACTTGCTTTTGTCATCTCCTGAGAAAAGAGAACCTGTTCTAGAAGAAAAGTTAATGGGAAAATATGAGCTACATTGTAATATTAAATACAGATTTCTTTTTCCAAAGCTAAAAACCACAGTCCTCCGTTATTCAGTCCTAACAAAGACATAACTTTGCTGGCAAATGGGCTGTCCACAAATGACCATAATTGAATGAATAATAAAGGAATAATAGCAATGTAATTTCCACTTACATCAACCACAAAAATCTTCTGGGAATCATCCAAAAATTGCACTTTTAAATGTAGCATTCTCGGAGAGGCTGTTGGGCTGCAAGCAGGCTCAGAGTGCTGTGGGTGCTGTGATAAGAAGGGGCTTTCTCAAGGAATCTGACTCTCAACTGGATGCAGTGTGCTCGGGTTCCCCAACCCCACCCACACCCCTACTCAGGCACCCCACCGTCAGCAGGGTACACTTCTGTTTGCTTGAAGTGACACACACCCAAGGGCATTTGTGCTGGTGATCAATAGCATCTGGGTAATCTCCTATTTGGTCAACGACAAATCCAACTGGACTCTCTCTAGTCCTCTTAAACTCAGTCCCTCTTTTTCAAATAAAAATAAAAAGAATGAACTAGAGAAAACATTTGCAACCCCTGGGGATTTCCTTTATTTCACAAGAGCACAATTTTAAAAACCCAGATAAAGCTTCAATAAAGGGAGAATAGTCATTCTCCAAAGTAAAAGGACCAGAGTTAGTCTCATATTGTACTAGAAATTTCATGGCTGAACTAGGAAGCTTTATATATAATAGTAGTACTTATTTTTGAATTTACATAATTTAGAATGAAAACATTATAATAAAGGAATATATAGAAAAGCCTGGGGAGAGGGGAGGAGACATATTTACTACTATTTGTAATACTTTAAATAACAAAAAAAGAAAAGCCTCATTTCCAATTCTGACCCCCTCTATTCTGTGCTCCCCTTGTACCTCATCAGTAATCAATGTTATCACTTTTTTTGTCATTTTTATTTAGCCTTCAGTGTTTCTTTATGCTGGTACTGTACAAGCAAATGTGAATATATTTCTCAGATCTAGGTAGCATGCTATTACACTGTTTTGTACCTTTCTTTTCTTCACATGTCATTGTAATCTCTCTTTAGGTGTGCATGGAGAGGTCACTCATTTCTTTTTACAAATGCATACTTTTGCATCGAGTCAGTGATACATAGTTTACTCAAATAGTTCCCTATTGGTGGCCATGGGTTATTTCCAAACTTTTGCTATTATAAACAAGGTTGAAATAAATATCCTTCACTATATGTCATTTTATAATTGTACAAGTGTAGCTGCAGGATAGATTTCCAGAAACAAAATCTGATCAAGTGGTACCTTGAGATACGAGTGCCCTAACATACAAGATTTTTGAGATACAAGCCGTCGAGCGAGCGATTTTTGCTTTGAAATACGAGCAACATTTGAGATAGGAGTAATCGCGCGGATTGGCCAGCTGCACACGACCCACCAGTTTACCGCAACTCAAGCGTCTCATAGTTTCCCACGCCTCAAGGTTACGGAACGAATTAAACTCGTATTTCGAGGTACCACTGTATTAGAAATTTTTATAGCTCTTTCTAAATTTCCCTCCATAATGGTTGTTACAGGTTGAATTTTGTCCCCCTAAACTCATGTGTTGAAGTGTTAACCCCCAGATACTCAGAATGTGACTGTATTTAGAGATATAGTCTATAAAGAGGTAATAAAGTTGAAATTAAGTTATTAGGGTAGGCTCTATTCCAATCTAACTGGTTTCCTTATATACAGGAAGTTAGAACACGGACATGCATAGAAGGAAGACCACTTGAAGATACAGGGAAGAAAAGATGTCCATCAACAAGCCAAGAAGAGAGGCCTCAGCAGAAACCAATCCCACTGGCTTCTTGATCTGAGATTTCTAGTCTCCATAATTGTGAGAAAATAAATTTCTGTTGTTTAAGCTCCCCAATCTGTGATACTTTCTTATGACTAACCTATCAAATTAATAACAAGCATTGTAGCAATATGCAGTTCCATCAATAATGGATGAGAGTGCCTATTTTCTCTAGGTTCATCAACAGGGTGTGATATCAAATTTTTGGATTTTTGCCAATTGATAAGTGAGGAAAATAATCTCAGGGTACCTTTAGGCAGTGTGGCTCAATTGGTTAGAGTATTGTCTCCTACACTAAAATTTTGGTTTGATACATGGTCAGAGCACATACCTAGGTTGAACATCTTTTCATATATATCTAGGCCATCTGTACATTCCCTTTGGGAAAGTATCTAAATAAGTCCTTTGCCCATTTTTAGACTGTATTGTTTGCTTGTTTTAGTGTTGAGTTATATGAGTTATTTTTTATAAATTTTGTATATTAAACCCTTACCATATGTATCATTGATGAATATGTTCTTCCATTCAGTGGATTGTCTTTTCATTTTCTTGATTATTTCCTTTCTGTGCAGAAACTCTTTAGTTTTAAGTAGCCCCATTTGTTTATTCTTTGTTTCCATTGGCCCCAGGAAATATACTAGAAAAAAATATTACTAAAAGAAATGTCAAAGATTTTCTTGCTTAAGTTTTCTTCTAGGATTTTTATGATACCAAGTCTTACATTTAAGTCTTTAATTTGTTTGAGTTTATCCTTATATATGGTGTAAGAATTTAGTCTAATTTTTTCAAGTATCTGTGAAATTTTACTAGCATCATTTATTGAATACACTGTCATTACCCCATTGTATAATCCTGCCCCATTTGTCAAAATTAATTTGCCAATAAAAATGGTTTTTTTCTGGGCTTTTTATACTGTTCCATTGATCTATATATCTGTTTTTATTACTATGGCCTTGTAATATAGTTTGATAACAGGTAGTATGATACCTCCAACTTTGTTCTTCTTTCTTAAGATTGCTGTGGTTATTGTGGTTTGGGTGTTTTTTGTTGTTGTTGTTGTTGTTGTTGTTGCAGCTGTTTGTGTGTGTGTGTGTGTGGTTCCATAGAAATTTTGAATTATTTGTTTTGCTTCTGTAAAATACACCATTGGTATTTTCATAGGAATATTATTTAATTTATAGATTGCTTGGGCAGTATGGACTTTTAACAATGTTACTCTTCCTATCCATGAGCATGGTATATATTTCCATTTATTTGCATATTCTTCAATTTCTTTCTTCAGTGTTTTATAATTTTCAAGTACAGATATTTTATCTCCTCAGTTCAATTTATTCATAAGTGCTTTATTTTTTATGAAATTTAAATAAGATTTTTTCTTAATTTCCCTTTCTGACCGTCATTATTGATGTATAAACATACAACTGATTGCATGGCTGGTGTGGCTCAGGGGTTGAGCATCAACCCATGCATCAAGAGGTTGCTGGTTTGATTCTCAGTCAGGGCACATGCCTGGGTTTAGGGCTCAAGCCCCATGCAAGTGGCAGCTGATTGAGGACTCCCCTCGCATTGATTTTTCCATTTCTCTCTCACTCTCCTTTCTTTCTCTATAAATTCAATAAAAATATAAGCGCAATCAATGAACACAAAACACTGGGAGGGTGGGATGAGAGATGTGACAGTGGGTAGGGGAGGCTGGGGGAAGGTCAATGGGGGGAAAAAGGAGATATATGTACTATTATGTGTAATACTTTAAACAATAAAAAATATTTAGAAAAATATAATTGATTTATAGATATTTACTTTGTATCATGCTACTTTGCTGAATTTATTTATCTTGATAACTAACTGAAATTTCTTAAATGTTTTTAATGAATCTTTATTGTTCAGTTTATTACAGATGTTCCTCTTTTTTTTCCCCTATAACTTCCCTCCACCTGATTCCCCACCCCCGGCCCCATGCCCTTAACCCCCGCCACTGTTCTCATCCATAGATATATGATTTTTTGTCCAATCTCTTCCTGCACCCCTAACACCCCCTTTCCCCTGAGAATTGTTAGTCCATTCCCTTTATATGCCCCTAATTCTATTATATTCACCAGTTTATTCTGATCATTGGATTTTTTATTCACTTGATTTTTAGATTCACTTGTTGATAGGTATGTATTTGATATCACTTTGTTGTTCATAATTTTTATCTTCACCTTTTTCTTCTTCTTTCTCTTCTTAAAGAATACCCTTCAGCATTTCATATAATCCTGGTTTGGTGGTGATGAACTCCTTTAGCTTTTTCTTGTCTGTGAAGCTCTTTATCTGTCCTTCAATTCTGAATGATAGCTTTGCTGGGTAAGAGCACTCTTGGTTGTAGGTTCTTGCCATTCATCACTTTGTATATTTCCTGCCACTCCCTTCTGGTCTGCATAGTTTCTGTTGAAAAATCAGCTGACAGTCATATGGGTACTCCCTTGTAGGTAACTAACTGTTTTTATCTTGCTGCTTTCAAGATTCTCTCTTTGTCTTTAGCCCTTGGCATTTTAATTATGATAGGTGTTGGTGTGGTCCTCTTTGGATTCCTTTTGTTTGGGGTTCTCTGCACTTCCTGGACTTGTAAGTCTATTTCTTTCACCAGGTGGGAGAAGTTTTCAGTCATTATTTCTTCAAATAGGTTTTCAGTATCTTGCTCTCTCTCTTCTTCTGGCAACCCCACAATTCTGATGTTGGTATGCTTGAAGTTGTCCCCAAGGCTCCTTACACTATCTTCACATTTTTGGGCTCTTTTTTCTTTTTTGTTTTTCTGTTTGGGTGTTTTTTCCTTCCTCATATTTCAGATCTTTGATTTGATTCTTGGGGTCCTCTAGTCTGTTGTTGGATTTCTGTATATATTCTCTATTTCAGACAGTGCATGCTCAACTTTTGACTGGTCCTTTTCCATTTTTTTGAGGGGGGGGGCATTCTCATTAAGATCCTTGAAGGTGTCACTAAGTTTCCCAGAGGTCTCACTTAGTTTCTTGGTGGTTTGTAGAAGATTCTTGAGTAACCTTATAAATGTGGTTTTGAACTCTATGTCCAGTCGTTTGCTTTCCTCCATTTCTTTCATTCATGACATGTTTCATTGTCTCCACATTTTGGCTGCTTCCTGGTGTTGATGGAGTGGCTTTGTGTGCTATTTGTCCTTTAGGGCCCAGTAACTTCGCCTCCCCAATCACCTGAGGTGGACACTCTTGGTGCACCCTTTTGTGGGCTGGGTTCACAGTCTTGTTGTAGTTAAACCTTGATTGCTATTGGTACCACTGGGATGAATTGACTTCTAGGCCATTGACTGTGAGGATTAGCTATGTCTATTAATGGAAGAACTGCTGTGTTGGAGACACCCCTATGGGGCAAGTCTTGCTTCAGTGGGGCTTTGGTACTTACCAATTCTGCCTCTTGAGTTTGTCACTAATGTATGTGAGGAGTTGAAATCTGGTGTCATCTCACACTGACCTCTAGGGACACTGGTTCTTGGATCTCCAAGGAGGTGCAAGTCAGCTAATGTCTGAGGCCACCCAGCAGGAGCTACAGGGAGATTTGCAGATTTCTCCTCTTTGCTTGGAGTTTGGAAGTTTTGGAGTTGTCTGACCCAGTTGCAATTTGTTAGTTAAGCTGCTAGAGGGTAGACCATTCATATGCAAATGTGCTGCACACATTGGGCAAGGTGGGGTCTCAGGGAATCACTAGGCTAGGGCATGGCCAATAACAATGGCTGCCAATCAGCCCTCTCTGCTGCGTTGTATTCAGTGTCCTGAGTCTTGTGCCCCAGCGCAGTAAACAATGATTCCTGTATGCACCTCTGTGAGAGAGCTACCTTCCCTTTCCAACCCGACGGCAAACAGTCCAGTTTCTCTCTGTATGAGTCTGGGTCCCCAGAATCTCACTGAAAACTGGAGTTCAGAGAGTCGGGAACTTGTAACTTCCTCCCAATTGAAAAAAAAAACAAAACAGTGTACACCAGCCCGATTCATGTGTGTCTCTGTACCTCCGCCTTTCTGAGCCTCTGCACATCCTACCAGGTCTCAATGCACCTTTTTCTTTCCTTCTAGTTGTAGAACTTACAGTTCACCAGCTTTGCTGTAGTTCTGGGGGATAGTCGTTTTGTCTTTTAGTTGTAGTTTTGGTGTGGTTGCGAGAGGCAGCATATATAGGTGTATACCTTATGCTGCCATCTTGGTTCCGCTCTTAAATGTTTGTTGTATTTCTTCATTTGATTCTTGGTTTCCAGTTATAAAACAATTATATTATTTGTGAATAAAAATGGTTTTATCTCTTTCTAATTTTTATAATGCTAATTTATTTTTTTGATAAATATTTATTGTTCAGATTATTATAATTTTTTTTCTTTATTCCCCCCATAGCTCCCCTCTATCCGGCTCCCACCCCTCCCTCTGCTCTTACTTCCTCTCCCATTGTCCTCATCCATAGATGTATGATTTTTGTCCAGTCTCTCCCTGCAACCCCCTCACCCTTTTCCCCCTGAGAATTATCAGTCCACTCCCTTTGTTTTCCGCTGATTCTATTATATTCACCAGTTTATTCTGTTTGTCAGATTTTTAATTCACTTGATTTTTATATTCACTTGTTGACAGTTATTATTTGTTGTTCATAATTTTTAACTTTACCTTTTTCTTCTTCTTCCTTTTCTTAAAGAGTACATTTCATCAGTTCATAATACTGGTTTAGTGCTGATGAACTCCTTTAGATTTTTTCTTATCTGTGAAGTTCTTTATCTGCTCTTAAATTCTAAATGATGGCTTTGCTGGGTAGAGTAATCTTGGTTGTAAGTTCTTGCTATTCATCACTTTGAATATTTCTTGCCACTCCCATCTGGCCTGCATAGTTTCTGTTGAAAAATCAGCTGACAACTGTATGGGTGCTCCCTTGTAGATAATTAACAGTTTTTCTCTTGCTGCTTTCAAGATTCTCTGTTTGTCTTTTGCTCTTGATATTTCAATTATGATGTGACTTGGTGTGGTCCTCTTTGGATTCCTTTTGTTTGGGGTTCTCTGCACTTTCTGGACTTGTAAGTTTATTTCTTTCACCAGGTGGGGGAAGTTTTCAGTCATTATTTCTTCAAATGGGTTTTCAGTATCTTGCTCTCTCTCTTCTTCTGGCACCCCCATAATTCTGATGTTGGTATGCTTGAAGCTGTCCCTGAGGCTCCTTACACTATCTTCACAGTTTTGGATTATTTTCTTCTTTTTGCTTTTCCAGTTGACTGTTTTCTGCTTCTTTGTATTTCAAATATTTGATATGATTCTTGCATTCCTCTAGTCTGCCGTTAATAGTCTCTATATAATATTTTTTTTTATTTCAGTTAGTGTATGTTTAATTTCTAAATGGTCCTTTTTCATATCCTCGAGAGTCTCATTAAATTTGTTGACCTTTTCTAGGAAATTCTTGAAAAACCTTATAACCGTGGTTTTGAACTCTATATCCAGTCCTTTGTTTCCCTCCATTTCTTTCTTTGGTGATCTGTTCCTTTGTCTCTGCATTTTTGCTGCTTCCCTGAGTTGGTAGAGTAGCTTTGTGTGCTAGGTTTCCTATAGTGCCCAGTGGCTCAGCCTCCCCAATTACCTGAGGTGGACACTCTTGATGCACTCCTTTGTGGGCTGTGTGAACAGTCTTATTGTAGTTAAGTCTTGATTCTTGTTGGTATCACTGGGGGGTTTTGACCTCCATGCCAATTGATTGTGAGGATCTGCTGTGTCTATGCTGGGAGAACTTCTGTGCTGGAGTCAGCCTTATGATACAAGATTTGCACAATTGCAAAAGCCTCTGTGTTCAGCTTGGATAGAGTAGAGTCTCAGGGCTGAGCACACAGCCTTGGCTTCCCATCAGCCCTATCCTACATGGCCCCTGTGTCTCAGTGTCCCTCAGTAATCACTGTAGCCCTCTGTGCACTCACGCTCGTATGCCTCCAGACCTCTGCCTTTCTTGCTCTCTTGAGTTTCTGTGTGCTCTCAGGTTCTTTATGAGTCTGGGTCTCCAGGGTATCGCCTGAAACTGGGATTCAGTGCAGTCGGAAGTGGATTTCAGTGCAGTTGGGACATTCTGTCTTCCTCCCACTAGAGAAAGCCAGCAGCACAATCAGCAGTCAGCCCTCTGTGTGTGCAATTGCACTCAGGTGCCTCCAGACCGCTGCCTTTCATGGCTCCCCTAAGTTTCTGTGCACTCTTCCCTTTTCATGACAGTCCAGACTCCCCCTGTATGAGTCTTGCATGGAACTGGGGGTCAGTGCCGTCAGGAGTTTCTGTTTCCCTCCCACTAGAGGAAGCCAGCCAGTCACTCTGCCACCTGTCCTCTACACGTGCGTGTCTCCGTACCTCAACTTTTTGCAGCTCCTCTGAGTCTCCGTGAGCCCCTCTCTTTCCTTCTAGTTGTAGAATTTCCACTCAGCCAGCTTTGCTATGCTTCTGGATGATGTCTGTTCTGTCTTTTAACTGTAGTTATTAAATTGTTGTGTGAGGCAGCAGTTTAGGTGTTCACCTATGCTGCCATCTTGGTTTCTCTCTAATTTCTTTCTTTTGCTTAATTGTCTTAGCTAATAACTTAAAAGTGTTAGAGCAAGAGCCATGACAACCTCCAAACAGCTCCCCCAATTCTAAAAGAATATTGTGGAAAAAATATTGTGAGTGTGGGAAGAATCTACACAGTCCATCCAAAGAGGTGAGAGAATAGTGCTAAGCAGGCCTGTCCTCTTTCTAAAGCCATGCACCACCTACACCCCAGGTGTTGGCTATCATCATGCCCGCTTGTAATCAAAACTGGCAACAGGAGCTAAAACAGTGCTGTGATGGGCAAGAATGGCTGCACTGTCCTGGAGGCTCTGTCCATGAATTACTTAGCCAGCTATGACCTGTTTTGGACATGACTGCCAGAAACATGCAGGATGAGTACAAGAAGAAGGGCTGTCCTGGACTCTGTCTAAGTACTTCAAGCCCAAAAGAAGATCCCTGACCCTTACAACCTGAAGATCTGGTCTCAGGAAATGCAGAACTCAGACAGGAGGGTGAGACACCCTCCGTAATTTTTTCTATATCCTTTACCATCAGTTAGATTTTTAAATAATGACATTGGAGAATGAGATATCTCCAGAACACTAAAAGGAGTTGGACCCATTAAAGGAAATCATATCCAGTTGGGCATACCCAGAGTCATCAATATGAGATTTAAGGTGAAAGGCACCTTACCATTTGAAGAGTTTCAAGAACAAAGGGAACAAGACACAGCAAAGGTATTTTAATGGGACCATCCTTTAATAAGAAACCATTTTTTTAGATGAGTTACTTGCTTTGCTATGCCTCAACTCAAGGAAGATGGACCTTCCAAGGAAAACAACCTAGAATTGCTGGGCCAGAAATCAAAATAAAAAACAGTGTCTTCTAAGAAACAACATAATAAAGTATTTGTGATGCTTTCAAAGAAGAGAATGTATCAAACTAAATGTTCAGAAAACTTACTTTACTTTCCCAAAACTGGACTGGTAAAGAGTTTTCAATGGGTTATTCTGGGATCAATAGTTCAAGATTTAAAATCTGCAAGTAGATTTGAAAAGCATGTTTCAAATTAGTATTTCCCAAATTTTATTGATCATGGCACTCACCTGAAGATATTTGTAAAAATAAAATTTTCAAGTCATTGACCCATACAATATGTTAAATAATAGTGGCAATAGTGGGTATCCTTCACTTTCTCCTGCCTTTAGCAGGGATGCTTCCAGTGTTTCTCCATTAAGGACAACACTGGTTTTGAAGGAAGATTTGTTAAAAGTACATTTACACCTGATTAGGCAAGAAGGCTAAAACACCACTCTGTCCATAATGAACCAACATATTCTATGACATTAGGTAAATAGGCTGGCAAAATTAGACCAATAAAATGTTACCTGATGGATAAGATTGCATACCTTTGCTAATATTTTGTTAGCTCACAGCA
Source organism: Lasiurus cinereus (assembly GCA_011751065.1). NCBI lineage: Eukaryota > Metazoa > Chordata > Mammalia > Chiroptera > Vespertilionidae > Lasiurus > Lasiurus cinereus. The sequence continues at coordinate 18,967,107 of JAAGEH010000015.1, read as the reverse complement.
CAGCCTCCACAACAACTTCAAATGGAGAGGCAGCTGTGAGGATGGTGGAAGAAATAGTAGCTCTGATGACCAAAAAATTCTGTTTTAAAACTTACCATCAGTGTGATCTGAGGAAGGTCACTGTGCTTCAGTTTTCTAACCTATAACGGAAAATGATAATTCGAATTTATAGAGTTGTGTGAGAAATAAAAATTTGGACATGTGGCTATGTGGCATTTGGTTAGAATATCAAACTGATACACCAAGGATATGGGTTTAATCTCCGGTCAGAACATATACAAGAAGCAACGAATGAATGCATAAATAAGTGAAACAACAAATCACTCTCCCCCCCTCTCTCTCCCTCCCTCCCTCTCAAATCAATCAATTTTTTAAAAATTGACATATGAAATTATATATTTCAGTGCCTGGTACACAGTAGACACTCAATAATTGTTTGTTCAATAGATGAATATTAAGGAGAGAAATGTAAGTAAATCACTTTTTTGCTGAAGTTTAAAAAGGTAAATAAAGAATGAGTTCTCTTTTTTCCTCTCTTTTTCCATTTGGCTTTATTCCTTCAGCTATTACTGGCAAAATGTTACTAATAGACTATGATCCAAAACAGGAAACTGTCCTACAGGAAAATTTCACTTTCTACCTTAAAAAAAATACAAATTTGAGGTCACCCTTGGAAAAATTAGCCTGGCCAGTATAGGCCCTCCACACTTTGGGAGGTGGAGAAGGAGAGCTTGCCAGCTGGATTCCAGGATTTGTGAGCTAGGATAGAAATAGAAGAGTATATACTACATAGTTTTTACCATTATCATTTAAAAATAAATAGAATGAATCTAAACCAAAAATAAAAAAAGCACCACACAACTTTTTTTACCAAGATGCAAAAAGTATCTATCTATGGCATGACTTAAAGGATAGAATTTAAAAATTGTAACCAAAATTATGGCTCCAGTTCTTGGCATTTCATTATTAGTGCTTTTATTTCTTTAGAGTTAAAAACTGTGTTATTATTCAGGGGTCTCTTGTGTGTGTGTGTGTGTGTGTATTTTTACCCAGCTTTATTGAGATATAATTGACATATATCTTTATTAAATTTAAATTATAAAACATGATAATTTGATACACATATATTGTTAAATACTTCAGTAGGGTTAATTAACAATTCCATTACCTCACATAGTTACCTTTTTTTGTGTGATGACAACATTAAAATCTACTCCTAGCAATTTTCAAGCATATAATACAATGTTAACTATAAACATCATGCCATACACTAGCTCCTCAGAACTTATCAATCTTATAACTGGAAGTTTGCACAATTTGAGCAACATTTCTTCATTTGCCCTCAACACCTCAGCCTCTCACTGCACCATTCTACTCTGTTTTTTTGAGTTTGGCTTTTTAAATATTCTACATATAAGTGATATCATACAGTAATTGTCTTTCTCTGTCTGACTTATTTCTCTTAGCCTAATGCCTTCAATGTCCAACCATGTTGTCACAAACGGCAGTATTTCTTTTTTCTCATGGCTTAATAATAGTACCTTGTGTATATGCCATTCATCTATAAACTGACACTTAGGTTGTTTCCATATCTTGAATATTGTGAATAAAGCTACAATGAACATGTGAGTACAGTATTTCTTTCAGATCTTAATTTTATTTCCTTTGGATATATACCCCAAAGTGAAATAGTTGATTCATATGTTAGTTCTATTTTTTTTCTTTCTTTTCTTTTGGCGGCGGGGTGGGGGTTAGGAGTGGTTTACACAACAGGAATTTATTTTCTCAGAAGTTTTGGAGAAGTCTGAGATCAAGGTGTTAAAAGGGTTGATTTCTATTGAGGCTTCTCTCCTTGGCTTGTAGATGAATGTCTCATCTGTCTGTCCTCTCATGGTCTTTCCTCTGTGTATGTCTGTCCTAATCTTTTCTTCTTCTTCTTTATTCCTGTAAGTTTCATTATTTTAAAAAATTAAATGTTGACATTATTACAGATGTCCCCCACTTTGCCCCACTCCATCCAGACCCCACCCTCTACTCCTTCTGGCACCAACCACATCGTTGTTTGTGATCATACTGTTTTCCATAGTGCTGTACTGATTTATACTTCTACCAATAGTTTACTAGGGCTCCATTTTCTCCACATCTTCCCCAATACTTGTTATCTCTTATCTTTTTTATAATACCCATTCTAATATGTGTGAGGTAATATCTCATCATAACTTTGATTTGCATTTCCCCAATGATTAGCAATATTGAGCATCTTTTCAAAAACTTGTTGGTCTTTTATATATCTTCTTTGGAAATAGGTCTATTTAGTTCCTCTGTACATTTTTTAGGCAGATTTTGTCTGTGTTTTTTTTTTCTTTTTTTCTTTTTGCTATTGAATTGTACCAGTTCCTTGTATATTTTGGATATTAACTCCTTATTATATAAATTATTTATAAATATTTTCTTCCATTCCCTAGGTTACATTTTCATTTTCTTAATTGTATATTTTGTTGTACCGATGTTTTTTAGTTTGATGTAGTCCCATTTATTTTTGCTTTTGTTGTTTGTGCTTTTGGTGTTTTATATAAAAAACAAATTAATTGTAATGACTGATGTCAAGGATAACCTTGTCTATGTTTTCTTCTAGGAGTCTTATTGTTTCAGGTCTTATGTTTAATTATTTCATTTATTTTTAGTTAACTCTGTTATCCAATTTCAATTATCCAATTTTCCTAACACCATTTATTGAAGAGACTAGAGGCCTGGTGCATGAAATTTGTGCACTTGCGGGGGGGGGGTCCCTCAGCCCAGCCTTCACCCTCTCGCAGTCCAGGAGCCCTTGGGGAGTGGGCCTAAGCCATCAGTCAGACATCCTTAGCACTGCCACGGAGGTAGGAGAGGCTGTCACCATCACTGCTGCATTCACCAGCCGTGAGCCCAGCTTCTGGCTGAGTAGTGCTCCCTCTGTGGTAGCACACTGACCAACAACGGACAGCTCCTGCGTTGAGTGGGATCAGGCTGAAACCAGCTCTCTGCCATCCTCTGAAGGGTCCTGGATTGTGAGAGGGTGCAGGCCAGGTGAGGGAACCCACTGGTGCATGATTGGGGCTGGGGAGGATCATGGGTGGTTGGCCAGCTAGGGAGGGACCATGGGAGGGCTTCAGGACATGTCGGGCCTGTCTCACTCAGTCCCGATTAGCCAGACTCCAGCAGTAAGCTAACCTACTGGTCTACTGTCTGCCCCCTGGTGGTCAGTGCATGTCATAGCGTGCAGTTGAGGCCCTTAGCATATAATTAGCGTATTATGCTTTGATTGGTTGAATGGACAACTGGACACTTAGCATATCAGGCTTTTATTAAATAGGATTATTAACCTTTCTCCACTGAGTATTTTGACTCCTCTGCCTAACACTAGTTGGCCATATAAGCAAGAGGTTATCTCTGGCCTCTTGATTCTGTTCTATTGTTATATTTGGCCATTTTGATGCCAGTACCACACTGTTTTTATTACCATAGCTTTGTAGTATAGTTTGAAATAAAGAAGTGGTAATGCCTCCTGCTTTGTACTCTTTCTCAGGATTAATGTGGTTATTTGGGGGCTCTTAGAGTTCCATACAAACTTTAGGATTTTTTTCTTCTATATCTGTGAACAATTCCAATGGGTTTTTAATGTGAATTCCATTGAATCTATAGATGGCTTTGGGTAGTATGGACATTTTGACAGTATTCATTCTCCTAATCCATGATCATGGGATACATTTACATTTTTGTGTGCACTTTCCAATTTCTTTACTCTATATCATACAGTCTTCAGTATAAAGATCATTCACTTCCTTAGTTAAATTTATGTAAGTATTTTGTTTTTGATGCTACTGTGAATGTGATTGTTTTCTTTATTTTTTTCCAGATATTTCGTTGTTAGTGTATAGAAATGCAACTGCTTTCTGTGTATTGACATTATTTGTCCTCATAGGTTGTTGTCAGGATAACTCAAGAAAGTAAATGTAATTACTCTTGCTAGGTCAAGGGTCCTCCCATGACCATCCTTGCTGCTTTCCTCTTCAAAGATGACTTCTACATAGGACTATCTCCATGAATCCATGCAGAATCAACTCTATAGAAGTGAGTCTCTGTTCCTGCTTAGGATTGAAGAAACTCTTTCCAGCCCACTCTTTCTTTCTGGGTGTATAAATCCTCAAAATACTAATAATAAGTTCTATATATTGAGCTCTTACCACATTCAGAGGTTTGAATATATTATCCCATTTTATCCTAACTACAGCCTTCTGAAGTAGAAATTCTTAATATCATTCTCACTTTACAGATGAGGAAATGGAGATCCAGAAAAAAAACAAACATTAGCACATTCCAGTACTAGGATTTTAACTCAGGTCAGCATTCATCTCTTGACCATTAATCATACTGATCCCCTCTTTTTACCTATCTCACAGGGAACTTAGAAATCCTGGCTTTTCTCCATTTGTACATTGAAATCTCCCCATCAGTTAAAACATATTAGATTCTGACATTCACCCCTGATCAAGTCTCTGAACTTCTATAATATTCATTCTTGATCTTTGCTTTGGGATTTTTCTATAAAATTATTTCCCTTTAAGTGATTGTTCTAAGACTTTGGGGAAAATGACTTTTTGTTGACTGTTCATTATGAGTTATGTTCTTTGCTAATCAATTAATTAATCAGGTTATTTACTTTTCTTGCAAACCCATAATATGGGTACTATTTTTTTTATCAGATAAGGAATGAAGATCCTTTTGCAGATGTAAAAACTGAGGATCAGGGAAGTCTTACCAAAAGATCATCCAAGCAATAACTGGCAAACCTGGAAATTGAGGCCTGTTAACTACAAAGTTTTAATTTGTTCTTTTTCCATCAGGCTGACTATTAACTTTATTTGTCCACATCTCACATCTCAAACCTGACTTATTAACTACTGAGCTAAATGTGTTGCTTCTATTATTATTGATGCATGATTATTAAGGGGGATATTTGCTTAATTGTAACTCATATTTGTGCTTCATCAGGTGCTCAGTGTGATTTTTTCCAAGTTATGTCATTTTACCAGAGGTTATTGAGAAGGTGAAAAAGTAGTGACAATGCCAAAGTCACTCAGTCTGGTTTCTTTATGTTCCCTACCCAGGCAATATCTCCTTTCACACCTAACAGATCTAGGAGAAAAACAGAAAGAAGAATGACAAGGTAGGTATGTGACAGGGGAGGGTATGAATCTTCTCCGAGGTGGAAGTTTTTATTCTCACACCAACATATCACTTAATTTCTTGGAGAATTTTAATTAGGTAAGAGATATTAAGATATTCTTGGGTGCCTATTATATGTCAGCCTTCTTCATATGCAATTCAACCATTATGCATTCAAAAATATATATTGAGCCCCATTAATATAAGGCATTTTTATAGACATTGGAGATACAGCAGTGAAGAAAACAGGCAAAACACATTATGTTCTAGAGCTTACACCCAAGTGCAAACCAAATAGAATCCTACTTTTCCCCATCAGCTTAAGCTCTAGTTGCAACCCCTGTATCTTTGCTTTTATTTAACATGTTAGGGTTCCAAGTGAGTATTCATTTGAAAAAATGGAGTCTGCTGCCCAGGAAAACATGAGGTTTGAGAAAGGCTATTCTAAATAAATCAGATCACTATATCTCAAGTAGATTCCAAATTTAAACATGATTCTTTGAAATTTTTTTAAAAAGTTTGTTGGAAACTAAATAAATGCTTTATTCAGAGAACATCATTCTAAATATGAATATAACCTGATTTCAGCTTAGACAGCAAGAAAGAGATTTAAACTCTTTTATTGTCAAAACTACAAAAAACAAATAAATTAAAATATATTTTTCAATTATAAATTAAAATATATTTTTCAATTATAATTTTCTAATCCTTGCTCAGTTTCCACTCTTTCTGGAACCCTAATTATGCGGATGTTGTTTTGTTTTGTGTTATCCCAAAGTGCCCTTAGGTTCTCCTTTTGCTTTTTGACTTTATTTTCTAGAAGCTGCTGTACTTGGGTATTTTTTCCTACCGTGTCTTCTAGCTCACTGATGCAGTCCTCTGCTTCTTCTAGTCTACCTTTGATGCTTTCTATTGAGTTCTTTATAGAAATGATGTCATTTTTCATTTCTTCTTGATTATTCTGCATTTCTTTTAGGTTCTTCTGCATTTCTTCCTGCTTCTTATGCATTTCTTCTTGCTTCTTCTTCATTTCCTCTTGGCTCTTACTCACATTGTCGATTTTGTCTTCCATTCTTTTCATCCACCTTATGATCATTTCTCTGAACTCTTTCTCTGGCAGGCTTATTTCTGCTTCTATTTTGTTTACGTCCTTTTCTGGTGATATCTGCCTATCTGTCGTATGCAGGCTGTTTCTTCTTCTGCCCATGGTTTTTCTCCTCTGGGTGTCTGGTTATGTAGTTTTCTCTCCTACGTTGATTCAAAGGCATAAACTACAACATGACTCGGTACAGCACACAAGGCACTGAACAGAAATGTATTCACGATGTTAATAATCACCAATTAGGTGACCACCAATGAAAGACAAATTAGGGGTAAGTAGAGAAAGAGGAAGAGGAAATTGAGGGAAAAAGAAAGGAAACAAGTGCCAAAATCAAATTGGGAGAGGGAGAAATAAATAAATAAATAAATGAACAAAAAATAAAATAAAATAAAAAAGGAGAAGAAGAAAAAGAAAAGAGAAAGAGAAACAAAGTCAGAGAGAAAAGAAAGCGGATAAGAGAGAAAAGGGGAACAAAACATAGATGTCAGGAGAAAACTTCAATAGAACAGTCACTAATCCCAATAAAGGCCAGCAACCAGTACCTAGAGATTAATACAAACTACAAATAACTACCGGTATTGAGGGAGGCGAGGGAAAAGAGAGGTAAAAAACAAAGCAAGCAAAAAGCAAAATAAAACATGTAGAATAAGCTAAAACAATCTCATGAAAAAGTACAAAAAATCAATATACTCACTATTCAGGCAAATAGCAACAAAAGGACATACAGGAAAATAACTTTTTGGCTAGTGAAGACAAGAAGAGAGAGGTTTGTATGTACTTGTAGTAGGGGATTTGAAATTAGATATATAAGTGGGATGAAATTTTAACCAGGTAAAGAGAAAGACTAGGGAGAATCTAAAGTTGAAAAAGGGAAAGAGAAACAAGACGTCAAAATGGGGAAAGTTAGGAGGAAAGTGTTGGCATCAAGGTAGAGTTGAGATGGAGTAAAATTATGCTAAAGGAAAGATGAAAATGGAATGTAGAACTCTAATCCTGAAGTAAAGTAAAGAAAAAACAAAATGACTCTTTTTTTTTTCAAAAAGGTAAAATACTAGTAGTAATAATACTAGTTGAAAACAAAAGTGTAATAATTAAAAAGGTAAAGTCAATTGAGGCAGAAAGAAAAATATCGTTTTTTAATTAAAATTAAATTTTAAGTAAAAATGAAAGAGAAAAAAAAGAAAAAGAAAAAGAAAAAAAGAAATAGAATGGTCATTCTCTTCCACTATTATTCTGCTTGGCACTCCTGTTTCCCAGTAGGGAAGGTATTGCAGTTCCCTGTGTTCCATTATTCGTGTTTTAATCTCTTTATTCTTTTTTAGTTATGCAAGAGTCAATTTGTGCGTCATCCACTGGGTGGCAGTGTTTCGGAATTGACATCTGAGACTAAGCACAGGATCTCTCTAGGCTGTGCTCAGATCCTGCTACTCTGTGGTTCTCAAAACTGGTTTGTGTGGATTTTGCAGCCGGGGCACTGTAATAACTCCCAGGCTGTCCCTCTGCCTCAGATAAAAACGAGTCATTTTCCAGAGCTCCCCTCTGTCAACAGCTCCAAGAGTTTGCCTCCACAGTTAGGGATCACGCCCTGCCCCAGCTCCGCGGACCTCTCCAGAGGCAGCTTTCCCGCAGCCTGGTTCCCACAGTGTGTGCGTCTCTGTTCTGCGGAGCAGGAGACCTCACCTTATCCCAGATGAAATTTGACCTTTCCGTGTGCCTTGTGGAACTCTGAATCCGCTGCATGTCTGTGCTGATTGGAGAGTGGTGTTCTGGGTTCCCCGGATGTTCGGTGGGTGCTTCAGCCACAGCTTTCAGACCGTTGCAGACATCCACCTCCCTCTGCAAGATGGTGCGGTCTCCACGTTCGTGCTGGTGGCTCTGGCTGACAAAAGCCCCATGGCAGTGGGGCTGCCTGGCCAGGAGAGCCCCATCCAGCAGTTCCCCACCTTCTCCTGGAGGGTAACTGACTCTTAACTTGCCAACAAACACTCCCAGTGAGACTCTCAGCTGCTCTCTCTCCCTCTGCCCAGCGACAAAGCTCTAGATGTGTCCGTCTATTCCACTGCTGTTTTCCCAGGCAGAAATTTTGACCTCTTTGGATTCTTCAAGGATTCACTGGTTTCAGCCCACTGGTCGAGAGAAGCAGCAACATTCTTGCTGTGCAGGGTGTGTCTGAGGCTTGCTGAGCACCAACAGACTGGGATTGGGCCTCTGTGCCTCCTAGACTCTTCTCTTCCCACAGCATTCATGCAGCCTGAACTCATTTAACCCTCCAGCCTTGGGGATTTGTGCCTCTCAGGTCCTGCCACTCAGGTTGCAGCATTCAGAATGGTTAGAAAAAAAGCAGGAGAGACCACAGCATCTTGAGAAACAGAGCTGCTTGAGACTAGGATCCTGGACTCAACACCACCCAATCACATCTCAGATGCAAACCAGGACCCTGCAGCTACTGGGGACAAAGAACTGAGACCACAGCTTCAGACAACATACAATAAGAATCCAGACTGCCCAGCCACAGATTCCTATGAGTCAAAGAGCCTATCTCCCTCCCCACAGAATCACAGATAGTGCCATAGTAACTGATGGACCCACCCCCTCGCTTGAGCCACAGCATCCCTATGGAAATTTGAGTTTGGGAGCATTCGCACAGACCTCAGTGCTGCAGTGGAACGTGAGCCTCCACACGCACAGAGACTGGAATCTGCAACCCACAACACAATCGGGCGACCAAACTTGAAGCCCAAGCAGGGAGGTAGTGTCGCCTGACTTCGATTCTGGGCAAGCACAAATGGAAGTCTGTTTTCCACAGCACAGACACGCCACAGTGTTACTGTGCAACCCAGTCCCACATGGTGACCGGGAACCATATTCTCCAAGCAAGAGGCAGCACTGAGCATCACTGACTTGACTCTTGTTTCTTAACATGTGCACCTGGGATCCCTGACTCAAAGCACATTCACACTAAGAGCTAGTGACTCCAATTCTTGGTGCATGCACACACAGGGACCTGATTCTCAGCGAGAAGATGCACGAGGCAACAGAGACTCTAATATACGATTCTTGGTACAGACACTGGAAAACTGTGACTCCTAGAACACTCTAAAGGACTCATTTTCGGCATACGCCAACAGCATAATTGTAGGGTCCAAGATTCTAGGTATGTACATAAGAACATATTGGACGCTGGTAATACTGACCCTGGGTGAGCCTGGTTCCCACCAACCCACAGTAGCCACACATCTTAGGGTTGGAGAACTTCAGTGATACTTGGGTGGTGCGAAGCTCACACAACACATGGCCCAGGCCCATGCAATTTGAAGTTTGAACCTTCTGATGATAGAATGGAGAGATGACACAATCCCTAGAGCAGTGGTTCTCAACCTTCCTAAGGCCGTGACACTTGCATACAGTTCCTCATGTGGTGGTGACCCCCAACCATGAAATTTTGCTACTGTTATGCATTGTGATGTAAATATCTGCATTTTCCGATGGTCTTAGGCGACCCCTGTGAAAGGGTCATTCGACCCCTAAAGGGGTTGTGACCCACAGGTTGAGAACCACTGCCCTAGAGGAAAGAAAATGAGGAGTTGCCAAGAAAGGAAATTAGCTGAGACCGGTTTGGCTCAGTAGATAGAGCGTCGGCTTGCGGAATGAAAGGTCCCAGGTTTGATTCCAGTTGGGGGCATGTACCTTGCTTGTGGGCACATCTCCACTGTGGGGCATGCAGGAGGCGGCTGATCAATGTCTCTCTCTCATCGGTGTTTCTGACTTTCTATCTCTCTCCCTTCCTCTCTATACAAAATCAATAAAATATATTTTTAAAAAAAGAAAGAAAGGAAATTAGTGAAATTCAAGCATGCAACATTACCAAAACAGAATTCAGAGTAATGGTCGTGGAATTCATACATCTAATGGATGAGAAAATCAACAACCTATACAAGAATCAGGGAGAAATGGAAAGTGATATAGCTACAATAAAAAACACCATGGAAAGTTTCAACAGTAGACTAGAAGAAGCAGAGGACCGAATTAGTGAGTTAGAAGAGCAGGTATAGAAACAAGCCCAATCTGAACAATAACTGGAGAAAAAATAAATAAACAGTAGGAAGAAAGCCTAAGAGAGCTTTGGGACAACATGAAACAAAGTAACATACATATAATAGGACTGCAAGAAGGACAAGAAGAGCAGCAAGGATTAGAAAATCTATTTGAAGAAATAATGCCAGAAAACTTCCAGAATATGGGGAAGAAAATAGTTACACAAGTACAGAGAATCCCAAGCAGGATCTATCCCAAAAGACCCACACCAAGACACATCATAATTTCAATGGCAAATATTAACAACAAAGAGAGAATCTTAAAGGCAGCAAGGGAGAGATAGGTGGTTGCCTACAAAGGATCCTGCATCAGATTATCAAATGGTTTCTCAAAGAAACCCTTCAAGCTAGAAGGGAATGGAAAGAGGTATACAAAGTGTTGCAAAGCAAAGGAATAAAGCCAAAAATACTCTATCCAGCCAAAATATCAATCAAAATTGAAGGGGAAATTAAGAGCTTTACAGGCCAAAAAAAAAAAAAAAAGGCTAAGACAGTTAATCACCACCAATCCAGTAATGAAAGAAATGCTAAAGAGAATACTGTAAAAAGAAGAAATAAAAAGGTAAGAAGGAACACAGACATAAAAATAGATATGACTACAAACAAGTACCTTTCAATAATAACTTTAAATGTAAATGGACTAAATGCTCCAATCAAAAGACATCAAGTAGCTGAATGGATAAAAAACACAACCCATATTTATGTTGCCCACAAGAGACCCACCTCAGAACAAGGGACTCACACAGATTGAAAGTGAAGGGATGGAAAAATATCTTTCATGCAAATGAAAATGAAAAAAAAAAAAAGCTGGGGTAGCAATACTTATAGCTGACAAAATAGGCATCAAAGTGAAGGCTATAATAAGAGATAAGGCCACTTCATAATGCTAAAAGGATCAATATGACAAGAGAATATAACCTTGGTAAACATATATGCACATAATGCCAGAGCACTCAAATATATATCAAAACTCCTGGAAGATATCAAGAGAGAGATCTACATTAATACCATCATTTCAGGGGACTTTAAGATGCCACTGACATCACTGGATAAATCCTCTAGACAAAAAATCAGCAAAGACACAGAAGTACTAAATGACTCACGAGATCACATGAAGTTAATTGACATCTTCAGAACATTGGAACCCAAAGCCACTGAATATACATTCTTCTCAAGTGCACATGGGACATATTCAAAAATAGACCAGGTATTGGGTCACAAGCGAAGTCTCCCCCAAATTAAGAAGATTGAAATCATACCAAGCATCTTCTCAGACCACAATGCCATAAAATTAGAAATAAACTACAATAAAAATAATCCAAAAATTTCAAACATTTGGAAGCTGAGTAGCATGCTATTAAATAATGACTGGGTTACCAATGAGATCAAAGAAAAAATTACACGGAGAATCCAAGATGGCGGCATAGGTAAACACCTACACTGCTGCCTCACACAACAATTTCAAAACTACAACTAAAAGACAGAGCGGACATCATCCAGAACCACAGGAAAGCTGGCTGAGTGAAAATTCTACAACTAGAAGGAAAGAGAAGGGCTCACAGAGACCCAGAGGAGCTGCAAAAAGCTGAGGTACAGAGACGCCCGCATCGAGAGAGCGGGTGCCAGAATACCTGGCTGGCTTTCTCTGGCAGGAGGGAAACAGAGACTCTCAAAGGCATTGAACCCCTTATCCTAGGACACTAAACCCCAGATCCAGTCGAAACTCATAAGGGGGAAGTTTGGACTGTGAAAAGGGAGAGGTGCACGGAAATTTAGGGGAGTCGCAAAAGATCAGAGGCCTGGTGGCGCACACAGCACTGTGCGCAGAGACAGATTGCTGATTGTGCCACTGGCTTTCGCGAGTGGGCGGGAGGGAGACAGACCCTCCCAACTTTGCCACTTCTGACCCCACTAAGCCCCAGTTTCGGGTGAAGCCCTGGGGACGCAGACTCTTGTGGTCCTGGAGTACAGGGGAGCTGGAAAGGCAGCAGTCTAGAGGCACTGCAGCCGGCGCTCGCACACAGGGACCGCTCCAGTGATTACCCAGTCACGTGATACTCGGGGGCCTTGGAGGGTGGGGCCGACTGGAAGTTAAGGCAGTCCCTTAAGCCCTGAGACTCCACCCATCCCAAGCTCAATAGAGAAGCTTCTGTGGTTTTTCAAGTCTGGTATCATAAGGCTGAATCCAACACAGAAGTTCTCCCAGCATAGTGAAAATGCCGAGTCAAGGGAAAAGATCACAAACAAATGAAATGGAGGAAAACAAACGACTGGATATAGAGCTCAAAACCACGCTTATAAGGTTTTTCAAGAATATGCTAGAAAAGATGGATAAATTTAGCGAGACCCAAGAGAAGATGAAAAAGACCCAACTAGAGATGGAAAAGAACCAACTAAAATTTAAACATACACTGACTGAATTAAAAAATATTGTACAGAGACCTAACAGCAGGCTAGAGGAAGACAAAAATCAAGTAAAAAATTGAAATATAAAGAATCAGAAAACGCTCAACTGGAAAAGCAAGAAGAGAAAAGAATCCAAAAATGTGAAGATAATGTAAGGAGCCTCTGGGACAGCTTCAAGCATACCAACATCAGAATTGTGGGGGTGCCAGAAGAAGAGAGAGCGCAAGATACTGAAAACCTATTTAAGGAAATAATGACTGAAAACTTCCCACATCTGGTAGAAGAAATAGACCTACAAGTCCAGGAAGCACACAGAACCCCAAATAAAAGGAATCCAAAGAGGACTACACCAAGACACATCATAATTAAAATACCAAGAGCAAAAGACAAAGAGAGAATATTGAAAGCAACAAGAGAAAAACAGTTCATTACCTACAAGGGAGCACCCATACGACTGTCAGCTGATTTCTCAACAGAAACGATGCAGGCCAGACAGGAGTGGCAAAAAATATTCAACGTGATGAATAGCAAGAACCTACAACCAAGAATAATCTATCCAGGAAAGCTATCATTCAGAATTGAAGGTCAGATAAAGAGCTTCACAGATAAGAAAAAGCTAAAGGAGTTCATCAACTCCAAACCAGTAATATATGAAATGCTGAAAGGTACTCTTTTAGAAGAGAAAGAAGAAAAGAAGAAAAAGGTAAAAGAAAAAATTATGAACAACAAATACATATCTATCAACAAGTGAATCTAAAAATTAAGTGAATTAAAAATTTGATCAACAGAAAAAACTGGTGAATATAATAGAATCAGGAGCACAGAAAGGAAGTGGACTGATCATTCTCAGGAGGAAAGGAGTGAGGGGTGTACAGGAAGAGACTGGACAAAAATCATACACCTATGGATGAGGTCAACAGGAGGGAGGTAAGGGCAGAGGGAAGGGTGGGAGTTGGGTGGAGGGGAGCTATGGAGGGGAAAAAAAGAAACAAATGTAATAATCTGAATAATAAAGATTTAATTTAAAAAAAGAAGAAGAAAAAATGACCATTGGAGAATAATGTTAGAATAGAATGTGTTCTAAGCAAACCAACTAGTAACTGTAACTATAGGTCCTGATAACCAGTAAGACTGCTGCAACATACATAAGGATATATCCTTAAGGTATCTTTAAGTGTTCTTTCCAATATTTGTTTTACAATAAAAAGATTAAAGAAGATAAAAAAAAAGAAAAATATTTCAAGCATCCTGGAAACTAATGACAACAAAAACACAACAACCCAAAATCTATGGAACACATTTAAAGCAATCCTGAGAGGGAAGTTCATAACTCTACAGACCTACATCAAAAAGCAAGAAAAAATGGTAGTAAATCATCTAATACTACAATGCAAAGAATTAGAAGGAGAGGAACAACAAAAGCCCAGCGTGAGCAGAAGAAGATAATAAAAATCAGAGCAGAAATAAATGGCATAGAGACAAAAAAAATACAAAAGATCAAATATACCAAGAGCTGTTTCTTTGAAAGGATAAACAAGATTGATGAACCTCTATCCAGGCTCACCAACAAGCAAAGAGAGATGACTCAAATAAACAAAATCAGAAATGAGAAACAGGAAATAGCAACAGACCCCAGAGAAATACAAAGGACTTTTTAAAAAATGCTATGAAAAACTCTCCTCCAACAAACCAGACAATCTGGAGGAAATGGACATATTCCTATAAAAATACAACCTTCAAAAACTCAATGAGGAAGATTCTAAAAATCTCAATAGGCTGAAAAATATGGAGGAAATAAAAGCAGTCATCATAAAGCTTGCAGCAAACAAAATCCTGAGGCTACATGGCTTCATAGGAAAGTTATACCAAACATTCAAGGAAAAATTAAAACTTATCCTCCTCAGAATATCCAAAAAAATTCAAGAAGAAGGAACCCTTCCAAGCTCTTCCTATGAAGTCAGCATCACCCTAATACCGAAACAAGATAAAGACAACACAATTAAAGAGAATTACAGGCCAATATCCCTCATGAAAACAGATGCCAAAATCCTCAAGAAAATTCTAGCAAAATGGACCCACCAGTACAATCAAAAAGATCATATACCATGACCAAGTAGAATTTATCACAAGAATGTAGAATGGTACAATATCTGCATATCAATAAATGTGATGCATCACATAAATTGAGAGATAAAAATCACATAGTCATATTAATTGATGCAAAAAAAGCATTTGACAAAATCCAACACATCTTCTTGATAAAAACTATCAGCAAGGTAGGAATAGAAGGATCATAGAACATCATAAAACTTATATATGATAAACCCACAGCCAAAATCATACTCAATGGACAAAAATTAAACCATTTCCCTAAGAACAGGTACAAGACAGGCATGCTCACTCTCACCACTCTTATTCAACATAATACTGCAATTACTAGCCATTGTGATCAGACAAGAAGAAAAATAAAAGGCATCCAAATTGGAAAAGAAGAAGTAAAGCTGTCTTTATTTGCAGATGACATGATACTATACATAGAAAACCCTAAAGACTCCATAAAAAATTATTAGACTTAATAAATGAATTTGGCAATGTAGCATGATCCTAAATTAATGCCAAGAAATATATGGCATTTCTTTATACCAATAGTGAACTTATAGAAAGAGAGATTAAA
Organism: Lasiurus cinereus; assembly: GCA_011751065.1. Classification (NCBI taxonomy): domain Eukaryota; kingdom Metazoa; phylum Chordata; class Mammalia; order Chiroptera; family Vespertilionidae; genus Lasiurus; species Lasiurus cinereus. The sequence goes on along the minus strand of JAAGEH010000015.1, from coordinate 18,951,626 downwards.
AAAGCAATCCCATTTACCATAGCACCAAAAAAATTAAGATATCTAGGAATAAACTATATGCAAAAAACTACCGGACACTGAAAAAAGAGAGAGGAAGACATAAACAGATAGAAGAGCATACCATGCTCATGGATTGGTAAAATTAACATCATCAAAATGCCCATACTACCCAAATCAATCTACAGATTCAATGCACTCCCCATTAGAATACCAATGGCATATTTCACAGACTTAGAAGGAACTCTCCAAAGATTCATTTGAAATTTAAAAAAAAAAGACCCCAAATAGATGCAGCAAACCTGAGAAAGAAGAACAAAGTAGGTGGAATCTCAATGCCAGATTTCAAGCTGTATCACAAAGCCACTGTTCTCAAAATAGGCTGTTACTGGCAAAAGAACAGACATAAAAATCAATGGAATAGAATAGAGAACCCAGATATCAACCCAAACCAATATGCCCAATTAATATGTGATAAAGGAGGCATGAACATAAAATGAAGTAAAGACAGTCTCTTCAATAAATGGTGTTGGGAAAATTGGACAGATACATGCAAAAATATGACACTAGACCACTAACTTACACCATACACAAAAACAAACTCAAAATGAATAAAGGACTTAAACATAAGATGGGAAACCATAAAAATACTAGAGGATTCCACAAACAGCAAAATCTCAGACATATGCCGAAAGAACTTCTTCACTGATACTATTCCTAGGGCAACAGAAGCTAAAGAGAAAATAAACAAATGGGACTATATCAAAATAAAAAGCTTTTTCACAGCAAAAGAAACCATCAACAAAACAACAAGAAATCCCACTGAATGAGAGAACATATTTGCAAATGTTATCACTGATAAAGGTTTAATCTCCAATATCTACAGCCAACTTAATAAAAGGAAGATAAATGATCCAATAAAAAAATGGGCAACAGACCTAAATAGAACCTTTTCAAAAGGCAAAAGAAGGAATGCCAAGAGACACATGAAAACATGTTCAAAGTCACTAATTATCCGAGAGATGCAAATCAAAACGACAATGCAATACCATCTCATACCTGTCAGAATGGCAATCATCAACAAATCAACAAAACAAGTGTCGGGAGGATGTGGAGAAAAGGGAACCCTCGTGCACTGTTGGTGGGAATGCAGACTTGTGAAGCCACTGTGGAGAACAGTATGGAGTTTCCACAAAACCTAAAAATGGAACTCCCATTTGACTCAGTAATCCCACTCCTAGGAATATATCCTAAGAAACTAGAAACATCAATCAAAAGGATATATGCACCCCTATGTTCATAATAGCACAATTTATAATAACTAAGATTTGGAAACAGCCTAGTTTCCCATCAGGAGATGAGTGGATCAGAAAACTATGGTACATCTACACAATGGAATAGTATGCTGCCATAAAAAGAAATAATTCTTACCATTTGCAGCAACCTGGATGGAACTGGAGAGCATTATGCTAAGTGGAATAAGCCAGTCAATGAAAGAAAAATACTACACGATTCCACTCATTATGGGTAATAAAGAACATTATAAACTGATGAACAAAAAGATAAATATAGAGGCAGTGAGGTATCAAACAGACTTTCAAATTACAGTGAGAAGGTTACAGAGAGGTGGGGTAGATAAGAGATCAACCAAAGGACTTGTATGCATGCCTACAAGCATAACCAATGCACCCAAGACACTGGGGGATTAGGGCATGCATGGCAGTGTGTGTGTGTGGGGGGATGGTAAGATATGTACACATGTAATACATTAATAAAAATATTTTATAATAAAAAAGAGAGAAGGGGTATGGAGTGTGCACATTGTGCTTCTTAGAAAAGCCAACCAAGGAGTATGTATTCAGCTGACTGTGTGCCAAGATTTCAGCTTCGAAGCATGAAGCATAGTACATTCTTCCTTATTTGCCCCTCAACCCTGGCTTCCTCAAATACCAGTCCCAGAGTCGTGTGCAGTTAAAATATTCAGCAAGTCATGGATGCCCTCAATTGGAAGAATATAGCCAGATCTTTGAGAGCAGAAACAGTGAAATCCACCAGATGGTGATGTTTCCAAACAAGGTGATGTGGAGCATGACTTGGAGCTGCCTGGGAGGTCTGAAGTGTTAACTGATCCAACGCTTCACATGTTTCTCCAAAATCAAAGGATATGAAGATAATGGGTATATGAGGATGGAAAACACAATTTGGGACAGATTGTGTGGGTTCAGAAATTAATCATTCATTTTCTAAACAAGGAACTATTTAGCCTCCTGGAGATGAAGCCTAGCCTCCTGGAGATGAAGCCTTTCCTCCTGGAGAGCCCTGAGTGTCTTAGAGAAAGAGTTACAATGACTAAAAATTAGGGCTGATGTCAGACATTTCAGCAAGAAAGCAAGTTCCAATGTCTGTCCTAAAATCAGCCTAGATGAGGCCCCATATCCCACATGATCTATATCAGTGGTTGGCAAACTTTCAGAAAGGGCAGGCCACAGCTTTATTTAGACCCTCTAATTTAAGGCTGTACATGCCAGGAATACATTTGAGCAATTGAGGTCTCCTTATTCAATCATTCGTTTATGTACAGCAAATATGATTTCTTAAGTTTTCAAGGCCATCTTAAAATTCAGCTGCAACTGAAATTTGGCTACCTTTGTGTGTGCTTCCCTGATTTGACTTTTCCTTGCAGACTATCTTCCTGAATGCTTTAATCTATTTTGATAAAATGTAGCCCCCAGCAGTCACCTTCTTCCTGGCCTGTTCCATTTCACTTTGCATTTCCCAGGGGATAATCTTTGTTTCTAAAAGGCAAACGACTAGTATTCTCTTCCCCTGGGCCTCAAGAACCTTCTCTCTTAATTGTGGTGCACATATATGCAGCCTCAGTTCCTGCTAAGAATGTTGTCCAGCAGGCTGAGCACCCTAGACCTATTACAGACTATCAAAGTATCCTGGGTTCGCTCATTCTCCCCTCTTTGCCCTCCTTCTCTTAGCCCTCTTCCCTAGGCTAATTTACTCATTCTCTATACCACTGCTTAAATATCAATGTTGCAGCCGAAATGTCTTTCCAGATTACCTGGGTTGAGTAGATTTCCCTCTTAAAAATGCTCATAAGCACCTTTGTAGCTCTAATCACAACTCTAACTTTAAAAAGTATTTAAATATGGTTTAATATCTAACTTCTATATGAGACAGACTGTAAGATCCACAATGACAGGGGAATTATCTATTTTGTTCACCATTATATTCCTAGTAAGCAATAAAGTTAATCATATAATATTCACTAATAAGAAGCACTTACTAGTATATGTTCTAGACATTTTTCTATGTGTATATTAATTTATGTAATTTTCACAAAAATCCTATAAGGTGTGCATTGTTATTATCACAATTTGAGAGAGAAGGAAATTGAAGCATGTAGTGCTTAAGTAGCTTTCCTAAGGTCACATAGCTAAGGAATGATAGAACTGGGATTTAAACTCAAGTAATATATAAGGATTCAGAGTCCATATTTGTGACTATTTCTTTCTAGTGACTCTTTCTGATACTAAAGCATGAATGAAAATAAAAGAAATTAAATGATGCACACCTCACATATTTCCCAGTTATGATCAAATGTATTATTCTTCTTGGACCTCAGAAATGGCTTTTTTTGTGTGTTTAAAATTAGAAGCTATGGGGAAGTAAGCACACATTTATTGGCCTCTCAGTTTAGAGGGTTCAGGCCAAGTAGAATTGTCCTCTATCAGGCTAGCGAGAAAATACTTTAGGCTCAAATCAACGTATATCACAAATGGAAAATACATTCCTAAAAGTCAAACAGAGATTAAGACTTTATCTTTCAGATGAGACAGAGAAGTATGATGAACACTGTATTATTGGGATTAGTTTCAGTTATGAGTAATGTAATTGTTTTTAATTAAAAAGTTTCCATTCACCTGAATTTTTTAATTTAGAAGAGTAAACATAAAACCTCTATTCAATAAGTCAAAAATAATAAAAATGTACTTCAAGTGACTCCAAACAGGAACTCTGTACCCATTAAGCAATAACTTTCCATCCCCCATCACCTCAGCTCCCAGGAACCTCAAATCTACTTTCCAACTATATGAATTTGCCCATACTAGATAGTTCATATAAATGTCATCATATAATATATGGCCTTTTGTGTCTGGATTCTTTCACTTAGCATAGTGTTTTCAAGGTTCAGATGAGGGGAAGAAAGTTAAATGCTACATGAGTGAGGGATGCCAGAGTAAGGCAAAGGAGATGCAAGACCCTAGGGAACATGGAAGCGACGAGATGGAGACAGAAATTTTACAAAATGAAAGAAACAGGAAAAGAAGAGACAGGAAGGAATTCTATCTTAGAGATGTGGGAGGATATAGGTCTGTGGAGAGGGTGGCTAAAGATAAACTGCTAGTCCCAGACTTACCAAAGGGATATCAGAATAATCACTTGATTTCTGAAATGCTTACAAGTTCCACAATAATTCAGGGACCATTTTTTCCCATTGGGAATATACTTCTGCATTTATTTTTAAACAGAAGGTTTATGTTTTAAATACAGCCTCACTTACCCATGGAATTCTGAAGGTTTTCCATATTTATGAAGAAATAACTTAGACTGTATAAATCTCCTTTAGAATCTTAGAAGGTAAATTTTATAGCTTTAATTTTAAGTTCTTTATTCTTGGAAAGTTTATTTCCAAAAACAATATGCCACTATATATACATTAGGATGGCTAAAATACAAAAAACTGATACACAAATGCTGACAAGAATGTGGAGTAACAGGAGTTTTAATTCATTGCTGATAAGAATTCAAAATGGTACAGCCACTTTGGATGACAGTTTTCCATTTCTTACATTAAAGTAAGAGACTAATAACAGGGGAAATTATGTGTAGGGGGGGGACTGGGGAGAATACTTTCTGCTCAATATTTCTGTAAACCTAAATCTGTTCTATAAGCAAAGTATATTCATAAAAAAGAAAGGCAAATAAAAAGGCCATGCAAACTGCCTAAAATTTTATTTCCCCTTACATATTGTGTGGTTGTTGCTATTTATTATCCTTACCAGGATAGCGCCCTGATTAAAAATCTGGACTTAATTTGGATAAAAAAACACCCAAAACAAAGACATACATTTTGATTTCCAGTTCAAACTTTGGAAATTATGAACCAAAGTAACTTAAATCTACAAAGATTATCTAAAATTCTTGGAATGGTACCAAGACATTCACTACTCAGTTCTTCTATGAAGTAGCCAGAAGTTACAATCTAAATGGAATCTCTACAGTAATCCCTCCTTTGAATTTATTATTTTGACTGGAGTCTTATCTCTGGAGCAATGATATTCTTCCACATTTACTAACTGTATTTGTTCACTGTCTTAGTTTTGAATGTCCTATCCATCCATTCTTCCTCACTTATTTCTGGGTGGTTTAAAACAACAGAAATTTTCCCTAGCCAGTTTTGCTCAGTGGGTAGTGTCAGCCTGCAGACGAAAGGGTCCCAGGTTTGATTCCAGTCAAGAGCATGTACTTGTTGCAGGTTCCTCCCTGGCCTGGGGTCTGGTCGAGGCTCTTGCAGGAGGCAACCAATCGATGTGTTTGTCATATCAATGTTTCTCGCTGTCTTTCCCTCTGTCTTCCACTCTCCCTAAAAATCAATGGAAAAAATATCCTCAGGTGAGGATTAATGAACAACAACAAAACCCACAGAAATGGATTCTCTCTTAGTTCTGAAGGCCAGAAATCTAAAATCAAAGCATCAGCAAAGCCATATTCCTCTAAGACTCTAGGTAGAATTCTTCCTTGATTCTTCCTACCTTCTGGTGGTGGCCACCAATCTTTGGTGTTCCTTGGATTAAAGCTACATCACTGACTCTTGTCAACAAATGGCACTGTCCTTATGTATTTCCCTGGTCTTCTCCTTTTATAAGGACACCAGTCATATTGTATTAAGGGTCCACCCTCCTTCACTATAAACTCATCTTAACTTGATTACATTTGCAACAACCTTATTTCTAAATGAGGTCATAATCTAAAATAATGGGGGTTAGGATTTTAACATGTTTTTGGGAGAACACAATTCAATCCATACACTAACAGAAAAATTAGGTCAACATGTGGGCAAGTTTTGGCCTCTGGCCTGTAGCAGGCCTTTTCAGAAACAATACCTCCTACTTGGAATAGCCTTGGGACTCTAGATGGACTAAAACTCCAACTCTCCCTACCATGTTCAGCATGCTTTTTCAGAAACCAGTCTGAACATTCATTCAGGGATTCTACCAAAGTCAGAACTCTGCAGAAGCTTTTCTTTTCACTCTTACTGGGCAGGACTGCATAGTTTCTTGAAGCCATAAAGCCTGCCAGTTCATATCACATAGGGAGAACCACTCCAAAACAGGCCTCTAGCCCCTCTAAGTTGTTCATAGTCTTAATTTTGAATGTCCTACCCTAGTTATTCTCCTTCACTTATTCCTGATTCTTTGAGCTTCTGATCTCATGATTCTTCCTTCTGATCTCATAATCCTTATGGTCTTTGGACCTGATGCTCAACACCATTTCTCTGGCTTTGACCAATATCTTTCTCCCAGGGCCTCTATTTGAACTTACCAAAGACCATATTGTAATCATGCATTATAGAAAATATTTTACAATATCTATCCATATATTAGCACAGTCATTCACAGAAAACATCCCTATTGGATAATACCATCTTCATAAATCAGATGGTATTAAGCTATAACCATCAATCTATAACCTCTAAGGTTCTAGGCCATCCATTCCTGTGTTGCCATGAAAAACTTGATCTTCTTTGACATAGACTGAACCATTCTTTATCCTACTGGGAACATCTTTCTGCATTTATTTTCAAAAATGAAAGTACATTTTCTAAATAAACATATTTTCCCATATAATTCTGAAGATTTTATATAGTTACGAATAAATGTCTTGGGGTGTAGAAATCTTCAGAAATGCCAGTCTTCTGCCCTCACGGTTCTCTGGAACAACCCTAGGAAATGTGCCCAATAACCTTCTAATTACTGCATTTAATAACTTTTTTTCAGCTCTCTCTCTGCTTGGCTTTATATTAACTTTTGACACTATTGACCACACTCCATATCTCCAAGATCTGCTCTCTCTTGACTTAAGAGATATCATCTCTGCTATTTTCTACAGTTTCAATGATCACTTCTTCACAGGCCCCTTTGCTTCTCTTCTTCCTCTGAAAATTCTGTAATCATTGGTAATTTCCCAGTCTTTCTTTTTGGCTTTCTGTTCTCATGCTATATCCCCTGTGCATGATCCCATTTACTATCATGGCTTCAGTTATATATGTTAATGATTTCCTAATCTGTATTTCCAGCCTCAGTTCCTTTTATGAGCTCCAGACCTATGTATTAGGTTACTGAATGAACATCACTACTAAGATAATCTACAGGCACCTCAAATTTAACATGTTCAAACTAATCTCACTTATTGCCCATATTGTCTATCTCAATGAAAGTACCATCAGGTTAGATGTTCCCACCCATTGCACCACTCACATCTGATCTACAAGCTCTGCCTCACTTAATTGACCCTTTTTCTTTGTATTTCCTACCTTTACCCTATTTTGAACCTGTATTATACTTTGCCTAAACTATTTTAAAACCCTCTTGAGTGGTTTGTCTCTCTAAACTATTCTCCACCTAGTATTCAGAGTGAAAATGTCACAGCATGAAACTCTTCAGCTGCTGCCCATTGCTCACAGGATAAACTTCAGTTTCCTAAGTGAAGCATTCAAATGAGGACTTTTGTACTTTGAACCTCATCTTTTGATTTGCTATACCTCCTCTCCAAAGCTCCAGTCCTATCAAAATACTTATAGGATCCCAATGTGCATTATTGTTTTATGCCTTTACTTAAACTTATCTCTCTGCCTGGAAGGCTCTCCATTCTTCACCCAGATTGCTTAGAAAAGGCTCAGGGCCAGACCTCCTGTCTGAAGATCAGATAAGAAAGGTGGACCTATGTGAGAGCTTATCCAAGTGGGAAGTCCTAGAACACATTCTGTTGAACAGCTGCTCCCTTTGCATCTGGGCCCTGGAGCACTATAGCACAGAGATCCTAAATCACTGACAGAAGCTTAAGGGTAAAGACAATTGGTTGGTGGGAGCCACGCTTGCTCAGAATCAGAGTCACCATCACTCAGTGTGGCCTTGTGTGTACACCTAGAATCAGAGACCCTGCCTGCACTGCGCTGAAACAGAGACCCTGTTGGCATGTGCCAAAAACCAGAGTTCCATAGTGTGTGCCAGGAGTTAGTTCCCCTGTGCTCATACCAAGAATCAAGTATCAGAGTTTCTGTTGCTTGGTGCAGCTTTACATTGAGAATCAAGGTCCCTGTGTGTGCATACACCAGGAATTGGAGTCACTGGCTCTTAGTTTGAATGCACTGGGAATCAGGGATCCCAGGTGCACGCAATGAGACACAGATTCCAGTCACTAATGATTAGTGCTGTCTCTCGCACAGAGAATCAGGGTCCCAGTCAGTTTGGGGGACTGGTTGCACAGTAGCACTTTGTCAGCAGGAGGTGCACTCTTGTGCTGCAGAAAACAGACTTCCATGTGTGCTTGCCCAGTATCGAAGTCAGGTGGCACTGCTACCCTGTGTAGGCTTCAGGTTTGGTTACCCGATTGTGTTGAAGGAAACAGATTCCCAGTGTCCACATGCTTCCAGGTTCAAATTCTATAGTGGTGTTGCGGCTTGTGCAAGGGGCAGGTCTAGTAGTTCCTATGATGCTGCCGCAAGCCTGTGGGGAAGGGAGGGGAGTGGTCTCTATTACTCACAGAAATCTGTGGCCAGGATGTCTGAATTCTTGGTGTTTGTTGGTTTGCAGCTGTGGCCGCAGGTCTCTGTCCCCAGTGGCTGCATGGTCCTGGTTTGCATCTGAGACAAGATTGGATGATGCTGAGTCCAGGATCCTAGTCTCAAGCAGCTCTGTTTTTCAAGACGGCATGGTCTCTGTGCCAACACTGGCTGCCCCTGGAGTGTCTTCCATGGCAGCAGGGTTCCACTGTGTAAGACAGCCCAGTTTGGCAGCCTCTTGGAAGACATGCAGGATCTAACTATCCCTAACTCATACATACACACACCACATAGGTTCACACACTCCTCTATCACTCCCTCACTCTCTCACACTCTCTCCCTCCCTGCTGGTCGCCATATTCAGAATCAGGGCTGCTTTTTCTAAATAACTTAAAGGATGGGCTCTCTCAACACCCCTCAATATTTATTCCATAAGCCCATATTTATTTACAGAGAACTACACACCAGACACTTTCCTAAGTACTGAGGACAGAGCAATGTATAAAAAACAGGTACACAAACTGACACAAAAATCACTGCCTATTTAGAAGCTTACAGTTTTGTGTGGAAGAAAGACACTAAATAAAAAAAGTATATAAATATTTCAGCTAATAACAGTTGTGATGGAAAAAGTACAATTAAGGAAAAGTATAGGGTTCTATGAAGAAACTGGGCCTTTATTAGCCTTATTTGCTAGAAAAGTGAAATTTTTCAAATGAGTACAAAACAATTGCTTTTCTCTTAGAATTTTAAATTATTCTTCTCTAATTGTATGAGTTTTAGTACATTAAAGTTATTAACCCCTGTCTATCATATTTGTTACAATTATTTTCCAAGTTTTAAAAATTTAATTAAATCTAAAAATCAGATATATTTCAATATTACAGGTCAGTTATTTAGATATCTCCCATTTAATTTGAGTTTGTCTAATGATTAGGTTTTGGTTATGCATTTTTAGTACAATTATCACAGAAATGAGGCTTTGCATTGCATCTTATCAAGGGGCCTATCATTTCAATGTATTCTAATAATGCTAATATTCACTTTTATTACTTGGTAAAAGTGGTATCTGCCAGTATCTTCCACTGTGAAGTTACTCTGTTTTTCTATGTATTATTTTTTTCTTCATCAGCTGTCTCCACTCACTAAATATAAACTGCACAAGGGTAGAAATTTATCTGTTTTGTATAACAGAATTCCCAGTGTTCTGAACCATGGCCAGCACAAAGTAAATTTTATATCAGTGTATGTTAAATAAATAGCTGAAAAGGATCTAGTAAACTGATTTCATCTACCTATTCATCATTTTTCCACTCACCCTTCATGCTCTACAGAACACATTTTATTATTCCCTGGTCATTTATCTGCATCTCTGACTACATTTTAAGCTCTATCAGAGCTGGGATATTACTCAACACAGTGTCTTCAGCATCCAACACACTGCCTGGCATTAGAGTTGGCACTCAACAAATGTTTGTTGGAGTAATGAAAGTTTTATAGGTGTTCAGAAGGTTCTGAATTAGGAGGAAGATCATTTTTATTCAGATTAATTGATAAGAAAATGTATCATAAATAGGTATTTTAAAATGATGGAGCTTTTTGACATAGTCCAGGAAATCCAGGTGAGAAGTCATGTGATAATATCTTTAGACTCTGATGTTAACAGAGTGCTTAGAGCTTTTTAAGTATACACCAAAAGACAGAGTTCCGGAAGCTCGAGCTCCCACTAAAGGCAGAGGTCTGGAGGCAACCACACATGTGCAGACATAGCTGATCCTCACAATCAATTGACTTGGAGGTCAATCCTCTCAGTGATACCAACAACAATCAAGACTTCACTATAACAAGGCTGTACACACAGTCCACAAAGGGGTGCATCAAGTGTGTCCACCTCAAGTAACTGAGGAGGCAGAGCTACTGGGCCACATATGACAGCTAGCACACAAAGATACTCTACCAACTCAGGGAAGCAGTGAAATATATGGACACAAAGGAACAGATCACAAACGAAATAAATGGAGGAAAACAAACGACTGGATATAGAGTTCAAAACCACAGTTATAAGGTTTTTTAAGAATTTCCTAAAAATAATGGATAAATTTAGGGAGACCCAAGAGGAGATGAAAAAGAACCAACTAGGAATTAAACATACACAGGCTGAAATAAAAAATATTATACAGAAACCTAACAGCAGACTACAGGATGACAAGAATCAAGTCAAAGATTTGAAATACAAAGAAGCAAAAAACACTCCTTAGGAAAAGAAAAAAGAAAAAAAGAATTTAAATATGTAGAGATAGTGTAAGGAGCCTCTGAGAAAACTTCAAGCGTACCAACATCAGAATTATGGGGGTGCCAGAAGAAGAGAGAGAGCAAGATACTGAAAATATATTTGAAGAAATAATGAAAACTTCCCCCACCTGGTGAAAGAAATAGACTTACAAGTACAGGAAGCGCAAAGAACACCAAACAAAAGGAATCCAAAGAGGACCACACTAAGACACATCATAATTAAAATACCAAGAGCAAAAGACAAAGAGATAATATTAAAAGAAGCAAGAGAAAAACAGTTAATTATCTACAGGGGAGCACCCATTCAACTGTCAGCTGATTTCTCAACAGAAACTATGCAGGCCAGACGGGAGTGGCAATAAATATTCAACATGATGCATAGCAAGAACGTACAACCAAGATTACTCTACTCAGCAAAGCTATCATTCAGAATTGAAGGACAGATAAAGAGCTTCACAGATAAGAAAAAACTAAAGGAGTTAATCAACATCAAACCAGTTATTATATGAAATGCTGAAAGGTATTCTTTAAGAAGAGGAAGAAGGAAATGATAAAGGTAAAAATTATGAACAACAAATACATATCTATCAACAAGTGAATCTAAAAATCAAGTAAATTGAAAATCTGATGAACAGAATAAACTGGTGAATATAATAGAATTAGGGGCATAGAAAGGGAGTGGACTGATAATTCTCAGGGGGACAGAGGTGAGGGAGGGTGCAAAGAGAGACTGGACAAATATCATACACATATGGATGAGGGAAATGGGGGGAAGGTAAGGGCAGAGGGTGGGTTGGGAACCAGGTGGAGGGGAGATATGGGGGTGGAAAAGAGGAACAATTGTAATAATCTTAACAATAAAGATTTATTAAAATTTTAAAAAGAAATAATATGGTGCTTGTCTTTGATTGGCTTATTTCACTTGACATAATACTTTCCAGGCCCATTCACACTGACACAAAGGATAAGATTTCCTTCCTTTCTATGGCTGAGTAGTATTCCATTGTGTAAATGGACCACAATTTTTTATGTTAATATCACTGCAATGAACTAAGGGTACATATATTCATTCCAATTTCTGTTTAGGCTTTCTTTGGATAAATTCCCAAAGGTGGAATCAGTTAGTCATAAGGAAGTCCCATTTTTTTTATTTTTTGAGATAGCTCCATACTGTTTTTCACAGTGCCTGCACCAACCTTCATTCCCTCCAACTGTGCACAAGGGTTTCCTTTTCTCCACATCCTCAACAAAACCTGTGATTTGTTGATTTATTGGTGATAGCCATTCTGACAGATCTGAGGTGATATCTCATAGTGGTTTTAATTTGCATTTATCTGATTGTTAGTGATGTTAAACATCTTTTCTAATGTGCATGTGATATACATACAATTCCACCAGAATAAAAACAAAAACACATTTAAAAATATATGTGATGCCTTGAATGGCATAACTCGGTTGGGCATCATCCCATGCACCAAAATGTTGTTGGTTTGATTCCCAGTCAGAAAACATGCCCAGGTTGTGAATTTGATCCCCTATCCGGGTGCATATGGGAAGCAATCAATTGATATTTCTCTCTGACACCTCTCTCTCTCTCTCTCTCTCTCTCTCTCTCTCTCTCTCTTTCTCTCTCTCATCAATAAGCATATACGGTGGAAGTTACATTCACCTACTCTGAGGACTAAATCAAAATTACAACTAAATTATACAATCAATCTGAATAATCAAGTGAAGAATAGCTAGACAGAAGTCCTATAACCAAGGATATACATAGGAAGCCACTCAAGACTGGTAGGAAGGGAGGAGCAGTGAAGAGGGAAGGCCCCACCCCCACATGTGGTGGTTCAGTATCCAGGATTTTTCAGCTGCAGTGGTCCCCTCTTAGAAGTGAGGATTCTCAATGCCATGCCTGCCTCCCTAACCCAGAAAACTAGTGCCAGGAAGAGGAGTCTGCATAACATCTGGCCATGAAAATGAGGGGGTGGGAGGATTCCATAGACCAGGGTGAGATGGGAGGAACCCAAGTGCCTTTTAATGGCCAATACACAAAATCTGTTTTGTAGGTACTCACCTTGGGAAGGATGATGGCTTAGAGTGAACAGGGAGCGACTGGGTTGTGTGGATATGGGGGCAGAGCTAGAGAAACATCTACCAATGTCACTGTACTGAAGCCCTCTCCCACATCGCCCATATATTATATCTTTCCTAGGTTGAGCACCCCTTTCATACAGAATCAGCATGGACAAATACACTAGCTCTAATAATTGGAATCCCTGTGGCCATACCCTGCTGAGATTGTGCTCTGTGGAGGGAATCACTAGCTGGACCAGCCTAAGCCTCCTGTGCAACCTTTTTTTTTTTGAAGGCTTTGGAAAGATTTAGGCATACTTGTATGTTATCAGAGATGCACATGGAGAGATTGAGTTGTATGGATAGTGCAGAAGTGTCATTTTTCCCTGTGCCATGAATGGCACCACCATTCTTTGCAGTGCCCTCCATTCACATAGCAAAATTTTATTTTTTTCTATATTTTATTCTTTTTATTAATGTGTTACATGTATACATATCTCCCCATTTCCCCTCCCTCCCAGGCATATGCTAACCCCCCAGGGTCTTGTGTTCATTGGTTATGCTTATATGCATGCATACAATTCTTTTGGTTCAGCTCTTATCTACCCCACCTTTCCCTAAACTTCCTGCTGTAATTTGAAAGTCTGTTTGATGCTTTACTGCCTCTGTATCTATCCTTTTGTTCATGAGTTTATAATGTTCTTTATTATCCACAAATGACTGAGACCATGTGGTGTTTCTCCTTCATTGACTGGCTTATTTCACTTGGCATAATGCTCTCCAGTTCCATCCAGGTTGCTGCAAATGGTAAGAATTCCTTCTTTTTTATGGCAGCATAGAAATCCATTGTGTAGATGTACCATTGTTTTCTGATACATTCATCTGCTGATGGGCACCTAGGCTGTTTCCAAATTAGCTATTGTAAATTATGCTGCTATGAACATAGGGGTGCATGAATCCTTTCTGATTGGTGTTTCTAGTTTCTTAGGATATATTCCTAAGAGTGGGATTGCTGGGTCAAATGGGAGTTCCATTTTTAGTGTTTTGAGGAAACTCCATACTGTTCTCCACAATGGCTGCACCAGTCTGCATTCCCACCAACAGTGCACAAGGGTTCCTTTTTCTCCACATTCTCTCCAACACTTATTCTTTGTTGATTTGTTGATGATTGCCATTCTGACAGGTGTGAGATGGTATCGCATTGTCGTTTTGATTTGCATCTCTCAGATAATTAGTGACTTTGAGCATGTTTTCATGTGTCTCTTGGCCTTCCTTCTGTCATCTTTCGAAAAGGTTCTATTTAGGCCTGCTGCTCATTTTTTTTATTGGATCATTTATCTTCCTTTTATTAAGTTGTATAAGTTGGCTGTAGATGTTGGAAATTAAACCTTTATCAGTGATAACATTTGCAAATATGTTCTCCCATACAGTGAGCTTTCTTGTTTGGTTGATAATTTTTTTTTCTGTGCAAAAGCTTTTTATTTTGATCTAGTCCTATTTGTTTATTTTTTCTTTAGCTTCCATTGCCCTTGGAGCAGTATCAGTGAAGTTCTTTTGGCATATGTCTGAGATTGTGCCGCGTGTGGATTCCTCTAGTATTTTTATGGTTTCCCATCTTATGTTTAAGTCCTGTATCCATTTGGAGTTTATTTTTGTATATGGTGTAAGTTGGTGGTCTAATTTCATTTTTTTGCATGTATCTGTCCAATTTTCCCAACACCATTTATTGAAGAGGCTGTCTTGACTCCATTGTATGTTCATGCCTCCTTTGTCAAATATTAACTGAGCATAGTGCTTTGGGTGGATATCTGGATTCTCTATTCTATTCCATTGGTCTATCTGTCTGTTCTTATGCCAGTAACAGCCGGTTTTGAGAAAAGTTACTTTGTAATATAGCTTGAAATCTGGTATTGAGCCCACCTACTTTATTCTTCTTTCTCAGGATTGTTGTGGCTATACGAGCTCTTTTTTGTTCCAGATGAATCTTTGAAGAGTTCTGTCTAGGTCTGTGAAATATGCCGTTGGTATTTTAATGGGTAGTGCATTGAATCTTTAGATTGCTTTGGAAATTTTAATGATGTTGATTCTCCCAAACCATGAGCATGGTATGCTCTTCCATCTGTTTACATCTTTCTCTATCTCTTTTTTCAGTGTCCTATAGTTTTCTGCATATAGGTCTTTTACGCCTTTAGTTAGGTTTATTCCTAGGTATCTTAATTTTTTTGGTGCGATGGTAAATGGTATTGCTTTTTAGTCTCTCTTTCTGTAATTTCTCTGTTAGTGTATAGAAATGCCATATATTTCTTGGCATTAATTTTGTATCCTACTATATTGCCAAATTCATTTGATAAGTATATTAGTTTTTGGATGGAGTCCTTCGGATTTTTTATGTATAGTAACATGTCATCTGCAAATAAGGACAGTTTACTTCTTCTTTTCCAATTTGGATGCCTTTTATTTCTTCTTCTTGTCTAATTGCAATGGCTAATACTTCCAGCACTATGTCGAACAGGATTGGTGAGAGTGGGCATTCCTGTGTTGTTCCGGTTCTTAGGGGAAATGATTTTAGTTTTTGCCCATTGAGTATGATGTTAGATGTGGGTTTATCATATATAGCTTTTATGATGTTGAGGTATGATCTGTCTATTCCCACTTTGCTGAGAGTTTTTATTAAGAAAGGATGTTGGATTTTGTCAAAAGCTTTTTCTGCTTTAATTTATATGACTATGTGATTTTTATCTATCAATTTGTGTATGTTATGTATCACGTTCATTGATTTCTGTATATTGTACCATCCTTGCATTCCAGGGATAAATCCTACCTGGTCATGGTGTATGAGCTTTCTGATGTACTGCTGAATCCGATTTGCTAGAATTTTGTTGAGGATTTTGGCATCTATGTTCATGAGAGATATTGGCCTGTAATTCTCTTTCATTGTGTTGTCTTTATATGGTTTTTGTATTAGGATGATGCTGGCTTCACAGAAGGAGTTTGGAAGTGTTCCTTCTTCTTGAATATTTTTGGATGCTCTGAGGAGGATAGGTGTTAATTCTTCCTTGAATGTTTGGTAAAACTCTCCTGTGTAGCCATCTGGTTCCGGGCTTTTGTTTGCTGGAAGCTTTTTGATGACTGCTTCAATTTCTTCCATAGCTTTTGGCCTATTGAGATGTTTAGATTCTTCCTGATTGAGTTTTGGAAGGTTATATTTTTCTAGGAATATGTCCATTTCCTGCAGGTTGTCAATTTTTTGGAATAGAGTTGTTAATAGAATTTTTTAACAATCCTTTGTATTTTGGCAGGGTCTGTTGTTATTTCTCCTCTTTCACTTCTGATTTTGTTTATTTGGGTCTTCTCTCTTTGCTTCTTGGTGAGCCTGGCTAGAGGTCCATCAATCTTGTTTATCCTTTCAGAGAACCAGCTCATGGTTTTGTTGATCTTTTAAATAGTTTCTTTGGTCTCCATTTTGTTTATCTCCACTCTCATCTTTACTATTTCCTTCTTTCTGCTTACACTGGGCTTTTCTTGTTGCTCTATTTCTAGCTCTTTGAGTTGTAAGGTTATGTAATTTATTACCATTGTTTCCTGTTTTTTTGCAGTAGGCTTGTAGAGCTATTCCATCTGGTCTAGTGAGTCATGTAGGATTGATGTTTCTTTGCTGATTTTTTGTTTAGAGGATTTGTCCAGTAGTGACAATGGGGTATTAAAGTCTCCTACTGTGATTGTATTGCTGTCAATCTTTCCCTTGATATCTTCCCGGAGATTTTTATGTATTTAGGTGTTCCTATATTGGGTGCATATATGTTTACCAGAGTTATTTCTTCTTGTTGGATTGTTCCCTTTAGTATTATGAAGTGGCCTTCTTTATCTCTTGTTATGTCTACTTTGAGATCTAATTTGTCAGATATAAGTATTGCAATCCCAGCTTTTTTTTTCATTTCCATTTGCCTGAAATACCATCTTCCATCCCTTCATCCTCAGTCTGTGTGCATCTCTTTTTCTGAGGTAGGTTTCTTATAGACAGCAGATATGTGGATCATGTTTTCTTATCCAATCGGTTACCTTATGTCTTTTGATTGTAGTATTTAATCTGTTTACATTTAAAGTTATTATTGATAGATACTTGTCACCATTTTTATAGCAAATGTCTTTCAAGATTTCAAGTTCCTCTATAAGCTTCTTATTTTGAACTTGCAGCACGGCAACTTGACTCTCCAGGCATTTTACATATTTTTTCTTTCCACATCAACATTCTTTAGCATTTTCCCTGAAAAAAAAAAAGAAGCAAAAGGGCAAACAAAACAATTTTTGCATGCATGCCATTGACAAACAGACTGAAGTAAGCTTGATATATGTGACATGGTTGTACTCCAAACCTTGGAACAACATTTCTAATTAAATTTCAAACACTAAGCCAAACCAGATTCTTAAGGGTCACAAATGTCCCTTCCATATGTCCACATGGCAATTAGTAGAATTGCTCCATCTCCTGCCTTGATTAGAGTTCACAGTAAACAAAGTCCAAGTCAAAGTCTGTTACTCTGCTTTATGGCAATAAAGGTATTTAAGGGTCTTGAGTTCCTCAATGAGAGTCATGTTTTGGTTTTCAAGCACAGCCACACGATTTTCAAGACATTTGACATATTCTTTCTTCTTCCTGTGACGTTCCTGGGCAGCTTCCCTGTTTTTCATTAGCCTCAGCTCTCTTTTACATGTGGCTTCTTCTGCAAGTTGCTGGGGGCTGTGCAAACTTCCTGGTGAGGCAGCCATCACTACTCCCTGTGGCAAAGCAGTAGTAGGTGCTTGGATCTGGTAAGTTGGCATGTCACCAGTGGCAGTGTATTGCCCCATGCTAGTCTGATATATGCTAGTCGGTACTGCCATGGTAGCAATGTTAGGTGTGTTCCTTCTCCCTCTGATTTTTTTCTTCAATCTTGGGAACATCAGGCATATCAGAGGAAAGTTCATTCAGTATTTTTTGATAAGAAGGTCTTCGTGAAAGGATTTCTCTGTGTTTATGAGAATCAATTACACCTTCTGATTCTGTAGACTCATCTGTCTCTGTGATTGTTGCTACCTGAACAGTTTGTATCTGTGGTAACTGAATAACTGATGGATGTGGTGTCTGAATTATGCCCTGGACATGTACAGTTTGGCCCAAAGGTAACTGTACTAGAGTTATAGTTGAGGAGCCTCTTCCAGTGCCTTATCCAGCTAAGAAACCTGAGCTAAATTAGGAATTGAATTTTGACCAGTCTGGGTCTGCATATTTGCAGATTCTCTCTCTGTCACAGAATCTGTTACACCTCCATCCTGTTGATATTCAATTGTTGCCATGGTTATTTGTCCACCACGAAGGGATTTACATAGCGGCCTCATCACTGCTTATGGACACGAGGAGGTGGGGACTGCAAACCAGCAACGCACCACGGCCCCACATCGTCCACATCAGCTCTGATGCAGCAGCTGCAATCTCCCCACTGATCCCGACCTAAAGTCCACATAGCAAAATTTTAATCTGTTTTATCCTGATGAACTCTACTGTCCTCACCATAATGGCTCCCTGAGACCCCACTCCTACACAAAGGTCCCCCAAACAACAAACAGCTGGCAGCTGGCCTTGGTGTACCCTGAGAAATTTACCAAGTGGCCTCCACTCCAATACTGGAACAAGTTTGAATTACCAACTTGATGAACACCACTCACCCCTACCTACCTAGTGAGTAACTACCTCATGCAACACACAGTGACTGAGCCTAACAAGAGGCTGGCAGGTGGAGGCAGATTTCAAAGTGCCTTGGGAAATTTTCTAGACTTCCCAGGCTTTTTACTAGTGGGTTCCAGCCTTGAAACACAGCTTGACACCTCCCCACACAGACACACACATAAGCCCAGCAAAGGAAGCCATCAATATGGTTTGCTTTGTAGTACCTATCAGGTAGCCCAGGGCTGGCCACAGACAGTGTCTCACATTATCCTGCACTGAAGTCATTCCCAAGAGGATCTAGAACAAACAAACAAACAAACCCAGTGAAGGCTTAAAACCACATCAAAGCATGACCCAACTAGCTCCACAAGAAGCATACCAAAAGAAAGATCTCAGCAGGTGCCAGACCCTGCTGGGTGAATTCTGCTTTGTGTGAGTGACCTCACACAGCAGCTCAAACATTGTAGTTGGGGTCAATCCTCACATTCATCCAATGTGAGAACCAGTCCCACCAATGGATGGTCCAACAGTAATCAGAACTCAATTACAACAGGAGGGCTCATATAACCCAAACAAGGGACATTACTGGAGCACTTAGCTCAGATGATCAGAGAGACTGTAGGACATCTACTACATAAGGCTACCATACCAAGACTGGAAGATATAACAGATACCTAATACACAAAAACAAATACAGAGAGGAAGTCAAAATGGGGAGATAAAGAAAAATGCCCCAAATAGAAAAACAAAAGAAAACCCCAGAAAAGAAATAAAATGGAAACAAGCAATCTATCAAATACAAAGTTCAAAATAATGGTTATCAGGAGAGGGTAGGTGGGAGGATAAGAGATCAATAAAATGACTTGTATGCATGCATATAAGCATACCCAATGGACACAGGCAGTAGGGGGATGAGGCCATGTGCTGGGGGGTGAGAGTGGGCAGGGAGAGGTCAATGGTGGTGAGGAGACATATGTAACACTTTCAACAATAAAGAATTTATAAAAAATATAATTATAAGGATACTCAAGAATCTTAGAGGAAATAATGGATGAATTTAATAAGGACTTAAACAAAAGGACATAGAAACCATAAAAATAACAAATCATGATGATGAATACACTAGAAGAAATCAAGAGCAGAAAAGATGACGCAGAGAATCAAATCAGTGATTTGGAAGTCAAAGGTGGCAAGAAACACCCAATCATAATTTTAAAAATGACATAATAATAGTTTAAGGAACAACTGGGACTACAATAGTTGCATCTTAACAGTACCAGTAAAAGAAGGGGAGGGAGGGAGAGTGCAAAAGGAATTATGAATATATCTAAATAAATATTAACAGAAAACTTCCCTAACTGGGTAAAGAAAAAGACATACATGTTAAAGAAACATAAAGAATCCAAAACAAGATGTACCTAAAAATGCCCACAGCAAGTCACATCATAATTAAAATGGTAAAGGTTAAAGTCAAAGAGAAAAGTATAAGGGCAGCAAGAAAAATAGAGTTAATTACCTACAAGAGAGCTCCCATAAGACTGTCAATTGCTTTCTCAAGAGAAATATTTCAAGCCAAAAGGGATTGGTATAAAATATTCAAAGTGATGAAAAGCAAGAACCTACAACCAAGACTACTTTACCCAGCAAGTCTATCATTTAAAATTGAAAGAGAAATAAAGAGCTTCCCAGACAAAAAACCTAATTTAGTTCATTACCAACAAACCAGTATTACAAGAAATGTTAAAAGGACTCATTTAAGAAGGAGAAAGAGAAACAAAGAGAAACAAAAATTCTATATAATAAAAGCCCAGAAACCAAACAGTGGAATGACCAGAACGATCTATAGACCAGTCGCTATGATGCACACTGACCACCAGGAGGCAGACACTCAATGCAGGAGCTGCTGCTTGGTGGTCATTGCACTCCCACAGTGGGAGCACCACTGAACTGATCAGGATGATTGACTGTTCCCGCTGAGAACCCCAGGCCGATAGTCAGGAACCTGGGCTGTGATTGTCACCTCCTCACCCCAGGCTCCTCCTCCTCACTCCCTGCTGCCTCCTCTGGACACCCACAGATGACACAGTGCCACTGCCGGGCTCACAGAGCTGACCCCAGAAGATGACAGGCTGGTTCATGGTCACTACAGGACTGAGACCTACTCTCTCCCCTCTCAGTGTTATTGTCCCTGTGGCTAGCCTCAACCAGGTCCCCAGGAGAGGTGAGTTCTGGCTTCGTGGAACGTTCCAGATCAGGAAGCAACCACTCAGAGAATGGGTCCACAGCTGCTCGGTTGACTAGGATGAGCGGCACTCCTACAACAGGACAACCCCCCCCCCACAGTCCATGCCCCCGAATAGTGCACAAATCCCATGCACTGGACCTCTAGTATATATAATAAAATAGCAATAAATGCATACCTATCAATAATAACTTTATATGTAAATGGCTTAAATGTTTTCATCAAAAGACAACAAATAGCTGAATAATTAAAAATAAAGACACACAGATATGCAATCTACAAGAGATCCAACTCAGAATGAAAGGTACACACAAACTAAAAGTAAAGAGATGTAAAAAGATATTTTACACAAATGAAAATGAAAAGAAGCTAGGCTAACAACACTTAAATCAAATGATCAAATGATAAAGACTTCAAAACACAGGCTATAAAAAGAGACAAAGAACACTATATAATAATAAAGGAATCAACCCAACAAGAGAAAATGACCCTTGTAAACATTTATGCATCCAATATACCAACACCTATATATATAAAGCAAATTTTGATGGGCATATTGTAACAGGAGAGATTAATATCAATACAATCATAGTAGGAGACTAATGCTCTATTGATATCAATGAATAGATCTTCCAGAGGGAAGCAAGATGGCAATTGGCAGGAAGGTAGGGAGTGAGAGTGTGTGAAAGAATGAGAGAGTGATAGAGGTGTGCGTGGAATTGGGTGTGTGTGTGTGAGGGGGTGAAATAGGGACAGTTAGACCCTGCAGTTCTTCCAGGGGGTTGCCATTCTGGGCAGTCAGAGATGGCAAAACCCCGCAGCCACCACAAATACTCCAGGGAGGAGACCAGTGGCACAGAGACCACACCATCTTGAAGAATAGATCTGCTTGAGACTAGGATCCTAGTCTTGCCACCACCCAGTCTGGTCTTGAAAGCAAACCAGGACCCTACAACCACTCTGGAAGAAGACCTGCCACTAGAGCTGCAGACCAAGGGTAAACAAAGACTCCAGGAACCCAGGCTTCATTCCTGTGAGTCACAAAGCCAATCCCCCTCCTCCACTGCCCCTGTGACAGCAATATAGAAACTACCAGAACCTAGCTGCACAATAAACCTTTCTCCACACACAAAACAGTGGTGACTCTGCCTGAATTGAGCCTTGCTGTGTGACACAAGTAGTTGGTTTCCCATGACTAGTTTTCATGCCCAGGCAGGGAGACTAAGCGGAATTTGAGCCGATCCACTCATCCCTGGGGAGGTAGTTTCTGCAACCATATCCCCTGCCCACACAGGGCAGGGAGACTGTGCTGAACTTGAGCCCAGACTTGTGAACTCAAAGAATTTGTTTCCCACAAATTCATCTCTGCACCCAGGCAGGAAGACTGAGCCTATCTGCTCATCCTTAGGGAAGTGGTTTTCTGCAACTAGATCCCATGCTCATGCAGGGAGACAGTGCTGAATTTGAACCTGGGGGAGAAAACCCAGGGAGTTTGTTTCCCATGACCAAACCCTGCACCTTAGTAGAAAGGGTGGAGTGAATTTGAACCTGGATATGCAGTCTCGGGGAGTTTGTTCCCCACAACCAGACCCTGTGCATACACAGGAAGTCCGTGCTGAATTTGAGCCTGGGTACATGGACACAAGGAGTTTGTTTTCCACACCCATGTGATCAAACCCAAACCCACACTATGTGGCAGTGCCACCTGACTGATTCAGGGCAAGTGAACCCAGAAGACTGTTTACTGCAGGGCAGAAGTGGACCTCCTGCCAACCCAGTGTGACTGAATAACCTGGTCTCCCAGGAAGATCAGGGATCCTGAGTCTCCACACAAGAGGTAGCATTGATCACCATTGACTAGACTCTGTTCCTCATTATATGTGCCTGAGATCCCTAATTCCCAGTACATTCACAATAAGAGCCAGTGACTCCAATTCTTGGCACATGTGCACACAGGGACCTGATTCTCAGTGTGAGTCAGCACCAAGAAACAGAGAATCTGATACTCAATTCTCAGTATGGAAAAAAGGAGCCTCTGAATTCTGACATGCAATTGGGGACTTTGATTTTTGGCACACGCCAGTGGGTTCTCTGTTTCAACATGGTGTAGGCAGGGTTCCTGATTCTAGGTGCACACATGAGGCAAAACAAAGTGCCAGCGACTCTGACCCAGGGTGAGCGTGGCTCCCACCAACCCACAGCAATTGCATGTCTTGGTATCAGAGCTCTTCACTTGGAAAGTGCAACTCCCCCCAGCCCCCACACATGGTCCAGGTCCCTGCAACTCAACATCTGAACCTTCTGGTGATAGCCAGAATGGGGAGATAACAAAGGTATCCCCAGATGAAAAAAAAGGAGGAATTGATTGCCAAGTAAGGAAATAAGTGAAAAGGAAGCATGCAACATGACAGCAAAGGAATTCAGAGAAATGGTCATACAGTTCATACACCAGAAGGACGTGAAAATCCACAACCTATGCAAAAATCAGGAAGAAATGAAAAATGATATAGCTACAATAAAAAACACCTTGGAAGGCTTCAAACATAGACTAAAAGAAGCAAAGGACCGAATGAGTGAGTTAGAGGATCAGGTACAGAAACCAGCCCAATGTGAACAGCAACTGGAGAAAAACATTAAAAAGCAGGAGGAGAGCTTAAGGAAGATTGGGAAAATGCAAAACTAAGTAATATATGTATAATAGGTCTGCCAGAAGGACAAGAAGAACAGCAAGGATTAGAACATTTATTTGAAGAAATAATGACAGAAAAATTCCCTGATATGGGGAAGAAAAAAGTTACTCAAGTACAAAGAGTCTAAAGAAGGATGAAAACCAAAAGACCCAAACCAAGACACGCTATAATTACAATGGCAAATGTTATCAACAAAGAATCTTAAAAGCTGCAAGAGAAAGACAGAGTTACCAACAAAGGATCCCCCATCAGATTATCAAATGATTTCACATCAAGCTAGAAGGGAATTGAAGGAGATATGCAAAGTGATGCAAATCAAGAACACTCAATCCAGAAAGACTATCAATCAAAATTGAAGGAGAAATCAGGAGTTTCACAGACAAAAAAAGGCTAAGGGAGTTTATGACTACCACACCAGCAAGGCAAGAAATGCTAAAGGGAAAGCTGTAAAGATAAGAAACTAAAAGGTAAGAAGGAACACAGACTCAAAAAATAAAAATGGCTACAAACAAGTACCTTTCAATAATAACTTTAAATGTAAGTGGACTAAATGGTCCAATCAAAAGACATTGAGTGGCTGAATAGATTAAAAAAAAAACATGGCCATATATATGTTTTCTACAAGAGATCCACCTCAGAACAAGGGACTCGCACATACTGAAAGTGAAGAGATGGAAAAATATATTTCAGGCAAATGGAAATGACAAAAAAGCAATACTTATAGCTGACAAAATAGACCTCAAAGTGAAGACCATAACAAGAGATGAGGCCACTTCATAATGCTAAATAGATTGATATGATAAGAGAATATAACCCTGGTAAACATATATGCACCCAATTCAGGAGGACCCAAATATATGAAAAATCATCTGGAAGATATCAAGAGAGAGATCTACAACAATACAATCATAGCAGGGGACTTTAATACACCACTGATATCAATGGATAAATCCTCAAGAGAAAAAAAGTCAGCAAAAAAAAGCAACAACTCTAAATGACTCACTAGATCAGATATCTTCAGAACATTTCACTCTCAAGCATGGAATATACGTTGTTCTCCAGTGCACATGGGACACTTTCAAAAATAGACCACATATTAGGACACAAGTAAAGACTTCCCAAATTCAAGAAAATTGAAATCATACAAAGCTTGTTTTCCAACCACAATGGCATAATATTGAAATAAACTAAAATAAAAACAATCCAAAATATTCAAACACTTGGAAGCTGAATAGCATGTTATTAAATATTGATTGGGTTACTAATGAGATAAAGAAGAAATTAAAAACATTATGGAAATTAATAACAATAAAAACACAACAATCTAAAACTTATGGGACACAATGAAAGCAGTCTTGAGAAGGACGTTAATAGCTCTAAAGGCCTACCTCAAAAAACAAGACAAAATGGTAGTAAATTATCTAATGCAACAACAAAAAAATTAGAAAGAGAGCAACAAAAAAAGCCCAAAATGAGCAGAAGGAAGGAGATAATAAAGATTAGAGTAGAAATAAATGACATAGAGACAAAAAAAAAGAACTACAAAAGATCAATGAAACCAAGAGCTGGTGCTTTGAAACGATAAACAAATTGATGAACCACTGGAAAGGCTCATCAAGAAGCAATGAGAGAGGACTCCAATAAACAAAATCAGAAATTATAAAGGTGAAATAACAACAGAACCACAGAAATACAAAGGATTGTTAAAAAATATGAACAACTCTATTCCAACAAACTGGACAAGCTGGAAGAAATGGACGTATTCCTAGAAAAATATAACCTTCTAAAATTCAATCAGGAAGATTCTAAAAATCTCTATAGGGCAATAACTATGGAAGAAATTGAAGCAGTCATCAAAAAGCTTCCAGCAAACAAAAGCCCAGGCTCAGATGGCTTCACAGGAGTGTTATACCAAATATTCAAGGAATAAGTAAAACCTATTCTCCTCAGACTATTCCAAAAATTTCAAGAGGAAGGAATGCTTCCAAACTCATTCTATGAACCCATCATTACTCTAATACCACAACTAGACAAAGACAACACAATAAAAGAGAATTATAGGCCAATATCCTTCATGAATATAGATGCAGTATTACAAAGCCACTGTTCTCAAAACAGGGTGGTACTGGTACAAGAACAGACATATAGATCAATGGAATAGAATAGAGAACACAGAAATCAACCCAAACCACTATGCCCAATTAATATTCAACAAAGGAGGCATTAACCTATAGTGGAATCCAGACAGTCTCTTCAATAAATGGTATTGGGAAATATGGACAGATACATGCACAAAAGTTAAACTAGACCACCAACTTATACCATACACAAAAATAAACTCAAAATGAATAAAGGACTTAAAACATAAGATGGGAAACCATAAAAATACTAGAGGATTCCACAGGCAACCAAATCTCAGACATATACTGAAGGAACTTCTTCACTGATACTGCTCCTAGGGTAATGGAAAATAAAGAGAAAATAAACAAATGGGATTATATCAAAATAAAGAGCTTTTTTCATAGCAAAAGAAACCATCAATAGAACAACAAGAAAGCCCACAGTATGGGAGAACATATTTGCCAATGTCATCACTGATAAGGGTTTAATCTCCAACATCTACAGGGAACTCATACAACTCAACAAAAAGAAGATAAATAATCCAATCAAGCAATGGGCAAAGGACCTAAATAGAAACTTTTTGAAGGAAGATAGAAGGAAGGCCAAGAGCATGAAAACATGGTCAAAGTCACTAATCATCTGAAAGATGCAAGTCAGAATGACAATGTTATACCATCTCACACCTGTCGGTATGGCTATCATCAATAAATCAAGAAATGATAAATGTTGGTGAGGATGTGGAGAAAAAGGAGCCCTGAGAAAAAGGAACCCTGGTGCACTGCTGTGGGAATGCAGACTGGTGCAGCCACTGTGGAGAACAGTATGGAGTTTCCTCAAAAAACTAAAAATGGAACTCCCATTTAACCCTGTAATACCACTTCTACAAATATATCCCAAGAAGCTAGAAACATCAATCAGAAAGGATATATGTACCCGTATGTTCATAGCAGCATAATTTACCATAGCTAAGATTTGGAAACAACCTAAGTGTCCAACAGCAGATGAGTGGATTAAAAAACTGTGGTACATCTACACAATTCAATACTACACTGCAGTAAAAAAGAAGGAATTCCTACCATTTGCAACAACATGGATGGACGTGGAGAACATTATGCTAAGTGAAATAAGTGAGTCAGAGAAAGGTAAGTATCACAGGATCTCACTCATTTGTGGAATATAATGAACAACATAAACTGATGAACAAAAACAGTTCCAGAGATAGAGACACATCGATCAGATCATTAAACCTCAGAGGGAAGGTAGGGGAGGGTGGGATTAAGGGGGAGAGATCAACCAAAGGATTTGTATGCATGCATATGGACTTAACCAATGGACACAGACAACAGGGCAGTGAGGAAATGTGTATGAGGAATGGGGAGGTGGATAATGGGAGAATAAGGACACATATGTAATACCTTATTCAATTTTAAAAAATGAATAGATCTTCCAGGCAAAAAATCAGTAAGAAAACTGCAGCCTTAAATGACACAGATGGATGTTATGGATTTAATTGATATTCTCAGAGCATTTCACCCACAAGCATCAGAATATACATTCTTTTCAAGCACACATGGAACATTTGTTAGGATAGACCACATGTATAAACACAAAATAAATCTCAATAAATTTAAGAAGATTGAAATTATATCAAGCATCTTCTTCAACCAAAGTAGTATGAAGTTAGAAACCAAGTAAAAACAAACACTAAACAACACATAAACATATGGAATCTATATACAATGTTATTATACACTGAGTAAACTAATAATGAAATCAAGAGAAAATATAAAAAGTACTTGAGACAAATGAGAAAAAAGCACAACAAAAATACACAGGACACAAGGGAAATCAGTCTTAAGAGGGAAAGTCATAGCATTATAAGCCCACCTAAAAAAATAAAAAGCCCTAACTGGTTTGGCTCAGTGAGTACAGCGTTGGCCAATGGACTGAAGGGTTCCAGGTTCGATTCCAGGCAAGGGTATGTACGTTGGTTGTGGTCACATTCCCAGTAGGGAGTGTGCAGGAGGCAGCTAATTGATGTTTCTTTCTCATCGATGTTTCTAACTCTCTGTCCCTCAACCTAGCTCTCTATGAAAAATCAATAAAATACATTTTAAAAAGAAATTTAAAAAACCCTAAAATAAACAGTCTAACCTTACACATAGAAGAACTAGAAAATCAACAACAAAGCAATGTTCAAAGTGAGTATTAGGAAGGAAATAAAGATCAGCATGGAAATAAAAAAAAAATAGGGTCTCAAAAAAATTATACAAAAAAAATCATTGAAACCAAAGCTAGTTCTTTGAAAAACAAACAAAATTGATAAACCATCAACCAGACTCATCCAATAAAAGGGAGAGGACCCTAAAAAACAAAATCAGAAACAAATGGGTAGAAGTAAGAAATGACACCACGGAAATATAAAGTATTATTTAAAAAAATATTATGCCCAAGTGTCACCCCAGCATGCACATTCTGCAGGTAAACTTATGACTGAGTTCCCTGCATTCCAAGAACACGGAGTTGGCCCCAGCCCTGAGTGCATCACAGGCAAGTCTCTGACTGCTCCCTGCCCACCAAGCCCATGGCATGGACACTTGCCACAGCACATCCTTCCAGCAAGTATGGAATTGTGTTTCAAGACAATGAATTCAGCCCTGGCTCCACATGTCCCATAGACAATCCTCTGTATGCATTCCTTGCCCACCAAGCCCATGATGTGGGCCCAGAACTCAGCATCTGCTGGCAAGCCTGGGACTACACTCCCTGTCAGTAAAGACAGTAGCATTGGCCTGGCCTCTTCTTCATGCAGACAAGCTTCTGACTGTGTTCCCTGCTCGCCAAGATCAAAATGTCACCCAGCCCTGCACATCTCACAGAGAGCCTCAGACTGGTGACAGCAAAACTGGGGAGACAAAGAAACAACCCCAAAGGAAACACCAGAAATAAATGAAACAGACCCATTCAATATGTCAGAAAAAGAATTCCGAGTAATGATCATGTAATACATAAACCAGATGGATGAGAAAATCAAAAACTTATGTAAGAATCAGGAGGAGGAGGTAAAAAATTATATAGTTAAAATTAAAAAAAATCTATAAAAGATTTCAACAGTAGATGAGAAGAAGCAGAGGACTGGATTAGTGAGATGGAAAATAGAGCTATGAAACACACTTAATTTGAACAGCTCTTGGAGGAAAATATTAGAAAGAAGGAGTAGAGACTAAGACAGCTTTTGGACAACATAAAATGATGTAACATATGTATAATAGGGGCGCCAGAAGGACAAGAAGAGGAACAAGGTATAGAAAACTTATTTGAAGAAATAATGACAGAAAAATTCCCTGATTTGGGGAATAAAAAAGTCACAAAAGCAAAGAGAGTTCCAAATAAGATGAATCCAAAAATACCCACACCAATACATGTCATAATTACCATGGCAAATGCTAATTAGAAAGAAGGAATTCCAAGGTGTGCAAGAGACAGAAAGTTACCTACAAAAGAACTCCCATTCTGTATAATAAAGAGGTGATATGCAAATTGACCACCATGCTCTCACAAGATGGCTGTATACAACCAGGCCCACAGGAGGGTTATTGAGGGACAATCAAATGTCTGAACAAGCAGGCTGTGTGGGGCGACCAGGACTGCAGGGGTGGCAGTTGGGGGTGATTAGGCTGGCAGGGGGGCAGGGAGAGGGAACTAGACCAGGATGGTGGTCAGTTGGGGGCAACCAGACCAGCAAGGGGGCAGTAAGGAGTGACCAGGCCAGAGGGGGAGTACAATTAGGAGCAACCAGGCTGGCACAAAGAGGCAGTGAGGGGCAATCAGGTCAGCAATAGGAGCAGTTAGGGGCGACCAGGCAGGTAGGCAGGTGAGCGATTAGGAGCCAGTGGTCTATGATTAGATAGGGTGCAAGTTGGGCTGAGGGGGATCCCCCAATGCATAAATTTCATGCACTATGCCTCTCGTTACACTATAAAATGATTTCTTAGCAGAAACACATCAGTCCAGAAGGAAATGGAATGAAGTATACAAAGCATTGCAAAGCAAGGGACTGAAGCCAAGAATACTCTATCCAGCAAGAATATCATTCAGAACTTAAGAGGAAATCAGTAGCATCGCAAACAAACAAAAAAAAAGAGCTAAGGGCTACCAAGCCAGCAATGTAAGAAACACTAAAGGGACAGTTGTTAAAAGAAGAAACAAAAAGGTAAGAAGGAACACAGGCACAAAGAATGAAAATGGCTGCAAACAAGTACCTATCAATAACAACTTTAAATGTACATGGACTAAATGCTTCAATCAAAAGACATCAAGTGGATGAATGGATAATAAAACATGACTCATACATATGCTGTCTATAAGAGACCTACCTCATATAAGAGACTCAAGCACACTGAAAGTAAAGGGACGGAAAATTATCTTTAAGGCAAATGGAAATGAGAGAAAATCTGGGGTAGCAATACTATATCTGACAAAATAGACCTCAAAGTGAAGGCCATAACAAGAGATAAGGATGGTCACTTCATAATACTAAAGGGATTGATACAACAAGAGGTTATAATTTGGGTAAACATATATGATCCCAATACAGGAGCACCCAAATACATAAAAATACATCTGGAAGATATCAAGGGAGAGATCAGCAGCAATACAATCTTAGTAGGGGACTTTAATACCCCATTGACATCACAGGATAAATCCTCTAGCCAAAAAAATCAATAAAAAAGACGAATCCTAAATAACTCACTAGATAATATGAACTTAATTGACATCTTTAGAACATTTCACCCACAAGCTATAGAATATACATTCTTCTCAAGTACACATGGGATATTCTCAAAGAGAGACAACATATTGGGACACAAGCAAAATCTCTTCAAATACAAGATTAAAATATTATCAAGCATCTTCTCAGATCACAATGGCATAATATTAGAAATGAACTACAATAAAAAATTAAAAAACACGAATACTTGAAGGTCAAATTGTTGGCTATTAAACAAAGATCAGGTAAGCAATGAGATCAAAGAAGAAATAAAAAGCATCCTGGCAACAAACATCAATGACAACATAACAATCCAAAATCTATAGGACTCAGTGAAAGCAGTCCTTGGAGGGAAGTTCATAACCCTATAGACCTACTTAAAGAAACAAACAAACAAACAAACAAAAAAGAAAAACTGGTAATAAATTATCTAAGGATACAACTTAATATATTAGAAAGAGAGTAACAAGAAAAGTCCAGAGTGAGCAAAAGGAAGGAAATAATAATGATCGGAGCAAAAATAAATGACATAGAAACAAAAAAAAAATGCAAAAGATCAATAAAATCAAGAGCTGGTTCTTTAAAAGGATAAACAAGATTGATGAATCTCTAGCCAGGCTCACCAAGAAGAAAAGAAGAGGACTCAAATATACAAAATTTAAAATGAAAGAGATGAAATAATAACAGACCCCACAGAAATGCAAAGGATTGTTAAAAAAATATGATGAACAACTCTATTCCAACAAACTAAACAACCTGGAGGAATGAACATACTCCTAGAAAAATACAACCATGCTGAGACCGGTTTGGCTCAGTGGATAGAGCGTTGACCTGCGGACTGGAAGGTCCTGGGTTTGATTCTGGTTGGAGGCATGTACCTTGCTTGCGGGCACATCTCCAGTGTGGGGTGTGCAGGAGGCGGCTGATCGATGTTTCTCTCTCATCGATGTTTCTGACTTTCTATCCCTCTCCCTTCCTCACTGTGAAAAATCAATAAAATATATTTTTTTAAAAAGAAAAATACAACCTTCCAATACTCATCAAGAAGAATGTAAAAATCTCAATAGGCTTATAACTATGAAGGAAATTAAAGCAGGCATCAAAAAGCTTCCAGCAAACAAAAGCCTGGGGCTAGATGGATTCAGAGGGGCGTTTTACCAAACATTCAAGGAAGAACTAAAACCCATTCTCCTCAGATTATTCCAAAAAATTAAAGAGGAAGGAAAACTTCCAAGATCATTCTATGAAGCCAGCATTACCCTAATACCAAAGCCAGATAAAGATAACACAATGAAAGAGAATTACAGGCCAATATCCCTCATGAACATAGATCCTCAACAAAATTCTAGCAAATGGGATTGAGCATTACATCAGAAAGATTACACAACATAACCAAGTAAGATTTATCCTGGGGGTACAAGGATGGTACAATATCCACAAATCAATAAACATGATACATCACATAAACAAATTGAGATATAAAAATCACATAGTCATATAAATTGATGCAGAAAAAACATTTGACAAAATCCAACACTTTTTTTTATAAAAACCTTCAGGAAAATGGGAAGAGATGGATCATACCTTAATATAATAAAAGCCTTATATGACAAATTTACATTCAATATCATACTCATTGGGCAAAATCTAAAACCATTTCACCTAAGAACAGGAATGAGACAGGTATGGCCACTTTCACCACTCCTGTTCAATATATTACTGGAACTGCTAGCTATAGCAATCAGATAAGAAGAAGAAATAAAAGGCATCTAAATTGAAAAAAAAGAAGTAAAATTATCTTTATTTTCAGATGACATTATGCTATACACACAAAACCCCAAAGACTTCATCAAAAACTTACTAGACCTAATAAATGAATTTACCTATGTAGCACGATATAAAATTAACACTCAGAAATCTATGGCTTTTTATGCACTAATAATGAACTCACAAAAAGAGAAATAAATAGAACAATCCCATTTACCATTGCACCTACAAATTAAAATACCCAATAATAAACTTATCTAAGAGAGTAAAAGAGACCTGTACTAGGAAAACTACAGGACATTGAAAAAAGATGTAGGGGAAGATATAAACAAATGGAAGAACATATCATGTTCATGGATTGATAGATTTAACATCATTAAAATGTCCATACTATTCAAAGCAATCTACAAATTCAGTGCAATCCCCATTAAAATACCAACGGCATATTTCAAAAAATCAAGAACAAACTCTCCAAAAATTCATCTGGAATAAAAAAGACCCCAAATAGCCACAGCAATCCTGAGAAAGAACAAAGTTGGAGGGATCACAATAGCAGCTATATTACCAAGCCACAGTTCTCAAAACTGCCTGGTACTGTCACAAAAACATATACAGACTAGTGGTTGGCAAATCGCAGCTCACAAGCTGCAGTTTGCCTCTCTGTTGACTAATGAGTTTGCCAACGACTGGATAGGGTCTTAATCACAAGGAACAACAACAGCCTGTAATTATAAGAATCAAGAGTCTGGGTCAGTGGTCGGCAAACTCATTAGTCAAAAGAGCAACAAACCCGCAATTTGCCAACCACTGATATACACCAATGGAACAGAACAGAGAACCCAGAAATTAACCTAAGCCATTATGCTCAATTAATATTTGACAAAGGAGGCAAGAGCATACAATAGAGTCAAGACAGTCTCTTCAATAAATGGTGCTGAGGAATTTGGTCAGATAACATGCAAAAAAATGAAACTAGATCACCAACTTACATCATACACACACACACAAAAAAAAACCTCAAAATGGCTAAAGGACTTAAATGTAAGATGGGAAAACATAAAAATCCTACAGGACTCCATAGGCATCAAATAGCAGACATATATCATAGCAATACCTTTACCTGCACAGCACCTAGGGTAACAGGGACTAAGAAGAAAATAAATAAATAAATGGGCCTACATCAAAATAAGAAGCTTCTTCATAGTAAAAGAAATTATTAACAAAACAATAAGAAAACCCACTGCATGGGAAAACATATTTGCCACTGTTATTACTGATAAAGGTTTAATCTTCAACATTTACAGGGGACTCACAACCTAACAAAAGGAAGATAAACAACCCTATCAAAAAATGGGCAATGGACCTAAATAGATACTTTCTGAAAGAGGACATAAGGAAGGCCAAGAGACATATGAAAACATGTTCAAAGTTACTAATCATCCAAGGGATGCAAATCAAAAAGGACAATGTGGTACTATTTCACACCTGTCAGAATGGCTATCATAAACAAATCAACAAACGACAAGTGCTGGTGAGGATGTGGAAAAAAAGAACCCTTGTGCACTGCTGGTGGGAATGCAGACTGATGCAGCCACTGTGGAGAATAGTATGGAGTTTCTTTAAAAAACTAAAAATGGAACTCCCATTTGACCCAGTAATCCCACTTCTAGGAATATATTCCAAGAAACAAGAAACACCAACCAGAAAGAATATATCCACCCCTATGTTCATAGCAGCACAATTCACCATAGCTAAGATTTGGAAACAGCCTAAATGCCCATCAGCAGATGAGTGGATTAAAATATGTGATACATTTACACAATGGAATACTATGCTGCAGTAAAAATAGAAGGAATTCTTACCATTTGCAACAGCATGGATAGAACTGGAGAGCATTATGCTAAGTGAAATAAGCCAGTCAGAGAAAGATAAATACCATATGATCTCATTCATTTGTGGAATATAATGAACAACATAAACTGATGAACAAATACAGATCCAGAGACAGAGAAGCATCAATCAGACTGTCAAACCTCAGACGGAAGGTAGGGGAGGGTGGGGTAATAGGGAGAGATCAACTAAAGAATTTGTATTCATGCATATAAGCCTAACCAATGGACACAGACACCAGGTGTATGAGAGCAGGAGTGTGGGGAAGGAGAGCAATAGGGGGATAAGGACACATATGTAATATCTTAATCAATAAAGAAAAGAAATCATGAAAGGGGGTGTAAAGGTAGGAATAATAAAACAAACCATTGTAATAATTTAAAAAATGAATTTATACAACTCAACACCAAAAAACACACCATTCATTTTAAAAATGGAGAAAGGACCTAAATAGACACTTGTGCACAGATGACATACAGATGACCAATAGACATATGAAAAGATACTCAATGGTACTTATCAAAGAAATGCAAATTAAAACCACAATGACTTATCATCTGTCAGAATGACTATCATCAATAAATCAACAAACAACAGGTGTTGGTGAAGATGTGGAGAAAAGGGAGCTCTTTGACACAGCCGGTGGGAATGCAGATTGGTGCAGCCACTATGGAAAATAGTAGGAAAATTCTTTGAAAATTAGAAATGGCCCTAGCCAGTTTGGCTTAGTGGATAGAGCATCAGTCTGCAGACTGAAGGGTCCTGGGTTGATTCAGTTTAATGGCACATGCCTGGGTTGTGGGCTCAGTCCTCAATGGGGGGGATGCATGAGGCAGCCAATCAATGATTCTCATCACTGATATTTCTCTCTCTCTCCCTCTCCTTTTCTCTCTGAAATCAATAAAATATATATTTTTAAAAACAAAAATTAAAAATGGCACTTCTGAAGAAACTCAAAACACTAATTAAAAAGAATATTTGTATCTTAGTTTTAATTGCAGCATTTTTTATAATAGCTGAGGTTTAGAAGCAATTCTAGTGCTTAATAATGAATGAGTACATAAAGAAAATGTGGTACATATATACAATGGAATGTTACTCAGCCATAAAATGATTAAAATCTTACCATTTACAACTATATTCATGAACCTAGCAGGTATTATGGTAAGTGAAATAAATCAGTCAGAGATAGCCAAATGTCATATGATTTCACTCATATGTGGAATATAAAGAATATAAACAAAATAGAAACAGACTCATATATATAAAGAACAGATTGAAAGTTGCCAAAGGAGAGGAGGTTGGGGGGGGGACTGGATGAAAAAGGTGAAAGTACTATGAAGTATAAATTGGTAGTTACAAAATTTTCATGGTTATATAAAGTACAGCATAGGGAATATAGTCAATAATATAATTACTAAGTGTGGTGCTAGGTCAGTACTGGAAATATTTGGGGGTACATTCTACATGATTTTCTGACCCCTATACTGTACACTTGAAACTAATACAAAATAATATTTTAATATATCTAAAATTTTAATTAAAATCATAAAAATATTATTAAATATAAAAATATTTTAGTTTGAGCTGAAATAAAGCTAAAATGTATTAACACTAGAAAACATATTCCTCTAGTTATTGCATGGAAGATAGATTGTGTAAGATAAATTTTTAATGCAGACAGATCTGATAGGGGGCTATTCTTGTAGTCTAGACAAGAGATGAACCTGTCCTGGGCTAGACAGGCGACAAGTGAGATGAAGAAAAGCTGGTGGCCGAGACATGTTTGGCTCAGTGGATAGAGCGTTGGCTTGCGGACTGAAAGGTCCTGGGTTCGATTCTGGTCAGGGGCATGTACCTTGCTTGCAGGCACATCTTCACAGTGGGGCGTGCAGGAGGCGGCTGATCGATGTCTCTCTCTCATCAATATTTCTGACTTTCTATCTCTCTCCCTCCCTCTCTGTAAAAAATCAATAAAATATATTTTTAAAAAAAGAAAAGAAAGATGGTGGATATAGAATACATGATGGAGGTAAAATTGACAGGACAAGGTGATGAATTAAATGTGGAAGAGAGAAATCAAGAATGACCCAGGATGCCCTGTCCAGTTTGGGTCAGGATCTCAGGTTCGATTCCAGTCAAGGTCATGTACCTTGTTGCGGGCACATCCCTAGTAGAAGGTGTGCAGGAGGCAGCTGATAGATGTTTCTCTCTCATCGATGTTTCTAACTCTCTATTCCTCTCCCTTCCTCTCTATTAAAAAAAATCAATAAAATATATATAAATAGAGTGACCCAGTTTTTTTGCTTCAGCAACTGAGTTGTGTCAATAATTGAGGTGGAAAAGATTGAGAGATAGGTTGTCATGGAAGGAAGAAATCAAGAATTCTGTTTTAGCAAGGATACATTTTGAGTTCTTTTAAGTGTCCAAGGGGAGATGTTAAATAGGCAACTAGATACACATCAGAGGAAAGAGCTCCATCTCTGAAACTTCTAATTTTGAAACTCCTCTCCCTTTCTAATCACAATCTCTTAACCTTCACCTAGCTCCAGCTTGTTTTTCACTTTCATCAAGACCTCAATTCCCATTCTTTATCTTCATACTCCAAGTCTGGCAGCCAACTTGTAGCTTTATTGTTTTTCTCTCCAGCCCATCCCAGTGGTCTGCTTTGTGAAACATTCCTGTTGAAATTTACTCTACTTTGTCATTTCTGTCATATCTTTCTCCCTAAACCTCAGTCCTGGACAAACACAGTCATGTTTCCTTTTTCTGTTCCTACTCCATTTATCCTATATAATAAAAGGCTAATATGCAAATCGACCAAATAGTAGAACGACTGGTTGCTATGATGTGCACAGACCACCAGGGGGCAGACCCTCAAAACAGGAGCTGCCCCTTGGTGGTCAGTGAGCTCCCACAGGGGGAGTGCTGCTCAGCCAGAAGCCCTGAGCTGGGCTCATGGCTGGCAAGTACAGGGGTGGTGGTGGGAGCCTGTCTTATTTCTGCAACAGCATTAAGGATATTCAACTGCCAGCTTAGATATCCCCTGAGGGCTCTCACACTGTGAGAGGCCCCAGGCCAGGCTGAGGGACCTCCTTCTCCCCCAGTGCACAAATTTTGTGCAATGGGTCATTGGTTCATAAGCTAGGATCCAAAGATGGGCTTCATGAATACTTACATACATGTATGTGCTTTTATCTGAATAGAACACTCATTATATTTACATTTCCAAAAGTATTCAGGACCTTGATAGAGTTTAAGAACTATTTCCTAAAATTATAATGGCAAATATTAAAAACAAACAACCTTAATTATTCTCATTGTAAACTTGTGTTAATGGGAGTGCAGCTGGTTCTTTCACCACTTAGTGATCCTTTTTACTCTTTACTCCTGTTAAAAGTTCAGGGGCTGGAGAAATTTGAGGGTAAAAATATTCATAAAGTTATATTTGGTATTGATTCTTTTACTTATAGATATTGTCAGGGTATATTGGATGTTCATCTAGGCAGGGTGGAGCAGAAAGAGCATGGAATCAGCAGGCAGGTCCAAAGTCGAGTTCCATTTCTGCCTAAAACTAGTAGTGTGTCTTTAAGTAAATCACCTATCCATCTCTAAGCCTCAGTTTCTTCATCTGTAAATAGAGGTAATAATATCTCACAGAATTTTTTCAGGGTCAAAATTGTAACCAACATTTGTTAAAACACTTTGCACATATCTAAACTACAAACCACATGTTGAAAATGAGAAATGGTGGAACTCTCAAAAGTTTGGCATTTCTCTTTTGAAACATTGAGATGAAGGATTACCAGGGCAAAGGCCTGGAAGCAATATGAAGTGAAAAGAGGATTCATAATTAGCAATTGATTCAGTGTGTTATGCTGTAAACACACTCCTGGATATATTTTCAAAATCTTCATCTATAAATCTCCAGGCACTGAGTTGAGCCAAACAAGGTGAGATTCTCCTTGGGTAGAATAATGACATCCAGAATATATCTTTTTACTCTCTCACTTCACAGAAATGTGGGGCCATGAAACAGTCTAAAGGCAGAAAGAGGCTGAGAGAAGGCAAGCAATAAGTCCTGCCAATTTTCCCTGTCTTTTCCTCTTGCCAAAAAGAAGTCATGTCTTCACCTGTCTCTCTCCCTCCTTGTCAACTTCCTTCCTACCAGGGAGCTTTGCAGTTTCTTAAGGAACTCTTGAAGACCCATTTTTTCCCAGAACACAGTGAAAGAATTTTTTATGGTATCATTCTAGACACTGTGACAAGCAGTGTGTAAAATCAATACCTTCTCAATACATTGATAATTCAGCCCAATCCTCCTTCACTAAAGATCATCTTTAGTTATAGAAAAGAAAGCTACAAGTCTTGAAAGTTCTAGTCAAAGCCTCTCTTCCCAGCATCATATGTCACCAGGGTGGTTGGATTAGCTAATGAATAAATACTGAAGTACCACTGGCTTCTTGTTGAATTCTTATGGTTAATGATTCTTCAAAAGTAGATGATTCTAAGTAGTTCCATATATCAGTATCATTGAGATCATGATATATTGCAGTGGTGCTCAATGCAGGGTGCACACTGGAACCTACTGGTGGAGGTTATTGGCATCAATTGGGACCCAACCCCAGAGAGTATGATTCATTTGTTTAGAGGATAAGGGAGGATGGGGTGGGCAGGGCACTAGTATATTCTAAAAACTCCCCAGGTAAAACAGCCTAGAAATTTATTAAATGATTAAATATAGAGTTACCACATGACTGTATCTTTAGGTGACCTAGGTGTGGCTTTCTGAGCCTCATTTCCCTCATCTGAAAAATGAAGATAATAATTTGTCTTTTAGGCTTGGAAGGAGGATTTAGTGTGGAAAACAAATGAATGTATGTGTAGAGTCTGACACTTAGTAAGCTGGCACTGTATTAGAGGAAGCTATTGTCATTATTGTTTTTCTTTCTGCCTGAAGGCTCAGAAGGCCAGCATTAGAAATATCAGTTCACATTAAGCAAGCTGAAAGAAAGCGATCTGAGGAATGAATGGGACCAAGCCAAATATATTATCTGAATGTAAACTCAATAAATGTCCTCTGTGTTGGTAATATTTGGGGGTGGGCATCAGAAAGCCCACATTCCACCCATGAGTGAGACTGTAGAGTCATTGTTCACTAAGGAGATGTTCGCTTATGGGAGATAAAATACAGGTGCACAGTGAGATCTATTGGTATTCCCTTGCTTTACATAATACATTTGCCATCAAATTCTGTCAAATCTACCATTGTGATATGTATATCAAGTCCACTTTCTTATATTCATTTCCACTGCCACTAGCTTAGACCAGGCTTCTAACACTTGTCATCTAATGATTGCAGAATCCTCCTTAACCACTTTCATCCTTTCCCCATCCAATTCCTCTATATGGAAGCCACATTGATCATTGTAACATGCCATTCTGATGGAAGCTTCTTTGTTTAAATACTTTTCAATGTCTTAAAGCCTTTCAATAGTTTTGTATAGCTCTTAAAATACAACATGTAACACATCAGCCTTATCTCTTGCTACTCCTTACCTCCTACACCTCTTTTACAATTATCTATTTCTCTACAGCTCCACTTACTGAGTCCACTCATTGTCATAATATTTGATCCAGACTCTTGCACAGCCTGCTAACATGTCTCCTTGGCTCCAGCTGTGCTTCCCTTCAAGGAACCTTTCACATAGCAGACAGTGTGATTCCATTTCTTATATCCCTTCTTTGCCTAACAGTTTTTCTACAGATAAAGCTCAAGCTTCTTAACAGAGCTCAAGACCTTAATAATTTTATCCTGCCAATTTTCCCCTGTCATGATTCCTCACTGCAGATGCCTGAACTCCTATGGTTTTCCATATACATCACTTTTTCCTATCCCTGGACCTTTGTGAACATTCTTGCATTCTCCTGGAATTTCCTGCCTCTGTTCTTGTATGACTGAATCCCGTAGAGCCTTCAAGGCCCAGTTTAAATGATACCTCTTTCATAACCTCTCCCAAAATTTCCTCAAAGACTATAGCTTTCTGTTTTATTTTTTAGAATCCTCATTATACAGTGTCTGTCTATTCCCACAAATTTCTTATTTAATTTACCATCATGTCTATGGTGGAATCTCTCTATCTCAGAGTAAGATTGTAAAGATTTAACCATGCACTCTTGACTAAGGCTCAAACAAGAAAGTAGAGGACCTGGGGAATCCCTGAAGGTACTTTGATAGGGATGGTTGTACAAATGTTAAGCATAGTGAGTTTAGTAATGATAGAAGCTCCTTGGCTTTCTGAGTTGGATTAGAATGATTCCTGCTAGGTAGGCCTCTGTATAAATTAGAATAGAGGGGTTAAGTAAAAAGGAGAAGAGTTGTTACAGAGTTTAAAAAAAAATGGGATCAAGATTCTTGCAGGAGCCTAACTCTAACTAGCAGTGTGTTAAAAAGGGTATGCTGGTATATAATTCTGTATATACATATATGTATGTAAATATATGTATGAGTGCTTATTTTCTACAGGTATGTCTGATTACATAAATGTGTGAGTTCAAGTATGTGAATGTGTAGACCTGCATGAATCAATATGTATGCACCTGGGTATGTTTATGAATTCATTAAATGTGGTTATATATGTGTGTATAGTTAGCGAGGACTAGGGAGGGTCTTAACTTGAGTCTAAGCTGTGTCAGTTGCTGGCATTCACACATGCCTGGGCATGGCTGGGAAACTGGTGAGACAGGCCTGTCAGAAATGTATTTGAAGGAGCCTCTTGGGAGATAATTTATTCTAAGGAAAGAAAGAGTCATGTATACAAAGTTGGACTAGTAAGAAAACTTTGGACATGAGAAGGGAAGGACAATTCTGATTAGAGCAAGCTGGCTGTCACTTGAATTTGTCTCCATGCCTCATGGATTCAAAGTCAGAGCCTTATGGGAAGGCAAGAAGGAGGAATCAACAATTACAATTACTATTCTTACAAAAGCATTTTGTAATTAGGGCACAGATATGACATTAGGATTTCAGTACTTGATTTATGTATTTAGTCAACAAACATTTTCCAAACCAGATACTGTGCTAGGTGTTGGGGATTTAGCAGTGAACATAGCAGACAGAACTTAAATTAGAAAATGACACATACTCTAAGCAACCCTATAGCTTTGTGAGGAACCATCGCCCTCTCTGAGCAGGTGAATTTAAAATAGGCATCCATCCCCTTCCCCGAGACAGATTCCAAAACTCAGGAATAATGTATGGCAGGGGAACACAGGTTGCATTTCAAACTTCTTTTAGTTCTCTCTGCTAGGCGCCTCTTTGTGGTTTGCAACCTGCACAACTGTCCATGGTGGCCTTGCCACAAGGCTCCAAGGTGTCAACAGTTGCTCTGGGCACAAGATAGTGGTGCCCAGTACTAACTTTGGTGGTATCTAAGAAAAGTCACTACTAGGAGAAACTATTACCCCATAGAATAAGCAGCAGTCCCTAGTGTGAGTTGTAGAAGTCAATGGAGGCAGCTGATACACAGTGGATGCAGTACAGTAATTTCCAAATGCAGCATTATACAACATAAGTGTTAGCTTTGCCCGAAACTATAGTGATGCTTAAGTCACATAAGTTGGTATAGAAAAATAGGAAAAAGAAAACACAATAGCCATGTGGGCACTGACAGTACTTATTCATGAGCACATATAAAGAGGAGGCAGGAGTATTGAGTGCATATGCATACCAGGGGCTCTTCTCTACATCTCTCTATATAAAACGCTAATATGCAAATAGACCAAACAACCAGTCACTATGATGTGTGCTTACCACCAGGGGGCATGTGGAATATGGTGGGCATCAGCAGCAGGCTGCAGAGTGTGGAACATGGCAGGCATTCATCATGGTGGGATAGTGGAGCAGGTGAGTGGGGGGTGCTAGAGCAAGGTGGGGTGCAGGTCACAGTCATCGCGGTGAGCCTCTGGTGGTTGCTGAAAATTCTTTGCTCCTGCACACTGCAGTCCTGCCCAGCTTTTCCAACTCCCCCTGCTCCTGAGGGGCGATTGGGGCTGGCAGCAGCCTCTTGCACCTGCTGCCAGTGATGGATGGCCCTGCTCACACCTACTGCTGGAACTGGAGCCACTGCTTGCACCCACTGCTGGCACCCAGCACCAGTCCCAATAGCCCCTGAGGGCTTCTGCACCTGAGACAGGGGACTAGGGGCTGAGGTGGGAGGGTCTGGGTGGGGGCATGGAGGATGGGCTGAGACCCACCCCTGTGCCCACCACAGCCTCTCTGCCCATAGTTCCTTTCAAGGTGCCCGAATTTGTACACTGTGCCCCTAGCCTCATATAAAGGATAGAGCTCAAGATGTGTAGCCATAAGTTTTTACCTAAGGTGAGGTAGTTTTCCCTAGAGTAAAAGAAAATCTATTTCTTCAGCTAGGCTGAAAGAAATTTCTTCAATGTTGGTTAGACCACTAAATTTAAGGTCACAGGACTCAAAGTGCTATTGAGAAGCAACATAATATCTTTATATGTAGAGTTTTAGGGATTTTCTTAGATTTATGTAAATTCTTTGTATAATAAGAACAGTAACCCCTAAAATAATTACTATAGTCACTGTTAATCTTAATGTGTTACTTTAAAAAATACTTTTTTCTGATGATAAAAAATATATATATACTAGCCTAAAGAATACTTATAATATAAAAATTCATAAAGAAGGAAATACAATTATTTAACATAAATTAATATATATAGTAAAAAGTATATATTCCCATTAACATTTTGATGTATTTCAATGTGTATATACACATACATATATATTAGGCTCCCATCTGCCCTGGCCTGCCATGGCCTCCACTTAAGGCTACAAAGTTTCAATTACAGAAGGTAAATAAATCCCAACAAAAATGACAGCAGCCATGGAGCTGGAGAGAGGAGGAGGCTTGAGTTTCCCCTGGCGATGGAGGAAGCCAAGTTTCTGCAGCCCTGGCTTGCCTTGCCCTATGCTTAAGGCTACAAAGTTTCAATTATAGAAGAGAAATAAATCTCAGATACCAGGGCCTCCACTTGGTTGGCAGTGGGAGTGTCCAGCCTGCAAACCACCACAGGCCCCTCACCCACGCTGCCCCATCCCCCACGGGAACCACCACCCTGATCTGGGACATCCTTCAGGGCAAACCAGCCAGTCCACCAGTGCACCAGGCCTCCATCCTATCTAATGCTATATAATAAAAGAATAATATGCAAATTGACCATCACTCCAACACACAAAATGGCTGCCACCCTGTGGTCAAAATGACTACCCCAGTGTGGACACAAGACGGCCACCACAAGATGGCCAGCAGGGAAAGGAAGTTGGAAGGGACCAGTTCTGCAAGGGAGGGAAGTTGGGGTCAATCAAGCTTGCAAGGGAGGGCAGTTAGGGGGTGACTAGGACGGCAGAGGAGGGAAGTTGGGGACAACCTGGCCTGAAGGGTAGGGCAGGTAGGGGGGACCCAGGCTTGCAGGGGAGGGCAGTTGAGAGGGACCAGGACTGCAGGGGAAGGCAGTTAGGGGTGACCAGGCCTGCAGGGAAGGGCAGTTAGGGGTAAACAGGCTGGCAGGGGAGCAGTTAGGCATCAATAAGACTGGCAGGGGAGTGGTCAGGGGTGATCAGGCTGGCAGGCAGAAGTGGTTAGGGGCAATCAGGAAGGCAGACAGGCGAGCAGTTGGGAGCCAGCAGTCCTGGATTGTGAGAGGGATGTCCGACTGCCTGTTTAGGCCTGATCCCAGCGACCCAAGCAGAGGTCCTGGTATCTGGGATTTATTTATCTTCTACAACTGAAAATTTGTAGCCTGGAGCAGAGCCAAGCCTTCTGCTTGCATAGCCATTGAAACTTTGCTGCCTTAAGTGGAGGCCCGGGCACACCAGGGTGTGTGGAAAGGCTGGCTTCCTCCATCACCAGGGGCAACCCAAGCCTCCTTCCTGCTCTCTCTGTGGCTGTAGCCATCTTGGTTGGGTTAATTTGCATACTTGCTCTGATTGGCTGGTGGGTGTAGCTGGTGGGCGTGGCTTGTGAGTGTAATAGAGGTATGGTCAATTTGCATATTACTCTTATTAGATAGGATTTCAATAAATATCCTCAAATATACATTTTGGTGCCTTTTTGCTTATTTACAATT
Organism: Lasiurus cinereus; assembly: GCA_011751065.1. Taxonomy (NCBI): domain Eukaryota; kingdom Metazoa; phylum Chordata; class Mammalia; order Chiroptera; family Vespertilionidae; genus Lasiurus; species Lasiurus cinereus. The sequence goes on along the minus strand of JAAGEH010000015.1, from coordinate 18,907,076 downwards.
ACATATTATTGAAAGTGGAATTATTCAATCAAGCATATAAACATTAAAAAAGTCTTAGATGTATACTTCTAAACTGCTCTTTATTTAATATTGATCTAATTTACACTCAATGTACAGCACTATCAGTATTGCATGGTACTCTTTTCACCAAATGTTTGCTAATAGCGAAAATTATATTTTTATAAAATCTTTGTTAATTTCATTCATAATAAAATATATGTTTTAGTTTCAGTAATATGACTGTCTAGTTATTAATACAGATTCTGCAAATACAAAAAAATGAAAAGTTCTGGATAAAGTAAAAAATGTGTACCTTCATTACAATTTCAAAAACCTAATAAGATAGTACAGGAATCATCAAACCCAAATGTAATTTAAGGCAGTGACCCAAAGAAGCAAGCTGAGCACTGAAGCTAATTTTTCCCTAAGCACATTTGCCAAACAAGTGCAACTTAAGCTTTAATTTTTGTGTATGTGGGATTTCTCTACAAGGATAGAATAAGAATATAAGGCTCAGGCCCCATCAAGATGGAGAGTTTAATGAGGAGTCCCTGTTCCCATATATTTAGTATCCCAAAGGACTATATCCTCAGTATAATGTTGAACTATAAATAAACACCCATTCTCAGGAAAATGTATGACAATTTTCTTTATCATGTATCATAGCTAGTTGAGGAGAAAAGGGGGGACCATCTCTGAAAAGTTGTAATCACAATACAGCTCTTGTGTAGATTTATGCCCTAAATTCACATTGACTGCATGAAAAAAAAATTCTGGATGTGAATTTAGCCCAATGTGTTCCTAGGAAAAAAGTGCCCCTGCCTCCTGAACCAGGAAGAAGTGAACACACATCCTCCCTGGGGAAACACATCTTTATCCAAGGCCGTGAGCAGATGAGAGCCAAAAGAACAACAGGCAAGAGGGACAGATCCATTAAAAACCTCAGATATTGCCAAGACCGGTTTGGCTCAGTGGATAGAGTGTTGGCCTGCAGACTGAAAGGTCCTAGGTTCGATTCCAGTCGGGGGCATGTATCCTGGTTGTGGGCACATCTCCACTGTGGAGCGTGCAGGAGGCAGCTGATCGAAGTCTTTCATCGATGTTTCTGATTTTCTATCTCTCTCCCTTCCTCTCTGTAAAAAATCAATAAAAATAAATTAAAAAAAAACTCAGATATTGGGATTATCAGATACAAATTATAAATTATTCTGCTTTATATGCTTAAGGAAATAAAAGTCAAACTCTAGCCCTGGCTAATATTGCTAAATAGTTAGAGCATCATCCTGCACACCAAAGGGTTGCAGGTCGATTCCTGATCAAGAACATATAGCTCGGTTGCAGGTTTGATCCCTGACCCTGCTAGGGTGCGTGCAGAAGGCAATAAATCTATGTGTCTCTCTCACATTGATATTTCTCCTCCCTTCTCTCTCTCTCTCTCTCTTTCTCTTGCTCTCTCTCTCTTCCTCCCTCTCTTCCACTCTCTCTAAAAATCAATGAAAAAAATATCCTCGGGTGAGGATTAACAACAACAACAACAAAAAAATCAAACTCTAAAGTATCTCCAGGGAACAAAAACCTATTAAAAAGAACCAAATAACATATTTAGAAATTAAAAAGAAAAAATTTTAAATCAATATATGAGTTTAACAATAGGTTAAAATCCTATTATCTTTGTAAGAGAAATAAATTTATAGCTGACTTTTTAATAGCAACAATAAAGCCCAGAAAACCTTGGGATGATATCACCAATATGGTAAGAGAAAATAACTGCCAACCTAGAATTATATACCCCAAAAAATTTTTGAATAAAGAGAAGGAAATACAGTTTTCAAAAATTCAGAGACTTTGCCACCAGAGACTTTCAATAAAGGAAATGCTAAAGTATGTGTACTCTAGGCCAAATATCATATTCAATTTGAGATGGAAGGCTTGAATTGCAAGAAGAGTTGATAAGCAAAGACAATGATAAATATGTGGGATAAAGAATCATTAATCTTTAAAATAATTGCTTATAAGGAGTTTTAAAGACAGGTTTACTTAAATATACATTTCTCTGTTGTTTTATTTGTATGTATTGTTATTAGTAAATATGAGAAATTTTATATGTAACCATATATACGTCTTTCTTCTTTTTAAAAACAAATAATTTTTCTTCTTTCTCTCCTTTTTCTTTTTAAATATATTTTTACTAGAGGTGCAGTGCATGGGGTCCCTTGGCCTGGTCTGCAGGGATTGGGCCAAAACCTGTAGTCCAACATCCCCCCAGGGTTCTCAGAGTGTGAGAGGGCACTCTGCAAATTTGTTGTGCTCTGCAGCTCCAGTATTGAGCATCTTCCCCCTGGTGGTCAGTGTGCATCATAGCTATTGGCTGGTCAGTCAACGGGTTACTTAGGCTTTTATATATATATATAGATTGATTTTAGAGAGGAAGAGGGAGAGATAGAAGCATCAATGATGAGAGAATCAGTAATGAGTTGCCTCCTGCATGCCCCTCACTAGGGATTGAGCCTGAAAACTGGGCATGTGCCCTGGCCAGGAATTGAATGGTGACCTCCTGGTTCATAGGTCAACTCTCACCCACTGAGCCACACCAGCTGGGCTATATATGTTTTTCTATGAAATTTATCTTTGTCCAATCTTCTTTTGAGGCTTTCAGATTTTTCTCTATATATGAGGGGTTTATTTAGTATTTTAATGCTATTAACCCCTTGTCCATCATATTTGTTACAATTATTTTCCAAGATTTAAAAATAAAGCTAAATCTAAAACTTATGTTTTATTATTTCCCTGATAGCATTTCTAAAGTTTTATTTTTCAATTAAAGTTGACATTCAATATTATTTTATATTAGTTTTAGGTATACAGCATAGAAGTTAGATAATTATCCTATCTAATAAAAGAATAATATGCAAACTGACCATACCTCCGCTACACCCACAAGCCATGCCCACAAGCCAATCAGGAGGAGTAGGCAAATTAACCCAACCAAGATGGCTACAACCACAGAGAGAGCAGGAGGGAGGCTTGGGTTGCCCCTAGCGATGGAGGAAGCCAAGTTTTCCACACACCCTGGTCAGCCCAGGCTTCTGCTTAAATCAACAAAGTTTCAATGGCTGCTGCTAGGGAGCAAGCAGAAGGTTTGACTCTGCTCCAGGCTACAAAATTTCAATTGTAGAAGATTAATAAATCCCAGATACCAGAGCCTGGGTTGCCAGGGTGGTGTGGCTGGCCTGCAAACCACCATAGGCCCCTCGCTCAGGACACCCCACGACCCAAGGGAACACTCACCCTGATCTGGGACACCCTTCAGGGCAAACCAGCTGGCCCCCAACCATGCACTAGACCTCTATCCTATCTAATGAAAGAGTAATATGCAGATTGACCATCACTACACCAACATAAGATGACTGCCCCCATGTGGTCAAAAGATCCTGCCCCCAGTGGACACAAGATGGCCACCACAAGATAGCCAGCAGGGGAGGGCAATTGGGAGGGACCAGGCCTACAACAGAGGGCAGTTAGGGGTGACCAGGCCCACAGGGGAGGGCAGTTAGGGGCAATCAGGCTGGCAGGGGAGTGTTTATGGGGTGATCAGGCTGGCAGGCAGAAGCAGTTAGGGGCAATCAGAAAGGCAGGCAGGTGAGCAGTTGAGAGCCAACAGACCTGGATTGTGAGAGGTATGTTTGACTGACCCTTCAGGAACAATCCTACCTGGATCAGGCCTAAACAAGCAGTCAGACATCCCTCAAGGGGTCACAGATTGGAGAGAGAGCAGGCTGGGCTGAAGGATACCCCCCCATTGTGCACAAATTTCATGCACTTGGCCTCTAGTATAATTATAAAAGTGATAACCCAATAATTCAAGTAACCTACTTGACACTATACATAGTTATTACAATATTATTGACTATATTCCCACTGCTGAACTTAACATCTTCATGACTATCTTGTAACTACCAATTTGTATTTCTTAATTCCATCACCTTTTATACACTTACATTTTTTGCCTTTACAGGGAAGCTGATGAATAATCTTGTGTTGTTTTTTTTTCTATAGTTTTTCGTTTAGTTTTTCATATTTTTTATAATCTTCTGAATTTTACATTGATTACATATTGTGAGATGAAGCTCTAAGTGACCAATCACCAAAATAGTTAACTGATTACCCAGCATCATTTGTTGTATAATTTTTCTAATTTTCATTAAATTTATTGGGGTGACATTGGTTAATAAAATTACATGTTTCAAGTGTATAATTCTATGATACATCATCTGTATATTGTATTGTGTGTTTACTACCCAAAGACAAATTTTCTTTAGTCACCATATATTTGATCCCCTATACCCGTGTTCGGCAAACTGCAGCTTGCGAGCCACATATGGCTCTTTGAGTGTGGCTCTTCCACAAAATACCACAGCCTGAGTGAGTCTATTTTGAAGAAGTGGAATTAGAAGAATTTTAAGTTTAAAAAACTTGGCTCTCAAAAGAAATTTCAATCGTTTTACTGTTGATATTTGGCTATGTTGACTAATGAGTTTGCCAACCAATACCTTGTACCCTTTACTACCCCCCTCATGTACTTTTTCTCTAGTAACCACTATACTGTTGCCTGTGTCAGTGAGTTTTTGTTTGGTTGTTTGTCTATTTTGTTCATTTGCTGCTTATGACTCAGCAACCACTCTTCTGAGTATCTATTTGAAAAACTCAAAAACATTTATTTGCAAAGATATATGCACCCCTATGTTCATTACAGCATTATTCACAGTGGCCAAGATATGGAAACAACCAAAATGTCCTTTGAGAGATTATTGGGTGGAGAAGATGTGGTACATAAACACAATAGAATAGTACTCAGCTATAAGAAAAGACAAAGTACTGCCTTTTGTGACATGTGGAGCCTGATAATATCATGATAAGCAAAATAAATCAGACAGAAAAAGGCAAGAACCATATTACACTCACATGTAGGATACAGAAATGTATAATTTTTCAATCCTCACAAATTTTAATACCTTATAATATATTAAGTTTTATGAACAAGAGTTCTTTTGAGGGATGATCCTTGTGGCTCACTAATTTGTTTTGTCTTACAGTTGTATCATACTGATTTAAGTACTATAACTTTGTAATATATTTTCATGAATGCTGAAACTGAAGCTTTCATTACTCTTTTGAGAAATAATTTTAAAATAATGATGAATAGCAAATTGTTTTCCAGAAGCACATTGACTGATTAGACCTTAAGGCGATAGGCTACAAGATGATTAAAATGCCTTCAGAGTATCACAGAATCAGAATAAAAATTATATGTAACCTATTTGTTTTAGGATATACAGAAGAACATAAGATTTAGGTAAAAGAAAAATGGCATTTTATTCTATGTACTAACTTTTAGGATCTTGATAAACTGACAGAAACAGACCCATTGTGGTAAAGGTTGTACAAGATCCTGACGGTAGTGAGATCTGATGCTTAGGTGTGGATGAAGGTCCTGAGGTAGCATGGTGCAGAACTGTAGGGAAGTCCTGTTCTGTGAGTCAAATAAGGTCTTTTAGGAGTAGCAGCCTTGTATTTTCTATGCTATAGTTCTGCAATGTAAATTACAATATAAATTGATTGGTCTCCTAATGAGATACATTTAGAGAAGAACACACAATAGGATGAGATATCTTCCACAGTATAGGTATGTTATAATGACTGTTCTCTACAATGTGAGGTAGCCCAACATTGGGCTTAGTAACACTGCTATGTATTATTTTCTAATCTATACTAATAAAAGCATAACATGCAGATCAACCAAACAATTGAACAGCAGAACAACCATCCAGACGACCTTCTGGACGACCATGCTATGACACCCATTGGTGTCAGGTCAGCGAAGGCAGGTGCAATTCAATTGGTCAAGGGCCAGGCCATCGTCCCATGATAGTCCTGCAGAGGGAGGCCCAGGACACTGGCTAGTAGATGATCAATCAATCGGAAGGCTAAACAATCACCCCAAAGAGGGAGGCCCAGCCCATCAACCGGTAGGCTGTGGCAGGTGGGTGAGACCTCCCTCTTGGGGGCAATCCATCTCAGAGCCCCTGGCTGGGTTGGCAGGGCCTACCTCTTTGGAGCTTCCGGACTATGAGAGGGCACAAGCTGGGCTGAGGGACCCTTTCCCCAGAGTGCATGAATTACTACTACCAGGCCTCTAGTAGTAAATAAACATACCAGAATCTAAATTCATTGCCAAAGATTATGAGTATGTTTTTTTCTAACACATTCATGGAAACCTTAATAAAAAGCTGAAGCCTGTAAGTATCTGCTTACATCAAAGAAAGATATTTAGGCACTGATGTACATATCCACATAAAAGATGGGAAAAGACCCATTCATTAAGAGTAAGAAGTGTCCTGATTTGGAAGAGAAGGGCAGGAATTTACACATGTAGTTTGCAAGGGTTTAAATGCTTTCAGAGGCCTGATATTAACTTTGTTTGACTTTGGCTAAAACCTCAACTGAGGCTGATAGAAGAAAACAAATCCTTACCCTCTATATACAATCCCAACCTTCAGGCACAGAGAAAGAGGCAGAGAAAACCAGAAATTTGACTTTTCTGCAGGGGGTATGGATTTGGTATTGATGTTTGTTGGAGGCTGACGTCACCCTGCTTAAATAGAAATGGTTATTGGATCTGCTTTGAGTGTCACTCCATGAATGGGCACAGATAGAGGCTTGTCCTTAGAGATATCATGAAAATTTCCCACTGTACCTTCCCACCTGTATATCCTTAGACATGGGTAATTCACGTACTAAAATCACACCACCTACTATATTCCCAACTACTCCTACCGCCTCCTCCTACTATATGACAGTTCTAGTTCTAGTATCATTATCTACCCAGTTAAGTTCAGTTTAACAAATCTTTATTGAACATCTATTTTGTGATAAGTACTGAGATAACTATTAAATGAAACATAATCCTTTCCCTTTAGAGCTTAGCTTCTAGAAAAGGAAGACAAATAACCAATTTTAATGCATGAGTGGGAAATAGGCCAATAAAAATAGGAAAAGACTTTCATATTGAAGATAATACGTAAAATCATGAGAGTGTATGCAAAAAAAAACTACAAAGCCATATGATATTAAAGCGAAGGTGTGAAGACAGGAAAAATAGGAATCTGGAATGGACAAGTAGGCGAGGGTCAGGTCATGCTATGAAGTTGAGATTAAATCTGATAATGATAAGGAGCCAATGGGGAGCTTTATCCTGGGGGAGATTTGGGAATATATTTACATTTGTATATGATCACTTTCTACTTTATGAAGGAAGGATTAGAGTGGTTGAGGAGTAGAGGCAGGGGAACCTATGAGGATACCAGATTATTTAGGACTGTCCATTTACCCAAACTAGAAACCTTAGGTTCTAATCTTCTTCATTATAACTAATAATCACATGTAGTTTTATCAATTCCACTATCAAAATTAATTTCATCATTAAGCATTCATTGAACCCCTCTATGCATCTAATGATGTGTTTGGTGCAAAGAATTCATTTCTCTAAGAGAAGTTGATTGCCTTGTTCTGGAGACAGCCATGTAAATAGATTAGTGTGAAATAACGTGGTAAATATTCACTGGATACTATGCAAGCTAGAGAAAGAAGGAGTGGAGGAAAAGAGAGGGAGGGAGTGTAGGAGGGAAGGCGGGAGAGAGATCAGGAATCCACAGAAACTGTATGTCTTGAAGGATGAGTAAGAATTCCCTATGGGGAGGAGATTGGGAAGAAGATATTTTGATGGAAATAGTTCCTGCAAAGGTATGAAAATGTGAATGAATAGGGCTTGTTGGGAACCAGCTATGGAAACCAGGAACAAATTTGGAGTCATTGGAACTAGATCTTAGGTTCTAAAAGGAGGCATAGAAAACAATGAGGTTATAGAGATAAGCCAAGTTAGAATCTGAAAGTCCTTACTTTATGCCATAGATCCTGAGGAGTCGAGAAAATTTTGAGCAGAATAATTTGATATGATCATATTTGTGACTTGAATCCATATTTTGAGGCCAATTTATCACCATAATTTTGCCCTATTAAGGCTCTTTCTCATTTATGTAATTGTTGTGGTCTAATAGGTCTCCTAGCCTCAGGCAAAACCCCTTCAATTTATTCTCCACTTTGATATATTTTTTAAATCACCTATTTCTGCTCTTCCCCTGCTGCAGCCTGCCAGCAGCTCTCCATCCCTGCCAGGAAAAATCCTCTAATGTTCAGTATGGCATGCAAGACCCTCACATTGCAGCCTGTGCTGCTTTCCAGCTTCATGCCCCATCTCCTCTTTCTACTCTGTGTCCAGCCTACCCAGTTTGCTAATTCAAGGTCTTCCAAGCCTTCCAGGAACATTCAGGGTCCATACCTCTTCTCAGTTTCCTTCCCCAACATCTACCTAAAATGCCCTGAGTGAAAATTCCTTCTTAGCCATCAAAATCAACTCACAAGGTAACTTCCTTTGACCTTCTCTTGAACCCTACAGAGAACAATTCTCTTTCCCCCGTGGGCTCCCTGGCATCACACTGCTTCATAATTATTGCTTGCAAGGTTGTCTCCAAGACAAGAATGTAAGTTCCCCTAGAAGATAAGGCCATATCACATTCCTCTTATAAACTTAATTCATAGTACAGTGCCTGGCACATACTTAGGAGTTCAGTTAAATGTAGTGAAATTAAGGTACTGACCATCTTGTCCTTTTTTTGTTTAGAATAGTTATCTTTCTCACCAAGCAACTATTTACTGATAAAGGGAAGTCACTCTTTACTGGGCCAGATTTCCATCCTGATGTCATTGCAATTATTCTTTTTAGCCAGCTGAAGAGTGAAAGGCTTATAGCTCAGGGTTAGAGAGCAAGGGCTTTAATCTCCAGGGCATAGTGAGTGGGACTCAAGCACCTGCTGTGGACTCAGTTTGCAACCAAGCAGTGTAATAAAAGCTTTGTGTTTACCTTTTAAATATCCACTCCTCCCATTCTGTATATTTTGGGGCCTGAGCAAAAGACGAAAAACACTTGTAGAGGTATCTTGAGGCTCAGCATATTGTCTCCACCTCATCTAGGGATTTTTTTCTAAGGCTAGCCATAGAAATATCCAAAATAGGAGCTCTAGGAAACCACAGTAACTGTGTCCATTGGCATTAGGGCTTCCCAGTGCTACCTCTTAAACAGAGGAACAATGACCCCCAACCTGGAATTCACTGAAGGGTCAGAACCCTCAGGTATCTTGACATTTCTCAATTATAAATTTAATAACTGTCCACTTTCAAGCTCCAAGAAAAGTTCAACATGGCTTAAGTCTTTCCTCTATCACACCCATCCCATGCCCGACCCCCACTTAAACTTTAGGGTAGCTGGAAGGAGCTTCAAACTACTAACCTCAGGGCATTTCCTGGAGCTTACAGCATGAGTATAAGTATCTAGACTGTAGAGTCTCGGGAGCCAATTTCTGGAGAACTTTCTGGGGCATCAGAAAGTCTCCAGTTATATGGCAGAATACACAGATCACAGATATTGAAGCTAATACATAGGGCTGATATTTTGGGGATAACCTTAAATTAGCTTAAGGCCAACCTGAAAACATCTCCAACTATTAGTGTCAAAGCCCTTGGATATTAAGTCTCAAGGCTGGGGGAACCTAGGTAAGAAATCTTATTTCTATTAGTTTTACTACTCATATAAAAGTATCTTAAGCTTCATACAGAAAAAAAGGAGGGTAAGGGAAGAAGTTTGGTTACATTGGGGTACAAGTTAGTTGGTAGGTACACTATGGGAATGGAGACAAGGATTATAGGAAAGATGAAAAGGATGACTGCAGGGATATAGATGGGGAATCAACTGAGGTTTTGCAGGGAAAATAGGAATTATTGCCTCATTAAAGGGGAAATATTTGAGACTTTTGGGAGCCAATATGAACATTTCTCTGACTTATCTAAGAATGAGGCTGGGATAGATCTGGGTCAGCTTTGGAATTTATGGGAAAGAAAATTCAGACATGGACAGTAAATCCTCTTTCTTGAATGTATTCTTCTCCCAAGAGTCTTGGAGGATTTAATCTCAGACTCAAGGCCCTTCAATCCATATTTACATTATGCCCTCATGGACTAACTCTTTATAATACACATTTCCCTTGGAAGTGAATCTAGAAACAAGTACTTCTATTATAAGTAAACAGAAAGCCAAGCAAACAAGGGCAACCCACTTCCCTCAAAAAAACTTCAACAAACTTAGTGCTGCAGAGGATGAAGCAAGATGGGGGAGAATAGGTCTTTATCATGTTACCTAACTACTACAAATGAAAATGAACAGTAGGGAATGTTTGAATTAGAATTCTCAGAAGAGTGAATACCCATCTGCAACACTGATTCTGTGACTGTAATTTAAAAAATATATATATATTTTTGAACACCTATAATGCAGTAAAGGTAAGCACTGTGTATGAAGAGAGGACTTAGGCAAAGCCCTGCATTCAAGGAGCTCACAGTCTATGGGGGAAAACTCATGAATTATAATAGCAGGACCACTGGGTTTCGAAATACGGAAGCCTGTACAGAGAGTAATACTTATAAGCACAGAAGTAGGTCGCTGCTGACAAAGGATGTCTCTGGGATCAGCTACACTTCCGGATCTCCATTCAAATATGATACATTAAGGTAGCAAAAGGGTGCAGTTGAGCCCTGCAATAGATTCAGGATACAGCTGCTAAATCTAGCTATAGTTTTTTTGGCACTAACTGGGCTGGATTCTGCCTAGTGGCCAAAGGCTGCCAAATCCTGATTTAAGACAATTGCCTTTCCAAAGAAAAATAGTTATAATGAAAATAGCTTATGTCTTATATGAACTCTAAGCAATATAACAAATATATTACTTTTAAATAAGACCCATAGTATTCTGTTACATATGGACTATCATAGTGATTTAAAAGTTATTTCTTACTTCTTGTTTCCATGAGTTTCATAATTTTAATAGGACTTATTTGAATATACCCAATGAATTGTTTTATGGCTTCTCTGAAAGAACTTTTGACAACATTTTAATTGTTTGACCTTGCCTTTATGATCTGAAGTCAGAACTTTCCTTAGCCTTGGTTTCATCAACAACAAAATGGGGACAATGAAGTCCAAAATGTCAGATAGCAGCAAGGTTTAAATGATAAGATATATTTGGAAGCAGGAGCCTATCTGGAAAATGGTCCCTTTTCTCAGCAAAAAGTCTTACAACCTTGGATCTTGATCTCAAGCTGCTATATCCTGGAGGAGTGTGAAGACTAGATGAATCTTCTCCCTGGATAATAACAGGAAGAGGGTAGAGAAGGGAAAGGTATAAAGGTCGCCTGGCTGTGACCAGTATCCTATTGACATTCAACACTGATTTGGCTCATCATGGTAATATCCTTTAGCTCTTACCCTCTTCCATCCTCTCATCCCTTCTGTTATTCACTTGGCTAAAAATGTTAACTTTACTCAGGGACCACTGAGAAAGAGGTGAGCACATAACATTGTAAGAGCCTGATATGAGGGGCACAATGGGCATACAAATCTGACTACATCTTAAAGCTAATCCTCCCTCTTAAGTGAACCTGGACCCATTTGTCCTATTTCCCTTAAGATTAAGGAATGAACAGCAAAAAGGGGGTAATTATAATAAAGTGAAATGCCTGGCCTATGTGACTCCATCTGTTCATGTCCGAGTTGTTCCCATGGCCTTCAGGCTTCTGCTCAGTCTTGCATATAAATATGCTAATCATTAAAGGAATTCTGCTTGCTTCGGTTTTACAAAACCAGCCCCTTAACATGAAGGTATCTCTCCTGAGAAGATAAGTACAAAAATAATGATTATTTATCAAAGATTTGCAGGAATCGTGTGTCAAATCTTTCTTGGACTCTGATGGCAGCCAGATGTCTACTGTCAATCACCTCTTGCCCCTCCCTTTTCCCCTTTCCTTGACATAAAAGAAGTGTGAACATTTTAATTTCTTAAAATGGATTTGAGGCACAAGTTCTCCTGTCTTCTCGGTTGGCACATTCTCAATCAATAAATCTCTCTTTACTCCCACTCCACCAAAAAAAATGCTAACATTGCTGAATGAAAGTATACTACTCCTTCAGTGGAAAAGGGAGAAGGCCCTGAAATCATGAGTGCCTATGTCATTGTAGAAAAGGGTTTTTGGGCTTCAAAGACAGCATCTAGTAAAGTATACATGGGGTAATGGAGACAGACAGTAGGAGGGTGAGGGCTTATGTTGGGGGATGGGAGAGGCCAGGGAGTGGTCAATGGGGAAAAAAAGGAAACATATGTAATACTTTAAACAATAAAGAACTTAAATTTTTTTTAAAAAGTATACATGGGGTGTTTGGTGCCCAGCTAAGGACCAGTAATCAATGGTGATACATTTTCTATTAATCATAACAAATATATAAGCATGAACATTTTTACAAAAAGATTAATCTATTTTATATACATTCAGTAGACAGAACTGTCCAACTTTTTAAAAAAGATTGAGTTTAAAACACCTAGAGGTTAAAACATCTATTCAGTTCAGCAATTTAAAATCATTCGAGTTATGGCAGTGAATTTTTAAACTTCTCACTGGATAAAACAAAATGATACCTTAATTATGTTGAATTTTCTTAATTGATTAAGCATTTCAAATTTGATAATATTTTTTATACCATCTGAAATTGACTATATTTGGACAATTCCTAGCCAACAGATGTATAGGGCCACTTCTCTATATGTTTTACTCATTTTTTATAATTTGTTATTCAATTGATTAAATACACATTTCAAAATATATAACAATTTCCCCCACTTATGCCAGAATAGTGACTAAGGACACAAGTGAACATTTAACTTGTTTAAACATGTACTGTAATACCCATTATCATTTTCATAAAAAGTAATGACTTTCAGTTATGAGAAAGAGATTTATAAGCTAGCAAAAATCTAGAACAAGAAGCAATACAGCAAATAATTCAAGAAATCAACCTCAGTAATACATGTCTATTTTATTAAAAAAGTTACAAACAGGTGGACTGCAGGGTCGTCTTACAAAATGACAAGAATGAAATCTATTGGAAAAATTTTACTTTTACAAATCTTTATAGGTCATTGTTCAATGTTTGTACTTGTTATTTGAGATTTTTAGCTTTCATTGATAAAGTTACAGTACATTAGATCCATAATAGGCTACATGATTTTATTTGCAGAGCCCTACTGCAGTGATTTGAACAACTCCTAAACAGATGCCATAGTAAAGACAAGACATATATTGCATTTAATATTAATTTATTTTCCTAATAAGCAACTTGACATGCAATCTATTAAGAAAGCTAAAATAACTTTTGGTCCCTTTTCTTAAAATGTGCTGGAGAAACCACCTTTAAATCACTTTCCCCTGATTCCTGTGATCCTAAGTGAATTCAAGTTAAATTTGCTGCTGAGGTTAGTGACAGAGAGAGATAGAGAGGGAAGAAGGGAGAAAGGGAGGGAATCAGAGGAAGAGAGGGGAAATGAGTGGAAAAAAAACTATCCATAGGAAAGAAACTGTATAAAAAAATCTATCTGCAGAAAATTTAAATCATCATGAATTATTTGATTCCTTTAGATTTCACACAGCTAATAAAGATGAACCACAATCAATTAACCAACTTTGAGTGTTTGTTTTTACGTTTGGTATTAAAGTGCAAACTTAAATTAAGTATTCATTTCAAGCAGTTAATAAATAAGAAACTATGTTTTGCCTCTACCCTTATAATCTCAGGATAGATAAAATTTAAAACTTAAGATCAAGGGTTCACTTTGAGGAAATTTGATCAGGAATCAAATGCAACACGATTTAAAAAAAGGAAATCAAAGTTTAATCAATTTCTATGCAATAATTAATGGTCATGCTGACCAATAAATCACATGAATGTAGATATCACTTTATTTGAACTTCACACACAATATAAATTTAAAATTGCCACACCCTTCCATAAACCATCACTGCATATATTAGACCTTTTCTTGACAAAGTTATTGAGCTATTATTATAGATGAAAAGTATAGTTTTGGTTTTTTTAATTTTGTTTTATTTAGAAGCATGTTCAAATGACTAAAGCTGGGCTCCTAAAATCAAGAACTTTGGTGCAGTAGGTGAGCTGCAGTTATTAACTTCTGCAAATTAAATGCACACAACTAAATCAAATAAAAAACCCAAAACTAAATACTGTCAAACTTACAAAATGTTAAAATCATTGCTAGAAAAAGCATTTGTCATGATGTTAAAACTGAACCAAAAGATTATTCTTTATAAATTTCCTTTCTTTCTGTTTCTATATCTGTGTTATTGATAAAATGTTCAAGTATTCAGACAAAATGTGCTGATTAGGTAAACAACATGGAAGGCAATGGCTATTAGAAGCACATTTGAAAGAAAAAGAAAAGCCCAGAGACTTGGCGCTATCCTCCCGATAACAGATTTTCGTCTCTACTACGAACATGCTTCTTTAAAATAACTAAAAAGCAATTGTGATAGTGCAAGAAAACTTTAACAATATTGCTTTAAACTATTATTTGGAAAGACAAATATTAAGAACTAGAAAGTGTATATGATTTTACTTGAATTCAATTTTACATGTGCAGAAGTCTATTAGATGTCAATTACAAGCCTGATGGGCAAAGCTGAGCTATCTCTGTTTAGATATACAATTAATTTACCATGGATACAATATCCCTTTTCAAAGGCATTGCTAAGTAGGTCATAACTAAATTTAGATCTTAACAGAAAGGAAAATGTTACTGCTGCAATTTGATGCTGTAAATGAGATTAACACATGTGAAAACCTAATGGAATCAAGTATTTAACTCTTCAGCTAAATGCTCTATAGTCAATTTCAAATATCAGTTGTGACTTTCAGAACATGTTAACTACAAAAATACATTACAAACTGCACTTGAAGAAAAGGGATATTACATCCATTCAGGTGAAAACGCGATATTTAGTTTCTTTTTACAACACTGCCACACGTAAACAAAGTCTCAAAGTATTAACCAACCATTTAAAGGAGAAAGATTTTACAAATAGGATGAAGCACTGGTACGAGGTAATATACAGAAGTAACCATTTGTTTAAGGCTCAATTTTTTTCTCCATTATAGCTTTCTTTTAAAAGGCATTGAGTAGGTAATACTGAGTTTGAGTATTTAATAAATACAAGTTGAGAAACTGATTAAAGAAATCAATTAAAATATTAAAAATTAATTCTTGCATATTAGCCATCAATACGAACTTAGAAAGCTACAAAAGGACTGATTGGTAAAGAATAGATTTTAAACATATGGTAAACGTGCTAAGCATTTCTATTTAAGGTCAATGGATCTTGAAGCCAAAGACCTTATGCACTTAATTAGATGTATGGCAACATGCTGTAATAGAGACAGGTTTACCAAGGCTCAGTTCTGCAACCCAGGTTGTAAAGTTCTCCAAAGCAGCATCTGTGCAAATTTCCTCTGAGTTTTATCTGCAATTAAGATAAAAATGTCACAAAAATATAGTAACATAGATTACCATTTAAAATGAGAACATTGACAACAGATCTATTTACACATTGAAGTGGTATCAGAATAACTATCTCAAGGTGAAATTGTACTGTGTTCAGCATCAGTTTAAGTAAAAAAGTAGTTTTCCGTGGTCCATAAGAGTCAATAAAAAGTAGAAACACTCTAATGATGCATTGAATATAATATACTGCACATATATAGCTACCCTAATTTATTTTTTAAATACTATTATATTTCATACTTGTATTATATATCATACAATATAAAAATGTTCTTACTGGTTTAAAAGATCTTATAGTATAAAAGTGGCACATGTTATTTCTACTTTGAATTTGATATGTTTATTTTTAATGGAAAATGGTATTAGAATTAAATGTATACTACTTATATGCTAATATAAGTATGTGAATAAAACTTTCCCAAAATTTAGGGGGTTTGTTTTTTGAGAATTTAAAATACGGAAGTGTAATACCATCAGGGTCTAGCTATTGAGCACCTACTAGGTGCCCTGACTTGAGATACGCTGCTGATAGTTCATACGTTCTACTATGTCTGCCTTTTTTGGGACATTCTCCCAACCATAGGAACTTCTATGATTGAGATGTCTCAGTCTCTGCTCTTACAATTGTTACACTTCTACCCTACTAATTAATATGGGAGAGAGGGGGTGTCTATTATTCAGACACAATGTCCTATAACTGTGCTGGGTCACTAAATAGCTTCTAAGAGAGTAGAATTACATTTATATCTAATGTAAAAAATTTTTTTTAAATGTTAAAGCCAGAAACAAACAGAATAGCAACTATGAAAGACTGTCAAGTGAAACCAATTTACAATAATTTAAGGGCTCTATCAATGTTTATACATGCATAATTTCAATGTCATTTGACAGCTACACTTTTATTTGTATTCAAAGAGCCTGAGAGAAATTCTTTATTAGAAACTATATCATAAAATAAAATACTTTTACAAAATGTCTCTCTGCTCATTATTGTTGCAATTCTGTCACCTAAACACATTAGGAAAAATAGGCAAAAGTTTATCTCTAGAAATTATTATAAAAACATTTTTCCAATTAAATAAAAAATTTTTTGCATTAAAGAAAATTGTTAATTGGAACACTGGCTATTTAAGTTTGGGCAAGTTCAGTTTCCTCATTATTAAAATAAGGGTAAAAATTCTTTCACCAGATGTTTGGTAAATATCCTAAGGTAATATATGAAATAAAAGATAGTTTTTCATTTCTCAACTGTTACAAATTTCTATAAGATCAGGATTATATCTTTGATACTCAGACTAAAGACCATTTCATTTTTTTACCCTCATTTAAATTTTCATACCTATTTGAACACAACAATATGTCATACATGCAATTCTCTGGAAAGTTGTTTCTGTAATCCACAGTAAACTTTCCTCAATTAATTTGTATTAGTAAGTTTGTTATAAAATTTAATCCACATTTTCAAATTAAATAATTATAAAAACTTTGCATTTTCAAATATGATTATGTTTCTGAAACAGTGAAAACTTGTATTATGTGATGATTTAATAATTCAGGCATTCTCTGAAATCAGATTGAGGATACAGTAATTATTTCTAGCCAAAATAAACCATAAGAATACAAACTAGCTTATTAACCATGATGTACATTAAATAAAATGTGATATATGCATTATTTTCCACCCTCTAAAAACCTGGTTAACATTTGCTCCATCAATATTCTACAGGATGACAATACTCCAATGAACTTAAGAGACAGATAAATTCTGGGTCATACTTGACAATCTTAATAGGAGGCATACCTTTAAATAAACAGAGTATTAATTACAGCTACTTTCAAGAGGGTAATAAATTTTAATTCTATGGAGTAATAAATCTTGAAGCAAAAACTTATATTAAGCAAAAAGGACAGTCTCAGATTAGAATTTATTAAGAGGTAAAATATAAATGTTACTGCTTCTCACTGTGACAGCAAAATTTTCACTCTACTAACAACTCTCATTCATTTAAAAAACATTCTAGAAGCTTTATAGGCAGCTGGTCAAACTCATACTTTTTAATTCCCAGGATACTGAAGACACATTGCAAAAGTATAATTTGCTTCTTGTAAGACAGAACACAAATGATCCTCATCCTCACTTTCAAGTTTCCAGCAAGACACCCAACAAATCTTAACTCTGGAAGCCTCTGTTCAAACTCTTTCGTAACTGTTTTCACTTTTTTCTAAGTGGATTTTGTTATGGAAGAGCCACAGAAAAATTCCAAACAGGCCAAACTTTTTGTTCAGGAAATTATGAAACAGGGTCTCCTAAGTGGGATAAATTGGTACATGAGAGTACCAAACATAGAAATGAAAGAACAAAGACCATTATTTATGTCAGCATGAAGAAAAAGAGAGATTCTTGATTCAAGACTAGCACATCATTTCACGTGGCAGCAGAATGCCTGGGATTTTAACAAGGGCTCCTGAAAGGCTTAACAGTTTATGAGTGATTTTTTTAGGTGAGCTGCACTTACCATGTCTAACTATAATGGTATTTGTTGGCATTATTTTAAACAAATATAAATATGAAATCATAATTGATTTTAAGTTGTTTTTCATTTTAGATATATGATATTCTGGGGATTTAACAAAAAAATTAAAAACTAAATTACCCTTCACATTTTTTATTCTGCATTTTCATATCCAAGATAAACATTGATTATATTGGCAAAATACTAGGCTGGAATTCTGTTGCTAGAAGCTGTTTTTGTTAAATAATCTTATTAGTTTCTCTATCCTAATTTGCATAATAATCTTAAAGCTTACTGGGGGTGGAGTGGGAGGACTCTGTAATTAAAAGTGCTCACCAGTTACCCATTAAACACCGAGAGCAAAAACTGAACTATGGAACAGAATCCTTGAATGAAAGTGGAATATTGCTTTAAGGAGAACATGCACTCCAATAGTTTGTGAACCCAGGATAGAAGAGAAGGGATAATCAATTTTTCTTATGCCCTGACCTAAAATAAAATATCTTTAAGTTTAAACTATGACGAGTTCGATTCTGAGATCTCAGATAGTATGACCATATTCACTGATAATAAGCAGTAGCAGTGTGAGCCCAATGATTTGATCCTAGCTGCTAACTTTGAATTAGACCAGGTAGGGAGGGCACTGCTCCCCTCAACTCTAAATTGCTTTTACTGTATCCAATATTCCTAAGACTGTAATTAATCAAAAGAATTTTGGTGTATGTTTTTGATAGGATAAGTTTTTCTTAATGATATTATCTTCTGGATTTTATAATTATACTGAGAAAAAAATCCCACGAGGGGAATCTTTCCTGCAGTATGGCTAGAATACTTTCTTGGTGGCAATTCTCCAACTCTATGATGCAATTTTTCTTAATTCTACTGATGGTTCATTCTAAGCCACAGAGGTAATGAAGTAAAACTGAATGGCTCCCATGAATTTCATTCTGCAATAAAAGCCTAATCTTGAGGTTAAAGGAAGCAATTAAAGAGGGGAAAGATATTAAAAAAAAAGTCATTCTAATCACCAGACACTTGAACACCCAAAGCAGGTCTAACTAAGCACCTATTCACACTAAACAGTCACAAACCATGAACCTTGTAGGGGTTAGTAAAGGTCTGAGAGAATTAGTAGGGCAGAAAGGACAAGGCAACTCTATTCTCCCCTTCCACCCTAGGGCCATTGCAGGTCTTTATAGTACACATTACCACTAAAGCATGCTTTTTCCTCCATTCAGAGCCACCATGCCACAGGCTCATTTTTTAACTGGATGACAAATGAGCATTTAAAATAAGCTACTTTCCCCACTCAAAGTGATGTGCAAAATAGGGCTGGAGTGGGGGGAGTATCTATTTAAATTGTAACTTCTGTAACAGAATTCCACATCCCAGTGTTTTACTGGAATGATTAATATTTAACTGGGATATGAAAATGCCAGCACTTTAAAATATACAATGTGATTTAATTTTCATGTTTTCTCCTCACAAATGATAACTCCACAGAATATCATATCTAATTAAAAGATGAAAAAATAATAGAAACAATTGATTCCACACATTTATTTAAAAAATTAAAATACTAATCAATTCCACTGTTTTTAGAAATAGTAAGGCCAGCTAGACTAAAATGACTTTAATAAATTGTTCACCCTTTCAGGAGCTTTTGTTAACATCTCAGGCATTCTGCTGCCATCTAAAATGATGCTAGTCCTGAATTAAGAATCTCCCTTTTTCTTCAGGATGACATATATAATGAACTGAGGCTGACATAAATAATGATCTTTGTTCTTTCAGTTTGATTCCTGGCGTTTGGTACTCTTATGCACCATTTATCTCTTTAGGAGAACACTTTCCATAATACATGGAGAAAATAAGATAAAATTTTGCAGATCTTTAAACTACACTGAGTGGCCAGATTATTATCATCTCTGAATGCATAATAATCTGGCCACTCAGTGTATAGTGAAGAACACATTTTTAATAACTTTTGTTAATATTGGACTAGGATATAGGAATCTTTGAAAACTAATCTTTTAAAAGAGTCTATTTGCCAAAAGGGTATTTACCAAATTGTCACATTTAAGGGATAACTTTACTGCACTTTCCACCTTCCTTTCAGGAAATCAACAGAATATTTTAGGATATTATTTTACTCCTTTTTGGCATTTCCTGTTTGGAATCACCTCTACCCATTGCCCACCCACTCATATCCTACCTATTCTTTCAAAAAATATTTATTGTTGAGAGTATTACAGATGTCTCCCCATTTTTCCTTCACTGCCCACCTATTCTTTAAGGCCTAGCTCAAATGCTACTGCTCCCCAATTCATCTAAATCAGTGGTTCTTAGCCAGTGGGAATTTTGCCCCCTAGGAGATATTTGCCCATGTCTGGAGATATTACTGCTTGTCACAACTTGGGGGTGGGGGGATGCTACTGGCATCTAATACAGGGATGCTGCTAAACGTCCTGCACCCACTGCAACAAAAATCCCAGAATGTGGAGAAACCAGCTCAAACTAAATGTCATTTCTCCTTTTCCTGATCCCCCCCAGTACTGTGATTTAATTATTTTATATCATTATGAGATTAACAAAACACCCAACATTCTCAACAACAGGGTATATCCACCAAAATAGCCATCTATCAATTATTCACACCAACACAGAGGAGCTAGTAAAAGCTTCTCTGATGCAGTTGGTAAAAGTGAAACAGGTCGCAACACTGACTTGGGTTTCTATTACAATGCTGCTGCACAGTAAAAGAAGTCCTTCAGTGCATTTGATAGCAGGCTCCTTGAGTCAGTAAGGAAACCAGCCATGAAAGCAATACATAAAGAATCTGGCTCTGTATCCAAACTTACACTAAGATTACTGCCAGTGAGAGGTTGAAAGGTGAGGTAACAATCCTGGGAGCCATGCAGATAAACAGGTGTTGGGCAAGAGAGTGGTGACCCAAACTGAAAGGTGGTAAGAAATAAATGTGAGGAATTATCAGAAGCAATTCATAGAGCACTAATTTTTCCCTTTCAACCATAACGTACTTCTGACTTACTCGAGTCTTACTATTTTAACTTGGACAAGGTACTCTTCTTAATATTAAAGACAGCATTTCTCAAATCACCTTTACTTGTCAAAGTTGGATATTCAATCTAGATTTGGGACTGACAGACTTCAGAGTTCCATGACTCAAGCTACAGTATTCAGAATTTTTTTAAATAAATAGTGAGCAAGAGGTACAACCACAAATTTTCTGGACCTCAGATTACAGGTTTCAATACACATCAGTTCAAGCTTATTTGACGGAATATGAAATATTAAATATAATGTGTTTTGTTCTAAAAGATCTTGATCAGGGATTCCCTTTAATATTTTCAGAAATTCAGCTGATTAGTTATTTCACTTCGTGGTTCACTCTTTCAATAGTGTATTCTGCTTGCAAAAATGAAAACCAAACAAAGAAAACTACACAGGCAATTTGAGCCATTATAAAAAATGAGTAATTATTGGTATTAATATTTTCTGATTTTTAGTATACTAGTTAAAATATGTAAACAGACTTGGCTTGAAATATAAAAGAGATATTTAATTATTCATATCAAATGAATTAAAAGTTACAAAATAAAATAAACTCAGGAAACCTACTTGGGTCCCCTCCCTGCTAAAGAGAGTCTGTTTATCTCTAAATAAACTTTGCTTTCACCTAAAAACTAATAATAAACTAAACTCAGAAATAATCTACAATAAGACTTAAAAATTGCTTTAGAAATTACCCATTTACTGATTTGACTGAGACCAATTTTATTCTGTTTACTTTCTATAGTTGTCTGTAATAATGGTAGAAAGAAAATTGGAAATATTTTTGAGAACTGTTTTTCTTTTTTAATGATAAAACTAAAACATGTATGCTTTTGTCATTTGCCCCGTTAAGTGTCAGGAAGAGAAATAGAGCATAATGGTGAAGATATAATCACTATACAGAACTTGTTCAAACTTGAGGCTGGCTTACCGTTTAAGATGAGAGATTACAGAAACAAGAACATGAGTCTCAATCAGCTATGTACGCTTGTTACTGCCTCAAAAGACAACACTCTCAGTAAAACATGCTGGACTATAGTCTGAACAGTGATTTTATACGGTAATAGATGTGGCTAGGTATAAGAAAATAAATGAGTTTCCATCAAATTCTGGTATGCTAGAAAGTTGATGAGTGAAATCATTTTGAATAAAACACTGTTATCATCCTTCCTTTTCAAAGATGATACTACCTGACAGGAACTCTTGTCTGAAAAGATGAGTTAGGGACCGTTAGTTAGTCGTTTGTCCAGGGAGTACATGAAGCCAGACCTTTGATTAGAAATCATCACAGCAATGTGAAATGCCTGTTGCCATTTGTAGCATTGCCTTCAAGACTTGAGGTCAGTCTTGGCTCAAAATAATCAATTCCATTCCTAATGTTGTCGGGCCGGTCTGGCATTTGCTGTGATTTCTCCGTCATGCAGACTATTGGTTGTTTTATCTCATTATCTAAATGTTACTAAGTGAGGTATTTGCCCATTTTTTATGTCTAGATTTAAAAATCATGATATGAATAAATAATCTAATTTTAAGTGCTCAATAAGTATTATACACTGAGTAGCCAGATTATTATGATCTCTGACTGCATAATAATCTAAGCCATTCATTCTATATCCTATATAATAAGAGGCTAATATGCAAATTGTTTCCTCAACCAGGAGTTGGACCAGCAGGCCAGCCGGCCAACTGCCCATGTCCCCTCCACTTGGCCAGGCTGGCTGGACCCCACCTATACATGAATTCATGCACTTGGTCTCTAATACACACACACACACACACACACACACACACACACACACACACACACACTGAGTGACCAGATTATTATGCATTCAGAGATCATAATAATCTGGCCACTCAGTGTATATCAACTTTTCCAAAAACTCATTCATTTGAAAAACATTTTAAGTCATTATTTAACTCAATGAAAAGTTTCAAGATTTTGTTATTATTTTATTAAGTTTGTTATTTATTAAAATGAATAAGAACATTCCCTAGGCTTAGAACTGTTCCTTCTAACACATCACAGATGATTTTGCCAGATTCTCATTTGAATTATACATTCATGAAGTAAAGGTACACTGTGGCACTATAATTTGTTATTATCAGAAGTGACTTAAGTCCCTCAAGTGCCAGGTACAGAAGATGAACTTGATTAAATAATCATTCTGTTAAATCAAGCATTTGGGTGATTAGTAAATTGATGATTTCAATTATAGCAGCTCTCTAGTCAAGCATAGAAAAGTATAGAGAACAAAACTAATCATCTTCTGAAATTATTACTGGATGCTCTCTTGTGCATTCTGGATGTTAAATCATCAAAACACTGAAAAGGTGTATTATCTTTTAACTCACCTCACCCCATAAGAATGCTATCAATCAAGCAGAAAGAGAACAGTAACTCACTTGAAAAAATAAATCTTCTGATGGAAATATAAGCAATTTCTTACCTTTGTTTCCTTTATCTGTATTTTCCAGGCATTCAGCATTGAATGTTGACTATTTTGTGCAAAGGGAAATGTTACTTTAAAAATAAAGAAATTTAAAGTAGCACAATGTGTTTTAATATTAACCAGCTTTGTGATATATGATAAAAAACAAAACACTTTCTGGTTCATAAGATTCCATAAACGACTAACCTGCTCGGTATGGCCATGATTGAGGTTATCTTTTTTACTGGACAACACAAGTTGTACAACACTGATCTTGCTTCTCGGGCAGGGATGAATAGTTCATTTGCCTGACGATCTCAGCAAAAAGTTCATCCACCATTGATTTACTTTTTGCCGATGTCTCCATGAAAGGACAGCCCCATTCTTGAGCCAGAGCTCTGCCTTCTGAAGACATAACCTCTCTTTCTGGTTCCAGATCCACTTTATTTCCTACTAGGATTAGTGGGACTTTTTCATATCTCTTCACTCTGACAATCTGATCTCTCATTGGCTTGATATCCTATTCAAACAATCACAAAAAGAAAGAAAAAAAATTATGCTGTTTGCATAACCATAACAGAAGTATTGCAATCTCCTAAGAGCTCACACCTCTGTGAGTAAAGAAAGCTGAATCCAAAATAAAACCACACACCCAAATAGAGAAAATGTCATTTTCTACAGTAAAGTTGGAACTAGATTATTTCCAGACTCTACCTGTTGGATTTCTGTCAAGAATATAAAATGTCGGTTGCATACTAACTTTAGGATTCATTTAATCACTTCTTTCCCACAGTCTATACTGATTTAAAAAGTTCCCAAATATGATGAATCCATTCATACATAAAGGTGTTTGCCCATCTCCTTAAACCTGCCAGCTTGTCATCACTCCTCCTAACACTTGATTGTAGCATCTATGCATTCCTAGCCATTTAGTAAGAGCACTTGAGAGAAAAGTGTTTAAGGTGGAAACAAAAACACTGTCATGCCTAGAAGAAAGTTAAAAATAGATTCCTGCACTTATATGTTTCATTTTAAATTTAATGGTATATTTTTTTCTCAGTAAAATTAAATACCTTAAAATATGTTAAATATCATGAAAACTATTGTAACAATGAACAGCTCCTGGGATGCACAGGCAGGTGAGAGTCTGGGTGGGAAAAAGTCATACTTTTCTTTGCCTATATTCGGATTTACAACTTGAATTTCCCTCCAAGTGTATTATTTTTTTCTAAATAGTTACAACTAATCACAAAAGATAAGAGCTTTACCAATTTTCTAGTAGCATCAACTTGGAGGGGAGGTATTGATTAAAGATAGTATCATAGATTTCATACTAACATTACACTTTTTTATTTTTCATAACTTAAAGGTTTTAACTTAAATATAAATGTGTGATTAATTTAAATAGTTACAGTAAACAGAATATTCACAGGTAGGATGAAGAAAAAAAGGGGCTGTGAAAATTTACAAAAAACATAGTTATTTGATATTTGCAACAATTTTATATGATCATGTATCAACTCAATCTTCTAGGTTAAATTTCTTTTCCCCTGGTCTTCATGGAAACCCAAGTTCAGCTGAGAATCCAAATTTACGGCATTTGGGTTTAAGTCTCTGCTGAAATAATGGCAGATTTTTCACTCCATATTTATGACTATAACAGAAGTAGATATAATTGAAATCTTATGAAAAACCCTTCAAAAGACTTCCAGCCTTAAAAGAGTCAGCTAATAGAATAACAAATTTCCCAAGAGCCTTCACAAAGAAAATGCCTGCCAAATAGCACCTTTAGTACTTCTGGGGGGTGGGGGGGAATGCTGTTAGGATATTCTTGCTTTGGAATTTAAGCCTATATTAGATGGACTTGAGTTTGATCAATATAACCTTTATTCATTCACCCAGGATTATTATCTTTAAAAGAAAAAAATCTTTAAGTGCTATATCCGGTTACTGAAAAAGTTCACTACAGAACTTTAAAATACTAAGAAAAGTGGAATTAGCACATTGCCTTGACTAAACTACTTAATGTCTCTTAAGTAAGCAGCATTAACTGAATACCATTAAATGTAGAAAAATATCAATTTCCTAAATCAGTGGAGGTCAATATAATGGGTCAATATGAGGTTATTTTAAAGGAATAAATAGTAACATTTATTGCATCTCTTAAAATAATGTTAAACCTTCAGTCTGTCTCCTAATGGAGGATAGGACAGATTTTTCCGAGGAAACTGGACTATCTCCAGTTTGGCCACCCAGCCAGGATTATAAATCTGCATTTGTTAAATATTCCCAGATCCCTGTACTTTTGATAAATATAGTCACTGTTATCAGAAACAGTTTGGATAACGGCAGAAAAGGAGGAGCATTCTACATTTGCAATTAGTAACTTTTCCTTCACATGCCCCAAGTAAGTAAAATGCCTAGAAGGCAGGTTTAGAGTTCGTCTTGCAGCACTAAGATTTATGAATCTGGTCGAGAAACTTGGGTGAGCACAGAGAAGGGGTGGGGGAAAGCAATCACAAAGCAATAATATATGCAACAGATATCAGACTCCAAATAGTTTCCTTCCAAAATGATGTATTTACCCGAGATTATTTAGTGTTTTGTTGAGTATATTAATCAATACTTGTTGAATTGAACGAGCAACTTCATAAAACCATATTCCAAACTAAATACACCCGGAATGACATTTCTTTTCCACTTTCCTTTGGCTTAAACAAAAGTTTAAAATATGTGTTGACAGTTGTTATTTTACTACTCTCTTTAGAAACAACCCAATATTTTTTTCATGCCAGGGGATAACCTCAAAAATGCGCCATGTCTAAGTTGCAAGAGCAAAAACATAGTCATTAACGCACGACTCCAGCAAAACCAGAAGTAAAAGTAGGATTACCACACCCCCTTTTAACAAATCACAAAACTTGGTTTAGTTACCTGAAAAGACTGTTGGTTCACGAGACTATAAACCAGGATGAAACCTTGACCGTTTTTGATGTAGAGATCTCTCATGGAGGCAAACTGCTCAGTTCCTGCGGTGTCCAGAATTTCCAGCACGGACGGGGAAGAGTCCACTTCGATCTCTTTGCGGTAGAAATCTTCAATGGTGGGGTCATATTTCTCAATGAAAGTCCCAGTGACAAACTGCACAGTCAGGGCAGATTTGCCAACCCCTCCGCTCCCTAACACCACTACCTTGTACTCCCTCATGAGTCTCCCCTTCACCGACTCGTACACGAGGGGGGAAAAATAACGCCCCGCTCGCTGCGGTACGACTGGGGGAGGCGGAAGATGAGCGGAAATCTGCGAACTGGGGAGGAGAGTGCAAAGAAGCTGAGGGCCCAACGGGCAAAGAAGAGGAAGTTAAAGACGGGGGGAGGGGAGAGAGCGAAGTGTCGGGGTGGGTGGGGATGAGATGGTAAACAGGGGGCGTGGGGATGAGGGCGCTCCGGGAGAAGCCCAGCAAGGGTGGGGAGAAGAAACGCGCCCCTCGAGGCGAGGGCTGGAGGCCGCAGGTCTGGGGCCCTGGCGGGCAGGCGAGCGACGGAGGAGCCCGCAGCCACGGGCTGCCCCCACCCCTCCCCCGCCCTTCACACAAAGGGGCCCAGGGACCCCGCTTCCTGCTCTCGCTGTTAAGCTGGCCCAGGCCTGTGGGCTCTGCTCCCTTCGCTGCCGCCGGGCGGGTCTCGGGGCCTCAGCTCCCGCGGGCGTTGTCCGGCCTGGGATGGGAGAAAGGGGTGAACGTTACCCGCCTGACCTCCCCGCCCCAAACCAGCAGCCTCCCCAGCACACCCCATCCCCCGACCGGCTGTCTCGGCCAACGCAGCCTTCGCCGCTTACCCTACTGTCTGCACCCGCCCGGCCGCCGGGGAGGCTCTATCAAGCCAAGGCCATGGCCACGGGCCGGCTCCTCAGGATCGCCGCCGCCGCAGCGCTGCTTTCACTGAGAGGAGAGGGGCGGGTGCCGTCCGGGAGGCGACGGCCCGCAGAGACTCCAGGCAAACCCACCTCTTTTTTTTTTCCTTACCCACCCCCCGCGCCCGACCCAGGGAGGAGCCGGGAGGGGTTCCCGGGCCAGGCTGGAGGGGGTGCCCCAGGTCCCCGAGGCTGGACTGGATCACTTCCGGTGGGGAAAGTCCCACCTCTTCGGAGTGAGGCCCTGGGCGCTGCGGCCACGCCCTGCCGAGCTAGAAGGCTGGGGACTGTTTCTGGTTCGCGCCGTGGCCTTGGCAGAGGGCCTCTCGGAGGACCTCCGGCGCCCTTCCTTTCCGCGCCAGCCCACAGCTGCTGCTGGTTCTGCTGCTGCTGGGAGTCCCACCCCAGAGCCATTGAAGCCCTTCCTTGTTCAGCTGCCCTCAGCTCCGCCTGAGTACTCGCTGAGCCCCTTGGCCTGTGCTGAACAGCCAATAATTATCTAACGACGGGAGAACGCCAAGCATCCCTGGACTGGAAGTCGCGAGGAAAATAAAACAACCGAGAAAGTTTACTCTCTTGGCTGGTATTTCTTTCCAAGGATAGTTTTTTTCTCTAAGAAATGCATGCAAATTACCCCCAGACTTCCCTATTGCTCTGATTCCCTACGTGGTGTGTTTCACTTAGCTGTGCCTGACAAATAAAGACACAGTACTTTTATCCTCGGACAGATCTGACTTGACTCTCCCAGCAAATGCCTAAGTCACTCCTCTTTCTTGTCACCAGGCTCAGAAAACAAAAAAAGAATGCAAATAGACTTCACAGGTACTCCGACTCAGTTTTGCTTCTCTTTTACTCTAATAGCTACAACAGCAGGAAAGGTAAACAATATTCTGGGAAGATTCTGCAGATTAACATCTTTTATTCTTTCATTATCTGCATGCACAGCAATTTATATGGCTGGGTTTTCCTCCTGAAAGTTTTTAACAGCCATCCTTCATAGTCATTGAAATTCCAAAAGGGAAGGACTCCGGTGTTAAACACTAACTTTCTATTTTTAGATAAAAATTGGTACTTCTTACATATCTTTCTCTCTGCCAACTTTCTATTTGTAAACTTTGTGTCAGATCCACGGGCCCAGAAAGCTAGGTTATATTTTAGGAATGTCACTCCCTCTTTGATTCAGGCACGCACCCAGAAACCTGTGAGACTTAATGGCCAGTCCTGTTAAATTGACTCCAAATTCCTTGCCTGCAAGCCCCAATGGTCAGAATGTATAAAAATATTACCAAACTCAAATTGTTACATAATCAAAAACAAGCAAATCACAGTAGTGTAAAGAAGTCCTACTGTGTCTCTCCCTGAGTATTCCCCAAAGTCACTTACAGTATCCAAAGGACAGTTTAGTTCAATTTCTCTTCAGCCTAGGGCTGGTGCAATCAGTCCAGTGAAGTCCTCAGTTCTGGCTCCAGCTGGCCTGGTCTCGCCTGATATCTGAGACACTGCCCTCTGCTGGCAGAGGTTTGGTCTCTGAGTTATGAGTTTCCCCATAGGTCACTCACTGCTCCTTCCACATATGCTGTTGCCTGATTTGGAGCTGCTGCCCATCTCCTTGTCTAGCTGTCTCCAGACTGTCTGGTGGAATCCGTAGTGCTGCACCAGCCCTGCTTGTAACTGAGTCTGATGTAGTTATCAGCGTTGAGCAGTCTGGCAACTTACTGCACTGTTACCGAACTCCCAGAACATGCTGCTCTTCTTTTTGAGGTCATCCCACCTGTTAGCAACTCTCATAGCTCTGACTGTATTGGCCAAAGTGTTTTAGAGAGAGTTCTTTGTTCCTCCACACAATAAAACATACCCTTCCTCTCAGGACAGAGTCCCACTGGGTTGCTCTCAGCAACTACAGGGTTGGTAAATGTCATGCTCAGTCTAAAGATCCTTCTAAGCTGTCTTAAGAGGAGGGGATTCATTACAGCACCATCTAGGAAAGCAAACAACTGGAAGTAATTTAAATGTCCTCCAATAGATGATCAAAAGTACTGTAATGTGTGTGTGTGTGTGTGTGTGTGTGTATACATTCACAAATTGGGATACCATGCAGCTATTAAAAAAGAGAAGTGCCAATATGAAAAAATGGCCAAGATATATATAATAAAGCTGAAAAAAGCAAGATACCAAACAAATATATAACTGATCCCATTCATGTAAAATATGTATGAGTATGTGCAATATACAGTTATATAGCCATTAAAATCTGAAAGTCATTAATTATTGGTGAGGGTATTATGAAAGGATTTATATTCCTTCATATTATTTTCAGTTTTAAACAATAATCAGGCATTATTCAGAAAAAGGAATAAATATATTTTTATAGTATTTTTTAAGGAGAAACAGAAGAAAGTTGTTCAAAAAACAGTATACTAACAATTTAGGGGTCAGTGAACAGGTCTACCCAA
This sequence comes from Lasiurus cinereus, assembly GCA_011751065.1. Lineage (NCBI taxonomy): Eukaryota > Metazoa > Chordata > Mammalia > Chiroptera > Vespertilionidae > Lasiurus > Lasiurus cinereus. The sequence continues at coordinate 18,877,123 of JAAGEH010000015.1, read as the reverse complement.
TTTATTTATTTTTTTAATATATTTTATTGCTTTTTTACAGAGAGGGAGGGAGAGAAAGTCAGAAACATCGATGAGAGAGAGACATCGTTCAGCCGTGTGCCCGCAACCAAGGTACATGCCCTTGACCGGAATCGAACCTGGGACCTTTCAGTCCGCCAACCGACGCTCTATCCACTGAACCAAACCGGTCTCGGCAGGTCTACCCAATTTAAACTAACTACTTCTCTTCATCTCTCCTGCCTTTACCAACTATCTCTATACTTAAAATATTTTCATATACATTATCTCATTAGATTCCTCTGTTCACCAGTTTATTAGGCAAATAAGAGCATAAAGACGAATTAGAAGAGTACCACTTGGCAATTGAAAGTCAAGGTCTCTTGCCTAAACCAGTTTGGCTCAGTGGATAGAGCGTCGGCCTGCGGACTGAAAGGTCCCAGGTTCGATTCCGGTCAAGGGCATGTACCTTGGTTGCGGGCACATCCTCAGTAGGGGGCGTGCAAGAGGCAGCTGATCAATAGTCTCTCTCTCATCTATGTTTCTGTCTTTCTATCCCTCTCCCTTCCTCTCTGTAAAAAATCAATAAAATATATATATAACGAAAGTGAAGGTCTCTGAACTAAGGCAGACAGGCATTTAAACAGCAGCTCCCCCACTTCCTACCTGTGTGGATCACAAGCAAATGATTTCACCCATCTGAGCCTCTAACTCCTCATCTGTAAAAAGGAGCTAATCATTCAATGTGAGTATATAAGGAAGTATTATATATAAAAATTTTAGTTAGTCCCTTGCTTATTATAAATCTTTAATAAATGCTAGCTATTTGGTTTTTAAAGGCTTTAATAAAATGCTATTTGTAAAAAAAAAAATTCAGCAAACATAGAGAGGGAAACAAAACTCAAAAAGCCGCAGTAGCTCCATGCCTGGCCAGTGTAGCTCAGTTGGTTGAGTATAGTCTTAGACACCAAAAGATTGTCACTTCAGTTCCTGATCAGGGCACTGTGTTATAGGTTAGATTCCCCAATTGGGGCATGTAGGGAAGGCAACTGATAGATGTTTCCCTCTCTCTCTCTCTCTCTCTCTCTCTCTCTCTCTCTCTCTCTCCCTTCTTTTCTCCCTCCCTCTCTCCCCCTTTCCTCTCTCTAAGCATGTCCTGGGCTGAGGATTTTTTTTTAAAGCCCAAATATCTCAAAATGGCACAAAAATAATAAAACAACTCAGTTAATCTTTCCAAGGGTATTTATTGTTAAAAGCTTCTTTTATTTCCTTTCAGGGAAAAAAAAACACGTTATTTATATGCTAGTATATCTATCAAACCAATTTCTATATGTACTTTTTAAATTACTACAAAAGTAATGTCACTATATATGGCATTCTGTACCTTGCTTTTTAAAAACTTACTATATCTTGATGATTTTTCCATTTCAGAACATGTAGATCTACCTCATGTATTGTTAATGGCAGAACCATGATTTAGTTAACCAGTCCCCTATTAAGGCTACTGGTTGCTCCTAGTTCTTTATACTGAATATCTTCCACACACCTATATATAGCCAGCTAATACTTCAGGATAATTTCTGGTACAGCAGTAACTGAAAAAACTGATAATTGCATTCCAAATTCTTCTGGTAAATATTGCCAAATTGTCCTTCAGATAGGTCAAACTAATTTACATCTCTAAAAACAGAGTAAGACTGTTTCTTTATAACCTCACCCTAGGTATTATTAATTTTAGTATTTTATATCTATTGTTATTTGCTTTAGGACATGTTCAAGACTAATAAATGCAGAGTAGTTTTATAGAAGAATTTGGGCTTCAAAGCCAGATAATCCTAACATTGCCCTTTGCCAGCTAGATCTCCATTCTCTGATTTGTAAAGTTGAGCATAACAGCTGTGACTAGCTTATAGGGCTCCTGTGAAGAATAAGCGCTTAGCCTTCCAAACACTAACTGCTTAATAAATGTAAACTGTACAAATAATAACTTGCCACTCACAAGGCTCACAAATAGGGAGAGGGTAACCTCTCCAGAGAGTATGCCCTTGAGATTCAAAACTTTTGCTTTAATTCTGTATTAACCTCCACTCCAAAGTAACTATTGCTTGGACAATTATTTTCAAGAACTCAGACAATTTTTACGCTAGTGTGAAAAACATCTTAGGGTATAAAAGTATATGCAGAACACGGAAGTTTCAAGCACAAAATCTCCTTTTAGGCAATTAGTTGGGTGCAGATTTAAAGTGCTAAACATTTTGCTTCAGGCACCATTTGTTCACTTCTTTTATCACTCCTTTCCAGTTTAGACTTCCTTCAGTTGTGAGCCCAGAGCCATTAAATTTTCTGGATAATTTTCCCTCCCTTTCACCCTCCAAGTGAGCCCTCTCACCTTTCACAGTCCAGGTGTGTGTGTGTGTGTGGAGGTGGGGGGGGGGAGCCTTGTTCTTTCCATGTCCCAGGGCTTTCCTTTTCTTTTGCTTGAAGTTGCCTTCAAGTTAGCAGAAAATTAGCAGGACATCTCCTCTTCTTATTTCAGGTTTTTAGGAGGCCACTTGATAGCAATTGTCCTGAATTATTTCCAGTTCCTTCCAGCCTCTAAGATCCCAATCTTCCCTTTCAAATCCCTCCTCCAGCTACACCACTTGTTGGTTCTGCATGTTGGTCTCAACAGGTACACAGAACCAACTTTTATATCTTTTTACCTTTGTCATCATACAAACTGTTCTTTGCAAAAAAAAAAAAATGTAAGGTGTGATCCCACTAACCAAGAAAATCACCCTTATATTTAAATTCCTTTCACAAAATTTTACTCTGAGAGTGAAAATATGTTTTTATAACGAGAATGGGGTCATATAGATTTGCAAGCTGCAGCTTTCACTTACAGAAATTTCATGCCTGCACAAAATATTGAAAATACTTATAGCCTGAGTATGGCTTCTTCCCCATAGCGTTAGCATTCCTACAACTCCAATTAGCATTCATTCACATTCTACTTTGCCCACCTGGAATCTTCCAAGGGGATTTCATGACAAGGTTTGCTTACCACAGAGGCTACTGCTATTCAAGCCTGGTCAAGCAAACATTCCTATAGAGATAAAAAGACTCTTATTTTCTAGACTAGAGGCCCAGTGCATGAAATTTGTGCACCGGTTGGGGGTGGCCTGCTCCCTCTCCAATCTGGAACCCCATGAGGGATGTCCAACTGCCCTATAAACTACCTGGATCAGGCCTAAACAGGCAGTCGGACATCCCTCTCACAATCCAGGACTTCAGGGTCCTAACTGCTCACCTGCCTGCCTTCCTGATTGCCCCTAACTGATCTGCCTTCTAGCCCAATCACCCCCTAACCACTACCCTGCCAGTCTGATTGATGCCTAACTGCTCCCCTGCCAGTCTGTTTGCCCCTAACTATCCTCCTCTGTGGGCTTGATCACCCCTAACTGCCCTCTCCTGCAGGCCTGGACACCCCTAACTTCCCTCCCCTGAAGGTCTGGCCCTCCCAATTGCTCTCCCCTGCTGGCCTGACTGCCCACAACTGCCCTCCCTTGCAGGCCTGGTCCCTGACAACTGCCCTCCCCTGCTGGCCATCTTATGGTGGCCATCTTGTGTCCACATGGGGGCAGTCATCTTGTGTGTTGGAGTGAGTCAATCTACATATTACTTTTATTATATAGGCTAGAGGCCTAGTGCACGGGTGGGGACCAGCAGGTTTGCCCTGAAGGGTGTCCTGGGTCAGGGTGGGTGTCGCCTTGGGGTGTGGAGTGGCTTGGGCAAGGGGCCTGTGGTGGTTTGCAAGCCAGCCATGCCCCCCAGCAACCCAAGCAGAGGCCCTGGTATCTGGGATTTATTTATCTTCTACAATTGAGACTTTGTAGCCTGGAGGAGAGCCAAGCCTTCTGCTTGCACAGCTATTGCAACTTTGTTGCCTTAAGTGGAGGCCTGGTTCAGCTAGGGTTTGCAGAAATCTTGGCTTCCTCCATTGCCAGGGGTAAACCAAGGCTCCCTCCTGTTCTCTCTCTGGCTGTAGCCATCTTGGTTGTGTTAATTTGCATACTTGCTCTGATTGGCTGGTGGGCATGGCTTGTGATATAGGGGAGGTATGGTCAATTTGCATATTACTCTTTTATTAGATAGGATGTGTCAGCTGAGTTAGTTCTTTGGATCTCAGTGAGCTATTAAATAGAGTTTATCTAAAACAGTTCTGAACTCCTTAATCATTTTCTCTCTTCATTTCATCTGTAATTTCAAATATAGTAGATAGGAAAGCATTTTATAATTTATTAAATATCACTAAATTTAAGGTATCAGTATTAATAACTATATTTTGTTGTTTATTTCTGTATGTTTATTGCGAATTTTAATCAGTTGTATAACCATACTCTTAACTTATGTGCATCTGAATCACCTGGAGATATTGTTAAAATACAGATGGCTAGGCCCTGACCCCCAGAATTCCTGATTCTGAGGGAGGGCCAAAAAATTTACATTTCTAATTTCCCAGATAACGCTGCTGCTGGTCCAGGGACCCCACTGTAAGCACCACTGTTATAAAAAGTGGTAGGGCATTATATTTGGATCTTCCCTGCTTAATATTCATTAATTTATCAACTCACCCAATCATTTATTCAATACCCATTGACTGACTTTCTACTCCAGGTGAAGCACTTTGCTAGATAGTGGGAATGGAAAGATGGATGAGACACGGTGCCTGAAGAAGTTCATGGCCTTTTGAGAAACACAGACAATTAAATCAATATTTACATTACAGTGTGGCAAGTTTCATGATAGAAATATGGCCAGGGTGCTCTGGGAGACTCAGGAAGGGCACCAGAGAAGGTTTTTTACTAGAGGTGATTGAGGTGTAGGCGAGGCAGCCAGAGGGTTTAGTAGAGGCTAGAACCAGGTAAAGAAAAACCTGCAGTAGTAAACTGAAGGGCTTGACCTTTCCCTTGAAGGCTGTAGGAAGTCAGAGAAAGTGGTTTTACAAAGGTGGGATACTACTGTACTAAGCAAAAATAGATTTTTCAGCCCTAACTGGTTTGGCTTAGTGTATAGAGCATCGGCTTGCAGACTGAAAGGTCCCAGGTTTGATTCCAGTCAAGGGCATGTAACTTGGTTTAGGGCACATACCTAGTAGGGAGTATGCAGGAGGCAGCTGATGTATGTTTCTCTCTCATCGATGTTCCTAACCCTCTGTCCCTCTGTCTTCTCTGTAAAAAATCAATAAAATTAAAAAAAAAGTAGAGGTTTGAATACTGGCTGTGCTACTTGCATAACCTGGGCAAGTTATTTAACCTTCTCTGAGATTCCTGTTCCTCATGTGTAAAGGAAAAAATAATATCTACCTTATTTAGGTGTTTTGAAGATTAAGTAAGAGAAAGTACCTAAATCCCTGGAATATAGTAGGTATATAACAAATGGTGATTATTATCAGGTTTTAACTTTACAAAGCTAAAGACACAGACTATTTCATATTGAAACCACCAGGTTAGTTTAAATATCAAGGCCGTATTTGATATTATGGCAAGTTGAATGACTTAATGGGATAATGATAATTATTTATTGGTACAGACTATATGCCAGGAATTGTGCAAAGTGATTTATACGCATCATTTCACTGTATTCTTGCAATAACCTTAGACTTAAGTGATATTATTATCATCCCCACTTTTACAACAATGGGATTAAGGCTCCAAGAAGTTAAATGACAAACGTTACACAGTTTGTCAGTGGCAGAGCTTTAATTCTAACTCAGGTTAGTCTAACCCTAGAATATACACTGTATTACCTCCTTGTTCCCCAGAAAGCAATTTTGTTTCTTTGGACTGTGGAACAGTGAGTGGTGTTAAGGCAATGTTAAAGAATGTGAGCTTTATTCTCCTATTTCTCTAACCTTGAGCAAAGCTGGTTGTTCCTACTGATTTCATACTCCCTCTGAAAACATGCCTCCATAACCTGCTAGGAGCCATTGACTATGGGTCTGTGGGAGCTGCTACTGAAGCTGAGGTTCTCACAGTTACCTTCTAAAATATCCTGGAGCATTCACAATAGAGAACTTCCTTCTCTTGATACAGGAACCATATTGAACTCCAAGGGAGAAGGAAAAGGGTAAGCCTAATTATTTTTAATATTATTTTGCAAATAGCAGCTATTACTTACTGGGAACTTGCTATGTGTCTGGAATTTTATGATACACTTTAATTCTCACAGAGACCCTGTAGCAGGTACTATTGTCATCATCCCCAGTGTAGATATCAGGAAACGGAGGCTCCGGGAGGTTGAGAAACTTACCTAAGATTACACAACTAATAGAGGCAGATTAAAAGTAGAGAACTGACACATTCATTTTTATAAACCTTACATTTTTAAATTTTTGCTTTGCTTCTGTAGCTATAACATTTCCAAATGCACATGTAATTCTCTTAGATGCTTCTACTGCCTATGTGATTTGGTTACTACATAATAGTTCAAACCCTGTTTTAAATTATATTATGTAAATAATGCCTGTTTCCTCAAAAGTATGCAATACTGTAAGGAGTCATTCTTTGGCTACTGTCAAAAAGACAAGTAATAAATGTTGTTGAGATTGTGGAGAAAAGGGAACCTTTGTGCACTGTTGGTAGGAATGTGAGTTCATATAGCCCCTATGGGGAAAACAGAATAGAACTACCATCTAATTCAGCAATTATTATTTTTAAAAATGAAATCTTTATTATTCAGATTATTGCATTTGTTTCTCATTTTTCCTCTCCATAGCTCCCCTCCACCCGGCTCCCACCCCTCCTTCTACCCTTACCTCCCCACTGTTGACCTCATCCATAGGTGTATGATTTTTGTCTAGTCTTCCCCTTCACCTCCCTCATCCCTTTCCCCCTGAGAATTATCAGTCCACTCCCTTTCTGTGCTCCTGATTCTATTATATTCACTAGTTTATTCTGTTCATCATATTTTTAATTCACTTGATTTTTAGATTCACTTGTTGATAGATATGTATTTGTTGTTCATAATTTTTTTATCTTTTACTTTTTCTTCTTCCTCTTCTTAAAGGGTACCTTTCAGCATTTCATATAATACTGGTTTGGAGTTGATGAACTCCTTTAGCTTTTTCTTATCTGTGAAGCTCTTTATCTGCTCTTCAATTCTGAATGATAGCTTTGCTGGATAGAGTATTCTTGGTTGTAGGTTCTTGCTATTCATCACTTTGAATATTTCTTGCCACTCCCATCTGGCCTGCATAGTTTCTGTTGAGAAATCAGCTGACAATTGTATGGGTGCTCCCTTGTTTTTCTCTTGCTGCTTTTAATATTCTCTCTTTGTATTTTGCTCTTGGTATTATGATGTATCTTGGTGTGGTCTTCTTTGGATTCCTTTTATATGGGGTTCTGTATGCTTCCTGGACTTGTAAGTCTATTTCTTTCAGCAGATGTGGGAAATTTTTAGTCATTATTTTTTCAAATAGGTTTTCAGTATCTTGCTCTCTCTCTTCTGGCACCTCTACAATTCTGAATGTTGGTACGCTTGAAGCTGTCTCAGAGGCTCCTTACATTATCTTCACATTTTTGGATTCTTTTTTCTTCTTGATTTTTCAGTTGAGTGTTTTCTGATTCTTTATATTTCAAATTTTTGACTTGATTCTTGCCTTCCTCTAGTCTGCTGTTAGGTCTCTGTATATTTTTTATTTCAGTCAGTGTATATTTAATTTCTAGTTGGTCCTTTTTCATCTCTAGTTGGTCCTTTTTCATCTTCTCTTGGGTCTTGCTAAATTTATCCATCTTTTCTAGGATATTCTTGAAAAACCTTATAACCATGGTTTTGAACTCTATATCCAGTCATTTGTTTTCCTCCATTTCTTTTGTTTGTGATCTCTTCCTTTGTCTCTGCATTTTCACTATGCCAGGAGAACTTCTGTGTTGGATTCAGCCTTATGATATAAGACTTGCAAAACTGCAAAAGCCTCTCTGTTGAGCTTGGGATGGGTGGAGTCTCAGGGCTTAATGGACCGCCTTGCCTTCCAGTAGGCCCCACCCTCCACAGCCCCTCGGTCTCATGTGACTCTGGGTAATCACAGGAGTGGTCCCTGTGCTCACGTGCAGTGCTTCTAGACTGCTGCCTTTCCAGCTCCCCTCCGCTCTGGGACCATATGAATCTGGGTCCCCAGGGTTTCACCCAAAACTGGGGTTTAGTGGAGTTAGAAGTGGTGCAGTTGGAAGGCTCTGTCTCCCGCCCACTCATGAAAGCCAGCGGAAAATCAGCAGTTGGTCTTCTGCACGCAGTGCTGTGTGCACCACCAGACTTCTGCCCTTTTGCGAGTCCCCTAAATTTCCGTGCACTTCTGCCTTTTCACAGTCCAAACTCCCCCCATATGAGTTTCGGCTGGACCTGGGGTTCAGTGCCATAGGATAGGGGTTCAATGCAGTTGGGAGTCTCCATCTCTCTCCCACCAGAGAAAGCCACCCAGGCACTCTGGCACCTATGCTCTCTCCATGCGCGCGTCTCTGTACATCAGCTTTTTGCAGCTCCTCTGGGTCTCAGTGAGCCCCTCTCTTTCCTTCTAGTTGTAGAATTTCCACTCAGCCAGCTTTCCTGTGGTTCTGGATGCTGTCTGTTCTGTCTTTTAGTTGTAGTTTTGAAATTGTTGTGTGAGGCTGCAGTGTAGGTGTTTACCTTTGCTACCATCTTGGATTCTCTCAACCAGATTATTATGATCTCTGAACGCATAATAATCTGACCACTCAGTGAATTCATGCACTGGGCTTCTAATCTATATATTTATATATGAATTTGTGCATGGGTGGGGTCCAGCCAGCCTGGCCAGGGGGAGGGGACATGGGCTGTTGTCTGCCTCCCTGCTGGTTGAACTCCTGGTTGAAGGGACAATTTGCATATTAGCCTTTTATTATATAGGATTTACACTGAGTGGTCAGATTATTATGTGTTCAGAGATCATAATAATCTGGGCACTCAGTGTATACCCAAAGGAAATGGAATGACCATTTTGAAAAGCTATCTGCACTCTCATCTCTGCTGTAGCATTATTCACAAAAGCCGAAGTGTAGACAGATGAATGGCTGAAGAAGATTTTATATATATCTATACACACACACTCACACACACTAGGGGCCTGATGCATGAAGATTCGTGAAAGAATGGGCCTTTCTTCCCATGGCTGTCAGCACCAGATTTGCTCTGGCTTGAGCCACTTTTCAACCCTCACACTGGACCAGAGCCACCATTCCGCCTTCCCACACTGCCCAGAGGCCCAGGACAGCTGGGGTGATGTGGAAAGCCTATGCTGTTGCCATGGTGATGACACAAGTATCCCAACCCTGGCTACCTGGTGCATGCATATACAATTTAACCCGCCATCTTTGTTGAGCTAATTTGCATACTCACTCCTATTAGCTGGTGGGCATCACAAAGGTATGGTCAATTTTTATCTTTCTCTTTTATTAGTGTAGATAATATCCTATCTAAAAAAGAGGGAATATGCTAATTGACCCTCACATTGTTGCAAAGATGATGGCACCCTCAGCCAATAAGGAAGGAATATGCTAATTTCTGCCCCACCTTCAAAGATTGCTGCTCTCACAGCCACAAGATGGAGGTGCCTAGTCCCCTCAGCCTTGCTGGAGCCTTGTCACATGCCTGCCTCCAGAATCCGTCAGTCCCCTCAGCCCCAAAACTGCCCAGGCATGGCCCGAGATGCAGGAAAGCCTTAGATGGTGGCTGCCACGCCACCCAGGGCCTCCCAAGGCTCAGGTAACTAGGGCTGGTGGAGGCTTCCTCTGTCGAGAGTGGCAGCAGCAAAGGTGTGATGGGGCATTGCCTTCCCCTCCTACCACCCCTAACTGAGGGCTCCTGGACCGTGAGAGGGGGCAGGCCAGGCTGAGGGACCCCCCTCCAGTGCATGAATTTTCATGCACCAGCTTCTAGTCCTATCTAATAAAAGAGTGATATGTAAATTAACCATCACTCTGCTAAACCCACAAGCCACACCCATCAGTCATGCCCACCACGCAATCAGGAGTGAGTATACAAATTGACCCCAACCAAGATGGTTGTGGCCAGGGATCAAGCAGGAGGGAGGCTTGAGTTTCCCCCACGATGGAGGAAGCCAAACTTTCCACTCACCTTGGCTGGCCCAGGCCTCCACTCATGGCTACAAAGTTTCAATTATAGAAGATAAATAAATCCCAACATAAATGGCTGCTACCAGGGAGCAAGCAGGAGGCTTGCCTCCACTCCAGGCTACAAAGTTTCAATTATAAACAATAAATAAATCCCAGATACCAGGGCTTCTGCTTTGGTCACTGGGGAGTGTGGCAAGCCTGCAAATAACCACAGGTCCCTCACCCAGGCCACCCCACACCCCAAGGAAACCCCACCCTGATCTGAGACACCTGTCAGGGAAAACCAGCTGGCTCCCACCCATGCACCAGGTCTCTATCCTATCTAATAAAAGTAATATGCAGATTGATCATCACTCCACCACACAAGATGGCTGCCCCTATGAGGTCAAAGTTCCTGCCCCCATGTGGATACAAGATGGCCACTACAAGATGGCCATCAGGGGAGGGCAGTTGGGAGGGACCAGGCCTGCAAGAGAGGGAAGTTGATGGTGATCAAGCCTGTAGGAGAGGGTAGTTAGGGATGACCATGCCTGCAGGGGAGGGCAGTTAGGGGCAAACAGGCTGGCAGGAGAGTGGTTAGGGTGTGATCAGGCTGGCAGGGAGAAGTGGTTCATTGCAATCAGGAAGGCAGGCAGGTAAACAGTTGGGAACTAGCAGTCCTGGATTATGAGAGGGATCCCAGATTGGAGAGGGTGCAGGCTGGGCTGAGGGACAACTCCCATCCATGCATGAATTTCATGCACCAGGCTTCTAGTATATATATAAAATGTAAGAATATTATTGATTTATGAGAAGGAAAGTAAAATTCTGACCTACTGGAACCTCCATATACTCTATAAAGAAATTGCATTAAAATTGAATTCTTAGTACTTTATTTTATTTTATTGTTTAAAATATTAGAAATAGTGGTACATATATTTCCTTTTTTGCACCAGTGACCTTTCCCCAGCCTCCCCTAGCTTCTGGCACATGCCCTCATCGCTCCACCACCATTTGTGCCCATTAGTTGTGCTTATATGCATGCATACAAGTCCTTCAGTTGATCACTTTCCTTTTCTCTTCAACATTCCCCAGCCTTCCTGCAGTAATTTGATAGTCTGTTCGATGCTTCACTGCCTCTGTATCTATCTTTTTATTCATCAGGTTATAATGTTCTTTATTTTCCATAAATGAGTGAAATCATGTGGTATTTTTCTTTCATTGTCTGGCTTATTTCACTCAGCATAATGCTCTCCAGATCCATCCATGCTGCTCCAAATAGTAAGAATTCCTTACTTTTTATAGCAGCATAGTATTCCATTGTGTAGATGTACCATAGTTTTCTAATCCACTCATCTGCTGATGGGCACTTAGGCTGTTTCCAAATCTTAGCTATGGTGAATTGAGCTGCTATGAACATAGGGGTGCATATATCCTTTCTGATTGGAGTTTCTAGTTTCTTGAGATATAGTCTTAGAAGTGGGATTACTGGGTCAAATGGAAGTTCCATTTTTAGTTTTTTGAGGAAGCTTCATAGTGTTCTCTACAGTGTCTGCACCAGTCTGCATTCCCACCAGCAGTGCACCAGGGTTCCTTTTTCTCTGAATCCTCGCCAGCACTTGTCATTTGTTGATTTGTTGATGATTGTCATTCTGACAGGTGTGATATGGTATTGCATTGTAGTTTTGATTTGCATCTCTCAAATAATTAGTAACTTTGAACATGTTTTCATATGTGTCTTGGGCCTTATTTCTGTCTTCTTTCAAAAAGCATCTATTTAGGTCCTTTGCCCATTTTTCTATTGGATCATTTCTCTTCCTTTTATTAAGTTGTATGAGTTCCCTGTAAATGTTGGAGATTAAACCTTATCATTGATCTCATTGGCAAATATGTTCTCCCATGCAGTGGGCTTTCTTGTTGTTTTATTGATGGTTTACTTTGCTGTGCAAAAGCTTTTTATTTTGATGTTGTCCCATTTGTTTATTTTCTCTTAATTTCTATTGTCCTATGTGGATTTCTCTAGTATTTTTATAGTTTCCATTCTTATGTTTAAGTTCTTTATACATTTTGAGTTTATTTTTGTGTGTGGTGTACGTTGGTGGTTCAGTTTTATTGTTTTGCTCATATCTGTCCAATTTTCCCAACACCATTTATTGAAGAGACTGTCTCAACTCCATTGTATGTTCATGCCTTCTTTGTCAAATATTAACTGAGCATAGTGGTTTGGGTCAATATCTGGGTTCTCTATTCTATTCCATTAATCTATAGGTCTGTTCTTGTGCCAGTACCATGCTGTTTTTAGAACAGTGGCTTTGTAATACAGCTTAAAATCTGGTATTGAGATCCCACCTACTTCTTCTTCTTTGTCACCTTCTTAATACTTTAAAAGGAGTATTGTCTGAATGCTTTAAAAGGGCTGATATATAAATGTGAAAAATGATGTGAAAATTAATGTAAAGATTGATACTGTTGTTTGCTATAATAAATTGTTATTTGTTTCAAATTCTGTGCAATGTGTAAATCCTTTTGTTTTTAATTTGGATCAGCTAGCTGAATATGCAGAGTTCTGGCACTAGGTGTCAGCAAAATATTAAATTAGAATCATCCATCTCTGCTTTTTCTTTATTTTCAAAGTTTTTATAACAATAAAAACATATTTCCTGGATTTTAAGCTAAAGAAGACAACACACTTCCTTGTTGCTGTAACATCAGTGGGAGAAAGACTATTGTTGCTTTTTGAAGTGGACTCCTTAAAGAGATCAGCATTGCTCAAGGAATTGTCTTGGTTTGACCTTCAGCTTTGAATGGTCTAGAATTCAATTTTGTGTCACGCAGAAAGCTGAGTGATTAGAAGTTGGCAGGTGAAGGTGGAGGAGTGAGTCCACTGCAGTAACCAGTTCCTCAAAGTGTACATGCAAAATTATTTTACACAGATAAATCTAATTTTGAAGCTGATTGCAGCACTTGTGTTAACTCAGTGAATGATCTTCCCATGGGGGAAAGGTAAACAAAATTACCTTAAGGGATTACTTTGAGAGCCTAAGGAGTTGGCTGGTCCTAACATACTATTTTCTATATTTAGCGTATCATTGCTTTTCCTTTTAATCTCCAGAACTGTACCACCATCCACCATTTATGGAAAACAGAACTTTGGATGTCGTCCTCAACTCTTCCTTCATTCTAGCTTTCCATAACCAAACAACTACCAAGTCCTACCAAATTTATCTCCCTAATATTTCTTATATCTGTCTCATTCTATGCCTGCTTCTGCTGCAGTCTTAAAAGTCTCCAAAAATGGCACTTCTGGCTTTCCAGTGGCTCAGGCCAAACCCTTGCAGTTATCCATGAGTCTTCTGTTTCTCTCATGTCCCATCTGATCCATGTGGAGAAACAGAAGGCCTATCTTCATAATTCAGTTGACCCTTGGATTTGAACTGTATGGGTCCACTTATATGCGGGTATTTTTTTTCTCTCTCTCTTTTTAAATAAATATGTGTGCCATTCTCAATCTTTGGTCTGGAGCCTGTGGATGCTAAAGGTCAGTTAAATGCAATGATTGATGCCAATTTACATAGGGTATTTGAACGTATGTGGATTTGGGAATCTGAGAAGTGGTCCTGAAACCAATCTCTAACAGATACTGAGGGACAACTTAAATTTGGGGAGAGACAAAGCTTATACTTACTTTTCAACTGTCCGGGTGTTAGCTCCCCCTTACTTCCATGTGGCTAACGGGTCAACTGTATATCCAAAATTTGATCACTTCTTAGCCCCTCCACTGCAATGAATCTGGTTCAAGAAACTATTTTCACTTACTTGGACTATAGCTGTAATATCCTAGCTGCTCTTGCTTACTGCTACACTACTGCCTATTAAGTGGTGTCTTTTCAACACAGTAGCCAGAGTAATCCTTTTATAGCCACAAAACCCTCCAGTGATTTGCTCAAAGTAAAGGCAAAGTTCTTACAGTTGTCTAGAAGGATATGGTTAAATACTAGAGAACCCTTTGGTATAAAATGCTATTTAAAAAAAAACCTGTGCATACATTTAAATTATAACCAATAGCTTGTCAGAATTAACTCCAAATATATGAGAAATATTATCCTCTTTACTCATGGTTTTAGGTCTGGACCTTGCTATGTAAATATACATAAAACAATATGATAGAAAATATATTTAACTGGAAATAATCTCTATTACTGATAATTGTGGTCCTTCTGTCCCAAGGCTGAGCAGAGTTCCATCTTGTCTGGGTCTATAGTTGTCCCATCTACTTATACAAACAAAATAAGAGCTTGCTGAAAGATCAAGTTTTATATGCATTTTTAAAAAAATGATGGGGCAGGGGCTCTGGCTGCTGAGAGGGAGGTATACGTTGGAAACCCAGAGTCTAGGCCACGAACCTTTAAAAAAAGTTTTAGATGCATTTAAAAAATTATTAAAGGCTATAACACTTCCATTTCAACTTGTAAAAAAAAATTATCTAGAAGGCCCTACATGATCTGGCTCCTCCAAATGATACCAGCCTTTGTGGTTACTGTGCCATTTGTCTGGAAAGTTCTTTCCTCACATGCACATTGTTTCCTTCTTTTCCTTAGGTCTTGTACTCATAATCTGCTTCTGTAGCAAGACTACTCAATATAAAATTGCATCCCCTTAATAAAGTGCCTTCAATCCCTCTTGTTTCATTTTTTTTTTGTTTGTTCTTGAAAGCACTTATCCTCTTCTAATACACTATATGCTTTAACTTGGAATTTTATTTAATATATTTCCCTATGAGGACAGAGATTATTGATAGTTTTGTTCACTGCATATCCCAGTACCTAGAACAGTGCCAACAATATACTGTTAAGAAGTGATGTATTGATTAAACTGCTTATGCTATTCTATACATATGATATTTCTTTTCCATGTGTCTCTTTTTATGTTATTACTTCTGCCCAGAAGGCTTTTCACTCCTTATTTTTCCTATGGATTTCTTGTCAGCATTATTTTTAGAAAATATTTAGTAAGATATAATTCACATCACGTAGTTCACCCATATAAAATGTACAATTTAATGTTATTTATTATATTCACAAAGTTGTACAGCTATCACCACAGTCAAATATAGAACCTCTTTATCACCTTGAAAAGAAACCCTTTAGTTGCTGCCCAACTATCCTCCTATTTTCCCCATTGCTAAGCAATCGCCAATCTGCTTTATGTCTCTATAGATTTACCTATCTGGGCATTAATTATAAATAGAATCATATAATAAGTGGTCTTTTGTGACTGTCTTTTTTCACTCAACATAATCTTTTCAAGGCTCATCCATGTGGTAACATTTATATCAGTACTTCTTTCCTTTTCATGGCCAAATAATATCCTTGTATTGATATACTACATTTTGTTTGTCCATTCATAAATTAATGGACATTTGGATTATTTCCACCTTTTTTGTATTATAAATAATGCCGTTATAAACACCTGTGTTCATGTTTTTTTGTGTGGACATACACTGTATTTTCATTTCTCTTGAGTATATATAGGAGTAGAATTGTTGTGTCATATGATCACTACATGTAACTATTTAAAAAACTATTAGACTCTTTTCCAAGTGTCTGTGCCATTTTACATTCACATGAGCAGTATATAAGTGTTCTAGTTTCTCCTCATCCCCTTCAACATTTGTCACTGTCTGACATTTTTATTCTAGCCATCCTAGTAGGCATGATATGGTATCTTCTCATTTTGATTTGTATTTTCCTGGTGGCTAATGATGTTTCCATGTGCTTATCAGTCATTTATATATCTTATTTGGAGAAATGTTTATTGAGATACTTTTTTCATTTTCAAATTTCATTATTGGTATTTTTATTATTGAGTTGTTAATAGTTCCTTATGTGTTCCAGATACAAGCTTCTTCACAACATATGAATTGCAAATATGATCTCTTATTCTATAGGTTATCTTTCTACTTTCTTTATTTTTCCTTTTTATTGAATTTATTAGAGTGACATGGGTTAAGAAAATTATATAGGTTTCATGTGCAGAATTTCAAAACATATCATATACACACTATGTTGTGTGTTCACCACCCCAAGTGAAGTTTCCTTCCATCACCATTCATCCCCCCTATACCCTCCTCTACCTTCCCCTGCCTCTACTACCCCTGGAAATCACCACACTGCTTTCCGTGTCCATGAGTTTTTTTTCCTCTTTTTTGCCCAATCCCTCTAACCCCAAAACACAGCCCCCACAGCCTACACAGCTTTCAGCCTTATTTCTATCTATGAGTCTGTCTTTATTTTGCTTGTTCATCAAGATTTGGAAACAGTTCAAGTGTCCATAAGTAAAGGAATGGATAAAAAGTCGTGGTACATTTACACAATGGAATACTACTCAGCCATAAAAATAAGGAAAACTTACCCTTTGTGACAGGATGGATGGACCTGGAAAGCATTATGCCAAGTGAAATGAGCCAATCAGAGAAAGGCAAGTATCATATAATTTTACCGAAATGTGGATCTAATGAACAAAATTATCTACTCTCTTGATAGTTTCTTTTGAACTGTCAAAGTTTTTATTTATCTATATTTTCTTTGTTTGCTTGTGCTTCTGGTATCATACCTAAGAATGCTTTACCAAATCCAAGGTCATGAAGATTTAACCTATGTTTTTCTCTAAGAGTTTTATAGTTTTATCTCTTCTAATTAGGTCTTTGACCCATTTTGAGTAAATTTTTATATAGTGTGAGTCAAAGATCCTATTTTATTCTTCTGCATGTGGTGAACGAGTTGTTCCAGCACAATTTGTTGAAAAGACTAACATGATCATAATGGCCAGTTTGCTGAAAAAGATATGACAAGATGATCCAATGGTTCTCAAAGTGTCATCACCATAGCAGTAGCATTATTTCTTAGAAATGTAAAGTCTCAGATCCCAAGGCAGATTTACTGAATCAGAAACTCAATGGGTGGGTGCAGCAATCTATGTGGTAATAAGCTCCCCAGTGGATTCTGATGCAAGATCAAGTTTGAGAACCATTGCAAGTCAAATCAACTGATGAAGCACATGTACTTAATGAGTATCTATTTTATGCCTCATCTCCATTTTCCCCTTACACTGGACAGGCCATGAAGTGCTAATGATTCAACTTCTTGAACATTTCCTGCATCCATTTGCCTTCCCCTTTTCTGAGGTTCTCATCTTAGTTAAGGTTCTCATCACCTCACACTGCAAGGCCCTCCTTATTCTCTTCTCCACCTCTAGCATTGTCTCTTCCAGGTCAACCCAAGATTCCTGGAATATTGTTCTGAAAAACTACTTTGTACGTGTCAGTCAGTGTCCTACTGAAAAAATAAGTAATAATGGCTTCATGCTTCCAAGATGAAACACACATTCTTCAATTGGGCATTTGAAGATCTCCTTAATCTGGCTCAAAACTGACTTTAAAATTTTTTTCATTTATATATCCTCTACAGGAACACCCCATATATTTAAATTATTCCTTACATATACCATGAGAAGTTTTGCTTCTCTACTCTTCACTTTTCCAACTCCTCCTATCCTGTACTCACCACCTCTCCCACTTAACCCCTCTTTATCCCCTGGGATTTAGCTTAGATGTCTTCTTGTGAATGCTATATCCATTTGTGGCTAGGGTTCAAGGTCTGAGAAGGGGCTGCACACAAATGGATACACTAGACAAGAAATATAAATTTAGAAGACATGGGGGAGCCAGATGGATAACTTCCCTCTCATGGAGAAGCTCTCAGAAACCCCAGACCCATCATCTTTTATTTACTTGAATACACATTTGCCTTTTAGGAATGCAAACAGGCATGTCAAAGGTAAAGTTTGGTAACCAGGAAAAGGATTATCAGGTTAGGGGATTGCCTTCAGCCATTTGGCCAGCAACAGGGAAATATAATGCTGATTTTTAGCCCTGCTGAATATCAAAATCCATCAGCCTTCTGACTTGCATTTATATGAACTGCTGTTGGTCTTTGCCTCCAGCATTTTCTCTTTCAAAATGTCTTCCTGGTGCTTCAGAAAAGGTTAGGTGTTCCATCTCTGTGATCCCATACAACACTGTACTTTCACACTGTATTTTAATTGTGTGTTTGTCTGTCTCCTCCACTAATGGGTAAAGTCCCCAATGGCAGCAACCTTGTTCATTAACTCAACAAATATTTATTGAATATTACTCTGTGCCAGGTCTGTATCCCCAGCATCTAGGAGGCACTAAAAAATTTTAATTGATTAAAATGAGATTCATCCTTGCCCCTCCAGCCTTGCTCTATAAACCATGAGGTAGGATGGGAATGCATTTTTGGACATTTAAGATGACATCCAAGGGCAAGTAAGTGGTTTAAAAGATGCAAGAGCCATGGATATAATAACAAAAGGAAGAAAACTTGTACTCATTTCATACAGTGTGCCAGGTACCTTATTGAAAAGAAGCCCTTTATTTTCTCCCTCTCTAACTATTATGTTAATTTGCAAACTAAAATTAAATTTGTGCAAATAAAGAGGATTTAGCTTGAAAAAGTATATCCTTTTTGGCACATATTTGTGTATCAGAAAAGATGAGTGTTTCATATTAAGATTGGGAAAAGATCTTTTTGATGTGAACTTGATTCCACTATTCATAATTTATAGGCAGATTATAAGTCTTTCCCCTCAGTTCTTACTCTACCCTTCCCTTTATCTAATCCTAATTAATTAACTAAAAATTAACTACATTAATTGGAAAAGCATCTGACATAGGAAAAGGTATCAATAAGTTAAAGTGGGGATTCCACGTTTTCAAATAACCTGGAAATTTCAGCATTCCTCAGAGTGATCAGGAAAGACTGTACTATCAACAGGATTCTAGATTCATCTATGGTTAAGGTAAAAGTTTCTAAACAAGAGACTGTGGATCCTTAAGGACTTGCAAATCCACATAAAAAAGAAACCTTGTCTGTGCACAATAAGTAAATCTAATATATGCATATAATTTTAATTTTTAAAAAAATATATTTTATTGATTTTTTACAGAGAGGAAGGGAGAGAGATAGAAAGTTAGAAACATCGATGAGAGAGAGACATCGATCAGCCGCCTCCTGCACGCCCCACAGTGGAGATGTGTCCGCAAGCAAGGTACATGCCCCCGACCGGAATCGAACCTGGGACCTTTCAGTCCGCAGGCCGACGCTCTATCCACTGAGCCAAACCGGTCTCGGCTAATTTTAATTTTTTATTGTTGACATTATTACAGTTGTTCCCCATTTCCCTCCCCTTTGCTACCCTATAACCAGCCCTCACTCCCACCCAGGCCTTTGCCACATTATTGTCTGTGTCCATGGACTATACATATATGCATATATGTTTTTTGGTCAATCTCTTCCATGCTATTTTAATGAATAAAATGGAAATTCATGTGCTTTTACAAATAAGTTTTATTTTTTCTTATTACTAAAGTAATACATGTTAATTGTAGAAAACTATATATTTCAAAGGAAAGAACACAAAGTTCACTTAAAATTCTACTACCCAGAGGTAACCACAGTTAGATATATTTTAAATAAACTTTTATTTAAAATACATTTAGATTACAGAAAAACTGTGAAGATTGTACAGTTTCCTTACAACACATACCCATTTCTCTATTATTAACATCTTGCATTAGTATGGTACACTTGTTATAATTAATTAATCAATATTGATTCATTATTATTAATAGAAGTGCAAATTTATTTAAATTTTCTTAGTTTTTGCCTAATGTCCTTTTTCTTTAAAAAATGTTTTTATTGATTTTTTTTTAAGAAAGAAAGGAAGGAAGAGAGATAGATAAAAACATCAATGAGAGAGACCTCAATTGACTGCCTCCTACACAGCCCCCACTGCAGAATGAGCCCACAACCCAAACATGTGCCCTGACCAAGAATCAAATCAGGGAGCTCTTGGTTTATGGGTCGATGCTCAATCATAGACCTACACTAGCCCGACTGCCTAATGTCCTTTTTTCTGTTCCAGGATTCCATCCATTATATTTAGTTACCACATTACATTAATTTTTTAAAAATATATTTTATTGATTTTTTACAGATATGGATAGAGAGTTAAGAAACATCAATGAGAGTGAGAGACATTGATCAGCTGCCTCCTGCACGCCCCCTACTGGAGATGTGCCCTCAACCAAAGTACATGCCCTTAACCAGAATCAAACCTGGGACCTTTCACTCCACAGGCCGATGCTCTATCCACTGAGCCAAACCGGTTTTGGCTACATTAATTTTAAAAAAATATTTATTAAGTTGATTGGGGTGACATTGGTCAACACGAACATATAGGTTTCAGGTGTGGGTTTCTATGTTACAAGATCTGTATACTACACCATGTGCCTACCATCCAAAGTCAAATCTTGTGTCATCTTATATTAGGATAACCTTCTCTCTTCACCCCCTTCCCTCTGGCAATCACCACACTACTATTTGTGTTCCTAACTTTCAGTTTTATATCCCACATATGAGTGAAATCATATACTTCTTAGCTTTTTCTGACATTTCAATTAGCATAATGTTCTCAAGGTCCATCCATGTTGTTGCAAATGTCACTATTTCATACTTTCTTATGGCTAAGTAGATCTTATGGTCCCTTTAGCTGTGACAGTTCATGACTTTTTTTGTTTTTGATGACATTAAAAGTTTTAAGGAGTACTGGTATTTGTAGAATGTCCCTTAGTGGGATTTACCTAATGATTTTATTTTGGTGAGGAGGAAAACCACAGAAATAAAGTGCCATTTTCATCACACCATATCAAGGGTACTACATTTAAGATATATCTAAATCTAGATCTAAATATTTAATTATATTGTACATACTATTTTATATCATGCTTTTTTCATATAAATGTCTATTACGAAACCCTTCCATGTCATTAAGAGAAGTATATGAATATCTATAAGTTCATTTTTAAATTTTAATGACTTCAAAGGAACATTTTATCCCATAGTTTTCTTCAAAAGATAGATTCCCTGGCCTAGCCAGCATTGCTCAGTGGTTGAGCATCCACCTATGCATTAGGAGATCCTTGATTCAATTCCTGATCAGGGGACATGACTGGGTTGTGGGCAATCCCCAGTGGGGGGCATACAGGAGGCAGCTAATAAATATTGATGTTTCTCTCTCATTGATGTTTCTATCTCTCTCTTTTTCCATTCCTCTCTCTATAAAATCAATGAAAACATATTTAAAAAAGATGAATTCTATTACATAGAAGATAGTGAAACTTGTTTACATTATACATGGGTTTTAATTGAAGAATTTGCTTCCTCTGTTCTGGTATTGCACATCAAGGGCTAATTTTCATACACTCTTTGAAGTTTTCTTGGAGTCAGTGAGATATGATCAGGTAAAAGAAAAATATAGAGGTTGGACTAGGTAGGGAATTAAGAAAAGCAGTGGGAGAATCCAATTCAGTCACTACCTGGGGTGGTATCAGAATTGAAGTTAAATCTATGATTAAAATTAATTCTTGTATCTAAAAAAATAAACTTCTCATGAATTCGAAAATGACCCCAAACAATTAGCTAATTTGGGCTTTGGAGTAACATTTCATTAAATATTAATATTTTGTTCTTCTAGTTGGACATTTGCCTAATATAATCATAATATAATGATATCATTGAAACTAACTTTGTGGTTGAACACAATCTCATATTTTAGGTGTTACTGCGAATTGGATGATATTTACTTACTATTTCATATGGGCTGAACTAAACTAACTGCATTGTTTGTTTACATTTAGATCTGCTTATATTGATCCAAACAAATATGTCATTATTGTCTGCTAACATTATTATTTAAATGAAATGAAGTGTGTGTTTTAAAAAATTCTTTATTGTTGAAAGTATTACTATGTCTCCTTCCCCCCGCCCATAGATATCTCCCAGCCCGCCCACACCCCACAGCACAGGCCCTGATCCCCATATTGTCTGTGTCCATTGTTTATGCTTATGTGCATGCACATAGGTCCTTTGGTTGATCTGTTAAGTATGCATTTTTTATATTTTTAAATTTATTTCAGAGACAAAGGGAGAGGGAAAGGTGGAAACATCAATGATGAGAAAGAATCATTGATTGACTGCCTCCAGCATACCACCTACTGGGGATCAAGCCTGCAATCCAGACATGTGCCTGGATCAAGAATTGAACCATGACTTCCTGGTCCATAGGTAGACACTCAACCACTGAGCAACACAGCCTGGGCAAAGTGTGTATTTTTATGAATAATTTTGTTTATATTGTTAAGTATTTAAGACTGACTGGGGAGGTTAAATAGAGCATCAACTGATTTTTTGCCTATACATCAAAGAAAGTACATATGTAGTAACATGCTAAGAAATGAGGGGCACAGGGGCTTGGATTGGGACCATTATACTAAAATGTGATTTATTTGCAGCATTAAATCAGAAATCAAAGGAGTTGCTGAAATAAGATTATCAACCCACACATGATGTCCAAAGTTCAGGAGATCTTACCAGTAGTTTATTCATTCAAATGTGACTGCAACTGATTTAGAAGTATGAAGGTCTCAGTTTGAAAACCTGCTCCTAAACTAGTACATCAACTCCCTATGTAACCCACACTCATCACTTTCCCTTCATGAGTCTCAATTCCCTAAAGCTCTTTCTAGCTCTAATAAACACTCTATGAATTGGTGAACAAAAAAGGGGTTCTGTAATAAAACTGAAAAGTCCGGTGACAGTAACCTCACAGTGTGATCTGATCAAAAATTGCTAACTGAGCAGGTGGTGAGTAGTCATGCTGCTGGCATATAACTTTTAGTAAAAGGTTTCTTTTTGTATTAAGCAAGCCCTATTCATTGTTCCTGTCTTAGACAAATGTCATTTAAGAGGCAAATGAAAAAGTAAGACAAGAACATTGTCCATTGTGCATCTCTGTTAACATATATTTGAAATGACAGAGTAATCTCCTTTTTTCAGATCTCTTGCAAGTCTTAACCACCCTCTCAGGAGCACATAATCTTATTAACTAGCCTGTAATCCAATTCCCACCTGCTCTTCTCCAATCTTCATTTGATCTTCCTTAACTTTCCTCCTTAATTTCAGATGCATAAAAGAAATTGAAAAACTGCCTTTCTACAGAGCATTGGATATCTTGCTTCCTGGCAGTTGTTGTCAGTTTGAGTCACATTCATTCTTATGAAAATTCTCTACAAATTTAGGTGTTTCTTACATTGATAAATCTATTATTCTACTCAGTGTGAGGCACTATGCTGGGTACTTTGCGAGAGCCAAAGTTGTATAAGACACTGCTCATGTTCTTAAAAATCAAAGTAAGAAGATGAATGGCTCCAGGAACATTTACCAACAGGACTGAAGAAGGTCACAAATACCAAGGTAGAAATAGAGTACGTAAGTATAGTGACACAACCCCAACAATGAAACAAGGCTATGACATTTGTTTTAGTTTCAACTCTATCCACTCTTATAAATATCTACCTATACACTTCTAATATAATGTGATAACAGTGATTTAAAAACAAAAATACCATAACTTAGGCATGTGTGTAGTATTTGAATAATATCTTTATAAAATTATTCAAAGATACTTGGTAACTGCCTTCATAGCCTGTTGTACATGTTCAGATTACTCAGTTGGAATAGATCCTAGTCACTGGGGAATAAATGAAGTGAAATTAAGCTGGTTGGGAATAGCCACATGTCATTTAAGAGCCAAATCAAATGGATAAGACAAATAAGTGATAGAGGTAGGCCCTACATTTTGAATTAAAAAATTAAATATGACGATTAAGAAATGAGATTAGGTTTCTTGAGAGCCTTGTAATTGGCTCTGAAAGTAATTCTTATTTCCAGAGATGTTTTTAGTATCACAAGAATAAATAGATGTTCTCCAAGGGGAAGTACTTCAGAAGGCAATAGTGCATAGTTATTTTCATACTTAGGATTTTGAGGTTTGTTTAGTTAGAAATACCAGCTATGTTATTAACAATGAACCAATCCTTATTATATTTTTGGGAGAAATAATATCTTTCAAGTCTAAAGGAAAAAAATTTAAGGTAACATTTACTGAATCTTCCCTCCACTCAGCCATCCAGTAAATGCTAGATGATTGAACTAGATCACTCCTACAGCAATCCCATATGAAGTAGGCATCATTTCTCCCATATTATAGATGCAAAACTAAGGTTCAGGAAAGTTAAGAGGCACATCAATAGAAATCAGGGTCTTCCTTCAAGTTTGCCAAGAATCATAAAGGAAACCTCCTCCCTAGTGCATTTTAGAAGTGTTTGCATGGTAGTTAGCAATGTATGTAACAGTAAAATTTACCTTCTCCTTTTTTTAAAGTTGATATTTATTTTTTAAATAAATCTTTATTGTTCAGATTATTACAGATTTTCCTCTTTTTCCCTCCATAGCTCCCCTCCACCTGATTCCCCCACCCAACTCCACACCTTTACCCCCCCCTGTCCTCATCCATAGGTATAAGATTTTTGTCAAATCTCTTCCCACATCCCTCATGGCTCCTTCCCCCTGAGAATTGTCAGTTCACTCCCTTTCTATGCCCCTGATTCTATTACATTAACCAGTTTATTCTGTTCATCAGATTTTTAAAAATTTAATAAATCTTCATTGTTCAGATTACAATTGTTCCTCTTTCCCCCACCCATAGCTCCCCTCCACCTGGTTCCTATCCCACCCTCTGCCTTTACTCCCCCTTCCACTGTCCTCATCCATAGGTGTACTATTTTTGTCCAGTCTCTTCCCACACCCCCACACCCCTTCATCCCCGAGAATTGTCAGTCCACTCCCTTTCTATGCCCCTGATTATATTATATTCACCAGTTCATTGTGTTCATCAGTTTTAATTCACTAGATTTTTAGATTCACTTGTTGATATATATGTATTTATTGTTCATAATTTTTATCTTTAACCTTTTCTTCCTCTTCTTAATTAATACCTTTCAGCATTTCATATAATACTGGTTTGGTGTTGATGACTTCCTTTAGCTTTTTCTTATCTGTGAAGCTTTTTATCTGACCTTCAGTTCTGAATGATAGCTTTGCTGGGTAGAGTAATCTTAGTTGTAAGTTCTTGCTATTCATCACTTTGAATATTTCTTGCCACTCCTGTTTGGCCTGCATAGTTTCTGTTGAAAAATCAGCTGACAGTGGAATGAGTGCTCCCCTGTAGGTAATTAACTGTTTTTCTCTTGCTGATTTTAATATTCTCTCTTTTGATATTTGCTCTTGGCATTTTAATTATTACGTGTCTTGGGGTGGTCCTCTTTGGATTCCTTTTGTTTGGGGTTCTGTGCACTTCCTGGATTTGAAGTCTATTTCTTTCAATAGAAGTATTCTGTCATTATTTCTTCAAATAGGTTTTCAGTATCTTGCTCTCTCTCTTCTTCTTACACCCATAATTCAGATGTTGGTATGCTTGACGTTGTCCCAGAGGCTCCTTACACTATCTTCAAATTTTTGGATTCTTTTTTCTTTTTGTTTTTCCAGTTGAGTGTTTATTGTGTCTTTGCATTTCAAATCTTTGACTTGATTCTTGCGGTCCTCTAGTCTGCTGTTAGGTCTCTATATAATATTTTTTATTTCAGTCAGTGTATGTTTAATTTCTAGTTGGTCATTTTTCATATCCTCGAGGGTCTCAATAAAGTTATCAGCTTTTTCTAGGAAATTCTTGAAAAACCTTATAACCGTGGTTTTGACCTCATTATCCAGTTTGCTTTCCTCCATTTCTTTCATTTGTAATCTGTTTCTTTGTCTCTGCATTTTTGCTGCTTTCCTGAGTTAGTAGAGTAGCTTTGTGCACTAGATGTCCTATAGGGCCCAGTGGCTCAGCCTCCCCAGTTATCTGAGGTGGACACTCTTGGTGCACCCCTTTGTGGACTGTGTACACAGCATTGTTGTAGTTAAGTCTTGATTGTTGTTGGTATAACTGGGAGAAATTGACCTCCAGACCAATTTGTTGTGAGGATCAACTGTGTCTTCTGTGCTGGAGACACCTTTATGAGACAAGATTTGCAAAATTGCCAAAGCCTCTTTGCTCAGCTTGGATGGGGTGGATTCTCAGGGCTGAGCAGACAGCCTTGGCTTCCCATCAGCCCTGCCCTATGAAGCCCCTGAGTCTCAGTGTCCCTTGGTAATTGCTGCAAGCACCTCTGAGTGAAAGCCACCCTTGAGTTTTGCCCACTGCCAGACAGTCCAGTTTCTCACCAAATGATTCTGGGTTCCCAGAGTCTCACCCGGAACTGGAGTGCAGTGCATTCAGGAGCTTTGTCTCGCTCCCACTTGAGAAAGCCAGCCGTGCACTCATCATTCAGTCCTCTCCGCACGCGTGCACCTCTGAACTTCTGCCTTCCGCAGGTACCCTGAGTCTCAAAATGCTTTTCTCTTTTCCTGACAGTCCAGATACCCCCTGAATGAGTCTAGGTTCCCAGAGTCTCACCAGGGACTGGAGTTCAGTGCAGTTGGGAGCTTCCATTTCCCTCCCGCTTGAGAAAGCCAGCCACACACTCAGCTGCCAGTCCTCTTCACACTTGCATCTCCCTACCTGTGCCTTTCGAAGCACCTCTGAGTCTCAGTGTGCTTTTCTCTATCCTTCTAGTTGTAGAATTTCCACTCAGCCAGCCTTTATGTGGTTCTGGATGATGTCCCTTTTGTCTTTTAGTTGTTGTTTTGAAATTGTTGTGTGAGACAGCAGTTTAGGTATTTATCTATGCCACCATCTTGGTTTCTCTCTACTTTTTCCTTTTTGATGTTTCAATGCTATTTTAACCAACCAGAGTACACCATTGCTTTCATATATCCTGCCAGACATTGATATAATAAAAATAAAATTTTATTGATTTGATACTTGTTTCTCAACAATATTCCTATCAAATTTATCAGTTATCTATGAAATGGTTTCCCCTCTTTTGTTGTTTGGCTTGTTTGTTTTACTGAGCTCAAGTCTTTTTAACCATAGTGTATATTCACGTTGGCTCCTGATAAAAGTTATTTTAAATACACTGAGTGACCAGATTATTATGATCTCTGAACGCATAATAATCTGGCCACTAAGTATGTGTGTGTGTGTGTGTGTGTGTGTGTGTGTGTGTGTGTGTGTGTGTATATATATATATATATATATATATATATATATATATATATATGTATTAGAGGTCCAGTGCATGAATTTGTGCATGAGTGAGGTAGAGCCAGCCTAGCTGGGGGGAGGGGACATGGGCAGTTGGACAGCCTGCCTGCTGGTTGAACTCCTGGATGAGGGGACAATTTGCATATTAGTCTTTCATTATATAGGATAACACTGAGTGGCCAGATTATTATGTGTTCAGAGATCATAATAATTTGGCCACTAAATATAGTTTCAAAGTTTCTAAATTTATTTTTATAGCCAAGAAAAATAGTACCTTCCAAACCCAGACTATGTAGCTAATTATGCTAAATCTGTATTCTTATCTTTCATGTAGGGATAAAAATGCTTGCCTTACCTTCTCTCTCAGGATGGAGGGACAATCCAAATACAGTCATGTATTTGAATGGACATTAAATAAGTATAATACATGATATAAATGCATGATATTGTTTTTACACATCATTGTGTGATTGGATAAACACTAAAGCAATGTGGATTTGCATGTAACTTGATATAGGTGCTGGGCTGGCTCCAAAGACAGATTTCTTTCTTTGTCCTAGCTCCTGAAAACAGACAGTAGTCATATATTACTAAAGGCCAGGACCTGAAAGATCGCCTTTGGACAATTAAGCATGGCATGGTCAAAAACATGCAATTATTCTTTGCAACATATATAAATATTGAATCATTATGTTGGAACTAAGATAATGTTATATGTTAACTAATGCCCTGGTGCACGTGTCCATGCACATTGAAAAGAAATTAATTAGAAGGTGATTGGTGGGACAGAACTTGGCAAGATGGGCTGTACATGCACTAGAGCCAATTTTCCTTGGTCCCTCCCCAGCCAGCCACACCTAGGGCTATGGCTTGAAAGGTGTCTGCAGAGTGAAGGGAGTTCCTCGAGCAAGTGTGGTCCCTCAGCCTGGCCTGCAGGGATCAAACCAAAACTGGATCTCCAACATCCCAGGAGGGGTCCCAGATTGTGAGAATGCAGTTCTTGGGTGACACATCTCAGAATTGGGCTTTTTACTCTCTGATCCTGGTGTGTGTCACCTAAGAACTGTCACTGCCACATCACCACAGTTCAGCAGCTCCTACATTGAGAATCTGCCCCCTTGAGCCTCCGCAGGTGTGATTTTTTAACTCTGGACACCACAGCCACGCCTCTCCAGGGTGTAGGCCGCTGAAACACATCACCCCAGCCGACAGACGGGTCCTTGGTGCCACTGTGTATCCCTGCTGGGCACCCGTGATCTCAATTAAGGGTGCAAAACAGCAAAAATAGGGACACTCCTCTCCATGGCTGCCAACTTCTAGACACAACAGTTGTGCTGCTCAAGCTCACAGATCTACATCAAGAGAATCCAAATAGCTCAAGTAGGAACCTACAATAAATTAAGAAACACAGGAGAACTGAGAGAATACACCAGTAGCACCATCTCCCCCAAAAAACTTGAGTAGTAAAGCAATTGGAACTACAACTGAAACATTACAGGAAAACATGGGAAGACATAAAAGCAACCCCCCAAAAAAAGAAAAAGAAGAATCACCAGAATAGGAGTTGAAATTGAAGTGACCAGCCTTTCAGAGAAACAATTCAGAGTAATGGTTTGAAGGATGTTTAAACGGATGGAAGACAAATACACACAACTCAATGACAACATCACACAACTCAATGAGAACTATAAGGAGCTGAATGAGAATGTCACCACCATGGCACGAAACCAAGATGAGATGAAGAACAACATAGCTGAAATAAGGAACACAATGGAAGGCCTAAACAGTAGACTAGAAGAGGCTGAGGACCACATCAGCAAATTAGAAGACAAGGTAGGAAAAAACACACAAACACAGCAATAACTGGAAAAAAGACTTAAAAAACAAGAAGAGAACCTAAGGGAGCTTTGGGACAACAAAAAATGAAAAAACATACACTTAATTGGTATACCAGAAGAAGTGGAAGTAAAGCAAGGAAGAGAAAACCTATTTGAAGAAATAATGACAAAACATTTCCCTGATATTGGTAATGAAAAAAATATGAAAGCCCAAGAAGTACACAGAGTCTCAAACAAGCTGAACCCCAAAAAACCGACACCAAGATACATCATAATTAAATTGGGGAACACTAACGACAAAGTAAGAATCTTAAAGGCTGCCAGAGAGAGACAGAAAGTTACCTTCAAGGGATCTCCTATTAGAATATCAACTTATTTATCAACAGAAACACACCAGGCCAGAAGAGAATGGAATGAAATATATAAAATGACACAAAACAAGGGTCTGAACCCAAAAATATTGTACCCAGCAAGGCTTCATTCAAAATTAAAGGTGGAATCAGGAGCTTTACAGACAAGAAAGGGCTAAGAGAGTTTATCACTACCAAGACAACAATGCAAGAAATGCTAAAGGGACTGCTGTAAAAAGAAGAAAGAGAAAAAAAACACTAAGGAAAAATATGACAACATACATGAACTTGTCAAAAATATCATTAAACGTAAATGGGTTAAATGCAACAATCAAAAGACATAGCGTGGCTGAATGGTTAAGAAAACAGGGCCCATACATTTTCTATCTACAAGAGACACACCTCTGAGAGAAGAATTCACACAGATTGTGAATGAAGGGATGGAAAAACATTTTTCAGGCAAATAGAAATGAGGAAAAAGCTGGGGTAGTGATACTTATATCTGATAAAATAGACCTCAAAGTAAAGGCTATAACAAGAGATAAGGAAGGCCACTACATAATACTAAAAGGAGCAATTCATCAAGAAGATATAACTCTGGTAAACAAACATATATGCACCTAACACAGGAGCCCCTAAATACATAAAAAAAGTCCTGGAGGATATCAAGGGAGAGATCGACAACAATACAATCATAGTAGGAGATTTTAATACACCACTGACATCTCTGGACAAATCCTCTAGACAAAAGAAACAGCAATTCTAAATAACTCACTAGATCAGATGGACCAGATTGACATCTTCAGAGTATTTCACCCCAAAGCTACAGAATATACATTGTTCTCAAGTGCACATGGGACATTCTCAAAAATAGAGCACATATTGGGTCACAAGAAAAGTCTCCCCAAATTCAAAAAGATTGATATCATATCAAGCATTTTCTCAGACCACAATGGCATAAGATTAGAAATAAACTACAATAAAAATATTCCAAAAAATTCACACACATCGAAGTTGAATAGCATGTTACTAAACAATGATTGGGTTATAAATGAGATCAAAGAAGAAATTAAAAATATTCTGGAGACTAATGACAATAAAAACACAACAATGCAAATGCTATGGGTCACAATGAAAGCAGTGCTGAGAGGGAAGTTTATAGCTCTACAGGCGTACCACAAAAATAAATAAATAAATAAATAACAAAAAACAGGAAAAAATGGCAATGAATCACCTAACTCAACAACTGAAAGAATTAGAAAGAGAGCAACAAGAAAAGCCCACTGTGAGGGGAAGGAAGGAAATAATAAAGATCAGAGCAGAAATGAATGACATAGAGACCAAAAAAACGATACAAAAAATCAACAAAACAAAGAGCTGGTTCTTTGAAAGAATAAACAAGATTGATGAACCTCTAGCCAGGCTCACCAAGAAGCAAAGAGAAAGGACCCAAATTAAAAAAAAAAATCAGAAATGAGAGAAGGGAAATAACTATAGACCCCACAGAAGTACAAAGGATTGTTAAAAAATATTATGAACAACTCTATTCTAACAAATTTCACAACCTAGAGGAAATGCACATATTCCTACAAAAAAACAACAACAACCTTCCAAAACTCACACAGGAAGATTCAAAAAATCTCAACACACGGATAACTAAGGAAGAAATTGAAGCAGTCCTAAAAAAGCTTCCAGCAAACAAAAGCCTAGGGCCAGATGGCTTCACAGGGGAATTTTACCAAACATTCATAGAAGAACTAAAACCCATTCTTCTCAGACTATTCCAGAAAATTTAAGAGGAAGGAACACTTCCAAACTCCTTCTATGAAGCCAGCATCACCTTAATACCAAAACCTGATAAAGATAACACAATGAAAGAGAATTACAGACCAATATCCGTCATGAACATAGATGCCAATATCCTCGACAAAATACTAGCAAATCGAATCCAACAGTACGTCAGAAAGATCATACACCATGACCAAGTAGGATTTATCTCAGGGATGCAAGGATGGTACAATATCCACAAATCAATAAACGTGATGCATTACATAAACAAATTGAGAGATAAAAATCACATGGTCATATCAATTGATGCAGAAAAAGCATTTGACAAAATCCAACACCCTTTCTTAATAAAAACTCTCCTCAAGGTGGGAATAGAAGGATCAGACCTCAACATAATAAAAGCCATATATGACAAAGCCACAGCCAAGATCATACTCAATGGGCAAAAACTAAAACTATTTCTCCTAAAAACAGGAACAAGACAGGCATGCCCACTCTCACCACACCTGTTTAATATAGTGCTGGAAGTATTAGACATTGCTATCAGACAAGAAAAATAAATAAAAGGCATCCAAATAGGAAAAGAAGAAGTAAAACTGTCCTTATTTGCAGATGACATGATACTGTACATAGAAAACCTAAAGACTCCATAAAAAATAATTAGACTTAATAAATGAATTCAGCAATGTAGCAGGATACAAAATTAACACCAAGAAATCTTTGGCATTTCTATATACCAATAATGAACTTACAGAAAGGGAGACTAAAAGAGCAATCCCATTTACCATCGCACCAAAAAAATTAGGATACCTAGGAATAAACTTAACTAAGGAGGTAAAAGACCTATATGCAGAAAACTACAAAACTCTAAAAAAAGAAATAGAAGAAGACATAAACAGATGGAAGAACGTACCATGTTCATGAACAGGGAGAATCAATATCATCAAAATGTCCATTCTACCCAAAGCAATTTATAAATTCAACACAATCCCCATGAAAATATCAAAGGCATACTTCACAGACCTAGAACATACTTTCCAAAAATTCATCTGCAATTTAAAAAAAAATAGCTGCAGCAATCCTTAGAAAGAAGAGCAAAGTAGGTGGGATCTCAATGCCATACTTCAGGCTGTATTACAAAGCCACTGTTCTCAAAACTGCTTGGTACTGGCGCAAGAACAGACACATAGACCAATGGAATAGAATAGAGAATTCAGATATCCACCCAAAGCACTATGCTCAGTTAATATTTGACAAAGGAGGCATGAATATACAATGGAGCCAAGATAGTCTCCTCAACAAATGGTGTTGGGAAAATTGGACAGAAACATGCAAAATAATGAAACTAGACCACCAACTTACTCCATACACAAAAAAAATAAACTAAAAATGGATAAAGGACCTAAATATAAGACGGGAAACCATAAAAATACTGGAGGAATCCACAGGCAGCAAAATCTCCAACATATGCAGAAGGAACTTCTTCACCGACACAGCTCCTTGGGAAATGGAAACTAATGAAAAAATAAACAAATGGGACTACATCAAAATAAAAGGCTTTTGCACAGCAAAGGAAACCATCAACAAAACAACAAGACAGCCCACTGCATGGGAGAACATATTTGCCAATGATCTCAATGATAAGGGTTTAATCTCCAACATTTACAGGGAACCCATACAACTTCCTAAAAAGAAGATAAACAACCAAATAAAAAAAAATTGGCAACTGGTCTAAATAGGCACTTCTCAAAAGAAGACAGAAGGAATGCTGAGAGACATATGAATACCTGCTCAAAGTCACTAATCATCAGAGAGATGCAAATCTAAATAACAATGCAGTACCATCTGACACCTGTCAGAATGGCTATCATTAACAAATCAACAAAACGGAAAGTGTTGGAGAGGATGCAGAGAAAAAGGAACCGTGGTGCACTGCTGGTGGTAATGCAGACTGGTGCAGCCACTGTGGAGAACAGTATGGAGTCTCCTCAAAAAACTAAAAATGGAACTTCCATTTGACCCAGTGATCCCACTTGTAGGAATATACCCCAAGAATCTAGAAACTCCAATCAGAAAGGATATATGCACCCCAATGTTCATAGAAGCACAATTCACCATAGCTAAGATTTGGAAACAGTCTAAGTGCCCATCAGCAGATTATTGGATTAAAAAACTGTGGTACATCTACACAATGGAATACTATGCTGCAGTAAAAAAGAAGGAGCTCATACCATTTGCAACAATATGGATGGAGATGGAAAGCGTTATGCTTAGTGAAATAAGACAGGCAGAGAAAGAGAAATATCACATGATCTCACTCATCTGTGGAATATAATGAATGACATAGACTGATGATCAAGATCAGATCCAGAGAATGAGAAATGTTGATCAAAACATCAAACCTCAGGGAAGGTGGGTGTTGGTGGGAATAAGAGGGAGAGATCAACAGAGGGACCTTCATACATGCGTAAGAGCATAATCATTGGATACAGACAATGGGGAAGTTGTGGCATGAGAGGGAATCCATACAGTGGTCTCCATAACCTTAAGAGAAATTGCTTCATGAGACAAAAATTTTTAAATGAAACTCTGTAACATGAAAATCATTTTGGAAGGAAATAAAGAGAAGTTTCCTTTAAACGTCATAAGGAGCAGAATTGAAAGTCAATATATTAGGCCTCTTGAGCTAAGGTAAGTAATCTGTGTTTTTGCCTCTCTGAAAAAGTTTATATAAAGTTACAAAAATAAATTGTCAGCCCATTTGAAATTAAATTGTCATGGCCTAGAGCAAAGAATATCCATACATGATAGTATCCTATAATATCATTTATTTTAATTAAATCTTTATTATTCAGATTATTACATTTGTTTCTCTTTTTTCCCCTCCATAGCACCCCTCCACCCAGCTCCCACCTCTCCCTCTGCCCTTAGCTCCCTCCCATTGATCTCATCCATAGGTGTATGATTTTTGTCCAGTCTCTCCCTGTATACCCCTCACCCCTTTCCCCCTGAGAATTATCAGTCCACTCCCTTTCTGTGCTCCTGATTCTATTATGTTTACCAGTTTATTCTGTTGATCAAATTTTTAATTCACTTAATTTTTAGATTCACTTGTTGATAGATATGTATTTGTTGTTCATAATTTTTTGTCTTTTACCTTTTTCTTCTTCCTCTTCTAAAAGAGTACCTTTCAGCATTTAATATAATACTGGTTTGGAGTTGATGAACTCCTTTAGCTTTTTCTTCTCTGTGAAGCTCTTTATCTGCCCTTCAATTCTGAATGTTAGCTTTGCTGGATAGATTATTCTTGGTTGTAGGTTCTTGCTATTCATCACATTGAATATTTCTTGCCACTCCCTTCTGGCCTGCATCGTTTCTGTTGAGAAATCAGTTGACAGTCGTATGGGTGCTCCCTTGTAGGTAACTAACTGCTTTTCTCTTGCTGCTTTTAATATTCTCTTTGTCTTTTGCTCTTGGTATTTTAATTATGATGTGTCTTGGTGTAGTCCTCTTTGGATTCCTTTTATATGGTGTTCCGTGTGCTTCCTGGACTTGTAAGTCTATTTCTTTTACCAGATGTGGGAAGTTTTCAGTCATTATTTCTTTAAATAGATTTTCAGTATCTTGCTCTCTCTCTTCTTCTGGCACCCCCACAATTCAGATGTTGGTACGCTTGAAGCTGTCCCAGAGTCTCCTTACATTATGTTCACATTTTTGGATTCTTTTCTCTTCTTGCTTTTCCAGTTGAGTGTTTTCTGCTTCTTTATATTTCAAATTTTTTACTTGATTCTTGCCTTTCTCTAGTCTGCTATTAGGACTCTGTATAATATTTTTTATTTCAGTCAGTGTATGTTTAATTTATAGTTGGTCCTTTTTCATCTCTAGTTGAACCTTTTCCATCTCTACTTGGATCTTTTGCATCTCTAGTTGGTCCTTTTTCACCTCCTCTTGGCTCTCGCTAAGTTTATCCAACTTTTCTAGCATATTCTTGAAAAACCTAAGTGTGGTTTTGAACTCTACATCCAGTCGTTTTTTTTCCCCTCCATTTCTTTTGTTTGTGATCCCTTCCCTTGTCTCGGCATTTTCACTATGTTGGGGAAACTTCTGTGTTGAATTCAGCCTTATGATAGCAGACTTGCAAAACCACAGAAGCCTCTGTTGAGCTTGGGATGGGTGGAGTCTCAGGGCTTAAGGGACCACCTTGCCTTCCAGTCGGCCCCACCCTCCACGGCCCCTGAGTCTGAGGTGACTGGGTAATCACTGGAGCAGTCTCTGTGCGCAGGCACAGTGCCTCTAGACCACTGCCTTTCCAGCTCCCCTGCGCACCAGGACCACAGGAGTCTAGGTCTCCAGGGTTTCGCCTGAAACAGGGGCCCAGTGGACGCAGAAGTAGCACAGTTGGGAGGGTCTGTCTCCCGCCCACTCGCGAAAGCCAGGGGCACAATCAGCAATCTGTCCTCCTCCGTGCAGCGCCGTCTCCGACCAGACCTCCGATCTTTTGCGACTCCCCTAAATTTCCGTGCACCACTCCCTTTTCACAGTCCAAACTCCCCCGTATGAGTTTCGGCTGGATCTGGGGTTTAGTGTCATAAGATATGGGGTTCAATGCTGTTGGGAGTCTCCATTTCCCTCCTACCAGCGAAAGCCAGCCAGGCACTCTGGCACCCGCTCTCTCTGCGCGCGTCTCTGTACCTCAGCTTTTTGCAGCTCCTCTGGGTTTCTGTGAGCCCCTCTCTTTCCTTCTAGTTGTAGAATTTCCACTCAGCCAGCTTTCCTGTGGTTCTGGATGATATCCGTTCTGTCTTTTAGTTGTAGTTTTGAAATTGTTGTGCGAGGCAGCAGTGTATGCCACCATCTTGGATTCTCCCTATCATTTTATTTTTGATATTTCACAACAGCATATTGTACAACTATCCCAAAGAAATGTACAAACTAATTCTTTTAATGTTTAGCAGCAATTTAAAAAGATCACATGAAAGGATTTCATTCCTTTCAGAAGAAATTGAGGCACTGGGAAGGCACTTGAGCATTCTATACTGGCCCTCTTTCCTCTTTTGTCAAGAGGGACCCTCTTCTCACAATCCAATGGCCCTCAGCTGTAGCCTGAGCTCTCTATTCATGCTGAGGTCAAAGCCTTGAGGTGGCTAGTGTAATGGATGTGTCTTTCGCCAAATGGTGTGAGCTGGGCCCTCCCTGGAGAAGGAACCTGAATTCCCCAAGATAAGTGAGCAGTCCCGGGGCCCCTGCCAGCAGGCGAGGGGATCAAAAGGCAGGTGCTGGGCATGGAGGTCACGGTGGGGCATAAGCTACCATGGAGACAGAACTGAACCTCACAACAACCTGTTTGGCCCCAGAGGATGACTGGTTAGCCAGAGAGGGGTAAGATTCCTCAGGGAAGGAACAACCTAAGACAAGCACAGTCACAGAGGGGCCATCAGGAGAGTACTTGGGGATCAACAGAGGTGGGGCACAGACCCTCACCCCCACCACCAACCTTGCAGGGTTCTGAACCTTCACCCCTTCTGAGGGAGGTCTCCTGCCCCCATGGATACTTTGTTTCCCACACTCAGCACTGATCGGGTAACAGACAGAGTCGTGGCCCAGTTCAAATCAAGACCCAGGTAACAGACAGAAACACGCAGACAGCAGCTGCCCTATATCTAAATTCAGCCTAGCACTAGGAATGCTCAGTGCCTACTCAATGCAAATAAACCTTTCCACTAATCTATACAGGGTAATCTAAGATTGTTGGTAGAGTATTAAATTTGATATAAAAGAGTTATCAAGCTTTCAGATTAATTTAAATTGGTGAACTGAAATAAGTGAACACCCAAGAAAATTTAAGTGTACTGGACAAAAAGTTGTTTCTAAAGTATTAATTAAAATTTCTATTGATAGTTCATCTCATGGTAAAATTGCTTAATATGTAATGAACATAAAACAGGCATATTTGTGTGCAAAAAGTTAAAATTTAAAGTTATCAAGATTGCATTAAAAATTTTTTACCAAATTCTCCATTAATTTTAAAAAAAGGGGTGGGGAGAGTAGGATAATATCATGTAAGGAAAAATATCTGGTAAGTAAATTACATTTAGAAAATTTTCATTTTAGAAAATTAATTTCCATTTGTAATACTAACAGGAAGACACCCATGAAAAACACACATGGTGTCAAAATAAGCCAAAGGAAAAGCGGGTAGGCAAAAATAAAAAGGACCCCAAGTCAATTTTATAGAAAAGATTCTTTTATTAACTCTTGGTGGAGAATATGTTTATATACTTTCAGAAAACAACTCCAAGACCAAGTGGACTCCTGCAACAGAGAGGAACTGACAGGTCTGCGCCAACCAGGAAGGCAAGAGGAGAAACAGTCCACAGATGGAAGACGACGATGATGCCTTGCCATGCTAGCAATTATCAGCTGAGCATCGCTACAGGATGCCCAGGACCAAACCAGAGAGGGTCGGACCAGCATCGCCACCATTTGTCCACTATCCAGATACCATTGATGACATGTACACATAAGGAACTGTTTGACATTGAAACTGGGACTCAAAGCTATCGGACATTGAAATTGGAACTCAATCATTTTTCTTTTGCTCTGGTGGATTCATTTCTAGCCTACAGGGGCAAGATGTTTTAGAGACAAGAATCAGGGG
>JAAGEH010000015.1:18716802-18836276 GCA_011751065.1 Lasiurus cinereus | reverse complement strand
CCCCCCCCCCCGGGGGAAGGAGGGGGGGGGCAGGGAGTCAGATGAGGGCATGTATTGGGGGGTGGGGAAGGCAATAGGGGGAAATAAAATTTAAGAAAAGGCTAAAAAAAGAGAGAATCTGCCCCCTGGTGGTCATTGCTTGTCATAGCTACCAGTCAGATGGTCAGATAGTTTCTTAACCTTTCAGATATATAGATTATATCTCAATTTTTTAAATGTTTTAAAAATAGAAATTATAATTTTGTGTTGAGAAGCTTTAAAAAATCTAGATTTTATCTGTTTCACTAAAAAGATACAGAGTACTGTATAAGATGCTTTTTGCTAGAATGCTTGTGTTCCCCAAAATTCATATTAAGTCCTAATCTCCCAGTGTGGCTGTATTTACACAGCGGACCTTTACCGGAGCAATTAAGATTAAGTGAGGTCCTAAAGATGGGGCTTTCATACGATTAGTATCCTTATGGGAAGAGATAAGAGAAAGCTTGCTCATTTTCCTTCTCTGCATGAGCAAAGAGGAAAGGCCATCAGAGCACATGGTGGGTCACCCAAGGGGAAAGCTCTCACTAGACACCAACCCTGCTTCTGACACTTTGATCTTTGGATTTCCAGTCTCTAGAACTGTGATAAAATAAATTTGTTGTTTAAAAAACAAAAAGACATATCTACTCATTTTCAGGGAGGTAGTTTTCTGTGACCAGATCCCACGCCCACGCAGGCAGGGAGACAGTGCTGAACTCGAGCCCCGACTTGTGAACTCTGGGAATTTGTTTCCCATGACTAGTTTCTATGCCGAGGTGAGGAGGCAGTCCTGATTTTGAGCATAGGAGCACGACCTTGGGAAGATTGTTTTCTGGGACCAGATCCTGCACTCACACAGAGAGACAGCACTGAATTTGAGCCTGGGGGTGCAAACCCAGGGAGTTTGTTTCCCATGACTGACCCTGCACCTTAGCAGAGAGGCTGCACTGAATTTGAACCTGGATGTGCAGACTACAGGAGTTTGTTCCCCACGAACAGACCCTGTGCCCACACAGGGAGGCAGTGCTGAATTTGATCCTGGGTGCATGGACACAGGGAGTTTGTTTTCCACTGTGCACACCTGCATGACCAGACCCTACACCCACACTAAGTGATAGTGCTACCTGACTTTGATTCAGGGCAAGTGCACACAGAAGGCTGTTTACCACAAAGCAGAAGCGAACCTGCCAACACAGTGCAACTGAGTAACCCGGTCACCCAAGCAGGTTGGGACCCTGAATCTCCATGCACGAGGCAGCAAGGAGCACCAGTGACTAGACTCTGTTCCTCATTGTGTGGGCTCTAGATCCCCGATTCCCAGCACATTAACATTAAGAGCCAGTGACTCTAATTATTGGCTCATGTGCACACAGAGATCCTGATTCTCAGTGCAAGGTAGCACCAAGCAACAGAGACTCTGATACTCGATTCTCGGCATGGACACAGGGAGCCTCTGACTCCTGACATGCAATAGAGGACTTTGATTTTTGGCACACACCAGTGGGTTCTATGTTTCATCATGGTGTAGGCAGGGTCCCTGCTTCTAGGTGACACACAAGGCCACACTAAGTGCCCGTGACTCTGAACCAGGGTGAGTGTGATTCCCACCAGCCCACAGCAACTGCACATCTTGATATCAGAGCTCTTCAGTGACACTTTGAAGGTGAAAACTCCCACTGCACATGGTACAGACTCCCACAACTTGACATCTGAACCTTCTGGTGATAGTCAGAATGGGGAGACAAGAAACAATCCCCAGAGGAAAGAAAAGGAGGAATCACCAAGTAAGGAAATTAGTGAAATGGAAGTATGCAACATGACAGAAAAAGCATTCAGAGTAATGGTCATACAATTCATGAACCACATGGATAAGAAAATCAACAACCTGTGCAAAATCAGGAAAAAATGAAAAATGATATAGTTACAATCAAAAGCATCATGGAAGGCTTCAACAGTAGAAGAGAAGAAGCAGAGGACCAAATCAGCGAGTTAGAAGATCAGGTACAGAAACAAGCCCTATCTGCACAACAACTAGAAAAAAATATTAAAAAGCAGGAGGAGAGCCTAAGGGAGCTTTGGGACAACATGAAATGAAGTATCATACGTATAATAGGTCTGCCAGAAGGACAAGAAGAGCAGCAAGGATTAGA
This sequence comes from Lasiurus cinereus, assembly GCA_011751065.1. Classification (NCBI taxonomy): domain Eukaryota; kingdom Metazoa; phylum Chordata; class Mammalia; order Chiroptera; family Vespertilionidae; genus Lasiurus; species Lasiurus cinereus. The sequence goes on along the minus strand of JAAGEH010000015.1, from coordinate 18,834,108 downwards.
AAATTTATTTGAAGAAATAATGACAGAAAACATCACTGATATGGCAAGAAAAAAGTTACTCAAATATAAAGAGTCTAAAAGATGAATCCCAAAAGACCCATACCAAAGCATACCATAATTACAATGGCAAATGTTATTGACAAAGAGAATCTTAAAGGCTGCAAGAGAGAGAGAAAGAATTACCTACAAAGGATCTCTCATCAGATTATCAAATGATTTCTCAAGAGAAATACATCAAGCTACAAGGGAATTGAAGGATATAGACAAATTTATGCAAAACAAGGGACTGAATCCAAGGATACTCTATCTAGCAACACTATCAATCAAAATTGAAGGGGAAATCAGGAGCTTCACAGACAAAATAAAATAAAATAAAATAAAATGAAATAAAAAAATAAATAAATAAGGGACTTTATCACTACCACACCAGTAATGCAAGAAAGGCTAAAGGGAATGCTGTAAAAAGAAGAAACAAAAAGGTAAGGAGGAAAATAGCCTTGAAAAATAAAAATGGCTACAAACAAGTACCTTTCAATAATAACTTTAAACTTAAATGGACTAAATGCTCCAATCAAAAGACATCTAGTGGCTGAATGGTTAAAAAAACATGACCCATATATATGCTGTCTGCAAGAGACCCACCTCAGAACAAGGGACTCACACAGACTGAAAGTGGAGGGATGGAAAAATATCTTGCAGGCAAATGGAAATGAAAAACAAAAAACTGGGGTAGCAATACGTATATCTGATAAAGTAGACCTCAAAGTGAAGGCCATAAAAAGAGATAAGGAAGGCCATTTCATAATACTAAAAGAATAGATACAACAAGAGGATATATCCCTGGTAAACATATATGCACCCATTGCAGTAGCACCCAAATACATATAAAATCTCCTGGAGGATAATGATAGAAATCAATAACAATGCAATCATAGTAGGAGACTTTAATACACCACTGACATCACTGGATAAATCCTCTAGACAAAAAATCAGCAAAGAAACAAAAATCCTAAATGACTCACTAGATCAGATAGACTTAATTGATATCTTCAGAACATTTCACCCCAAAGCTGTGGAATATACGTTCTTTTCAAGTGCACATGGGACATTTTCAAAAATAGACCACATCCTGTGTCACAAAGTCTCCCAAAATTCAAGAAGATTGAAATCATACCAAACATCTTTTCAGACCACAATGGAATAATATTAGAAATAAACCTCAATAAAAACAAATCAAAACACTCAAACACTTGGAAGCTGAGTAGCATGTTATTAAATAGTAGATGCCTGGTACACAAAATTTGTACATGGGAGAAGGGTATACTTCAGCCCAGCCTGCTCCTTCTCCATCCGTTAAGGGATGTCCAACTGCCTGTTTAGGCCCAATTCAGGTAGGATCTGGCCCAAACGGGCAGTCAGACATCCCTCTCACAATCCAGGACTGCTGGCTCCCAAATGCTCACCTGCCTGCCTTCCTGATTGCCCCTAATCACTTCTGTCTGCCAGCCTGTTCACCCCCTAACCACTCCCCTCCCATCTTGATACATGCCTAACTGCTCCCCTGCCAGCCTGTTTGCCCCTGACTGCCCTCTCCTGTGGACCTGGTTACCCCCAACTTCCCTCCCTTGCAGGCCTTGTCCCTGCCAACTGCCCTCCCCTGCTGGACTTCTTATGGTGGCCATGGGGGCAGGATCTTTTTACCACATGGGGGCAGTCATCTTGTGTGTTTGAGTGATGATCAACCTGCATATTATTCTTTTATTAGATAGGATAGAGGCCTAATGCATAAATGGGGCCAGCTAGTTTTCCCTGAAGGGTGTACTGGATCAGGGTGGGTGTTCCCTTTGGTTGTAGGGTGGCCTGGGCAAGAGGCTTGTGGTGGTTTTGCAGGCTGGCCATGCCCCCTGGCAACCCAAGTGGAGGTCCTGGTATTTGGGATTTATTTTCTACAATTGAAACTTTGTAGCCTGGAGCAGAGCCAACCATTCTTCTCTCACAGCTACTGAAACTTTGATGCCTTAAGAGCTGGCCAGGGTGTGCAGAAAGCTTGGCTTCCTCCATTGCCAGGGGCAACCCAAGGCTCCCTCCTATTCTCTCTGTGGCCACAATCATCTTGGTGAGTTTAATTTGCATACTCACTCTGATTGGCTTGTGGGCATGGCTGGTGGGTGTAGCAGAGGCATGGTCAATTTGCACATTACACTTTTATTAGATAGGATAGATTGGGTTACCAATGAGATCAAAGAAGAAATTAAAAACATTCTGGAAACTAATGACAATAAAAACACAACAATCCAAAACCTATGGGACACAATGAAAGCAGTCTTGAGAGGGAAGTTTATAGCTCTACCTCAAAAAACAAGGAAAAATGGTAGTAAATCATCTAACGCTACAACTCAAATAATTAGAAAAAGAGCAAAAAGAAAAGCCCAGAGTGAGCAGAAGGAAGGAGATAATAAAGATTGGAACAGAAATAAATTACATAGAAACAAACAATGACAACACTAAAAAAAAAAACAATACGAAAGATCAAAGAAACCAAGAGCTGATTCTTTGAAAGGATAAACAAGATTGATGAAATAGTGGACAGGCTCACCAAGAAGCACAGAGAGAGGATCCAAATAAAATCAGAAGTGATAGAGGCAAAATAACAACAGATGCCACAGAAATACAAATGATTGTTAAAAAATATTATGAAAAACTCTATTACAATAAATTAGACAACCTGGAGGAAATAGACATATTCCTAGAAAAATACAACCTTCCAAAACTCAATCAGGAAGATTCTAAAAATATCAATAGGCTGAAAACTATAGAGGAAATAAAAGCAGTCACCAAAAAGCTTCCAGCAAACAAAAGCTCAGGCCCAGGTAGCTTCACAGGGGAGTTATATCAAACATTCAAGAAAGAACTAAAATCTATCCTCCTCAGACTATTCCAAAAAATTCAAGAGGAAGGAATCCTTCCAAATAACTTCTATGAAGCCAGCATCACCCTAATACCAAAACCAGATAAAAACAATACAATGAAAGAGAATTACAGGCCAATATCCCTCATGAACATAGATGCCAAAATCCTCAACAAAATTCTAGCAAGTTGGATCCAGCAGTACATCAGAAAGATCATACACCATGACCAAGCAACATTTATCCCAGAGATGCAAGGATGGTATAATATCCAAAAATCAATAAACTTAATACATGACATAAATTGTGAGATAAAAATTACATAGTCATATCAATTGATGCAGAAAAAGCACTTGACAAAATCTAACACCCTTTCTTGGTAAAAACTCTCATCAAGGTGGGAATAGAAGGGTCATACCTCAACATAATAAAAGCCATATATAATAAATCTACAGCCAGTATCACACTCAATGGACAAAAACTAAAATAATTTCCCCTAAGAACAGGAACAATACAGGGATGCCCTCTCTCACCACTCCTGTTCGACATAGTACTGGAAGTACTAGCCATTGCTATCAGACAAGAAGAAGAAATCAAAGGCATCCAAATTAGAAAAGAAGAAGTAAAACTGTCCTTATTCGCAGATGACATGATACTGTACATAGAAAACCCTAAACACTCCAACACAATATTATTAGACTTAATAAATGAATTCTGCAATGTAGCAGGATCCAAAATTAACGACAATAAATCTATGGCATTTCTATAGACCAGTAGTGAATGTATAAAAAGAGAGACTAAAAAAGTAATCCCATTTAACATTGTGCCAAAAAATTAACTTACCTAGGAATAAACTTAATGAACGAGGTAAATAACCTATATGCGAAAACTATAGGACACTGAATAAAGAGATAGAGGAAGACATAAACAGATGGAAGAACATACCGTGTTCATAAATTGGTAGAATCAACATCATCAAAACGTCCATAGTACCCAAAGCGATCTATAGATTCAATGCAATCCCCATTAAAATACCAACAGCATATTTCACAGACCTAGAACGAACTCTCCAAAAATTCATCTGGAATAAAAAAAGACCCTGAATAGCCACAGCAATCCTGAGAAAGAAGAACAAAGAAGGTGTGATCTCAATACCAGATATCAAACTGTATTACAAAGCCACTGTTCTCAAAACAGCCTGGTACTGGCACAAGAACAGACATATAGATCAATGGAATAGAATAGAGAACCCAGAAATCGACCCAAACCACTATGCCCAATTAATATTTGACAAAGGAGGCATGAACATACAATGGAGTCAAGACAGTATCTTCAATAAATAGTGTTGGGAAAATTGGACAGATACATGCAAAAATACACAACAATAAACTCAAAATAGATAAAGGACTTAACCATAGACAGGAAACCATAAAAATACCAGAGGAATCCACTGTCAGTAAAACCTCAGACATATGCAGAAAGAACTTCTTTACTAATACTGCTCCAAGGGCAATGGAAAATAAACAGAAAATAAACAGATGGGACTACAGTAAAAAAAAAAAAAAAGCTTTTTCACAGCAAAAGAAACCATTAACAAAACAACAAGAAAGCCCACTGTATGGGAGAACATATTTGCAAATGTTATCCCTGACAAAGGTTTAATCTCCAACCTCTATAGGGAACTCATACAACTTAACAACAACAAAAAAAAGATAAACAATCCAATCAAGACCTAAATAGAAACTTTTCGTAAGAAGACAGAAGGAAGGCCAAGAGACATATGAAAACATGCTCAAAGTCACTGATTATCAGAGAGATGCAAATCAAAAGGACAATGCAGTACCATCTTACACCTTTAGAATGGCTATCATCAACAAATCAACCAAAGACAAGTGCTGGTGAGGATGTGGAGAAAAAGGAACCCTTGTACACTGCTGGTGGGAATGCAGACTGGTGCAGCCACTGTGGAGAACAGTATGGAGTTTCCTCAAAGAACTAAAAATGGAACTCCCATTTGACCAGTAATATCACTTCTAGGAATATATCACAAGAAGATAGAAACACCAATCAGAAAGTATATATGCACCCCTATGTTCATAGCAGCACAATTTACCATAGCTAAGATTTGGAAATTGCCTAGGTGCCCATCAGCAGATGAGTGTATTAAAAAACTATGTTACATCTACACAATGGAATGCTAAACTGTGCTAAAAAAGAAGGAATTCCTACCATTTGCAACAACATGGATGTAACTGGAGAGCATTATGCTAAGTGAAATAAGCCAGTCAGAGAAAGATAAATATTACATGATCTCACTCATCTATGGGAAATAATGAAGAACATAAACTAATGATCAAAAACAGATCCAGAGACAGGGAACCATCGATCAGGCTGTCAAACCTCAGAGAGAAATTATGGGACAGTGGGGTAAGGGAGAGAGATCAACCAGAGGACTTGTGTGCATGCATATAAGCCTAATCAATGGACACAGACAACAGAGGGGAGGGCATGAGTGGGAGTGGGGGAGTTTGGGAAGGTAATAGGGGGACGAGAACAAATATGTAAGACCTTAACCAATAAAGAAATTAAAATGCAAAAAAGAACAGCAAAACACACACACACACACACACACACACAAAGACTTGTTTTATATTATATTGCAAACTAATAAAAGTTGAAATTAGAAAAAAAAACACTATTTAATTAGGTTATTTTCATTAATGAACCAAATGAGGACAATTCTCCAAATAGGTGACCCTGCAGAGAGAAACTGGTCAAAACAGGGAAGGAGCAAAAGATAGTGTGAGAAGCAGGAAGTCTCCCAATATTTTCAGCCCTGATTCTTGCCCACTGTTTGACGATGGTCAAGTCTCTGATATATTATTTTTTAAATATATTTTTATTAATTTCAGAGAGGAAGGGAGAGGGAGAGAGAGATAGAAACATCAATGATTAGAGAGAGACATTGATCGGCTGCCTCCTGCACATCCTCCACCAGGGATTGAGCCCACAACCCAGGCTTGTGCCCTGACAAAGAATCAAACCTTGACTTCCTGGTTCATAGGTCAATGCTCAACTGCTGAGCTGCTGCATAAGGGCTCTGGTATATTCTGATCATCAGTTTATTTGACTAAGACAAGAGAAGGGACAGAGAAAATGATGCTTTACTTTTCTCATTGGGTTGCTGTGAAGAGCTATATACACATAAGGAATTCATTAACTCAGCAAATGTTTATTGAGTGCTTATTGTGTACAATGAACAAAAGAAACATTTATCTGTCCTCAAGAAACTGGCTGTCTATTAGAGAAATAATAAAATGTATAATAATAAGAACTGTGGGGCAGGCAATCTAAGTGCCAGAGTAGAGATAAATATTATTCTTACATTTCTGCAAATAAATCAAGTAGGACTAGGTGGTGACTGGGATTGATCAATAAAATGATTAAAATGAGAAAATAATCTTTTTGCGACACACTGCTTTAGCATTACATTTGCTTTATTCCTTATACTTAATTAATTAAATTAATTTCCATTTGGGAAACATTTATTAATCAACTACTATGTGATTTTTCCTTCCATAAAAGCTACAGATATACTGGGAGTTAAAGATACATGTTATTGTTTTCAGTAAAACAATTTAGAGGGGAGAAGACATGAGAAAATCTTGCAGATGTAATGATGAATACTTTGGTTAGGTTCTAGGAAGTAGCACAAAGGAAGCAGAGGTTACCTCTTGTGGGGGTAGAGGGGAATCTGGGAAATTTCATGGAGGAGGTGCCCTTTGATTCTTGAAGGGGACTCCCTCAAGCTGACAAGAGGCAAGGAGACAAGGACACCTCTGGCAGAAGGGAGTACATGAACATAAAGGCAGAAATGCAAAGAACATGGGGAATAAGGGCAATTATAAGTGGTTCTGAGTGACACTATTGAAATGGGCTGTGGGAAGGGAAGAGGCACAGAAAAAAAGATGAAATCACTTTTGTCTTCTTCACAACTTTGCTCAGATTCAGGTCTATAACCACTCTTCAATCTATATTGCCCTTGTTTTAGAAATAGCTTCAAATCCTACCTACACAAAGTTAGAAACATCTATGTTTGCAAAACAGTTTTGCTTACAAAATTTTTTTACAGATATTTTCCATGTAAACATGGTGTTGAATGGCACAAATGGATTTGGGATGGTGCATTACCATCTACTGCATATTTATCTGAGTTAGTTTAAAAGCTTTCTGTAAGAATGCCTTTTCTTGTTGAAAAAAATAAGTTACAAAAATTCAATTAGCCATTCAGGTTTCTAAACCTCCCCTCCTCCAAGTAGTTGTTAGTTCTCTAGCTATTAGTAGTATCCTGAAATATTTCTCAACTAAAGTCTGCACCTTACATGTTTCTACTCCTCCTCTTCCTTCCCCCTCCCCCATTCAGTGGCTGCACTTGCAACATTGTTTACCAGGCTGGTGAAGATGGGGGTTCTTCCCCATTTGCTGTGGAACCTATCAGCTATTACATTACAGCTCACAGGAAGGAACAGTTGGTCTTCCTCAGAAGCAGACATGCTACTTGTGATATATTTATCTCTCAAAATTGGAGAGTCCTTATCTGCTGTTAACTACAGACTATCTTATATGAGCATCATTCTTGCCTTTTCTACATGAGCTAGCCTAGTGCAATAGCCATTTGCCATGGGGGAATTCCATTACCTTCCCTTACCACAAGGATACCTATATTTTGTCTGGTGTTTACACTGAAGATGGGGAAAATTTAATTAATTTCTTTCAAGTGCTAGATTTACATACACTATCAATTTACTAGTAAACCTGCCATTCTTATTTTGGACAAAAATAATAGGACCATATTTCTCAAACCTATCAACTGTTGGCACTTTCAGTAATAGTTTTCTGCTTAGAATCAAAGAAAGATTTGTTTGTTGTTTTTTTTAGTTCCTAAAGCCCCCTAGTTAGAACTTTATAAACTTTGTGATTTGGAATGGAATTTACTATACACTTTTGTATGTTGGAATATGTTTTACAATAAATCCAGTATCTTTTTTGCAAAATGTCTTAGGGCAAAGTTTGGCAGCTTCTCCAAAGGGTAGTTCCCTCCTCTCATTTCCTGGTGAAAACCATGCAAGAATTAGATTAAATAACACCACCATCAATAAATCATCCACATGTTTCATCAAGTGAAAGAATACAGGCCTGTGGGAAAGCTAGAGAAAAGAAGTACAACTACACATAACCATTGGCATGGAAATGTGTAAATATAAAGAGAAACTTGGTAAAATATTTCTGATGCTAGAGATAAATATTTAATAATTCTGTCAAGAATATTATGGGAAAGCTTCTCCTCTTGAGTTTCAGTTTAGGTGACTAATTTACACATGGAGCACAAGTACATATGCATTTTCACATTTCTCTAAATTGTATACAAAATATCTAGTATTTGGATAAGAGCTAAAAAAATCCCATCCAAAATCTACTGGGATATGGGACCTGTGCTCAAGTAGCTTATAGTACAATTGGAAAAATGAGACTTCAATGCAGGGCATCATTAAAGTCAAAGTTTGTAATGAGGATTGAAATGCACATAATTTAGTAAAACTCTGTACAGTACAGAGAAGCACCAGAAGTTGTAGGAAGTTAGAAAGAGGAATAAAGGATTAATGGAGAGCTGGAGTTTTGGGGAAAGTTGTATGAAGGATATGTACAATATATGATGTCTGAAATGCTAGGCACAATTTGGATTCAAGAAGAGAGAGAGAATAAGATATTCTGATTTTAAAAGAAGGAAACAAGAGCAAAGACCTGAGAGAATGAATATAGGGGACAGAAGGTAAAGAAGAGGTCAAGCTGACTAGGATAGAGTATGTAAAAATGTTGGCATGGTAGGGTAAACTCAGACTTGGCAATGCAGGCTTAAGAATTTGGTTTGGTTTCCACAGGCAAAGAAGAGATATCAGAATCCATTGAGTAATGTAGTGACTTGATGAAAATAGTGTTGTGGGAAAATTAAACCAGGATTTGCAAGATTTCAGATGGCAAATGCAGCAGCTGAAAAGGTACATTGAGTAATGAGATGACTGTGATAGCTGAGGCTGGCATGACATCAGACCATGATGAAGACTAGGATTAACCAGAATAAATTCACATGGGGAGGACATACAGTTTCAATTAGCAATATGGAAGATTTGAGATGAAACATTCTAATTATTATGATAGCATGTACCCAAAAGAAACTAAGGAGAACAAGAGAGATGGAAAAGTAAGGACCCATTATTATTGTTGTGGGATAATTTTCACAATTAGTTGTAAATGACCATGGAAGCTGCTAAGTTGGTAATAAGCAAGCAAGGATTTATTGAGCTGGCCAGCCAGCAAAGGCCGAGAGGGCACCACACGCAGGTGGAGTCCACACACTCACGGCCACCCCGCCTCAGGGGTATGCAGCCCTTTTTAAAGATCTAAACCACATTTTTTTTCCTTGTTCTAAAATACACCAACAGCCGAGGGGGGTGGGGGGGAGTTCAGTGGCCCAAAACGGTTCCTGTTGACTACTCCTTATCTCCCAATCACCCCCTGCTAGATGTTGGAATATGGACCTATCTTGTGATGTGGTGAGAAGGCTAACCCCAGCTGTCTGACCTTGTAAACCAGAGACTAGATATGCCCATAATTTCAATGCCATGCCAAGTACATTTTTAATTGGATAGAAATATGTTGTTTTCAAGGCCAGCAGCAAGATAACCACTAAGTGCACATAAGGTTGCCTCCTTAATAAAGAGCCTATTTCAATTATCTGTTTCTTTCTTCTATGTCCAACCTAATTGATGCATGTGCCAGTCATATTGAGCTGCTTGTGATTTCCTGAAATAAATGTTTTCTCACCTTTTCAGGCTTTTATTCAGAATACCCTTTCTCCCATTTTTCCTGCACGCAATTACTGTAGATAGAATGGCTCCTAAAGTTATTCAGGTCTTAATTCCTAGAACCTATGAATATACTACATTATATAACAAAAGCATCTTTGCAGGTTAAGGACTTCAAAATAGGGAAGATAATCCTGGATTATCTCAGACTGATCTAATCACAGGAGCCCTTAAAATCAGAGGACTTTCTCTAGCTGGAGTCAGAGAGGTGTGACAGAAGAGGAAATAAGAGATATTTGAAATGTGAGAGAAATTCAGCATGTTACAGGATTCCAGGGCAGGAGGAATAAGGAAACTGGGATGGGAAAGTTAAAATAACGCCAAACTGTGTGGGCAATTTGCAGCCAGCTTGTAACTAACAAATCATTTTCTTCCCCAGCCAAGGACAGGAGAGCAAATGGTTAACAACCTCCCTAAAGAGAAATACAGAAAGGGAGGGGGAAAGGTGAAAGGAAAAGGGAGCAGTTTTACTCCCTAAGCAGAGAAGTCAGCAGTCTTAAGGCTTGGCAAGATAAAGTTGCCAGGTGCTTCTCATGAATTCTGGGAAGGCCACACAAAGTAAAAAAAAAAAAAAGACCTTGAGAATTAATATGCACTAAAATAGTCAGCAAAAGAATTTTGAGACCTATAGATAGGAGGGTATATAATACCTCAGACCCCAGCCAACCTGTCTGTGCTTTATAAGCCATATATATAGGTTTGCTTGATTTGCTTTTTCAATAAAGGCACATGCTTTGTTTAAGTATATTGGTTTTTCACAACACAGTCAAGTTCTCTCCTATAAATTCATTTATATGAGAAGACAAGAATTGCAGTTGGAAACAGCCCACCCCCACTGACTCAAGGGGCTGTCCGGTAACACCTCTCTGGTGTCGGTGAGAGGTGCCTATAACAAACCAACTGTTGCTAGAAGGAAGCCATATGTGTATCATTGGAAGGAATGTTGGCCTCTGGGAGCAAAGACTGGCTTCTGGCAGGCAACTAAATTTGGCAATGAACCTGAATGAGCTTGGAAGTGAGTTTATTTACAGAGCCCCAGAAAGGAATATGACTGCTGATAACTTGTTTGATCTTATGAGACTCAAAAGCATAAGAACAAGCCCAGCAACCTGTAGCCAGATTTCTTGTCTATAGAACTAGGAAATAATACATGGATGTTATTTTATGGTAATAAATTTGTGTCAATTTGTTATGTCAGCCATAGAAAACTAATACAGCACACTTTTCACTCAAACATCATATTTCCAGGAAGGTTTCCCTTTGCTCCCGTTCTGGTCTCCCATAGCACCCAATACATCTCTGTATAATGGCAAGAATGACCGTATATTCATGCCATTGATTATGTTCCTCCCTAAGGAGTGAGTGCCTTGAAGGAAGGAATCATGTCTTATTAATTTCTGTATTGAGAGCACTTAGCACAGTACCTTTTAGCAGATGCTGAGTAAATATTGAGGTAGAAAAAGAAGGATAATAGGAAGAGGAAAAGCTGGCTGAGAGAGAAATAAAGGATGAAAGAAAATGGAATGGCAGCCAAGTAATTGCTGAGTCTGTAGGACTTAGGAATAGTTTCGTGGTGATGGTAGCTAGAGATAAAGGCTAAATAAATAAATAAATTCTAAAAGGAAACTTAAAGATTAGAAAGGAATACTAAGAATAAACAAGTTTAGCCGAAACCGGTTTGGCTCAGTGGATAGAACGTCGGCCTGCGGACTGGAAGGTCCTGGGTTCGATTCCGGTCAGGGGCACATACCTTGGTTGTGGGCACATACCCATTGGGGGTTGTGCAGGAGGCAGATGATCAATGTCTCTCTCTCATCGATGTTTCTGACTCTCTATCTCTTTCCTTTTCTCTCTGTAAAAAATCAATCAATAAAAAAAGAATAAACAAGTTTAGAAGACTCTGGAAAGGCTTAAAAATTTCAGGTAATAAGTCTGTCCACCAGTTACTAAGCTCCACTTTTATGCAATACAACTTCCAATATACTTTTTTTCACCTCTAAATAGAAATGGATATCAAAAGGCACTATTCATTTGAAATAAAACTTCCACTTAAGAGAGGCCAACCCTAAGAGAAAAGACAGATTGAAACAAACAAAACAGACAGTGTAGAGAACGAAAGAAAATGTCTATAAAACAATAATATTCTTAAAGAAATAAGAGAACATATTGCCTCACTAAAACAAGATTGTGATTATATAAAAGAAAGAATAATCAAAGAACAAACAGCTCTTGAAAAATTAAAATATAATACCGAAATTTCCATAACCAGATTTGAAGATAAAGTTGAGGAAATCACACATCTTGTATAATAAAACCCTAATATGCAAATTGACCAAACAGCAGAATGATCAGTTGCTCTGATGCACACTGACCACTAGGGGGCAGATGCTTAATGCAAGAGCTGCCCCCTGGTGGTCAGTGCCCTCCCACAGGGGGATGGCTGCTCAGCCAGAAGCCAGGCTCACAGCTGGCAAGCCCAGAAACAGTGTTGGGAGCCAATCCCACCTCTGCTGCAGGTGTTTGGTAAGGAGCAAGGGGTTTCAGACAGTGAGAGCCCTGGACTGAAAGATAGATGTCTGGGGAGATCTGGCCTAAGCCAGCAGGTGGACATCGCCTGAGGGATGTTGTGCCCTGGGCCTCTAGTAAGAAGAGCAAAGAGAGAGCTTTCATTCATCAAAATTGCTTGAATGTTTCCTATGTGTCAGGTACTGTTCTAGCTCTTGGAATATATTATGTCAACAATGAACTGAGAAAAATTCCCTGTGCCTGAGTGAAGAAAAATAGAACCACCCAAGCCATACACTATCAAACTAATAGGAATGTCCAGAAAGAAAACGAAAATGGTGGTAGAAAATTATCAATCCAAAATACTTTCCCAGCTCTGAAGGACTTGAGTTTTCAGATTTAAAGGGCACACCTAGAGCCTAGCTAAAGAGCATTATGGGTTTTTAGAACACTAGGGATAAAGAGAAGAACCTCAAAAGTTAATGAGAGAAAAATATGTCACATACAAAGTATTTGATTTCACAATAGCAAAACTAAAGGCTAGAGGACAATTGAGTGATGCCTCCAAAATTCTGAGTAACTGATTATTTTCAACCAAGATTTTATCTTCACCTAAGTTATTAATCAAATCAGAGGGTAGAATAACCCTTACTCAGAAGGGAATGCACAATAAAAACAAGGATATAAACCAAGAAAGAGAATCACAAAACATGGAGCTTATCCAGTGAAGAGGTGAAAGGAATTTAGAGGATGACAGCTGTGCAGTAAATTCAGAAAGCAAATGGTTGAGATTAGAGAAGATCAGAGATCCCCAGGAGGGGGATTTTTAGAGAGAAAAAGCCTCAAAATCCAAATAAAGTCAAACAACAAAACTCAAAGATTATCTGAAAGCTTTGCTCATTGACCATGTGAACAATTGTACCAATAGATATTTTACAAGACTACTGGAAAGTATAGGAAGACTTGGTGGTAGTTTCAAATAAACTATGTAACGAGGAAAAATAAATTAGGTCGTCATTAACTTCTGAAAAACAGAAATTACACAAAAAGGAAATGTAATCATAATCAAATTCTTGACCCATCAGTGAAATATTTGTGTAATCATAGTGATGCCAACATTAAATTGTGCTATAAACCATATTAGGGGAATAAAGGAGGAGAGGGAATTTGTAAGAAAATTCCATCCTCATATCTATAATAATAAAAGTGTAATATGCTAATTAGACCAGATGTACTTCTGGATGTCCTTTTGGATAACCTTCCAGTCAAAGCCAACACTGCGAGGGAAACTTGGGTCCCAGGTGCCTGCTGGTGGCCAGAAGGAAGCCTGGGTCCCAGGTGCTGGAGAGAAGCTGGCAGCCAGGGGAAGGAAGGTCTACTCTTACACGAATTTCATGCATCAGCCCTATAGTACCATAATAAGATGCCAATTTAATTACATTTAATCAAAATAAAATAATGCATTCACCACTCTTATTCAAGATAGTACAGGAAGTCCTAGCCACAGAGATCAGACAAGGAGAAGAAATAAAAGACATTCAAATTGTAAAGGAGGAAGTGAAACTCTCATTATTTGCAGATAACATGATACTGTACATAGAAAACCCTAAAGACTCCATTGGTAGAAAAATCAGATTAAAAAAACCATTAAGTATATAGAAGAGTTGAAGGACATGATCAACAAAGTTGGCCTGATAGATATAGAACACTATAAATAACTATCAAAGAATAGATACTCTATTCAAATGCAAATGAAATAAATAATCACAAACATTTATCATACTATGGACTCTAAAGCAAGTCTTAAATTTGAAAGGACTATTATCTGACATACAGTGGAATTAAGCTAGAAACCAATAACAAAAATATAACAGGAAATTGCTATTTGAAAATTATATAATACACCCCAAATAATCCTGAGTTCAAAGGAGAAATAAACGTACAGCATAGGGAATATAGTCAACAATATTGTAATAACTACATATGGTGCCAGCTATGATGATCCAAGGGTGAACCCTAGGTAACTAGGCTTAAGTATTTCCACAAGAATTAAAAAACAAAAACAAAAAAAAACAACAACACAACTAAGCAGAGATTCCAGTTGACACATACTGCGGGGTAAATAGACACTATATAATTAATCCAAACACATCATTAAAATCCTATCTAATAAAGAATGAATATGCAAATTGACCATCATACCATCACAAACATAGTGGTGCTCATAGCAGAGGCGAGGTTTCCATAAAGAGCTTTAAGGAGCAATCAGCAGGGACCTGAGGCTGCATGGCACTGGGCCGGGGCAGGGACCTGAGCCTGTGCCCCCTACCTGATGGGGCTTGACAGGGGACCTCAGGCCACACCTGAGGTCTTGACAGGGGACTTCAAGGTGTGCCCCCTGCCCCAGTGCCAGGCTAGGGGACCTCAGGCCATGTCTCCCATCCTGGCATCAAGCTGAGGGACCTGAGGGTTCACTGGGGGACCTGAGGCTCTGCTCCCTGCCTGGCCCCAGGCTGGGATCAGAGTCTGCACTTCCCACCCAGCAGGGCTGGAGCAGGAGACCTGAGGCTGCTCCCTCTGACCCTGCGGGGCTTGTCAGGAGCCCTGAGGCTGTGCCTCCCACCAAGTGGGGCTTGATGGGGACCTGAGGCTGCTCCCCCAACCTGGGACCAGGCCAGGGGACCTGAGGCTGTGCCTCTTGCCCAGAGGTACTTGATGGGGATGAGGCCAGTGGTGTCTTGATCTCACCTAATGGGGGTGGGGCTGGCTGGGACTGGGTCTCACTCAATTTGTAGGAGCCACGGGTGGATGGGGACTTGACTCCAGGTCCCATGGCATGTCCCAGACTCTGACAGGAGGAAATTTTTCATATACATTTTATTAATTTTCTTTCATCTCTGTCACTTCTATTATAGAGAAAGGGCAAATAGCAATATTAAAATATTTCCTCTAATTAATCCTCTTTTAATGTGCATGAATTTCATGTACTGGGCCACTAGTAATTAATAAATGTTTAAAAACAAAGAAGTAAGATATAGCCCATACAGAGGAAAAACCAGCTGATATACATTGTTTCTGAGAGGGTCTTGATATAGATGTAGTACATAAAGATTTCAAATAAGCTATTATAAATAAATGAATAAATGTTTGAATAACTAAAGGACACCATGTTTAAAGAATTAAAGGGAGGGTGGGAGTGAGCAGGGAAAGGTCAATGGAGGGAAAAAGAAGCATATGTAAAACTTTCATCAAAGGACTTGTATCTATGCATATAATCATAACCAATGAACATAGACACTGGGGGGTTGGGGTATGCCTGGGAGGGAGGGGGGGCAATGGGGAGATATGTATAAAAAATTAATAAAAAAAAGATTAAAAAAACTTTCAATAATAAAGAATTATAAAAATAAAGGAATGCATGATGACAAAGATTCATCACATAGAGAATATTAATAAAGAGATACAAATTATAGAAGTAAATGGAAATTCTGTAGTTAAAAGGTATAACAAACAAAAACGTTACTCAACAGGCTTAACAGTAAAAAAGAATGAAGAAAACTGAATAACCTCAAAGGCCTGTGAGACACCATCAGATACACCAGATATGCATAATGGGAGTTCCAGAAGAGGAAGGGGAGGAATGACATAATTATTTGAAGAAATAATGGGTAAAATTTCTCAAATTTGATGAAAAACTTTAATCTACACATCCAAGAAGCTCAAAGAATTCCAAGTAGAACAAACACAAAGATATTCACAACTAGATAGATAGTAATCAAACTGTTCAAAGCCAAAGCCAGATAGAAAAACTTGAAAACAGCAGGAGAAAAATTAAGTATCATATACAAAGGAACAAGAATATTAACAGCTGCCTTGTCATCAGAAACAATGGAGACAAATGAAAGCAACCAGATGCCCATTAATAGGTAAGTGGATCAACAACAACAATTTGTGGTACATATGTACAGTGGAATATTACTTGGCTATAAAAAAGAATAGAATCTTACCATTTGAAACATGGTTGGACCTAGAAGACATTCTGATAAATAAAATAAACTAGTCAGATAAGGACAAATACCATATGATTTCACTTATATTCAGAAACTAAATAACAATATAAACAAACAAACAGAAAACAGAAACAGACTCATATATATAGAACACAGACTGATGATTGCCAGAGGGGAGGGAGATTGGGGACTGGGTAAAAAAGGTGAAGGAATTAAGAAGTACAAATTGATAGTTGCAAAATAATCACAAGAATGTAAAACATAGCACAGGGAATATGGTCAATAATATTGTAATAACTATGTACTGAGCACATGCCCAGGTTGCAGGCTCAATCCCCTGTGAGGGTGTGCAGGAAATAGCCAATCAATGATTCTCTATCACTCTATCTCACTCTCTGAAATCAATAAAAATATATTTTAAACATTTTTAAAGAAAGAAAGAAACAATGGAGACAAGAAGGCAGTGTTATGACATGTGCCAGATGCTGGGTGGGGGGACTGTAGCCAAGAATTCTAGAATTCAGTTCACCGTAGTAACAGCTCATGTCAACACTTTCTTCTCCCCAGCTGTGGGTGACCCTTCAGGTCTTCTGCTCTAAGATGTGCTGATGAGAAGGGCGTGGAGAGGTCTCTGACTTGACACTATGGCTGACAACTTCGAAGGTATGAGTACTGAACAACTAAAACTGAAGTTATTGGAAGAAATCCATAAGAGGGACTTAGTTAAACTCTCAATAAATGAACTAACATACAAGAGAGCGGAACAGAAAGCCAACTTCATTAAAAACAATGAATGGAAAATCCGTTATGAGATACAACTTGAAGTGAATTATCAACTGAAGGAGGAAATTGTTACTCTAAAAGAGAAGCTGGGAAAACTCAGTAGAGAGCCTGCAGATATACAAGGTACTATTCAGGTCTACAAGCAATTGCCAATGAGGTATTTAATGACATTACTTAGAAAGCTACTCCAAGAGAAGAGGCGTCTTGAAAATCAAGTGAAATACTATACACTTAAAGTGGAACAAGAATCAAGAGCTTGCAAAAAGGTCAAGGATGAACGCCAAAGACGCTTCAATGACCTATGTCAGGCCTTTAACTTATACCACATTTCTAGAAGACAACATCTGGATGAATTGCAAATAATGAAAGATATTCCAGTGGAAATGGGAAGGTACAATACGGCTAATCAGAAGATAGGAAATGCCAAGAAAGAACCAGCAAAAAAGAGTAAAAAATCAAACCTTTTTCCGAAAATCAAGCCATGATTCAATAATTGGATGGGTTTCTATTTCTTCCTCTTTTTCATTTGTTATATTCACCTTGTAAAGTTAATACTCAATACATTTCTTCAGGGAATGAAATAGATAAGAAAGAGCTATTAAATCTCTTTTGCTCTTATTTCAGAAGTTTATTCCTTTGTGTGAAAGTAATTTTTCTTTGTAATTTGGTTTAGTTTCAAAAATTATTTTAGAAAGTAATTTTGGTGACCCTAAAATTATAATAGCAGTGTTTGTAATTCTTAAAATATCCTAAGAAACCCGAGTGAGGGACATTTAAAATTATCCCAATCATTGCAATAATGTATTCGGTGCACATCTTATGATGGGGACTCCATCATGTTTAAGTGTTTTCTCTACAGGAGCTACTTTGGAATACTTTCCAGATGTTGGAAAATGTCTGTGTTAGAGTGATGGCATGCATGTTGGTGGGGTACTATAAAGAACTGAAATGGGAGACAGTCTAAGATCTCTGTTCTGTTATCAGTTTTGCCACTTCTAAGCTTCTGACTTTAATTAAATAATTTGCTTTGCATCATTTTCATCATTTATACAGTTGGAAATATTTACCTAACTAGTTCCTTGAGATTGCTGTGCAGATCAAGGATACTTACTAAATATTTACTTATTTACTTTGTTATAATAGAGATAAAGTTTTATCTAGTTCTAAGCTCTGAAGATAATTTGTCATGTGAGGTTTTATAAGAAAATGAATTATTTATTGCATAATAAAAGTAAAAATGATAGTTTGGTATCCTTTTTGGTTAATACTAAAATATATATTAATATCGGTATTTTTTATTTTAAAATATATTTTATTGATTTTTTACAGAGAAGAAGGAAGAGGGATAGAGAGTTAGAAACATCAATGAGAGAGAGACATTGATCAGGGCCTCCTGCATGCCCCCTACTGGGTATGTGCCCACAACCAAGGTACATGCCCTTGACTGGTGCACAACAGAGGCCGGGTAGGGACCACAGGAGGGCTCCAGGGCATGTCTGGTCCATCTCACTCAGTCTTGATCAGCCAGACCCCAGCAGCAAGCTACTGATCTGAGAATCTGCCTCCTGGTGGTCAGTGCACATCATAGCGATCTGTTAGGCAGCCTTAGCATATCATTAGCATATCATTAGCATATTAAGCTTTAATTGGTTGAATGGTCTACTGGTCAACCAACATTAGCATATCAGGCTTTTTTTATATAGATTTTTTTATTGATTTTAGAGGAAGGAAAAGCGCGAGTGAGACAAAAAAAAAAGAAGAAGAGAAAAGAAAAGAGAAAATGAAAGAGAAATATCAATGTGAGAAGGAAACGTTGATCAGTTGCCTCCCATTTGTGATCTACTAGGGATCAAACCTGTAACGTGATATGTGCCCTAACTGCAATAGAATCCTCCATCTTTTGGTATATGGAAGGACATTCCAATCAACTGACCCACACTAGCCAGGCCTTTAATATGTTTGAAATTTTAAAATGTCTAAATATTTTAACAAATATCAAGAAATACCATTTATAAAAACAAATGTTGTTATAATAAAAAAGACATAAAAGAGTGCTAGCAAGAATATGGAGAAATTGGGACAGTCATACATTGCTGGTGAGTATGTAAAATGGTGCAGCTACTTTGGGAAACAGTTGATCAGTACCTCAAAAATTAAACATAGAGTCATCATATGAACCAGAAATTCTACTCATACATATGAAAAAAGAAATGAAAACCTACATCAACATAAAAAGTTGCACACTGCTCTAACTGGTTTGGCTTAGTGGATAGAGTGTCAGCCTGCAGACTGAAGGGTCCTGGATTCAATTCTGGTCAAGGGCACATGCCCAGGTTGTGGGCTCAATCCCCAGTAGGGGGCATGTAGGTGGCAGCTAATCAATGATTCTCTCTCATCATTGATATTTCTATCTCTCTCTCCCTCTCCTTTCCTATCTGAAATTAATAAAAATATTTTTTAAAAATTTAAGCTGCACACAAATGTTTATAGCACCATTATTTTTTCATAATAGCCAAAAAGTGGAAACCACACAAATTCTCATCAACTAATGAATGAACAAATTGTAATATATCCAGACAATGGAATATTATTTAGCAATAAAAAGAAATTAAACACTGATATATGCTACAACATGGGTGAACCTTGAAAATAATGTCTTGAGTAAAAGAAGCCAGTCAGAAAATATCACATATTGCATAATTCCATTTATATAAAATGTCCTAAACAGGCAAATCTACAGCGACAGAAAGTAGATTAGTAATTGCCTGGAGCTCATGGGGCCAGAGGGAGGGTAGGTGATGGGGAGTGACTGCAAAGGACACAGAGTTTCTCTTTGGGATGATGAAAATGTTCTAAAATGTATTGTAGTGATGGTTGCATAACTCTGTGAATATATTAAAAACCATTGAACAGTACATTTTAAATGGGTTAATCATATGTAAATGATTTATATCAATAATACTTTTATTTTGTTTTAAAAAATCTATAACTACCAAAATAACCCTTTAAAAAAAGGCCCCACAAAAAGGCATACCCAGAAAAAGAAAAAAGCCTTAGAGAACTAATTGCTATCAGACTTTCCTTCTAAGAAATAAAAGAAATTTGTTTGAATATAAATTGTAACTCAAATACCAGTAAAGGTAATTAAATAGGAAAACAAAGTACAATAAAAATGTATTTTGCCTTCCTTCTCACAACTGCTTTAAAAGACATCTGCATAAAACAATAATTGTTAAATATTGTTAGCTATAGAATATATAAAATACATTGTCTATGATAATAACACAAAGGAGCGAGGAGGAAAGGGAGCTATCCTGGGCAGTTTCTGTATACTACCAGAAATAAATTAGCATTAATGCAAAGTATATTGTTTTACGATGTATAGTTAATATCCAGAGCAACCACTAAGAACATAATTCAACAAGTAGAGTTAATAAAGAGAATTTTGTGCCATGTCAGTACAGCCAAGGGTTCGGCAAGCCTGCAGGAGGGTGGCAAAGGATGAAGAAAAGACAGACAAAGAGAATAAGCTGGATCTTCTGTGCCTGGCTGAGACCAGAGAACAGATCCAGACTGCAAGCTGAGCCTTTATTTTATAGTCAGAGGTAAACAAGGTAATTTACAATGTTCTTGTAAGTTTCACTTTTTTTGGCAGCAGTTACTGCACCTCCCACAGCCCATTAGCTACTCAGGAAAGATCTAGGGAGGGTCATAAGATCAAGCTTAATTATGCTAAGAAGGCTGTGCCCTCTAAGTTGGGAGTTGTTTGTGACTTTGCCAACAGGTCAGTCTGAGGCTTAACCCTATAGCTGCTCCCTAAGGAATTTAAAAAGCACACTAGAAAATGTCTATTAAATGCAAAAGTAAGCAGTAAAGAAGAAATAGAGAAAATATACATGAGACACATATAGAAAATAGTTATAAGTACATTTAAAACTAATTACTATATTAAGTGTAAATGAAATAACTACCACAATAAAAAATAAAAGATTATCAGACTAGATTAAAAAACAGAATCTAACTACATGCTGTCTAAAACATATACACTTAATTTTTATGATGTATTTTAATTTTATATCTTTAAAACATGTTTCATTGATATTTTAGAGAGAGATGAAAGAACAGGGAGAGAGAGAGAAACATTGATCACCTGCATCCTGCACACCCACTACTGGAGATTGAGACTGCAAACCAGACATGTGCCCTGATCAGGAATTGAACCAGTGACTTCTTGGTGCCTGGGAAGTTCAGGTCCTGAGTGCCAGAGGGAAGCTGGTGCTAGCAGCCAGGGGAAAGAAGGCTAACTCTTGCACAAGTTTCATGCATTGGGCTTCTAAGTATACTTTATAAAGTCTTCCCCCGGATATTTCCAGTACTCACCTGGCACCATACATATTTATTAGAATACTAGAGGCCTAGTGCACCAAATTCATGTATGGGTACAGCCCATAGTCCTGGCTTGCAATCAAGGCTATCTTCACCAGCTGCCTGCAGCTGGCCTTCCCCCACGCCCACCCCCAATTCCCCGTTCACCATCAGGCAATCAGAGACTGATGGCCAGGGAAAGAGACCTAGAGGTGGTCAGCGTGTCTCATAGTGACTGGTTGAGCAGTTGTTTCACTGTTTGGGTCAATTTGCATATTACCCTTTTATTATATAGGATAGAGGACTGGTGCATGGGTGGGGGCTGGCCTACCCTGATGGGGGCCTTGGATTGGGGTGTGGTTCTCTGCTGGGGGCGGGGCCAGTTGGGGCATGGGGCCACAGGTGGTTTGGTGGTTGTCCATGCCCCAGATCAGGGTGGAGGACCCTACTGGGGGGCATGGTTGACCAGGGCAAGGGGCCAAGGGCAGTTTTCTAGCAGGCCACACCCCTGATTGGGGTTGGGGTCCCTGCTGAGAGGTGGGACCACTCAGGTTAGGGGCCATGAGCAGTTTGCCAGCTGGCCACACCCCAATGGGAGTGTGGGTCCCTGCTCAGGGGTGGGGCTCGCTGGGGTGAGGGGCCGCGTGGGTTTGCAGCATGGCCATGCCCCTGATCAGAGTGGGGGTCCCTGCTCAGGGGCAGGGCTGGCCTAGCTGCAGTCGTTTTGGTCTCTGCTCATCCTGGTTGTCCTGCTGTTCAGATCATTGGACTTTTATTATATAGGATTATCGACCATATTCCCTATGCTGTACTTTACAATCCCATGACTGTTTTGAAATTACCAATCTGTACTTCTCGATCCCTTCATCTTTTTCACCCAGTCTCCCAACCCTCTCCTCTGGTGACCATCAGTCTGTTCTCTGTATCTATGAGTCTGTTTTTTGTTTTATTCATTTGTTTATATTATTCCAGAAGTAGTGGAAATAAAGGATCAGAGTAGAGGCCAGAGCAGACACAGAGTATTATGAGCCATGGTGTTCATGTAAAGAAGAAGGGAAAGTGACTGAAGGAGAGATTAATCTTTATCATGGAGTCCAGAGAAAAAGGAGGTTATGCCTACATCTCAGAAAAGAAAGCATCCTATTCCATGTTATATCTATTATCTTCTACTCTGTGCTGAAATTAAGAAATTGGGATTTATCCTTGACTCCTTCCTCACTATCTTAACAAATCTTATTCATAATTACCAAATTCTATCTATTCTATCTTTGATGTTCTCTTGAAACAATCTAATTATCCCAGCCACTCTTCCATTACTTAATTCAACCTAACAAAATATCTCTCTTCTGGATTACTGCAATAACTTTCTCATTGGCCTCCATAACTCCACTTTTGCTGCCCTATAATCTATCCATTATGTACTGAATTGAACCCCACTCTTAATTATGTATGTTGAATTACTAAGTCCCAGTAACTCAAAATGACTATATTTGGAGATAAGGTAGAGATAATTAAGTTAAAATAATTTTATTAGCAAGGGCACTAATCCAATCTGACTGATATAAGAAGAGTAAATTATAAGAAAAGTAATTTTGAACACAGAGACAGAGGGAAGATGATGTGAAGGCGCAGAGAGAAGATAGCTATATGGAAATTGAAAGAGACCTCAGAAGAAACCATTCATGCTGACACCTTGATCTTGAATTTCTAGCTTCCAGAACTGTGAAAAAATTAATTTCTATTGTTAAAGCCACCCAGTCAGTGATATTTCTTTAAGGAAGTCCTGGCAAGCAAGTGTACCATCTTCCACACTGCCTCCACAGTAACTTTTATTATGTGTAAAGTTAGTCATGATAATTCTCTGTTTACATTCCTTATTGGGCTCTCACCAAGAACAACTAAAAAATATAGGTACTATTTAAAAATATACTGAGGTGTAAATATATTGGAAGCTGCTGAAGTAATCAGTATAGGATAGGCCAAGATGTTAAAAACTGTTGAAAAACTAGAAGACAGTAACTTTTTTTGTGGGATCATTTGCAAATTATGATTTTATAGTAAGAGAATGATAACCTGGGCTTTGGCTAGACAGAGGGCCACTGCTGGCAAAACAAAGCTTTAGATAGTTGTGTTTTGGCGGGGGTGGGGGCGTTAAATATATTTTATTGATTTTTTACAGAGAGGAAGGGAGAGAGTGGGGTGATTTAAGGAGCCAAGCTCTCAGTGAAAAGGGAAGGGAAAGGAAATAAACCTGAAACACATTTTTTGTTTTCCTTCAGAAATTTGATTAATTTTGAAACTGTACATGTCACTTAGCATAATTTTCTCCAGCTTAATCTGTTTTTCTTATATATTTGGAATATTAAGCTCTTATCAGATACATGGTTTGCAAATATTTCATCCTATTTTGTGGGTTCCCTTTTCACTCTGTAGATAGCTTCCTTTGCTGTGCAGCAGTTTTTGTGTGTATGTTTGTTTGTTTGTTTGTTTGATGTAGTGTCATTTGTCTATTTTTGCTTTTATTTCTTGTACTTTTGGTTTCATAGCTAATAGATCATTGCCAATTATACTGTTAAGAAGCTTTCCCCTTATGTTTTCTTCTAGTAGTTTTACATTTTGAGGTCTTATGCTTAAATCTTTAAATGATTTCAGTTTATTGTTGTTTGCTATGTAAGTGCTTAATTTCATTCTTTTGCATATGTATATTTAGTTTTTCCCACACCTTTTATTGAAGAGAGTATGATTTTTCTGTTGTATATTCTTTTTACATTTGTTGAAGATAAATTGACTATATATGTGTGGGTCTACTTCTTGGTTGTCTCTTCGGTTATATTGGTCTATATGTCAATCTTTATGCCAGTATCATACTGTGTGTGTGTGTGTGTGTGTGTGTGTGTGTGTGTGTGTGTAGAATTTTTTAGAAAAGTCTTTACTGTTAGAAATTATTAAATATGGCCCTCTTTTCCCAAATTGACCTCTTCTAGCCTGCTGTCTCCCCCTCCCCTAGGCATTCACAAACCTATTGTCTGGGAAGCTATATATCCTTAAATTTTAAATGATAGTTTTGCTGGGTAGAATAGTCTTGGTTGTAGGTCCTTGATTTTAATAATTTTGAATATTTTGAGTCAATCCCTCTGGCCTGAAATGTTTTTATTGAGAAATTAGCTAACAATCTCATGGGAGCTCCCTTGTAGGTAACTAATTGTCTTTCTCTTGCTACTTTTAAGATTGTCTCTTTGTCTTTAACTTTTGACATTTTAATTATGATGTGTCTTGGTGTGAGCCTCCTTGAGTTTATCTTGTTTGGGACTCTCTGTACTTCTTAGACTTGAATATCTATTCCATTTACCAGATTAGGGAAGTTTCCAGTTATTATTTCTTCAAATATGTTCTCAGTCCCTTACTGTTTCTCTCTTCTTTCTCTGGTCCTCCTATTATGTGAATGTTGTCATGGTTGAAGTTGTCCCAGAGACTCCTTTTACTACCCTAAGTTTTCAAAAATTCTTTTTTCCTTTTGGTATTCAGATTGGGTATTTTCTGCTTCTTTATCTTCAAAATCTCTGATTTGATCCTCTGCTTCATCTACTCTACTGTTCATTACCTATAATATATTATTCATTTCAGTAAATGTATCCATCATTTTGACTGGATCTTTATTATGTTTTCTGTCACCATTTTTATGTTTCTTATCTCTTTGTTGAAGTTATCATTAAGTTCATTTACTCTTCCCCTAAGTTCACTGAATATTTCTATAACTAGTGTTTTGAATTCTGCATCTAGTACATTTCTTGTCTCCATTTTGTTTAGTTCTTTTTCTGGAATTTTGTCATGTTTTTACATTTGGGACATGTTTCCCCATTTCCTCATTTAGGCTACTCCTTGTGTGTGTGTTTTTTTAATCTATGTATTCGGTAGGGCTTCTAAGTCTCCAAGGTTTGGTAGAGTAGCCCTATGTAGTGGGTGTCTTATAGGATCCAGTGGCACAACTTTCCCAATCACCTGAGCTGGGAATTCCAGATGGGACCCCCATGTGGGCTGCGTTCACTCTCCTGTTGTAGTAGAGACTTGATTGCTGCTGGCACGTCAATGGAAGTGGTTTGCCCCAGCCAATGGGCTGTGAGGATTGGCTATGACCATTGCATAGGCTCAGCTGTTCAGGGGCTAACCCCTTGGGGCAAGATTCCCTTCAATGATGCTCTGATGCTCTCTAAATCTGCACCTTGGGTGTGCCAATTGTGGATGCAGTTGGGTGGTGCTTTGATATAATCCAAAGCTGTCCACTGTGTGCACTGGCTCTGAGGCTTCCTGCAAAGTGCAGATCAAGGCTTGCTGCCACTTGTGCCCTGACCAAGGCCACCCAGAATTGGCTACAAAACAATCTAAAGATGACTTCTACTTACTTGTTCTGGGCCTATAGGTGCCCAGGCAGAAGCCAAGCTGCGAACAAAAGTGGTCACTGCTAGTTATAGACCTGGGGCCACATAATGAGTGGTCCAGGGCATGCCATGGCCAGATGCTTCTTGATTGAGAGGTTTTTAGGAAATTCTGAAACATGAGCTAAGACAGGCCATTTGTATGGAAAAAAAATACTGGAAAAGGCTTAAATGGATTCAACGGTTGGGTGGCATGGCATCTCAGGGAATCACCTGGGTGGGGAAAACAGTGGTAGCTAGGTTGATGGAGACTCAGACATGGTGTCTTCCTGCCACTCTGCGTGGGAAGGGCTCATGAAAGGAACAATGACCTCTGCTAACACTTCTGAGTGGTAGAAAGCTGCCCCTGCAGCTCTCAACCTGATGCCAGACAATTTAGTTCTCTCCTATATATCTCTGGTGCCTTTTGAGCTGTTGCCCCGGTGTTAGAGCTCAGAGCCAAGGAGTGTGAGTAAGTCCATGTGTGGACCCTTTAAGGGGAATGCCTGGGATTCCAGCAGCCCCCTGTCTCACTCAGCCATATTCCCTGCTGGTTTTTACAGCCAGAAGTTATGGGGATTTCTCCTCCCAGCAGTGGAACCCTGGGCTGGGGCAGGGGTGGGGGAGTGGTCAGAAACTGGCCTGAAGCTGTACTCCTTGACTCTCAAGAGGGACCTCTGCAGCTGAGATATCCCTCCTGATTTTGATCCACCACATGTGGGTGTGGGCCTGGCACATTCTACTTCTCTGCCTCTCCTACTAGTCTCAATGTGGCTTCTTTTTTTATATCCCTAGTTGTAGGACTTCTGGTTAGCTAGATTTCAGGCATATCTGAATGATGGTTCTATAATTTAGTTGTAAATTTGATGTTTCATGGGAGGGTTTGAGTACTGCATTTACCTACACTGCCATCATGACTAGAACATTGAAGCGTTGAAATTTTTGTGTATAGGAAGAGGAGACCAGCCATCTTAGAAACCCAGTTGAATGTCTGGATGACTCTAGCTGTCATCTGCTAATAGACCCCGAGTAAAACCAGCAGAAGAATTCCCCAGTGGAACACATTCAATCCATAGAACAGTGAGAGAAAATATATTATGTTTTAGCCATTACATTTCAGAATAGTTTGTTAGGTAACAAATAATAGAAACACTCTCTGTCATAATGTCCTCTATATCCCACACTATGAGGCAGGGTAATGGATAACTAATATTGAACCTTTTCTGTGCACAGAAGGCCAGCTTTCCTTGTTGGAAACCTGTTCAACTACCTATGCAAAAGGTTTTGCTTTTGGGTCATTCAAACTTGTGTGGGCTAAGGCTCCGTATACTATCTTCCTAGAAGGTTATATTCAAAGTCTCCATTTTGATTTGTGCAAGAAAGATTTCAGTCACAGATCTTGACATTTCTAGCATCAATAGGCAGATAGTAAAACTCTGTGAATGACTCTACATGCTTTCCTGTCCAGAGGCTGATAAAAACTCGCTTTTATTGCCTTTCTAGATTTACTTTATCTATCTACTACCACCAAATATTCTTACAAGTTCTGGTTTCACTAAAAAACTTTCCAAGCCAAAACCAGTTTGGCTCAGTGGATAGAGCGTCAGTCTGCGGACTAAAAAGTCCAAGGTTCAATTCCGGTTAAGGGCATGTACCTTGGTTGCAGGCACATCCCCAGTAGGGGGCGTGCAAGAGGCAGCTGATTGATGTCTCTCTCATCGATGTTTCTAACTCTCTATTCCTCTCTCTTCCTCTCTGTAAAAAAATCAATAAAAATATATTTAAAAAAATTTCCAATATGAATGCATGATATATCATCCTGAGGTTTGCATTAGATTGAGTTCCGAGTTTATTCCCTCCCCTCTTCACTCACCATCACAGGCATTATTCTGCTGCAAATTTAGAAGACATATTACTGCTGACTTAATTTACTTATTTTTATTTCCTTAAAAGATCCACTTCAACAGGTCTTGTGAAAATATTAATTTGCTGCTATAGTAATTTTAAAGTATGTTTAGATGTAGCTGATAGGGATGCCATCCAAGAAGACAATTTGTATAAAGCAAATGTCTTTAGCTTTTTATTTAGAATGCATATTTTTACTTTATAACTGTAGCTAACTTGATTATGTAGGCTACTGAAAAGGCAAAATTGTGTATAATCTAAAACTTCGGAGAACAGATTATTGATATATGTGTTGGGAATATATTATTTTTTTCTGGGAGCAGCAGGTATTCCTAATTATGACTTTGCTTAGGCCAGTGGTCGGCAAACTGCGGCTCATGAGCCACATGCCACTTGCGAGCCATGGTTTGCCACTCTGTTGACTAATGAGTTTGATGACCACTGACCTAGACCCTAGACTCTTGATTCCAATAATTACATGCTGTTGTTGTTCCTTGTGATTAAGCCCCTATCCAGTGGTTGGCAAACTCATTAGTCAACAGAGTCGTAGTTTGCCGACCAGTGGCTTAGGCTAATACTGGAATTAACTTGCACACTGAGCATATATATATATGTATATGTATGTATGTATATGTGTGTATATATATATATGTGTGTGTGTGTGTGTGTGTGTGTGTGTGTGTGGCTAATATGCAAAGTGTCCCCTTGGGAGTTTGGGAGATTGGGAGTTTGGTTGCTCACTATGACATCTGCTGACCACCAGGGGGTAGCGCAGAATGAAGTAAGGCCCTGGACAGCAATCAGCAGTCAAAGAAGGGAGACCCTGGCCGGGCCACAATTAGCCCTGATTGCTGGCCAGGCCTAGTGCTCCTACCTATGCATGAATTTCATGCACCAGGCATCTAGTGTGTCAAGAACATGTTGGGTAACTGAGCAGGGAGTCCTAACCCAAGACACTTAAGAAGCTGTTTGATATACAATTTACTTGCAAAGTCTTGAGCTCTCTCTTTGTAACTGATCTATCAGACTTCCCACATAAAATGAGAACTGTTTCTCACTTTGACAGGCTGCATACCAACTCTAAAGATGCCATCACTTGTGAAATTCTCAAAATCTCTTTGCAGTTTACTTCTAAAATCTGCTCTCTTTTTCCCCAGTCATGGTGGAATCTGGGATTTTATATAAAACCATCCATTGCAGATTTTGGGGCAAGTTGAGAGGCTTGATAGGCAGGGAAGAATCCTTTGGGTCAGCCATGAGAATGCATGGCTTCAGCCATGGTCTTTATCCTGATTACTTCTAAATTTCTTTCCCTGGCCTACATCTTTCCCCCCAAATCTAATGGCATGCAGATCTGCCTATTTATCTTCCCCTTAATATCCAACAGGAACTTCACCTGAACTTCTCTTGATCACTCCATTCCAAATCCACTTCTTGTATATTTTTTACATCAGTGGCTGGTACAACTACCATCCAGTCCCCAAACTAAGAATTTAGGAATTGTTTTTTCTTCTCTTCTCCACAGTCCTTCCCCAACTTCTCCAGTTCTTGGTGAATTTACCCTCAGATTGTAGCTTCTGTTCACTTACCTCTCTGTACCCTCTTTTTCACTGAGATAAAGTTTCTATCACTTCCTGTGTGGTCTCTGCAAATATTTTTCTAATTGGCTTCCTTGCATGAAATCTTGCTCCCTGCTCCCATTCATCCTTCACAGAAGAAACACAGAAAAGTATTCTAATACACACATTTTAAGTTACTCCTTTGTTAATTGTCATGATTCCCTTAAGACAAATTTTTAAAATCTTGTCTCTTTTGCAGTACAAATGTGATACCTGTCAACCTTTCTAGCTTTATGTCATGGTTCTTTCCTCTTTTGTCTCTCACCTCCAGTCATGCTATATTCTCAACCTCAGGACATTCCAGGCTCTCTAGTCTCTGAGCCTTTATTAGGGCCCTCCTGCTGCCTAGAGTACTGTTTCACTCTCCTCTTTATCTGGTTACATCCTCCTCATAATTCATATCTGGATCAAAATGCCACCGACCTAGGACAATTCCTCTGACAGTCCAGACTTTCCTGTTTTATGCTATTCTAGCTCCCTGTTTTATGCTTTTCTAGCTTCCTGGACTTCTCCTTTGTAGATCTCTTCAGACTATGAAAGCACAGGGGCATAGAACATGCATTATTATTTTTTTTTTACTATGGAATGCTTCATGAATTTGTGTCATCTTTGTGTAGGGCTCATGCTAATCATCCAATATTGTTTCAATTTTAGTATGTATGCTGCCAAAGCAAGCACAAGACATGTATATTTTTGTTCCATGCTGAAATCATTAGCACATTTGTTGGAACAAAACAAATGTTTTCTGGGTGACTGATTAAGCAGTAGCCTCATAACTGTCGCCCTGTCCTCTAGGTTCTTTCCCTTCCAACTTAATCTTTCCACTGCCACCAGAGTAATCGCCTAATCCTAAAATCTGAGGCCTGGCTCTATTCAAGTCACTTTTGAATGAAGAAAATAAATTCTCTCCCTCACCTACAGAATGAAGTCCAAATGCTTTTCTATATGACATCCCTAAACTACCTGAACAACTTGACTTGTGTCTTAGTTTCTGCTTAGAAGAATAGTCTACATTCCAGTCAAATGGAATTATACACTATTACCTGCCCATGCCTCATGCTTTCTAGCCTCTATACCTTTGCTTTTGGAGATCCATCAATCTGGAAAGCCCTTGCGGTGTTCCTGCCTAACTCCAATATTGCCTTGTCTTCTCTGAAGCTTTTGTAGTTCCCCCTCAAGATGGGAACGACCACTGTTTTTCCTGATATACCCTACATTTTTACCTTCTTTTGACTGATCCCATTATGTACAAACATGGCTCATTTTCTCCTAGACTGCAAACTATAGGAGAAAAGACCTGGATATTTCTTTATGGCTGACAGGACTCAGGCAACATTAGAAGTGTGAGGTTTATTTGCAGACCTACCACTTGTTTCATAACTTTCATGTACTCAAAGTGTGGTGCAAGGATGAACTGCTTATTATGTAAGAACTTATTGGTAATAAACAATCTCAGGTCTATCAAATTTACCAAATAAGAATCTGCATTTTAATGAGATCCTCAGGTGATTTGTATGTACATTAAATTTAAAAGGTAGTGCACTGTTTTATTATGCCAGGGAACATGCATCCTCTGAAAAAGATAAACCACATTTTATCATTCAGTGCTCTCATACCTGGTACTAATTTACAGATGAACTGTACAGTATGTGTTTCTCTATTTCTGTATTTTCAGCCTAATATCATCTGGCTTTTAGTTTGAGACTCTTCCATTTTAAACAGTATGTGACAACAATGGCCCCAACCAGGGAGGGAAGCTGATTCTTTAAGCTTGACTTAATCAGTGCAGTCTCTGGCCAAGCTGTGAGGCAGGCCTGTGTCCTCTGTTAATCATCAGTGAAAGGAATGCCATGGAGTGATGTCAAGCAAGCTTTTGAGCTAAACATGCCTAGAAACATCTGGAGCTGGCAGAGAATCGTGACTATGAATACAGATGAGAACAATTGAACAATTTAAGTCAATCATAGTTTATGTGTTTTGTACAAAATATATTTGTGTTTTGATTAAACAAGGCAAATAACTAAGCAATGCTTGAGCTTCCTAGGTTTTAGAAGATAAGTCAATACTCAATTAAAAGGACATTCCTGAAATTTCTTCCCAGACTACACTGAGTGGCCAGATTATTATGATCTCTGAACGCATAATAATCTGGCCACTCAGTGTGTGTGTGTGTGTGTGTGTGTGTGTGTGTGTGTGTGTGTGTGTATGTGTGTGTGTGTGCCTGGGTCTGTGTGTAGGTCTGGCAAGCCTGGCCAGGGGGAGGGGACATGGGCGGTTGGCCAGCCGGCCTGCTGGTTGAACTCCTGGTTGAGGGGACAATTTGCATATTAGCCTTTTATTATATAGGATATGCACTGAGTGGCCAGATTATTATGTGTTTAGAGATCATAATAATCTGGCCACTCTGTATATTTAAACAAGAATAGCCTTCTCTTTTTCTTTAGGCCTTATTTAATTACCAACATAGCTCAAGTGTTAATATTTAATGCCCACCTTGTCTGTAGATGCTGATGGTTGCTGTGGAGCATATTATCTCACTTTTTTTCTTTATTTTTTAAAACCTTTATTGTTCAGATTATTACAGATGTTCCCCTCTCTCTCATAGCTCCCCTCCACCTGGTTCCCACACCACCCCATGCCTTCACCCCCACTGTCTTCATCCATAGGTGTGAGAATTTTGTCCCATCTCTTCCTACATCCCCCAATAGCCCATTTCCCAAGAATTGTCAGTTCCCTTTCCATGCCCCTGATTCGATTACATTCCCCAGTTTATCCTGTTCATCAGATTTTTATTCATTTGATTTTTAGATTCACTTGTTGATATGTATTTGTAACTTTGTTGTTCATAATTTTTTTTTATCTTTACCTTTTTCTTCTTCCTCTTTTTAAAGAATACTCTTCATCATTTCATATAATACTGGTTTGGCGGCGATGAATTCCTTTAGCTTTTTCTTGTCTGTGATGCTCTTTATCTGACCTACAATTCTAAATGATAGCTTTGCTGGGTAGAGTAATCTTAGTTGTAGGTTCTTGCTATTCATCAATTTGAATATTTCTTGCCACTCCCTTCTGGCCTGCATAGTTTCTGTTGAGAAGTCAGCTGACAGTCATGGGTACTCCCTTGTAGGTAACTGTTTTTCTCTTGTTCTCTCTCTGTTTTTTGCTCTTGGCATTTTAATTATGGTGTGTGTTCATGTGTCCTCTTTGGATTCCTTTTGTTTGGGGTTCTCTGCACTTCCTGAACTTGTAAGTCTATTTCTTTCATCAGGTAGGGGAAGTGTTCGGTCATTATTTCTTCAAATAGGTTTTCAATATCTTGCTCGCTCTTTTCTTCTGGAACACCCATAATTCAGATGTTACTTGAACTTGTCCCAGAGGCTCCTTACACTATTTTTATATTTTTGGATTCTTTTTGCTTTTTGCTTTTCCATTTGGGTGTTTTTTGCTTCCTTGTATTTCAAATCTTTGACTTGATTCTTGGGATCTTCTAGTCTATTGTTGAATCTCTGCATATTATTCTTTATTTCAGTTAGAGTATGCCTAATTTATGACTGATCCTTTTCCAATTTTTTTGGCATTCTTACTCAGATCCTTGAAGGTCTCACTAAATTCCTCGGAGGTTTCTAAAAGATTCTTGAGTAACCTTTTAACTATGGTTTTGAATTCTATATCCAGTATTTTGCTTTCTTCCATTTCTTTCATTTGTGACATGTTTCTTTGTCTCCACATTTTGGCTGTTTCCCTGTGTTGATAGAGTGGCTTTGTGTGGTAGGTGTCCTATAAGGCTCAGTGGATCAGCCTCCCCAGTCATCTGAGGTGGACACTCTTAGTTCACCCCTTTGTGGGCTAGGTGCACAGTCTTGTTGTAGTTAACCCTTAATTGCTGTTGTTATCACTGGGAGGAATTGATCTCCAGGCTAATTGGCTGTGAGGACCAGCTGTGTATACAGTGGAAGAACTGCTATGCAGGAGACACCCTTATGAGGCAGGACTTGCTTCAGTAGGGCTTTGATGCTCACCGAATCTGTCCCTTGAGTGTGTCACTTATGGATGTGAAGAGTTGTAATCTGGTATGGTCTCACACTGTCCACTGGGTACATTGATTCTTGCATCTCCAAGGAGGTGCAAAGTCAGCCACTGCCTGGGGCCACCCAGCAGGAGCTACAGAGAGATCTACAGATTCCTCCTCTTTGTTTCCGGGTTGGAAGTGCTCAGATGAGGCCTAGCTATGAAGCAAATTTGGATGCGGCTGCTGGGCCTTGGACCTTCTTTTGGGAGCTTTGGGGCTCTCTGACCCAGTTGCTGCCTATTTGACAGGTTTTAGGCTAAGAAAGGCCAGTCCATTCATATGCAAAAGCTTCTGCACACAGCTTGGGTGGGGTTGTAAATTGGGTATGGCAGGGTCTCAGGGAATCACCAAGGTGGAGCAAACAGCAATGGTTGCCAGTCATCCCTGCACTGTGGAGTTCCCCACATAGGAACAATGACTGCTACCAGCACCTCTGTCTGAAAGAAAGCTGCCTTTGCATTCCAGCCTGATGCCACACAGTCCAGTTTCTCCCCATATGTGTCTGGGTCGCCAGAGTCTCCCCTGGAACTGGAGTTCAGAGCAATTGGGAGCTTGTATCTCCCTCCCAATTAAAAAAAGCAGTGCACTGGTTGCCAGCCTATTCTGTGTGTGCCTCCACACCTCCTCCCAGTCCCAATGTGCTTTCTTCTTTACCTCTAGTTGTAGAACTTCTACTCAGCCAGCTTTCCTGCAGTTCTGGATGATAGTTGCTCTGTCTTTTGATTGTAATTTTGATGTGGTTGTGAGAGGCAGCAAGTACATCTGTTTACCTATGCAGCCATCTTGTTTCTCTCCCTCTTCCCACACTCACACACTTCTTTTCAGTGTGCTGCAGAGAAATTTGGTATTGGAAAGGCTCTCAACTTCAGGCAGGACAGCTCAAAGTGAGAAGTGGCAAAGCCAGCTTTTATTTATTTATTTATTTATTTATTTATTTATTTATTTATTCATTCATTCATTCATTCATTCATTCATTATCAGGCATTTATTTGCTGATAAATTACTACTTCTAAAACCTCCTCACTATCATTTGAGCTGTTTGGCTTCTATTTAGAACCAGACACAGGCAGGTGAAGCTTCTTATTACTGGGGACAAAAAGTACATGAAAAACAAAAACAAAACAGAGGTTGCTAACAATCCTGCTATCACAGGCTCCTTACTGTGTGCATTTAATCAAATGTGTATATTGTCAAATGAGGGTATGCCAGACAAGGAAACGATTGCATGGGATCAGAAACTGGAAGATGACATACTGATGGAGGCTGTCCTTCTCATGACAAAGTTGCTCTTGGACAAAATTGTGAAATAGATGCATTGCACACTTTCTCTCCAACTATTTCTCCCTTTGCTGGGTATATTAAGCAGTCAAGAAGAGAGAGAGAGAGAGAGAGAGAGAGAGAGAGAGAGAGAGAGAGAGAGGTGGATTTAAGGATTTGGCTCACATGTTTGGTGTTTGTGGGGCTGGCACATTCAAAATCTAAATTCCAGCAGGCCATCTGGCTGGAAACTCAGGCAGATTTTCATGTTCAGACTTGAGACAGATTTCCTTCTAGAGTATACTAAACAATTCTACCATTATAGTGTCATTTAGTATAAGCCACCTTTTGGTCCAGGTTTCATCCAAACAAACAAACTGCTATACTGGGCTAGTGCCATCTGGCCTTTCTGGTTATTTAAAGTTGTTGATCTAGACCACAAGGGAATACAGTGGGATTCCTGTAGAATTAGGAAAGCACAGAGGGTGGACAGGGACATTTGTCTGATACTTCTGACATGCATAACAGATTCTCTGAGGCAATGTCAAGAGAGCCAAACTTCCACGTTGTCAAATCAGTCAGTGACTCCAGAGCTATTTTAAGGTCTCAGTTTATCTTTTAAACCACAATATTTGGCAATTTCCTCTAAATTGAAAGAGTACTCTCTGGTTTCTTCCTATATATCTGTATCTCACTGCTCTAGGGAACCCAAGGGAAGGTTTCATTGTGCCTGACTGTCCCTTTCCTTACTATGATCCTGAGAGGCAACCAAAGATCCTCCATCCATTGAACAGCTATTCCTTGGTAGGCAGAGGGCTTTAGAAAGGAATCAGACATGATCACAACTCTTGAGGTGCTCCAACCCAAGGAGTCAATGATCTCAGGCAACTGGGATTAAGAGGAGACCCGCCTCTCTCCCTGGGCACTGATGCTTACTCCTCTATTTATCCACTTCTCCCAAACCTGCTGACCCTTACACCATTCTCTCTCCTCACTACATACCTTTGTTGGCCTTTTGGTTGCTCAGGCTTTTGCATTGCAATGTTCTGGTAAAGCTTACCCTCTCTGTGCTTCCAAAACATGTCTGTCCTACTCTTTCATCTGTTCAGAATTTGTTGCCAGTACATGGGTCACTGGATATCACTCTAATAAAGTGGAGTGACAACATGGTATGAGTAACTGATAGTCTATTTAAATTCATTCATTCTACCAACAAGTATGTACCTAGGATCTACTATGTATCAGGGCCTGTGCTAAGTTCTGGGTATAGAGAGGTAAGTATGATATGGTTGCTGCCCACAATGAACTCATCATTTTGTTAAGAAGACAAGACAAACTGGAAAACACAGACAATTGCCCCTACAACAAATAACTGCAATGATAGAGGTGTGTGCTGTGGAGTAACTCTTTTTGACCTTGAGGAGTGGAGATTAGGGAGAAGAGAAGCTTGAGATGCTTCCTGATATATAAATAATAATTCACCAAGTAAACAAGGCAAAATAGACATTCCAAGGAAAGGAAACAGGAGGAGCAAAAGCACAGTTTTGTAGTCATGCACAGTCTTTTGGGAGGATGAAGATAAACCAATCTAGTGTGACTAGATGTGACACAGTGCCTTCCAGAGATTGGACATGTATGTTGAAGTGAAGGCTCTAGTCTTCCAGGCAGCAAGCCTTGGACTTAATGTTAAGAGCAAGAGAGAGCTATGCATGTTTTCGGATTTTTGCAATAGCTTTATCCTATCTAATAAAAGAATAATATGCAAATTGACTGTACCTCTGCTACATCCACAAGCCATGCCCATCAGCCAGTCAGGAGCAAGTATGCAAATTAACTCAACCAAGATGGCTATGGCCACAGAGAGAGCAGGAAAGAGGCTTGAGTTATCCCTGGCAATGGAGGAAGCCAAGCTTTCCCCATAGCTGCCCAGGCCTCCACTTAAGGTAACTATGTTGCAATGGCTGCCACCACAGAGCAAGCAGAAGGCTTAGCTCTGCTCCAGGCTACAAAGTTTCAATTGTAGAAAATAAATAAATCCCAGATACCAGGGCCTCCACTTGGGTCATCAGGGGGTGTGGCTGGCCTGCAAACCACCACAGGCCCATCACCCAGGCTACCCCATGTCTCAAGGGAACCCCCACCCTGATCTGGGACACCCATCAGGGCAAACCAGCTGGCCCCCACCCGTGCAGCAGGCCTCTATCCTATCTAATAAAAGAGTAATATGCAGATTGACCATCACTCCAACACACAAGATAACTGCCCCCATGTGGTCAAAAGGTCCAACCCCCCTGTGGACACAAGATGGCCACCACAAGATGGCCAGAAAGGTAGGGCAGTTGGGAGGGACCAGGCCTGCAAGGGTGGGCAGTTGGGAGTGATCAAGCCTGTAGGGGAGGGCAGTTAGGTGTGACCAAGCCAGCAGGGAATGGCAGTTTGGCAGTTAAGGGCAAACAGGCTGGCAGGGCAGCAGTGAGGCATCAATCAGGAGAGTGGTTAGGGGGTGATCAGGCAGGCTGGCAGGCAGAAGTGGTTAGGGACAATCAGGAAGGCAGGCAGGTAGGCAGTTAGGAACCAGCAGTCCTGGATTGTGAGAGGGATGTCCAACTGCCTGTTGAGGCCCGATCCAGGTAGGATATCCCTTGAGGGGTCCCAGATTGGAGATGGAGCAGGCTGGGCTGAAGGACACCCTCCGACCCCTGTGCACAAATTTTGTGCACCGGGCCTATAGTTAAAGTTTAATTTACATACCATACAATTCACTTACTTTAAGTATACAATGTGTGGTTCTCAGTATATTCACAAAGTTGTGCAACCATAATGACTACTTAATTCTAGAACATTTTCATCATCCCCCAAAGAAACCTCATACTAATTAGGGGTCACTTCCCATATCTGCCCTTCACTGGCAACCATTATTCTATTTTTTCCATGTCTGTATTTGCTTATTCTTGATAGTTCATGCATATGACATAATACAATATGTGATCTTTGATGAGAAGCATCTTTTACTTAGGATAGTTTTTTCAAAGTTTCTGCACATTTTAGCATGTATCAATACTCCATTTCTATTCATGGCCAAATAACATTCCATAAAATGGATGTAACATATTTAGCTATCTATTAATCAATTAATAGTTAGATGGTTTATACTTTTGGGCTTTTATGATTGATGTTATTGCAGACATTTATATGCAAGTTTCTTTATGGATATGTTTTCATTTGCTTTTTGTATATGCCTATGATATGCTAAATCTACGTTTAACGTTTGAGGAACTGCCACAGTATTTTCCAAAGTGACTACATCATTTTATATTTTCATCAGCAGTGTAGGAGGCTTCCAAATTCTCTACATCCTTACCATCCTGGATTATATTTACTTGTGACTATAGCTTAGCCAGTGTGACATAGTACTTTTGTTGTCATTTTGACTTGCATTTGCTAATTAATAATGATATTGAGCATCTTTTCATATACTACTAGCCATTTGTATCTATATTGTTTAAGAATTACCTACACAGCCAAGACTGATTTTGCTCAGTGGATAGAGCTTCAGCCTGTGGACTGAAGGGTCTCATGTTCGGTCCTGGTCGAGGGCATGTACCTTGGTTGCGGGCACATCACCAGTGTGGGGTGTGCGGGAGGCAGCTAATCGATGCTTCTCTCTCATTGAAGTTTGTAGCTCTCTGTCCCTCTCCCTTCCTCTCTGTAAAAAAATCAATAAAATATATATTTTTTAAAAGAATTACCTACCCATAGCCACTACTCAACTTTTATTGGGTTGTTTGTCTTTTTATTATTGAATTATAATATTTATTCTGGATATAAACCTTTATTAAATATATAATTTACAAAAAATATCTCCCACATTATATGTTGCTTTTTCACTTTCATGATGGCATCCTTTGAAGTGTAAAAATTTTTATTTGGATGAAGACCAATTTATTGATTTTTTAAAACATGTATTTTATTGATTTTTTACAGAGAGGAAGGGAGAGGGACAGAGAGTTAGAAATATCAATGAGAGAGAGACATAAATCAGTTGCCTCCTGCACACCCCGCACTGGGGATGTGCCCGCAACCACGGTACATGCCCTTGACCGGAATCGAAGCTGGGACCTTTCAGTCCACAGACCGATGCTCTATCTACTGAGCCAAACCGGTTTCAGCTGATTTTTAATTTTATGGATAATGCTTTGGGTATTGTATCTAATAACTCTACACAACCTGATCTCACAAAGATTTTCTCCTGTTTTCTTCCAAAACTTTTACAGTTTGGGCTTACACATCTAAGTCTGTAATTAGTTGACTTAATTTTTGTATATCATTTGTATGAGACTCTAAATTTCTCTTTTTGCATGTGTATATCCAATTGTTCTGGTCCATTTGTCAAAAAGACTATCTTGTGTTGCCATATTTGTCAAAAATTAATTAAACAAATATGGACTCTCAATTTTGTCCCACAATACTTTTTCTTATCCTTGGGATAACACTAAACTGACTTGATTATTGTTGCATTATGCTAAGTTCTGAAACCAGGGAGTTCTTTCTTTTTAAACTTGTTTTGGCTATTTTAGATTTTTCTGTATTTCTATGCAAATTTTGGGATCCACTTGCCAATTTCTACACAAAATCCTGTTGTGATTTTAATAGGGTTTACACTGAGACTATATATCAATTTTTGGAGATTTGCCATCCTGACAATATTGAGAATTCAATCCATGAACATGGATTCTATCTATGTTTATTAAGATCTCTATATTCTCTCAACAATGATGTATATATTTCAATGCAAAGAAATGTTTTACATCTTTGGTTAGATTTATTCCTGAGTATTTATTTATTTATTTATTTATTTATTTATTTATTTATTTGCTATTTTGTATGTTTTAAAACATTCACTTTCTTATTGTTTACTATTATCCTAATATATAAAAAGCTAGGGGCTGACATGACCTAGACCACCAAATGGAAGACTAAACAGCAGGGGGTCTGCAGCAGGGATAGGGGAGGAGCCACGGCAGATGCCTTTCTACATGCCTGAGCCGGGGTCTGGTTCAAGTTTCAGATTATGAGTGGGTGAGTGATAATGACAAAAGCTAAGGGACCAGTAGGGGGTTAATGGGGGAGGAATCGATTTTGGAGGTGAGTCTGAGCAGAGGGCAGATCCCTGGCCAGAGGTCTGGTCAGGAGGTCTGTGGTATGGGTAAGGCAGCCATAGAAGGGATTTGTCCTGGGGATGATACAGGACTTTGGCATTGTAGAAAGAATACGGTGGAGGACAGCTTGGCTGGGACTGGCCCAGAGGCAAAAGACCAGACAGGAAACACTGCCAATAGCAGTGGTGGCGATCTGAATTCTGGTACTTTCACAGTCACTCAATTCCCATTCCCTTTACAGGTAAGAAATCAAGGCCAGTGAGGCCTGGTTCAAGTGCAGGGAATCTGCAGAAGGGGTGGGGTTGTGGCAGATGCCTCTCTGCATGCCTTCACTGGGGGTCTGATTCAAGTCCTGGATTGCACTAATTTTATTTCATCTCTGACACTTCTATTATAGAGAAAGGGCAAATAGCAGTATTAAAATACTTCCTCTAATTAATTTCCTTTTAATGTGCACAAATTTTGTGCACAGGGCCACTAGTAAAGAAATAAAATCGAATTTTGTATATTTATTATGTATAATTGTAAACTATTAATTCTTCTATACTTTTATAGGTTCTTTGGGGATTTTTATATATAAGATCATGTTATCTGCAAATAAAGACAGTTTACTTCATTTTCAATCAGGCTGTCTTTAATTTTATTTATTTGCTTATTTATTTATTACTCACTTCACTGGCTAAAACATCCAATACCATCTGAAATAGAAATGATGAAACAAGAGACTCTGCCTCTTTTCTCATCAAAAGGAAAAAAAAACCCCAAACATTCAGCATATCACCATTAAGTATGATGTTAAGCTGTGGGTTTATTTTGTTTTATTTTTGTAGCTGTACCTTATCAATTGTAGTATGTATTCCATTCCTAGATTGTTGAGAACTTTTATCATGAATGGGTGCTGGATTTTGAAAAATGCTTTTTTCCCCCCTTTTGGTTAATGTAATTAATATGATAAATTATATTCTTAAAAATGTTAAATCAACCTAACATCACTAGAATGAATTTCACTTGGCCATGGCTATAATTCATTTTATATATTGCTGAATTTGGGTTGCTGATATTTTCTTTTTTATCATTCAAGGATTTATTAAGTCATACATGCAAAACATATTGCTAACTGCATTAACAAAAGATCATTGTGAAAACACTCCACAAGTCTGCAAATGTCAATTTTAAAAATGTTCTAGTGGTTGAAAGGTCCAATTTGGTGTTCTTGCCAGTGGGTAAGCTGTATCGAGCATTGTTATCACAAGCACAAGGTCACAATCTCCCACCCAAAGGAACACGGTTAGGCAGAGCAACAGGAAGCGTGACCACACAGGGAGGCAGAGGGGCCAGCAGCGGCCACGGTACAGTGCCAGGATCTGGCAAGACAGTGGTGATAAGAAGGCTTATCACTTAAGAATATCTAAAATACTTTAAAAAATGTAGAGATGCAACACGTAAATTTTACAACTAGTTACTAGAAAACTAAGGAAAGCACTAGCTTTGAATGAAAGAACGTGAAAACAGAAATGCACTTTACTATTCTATAAAAAAAACAATGCATTATCAAGAAAGATTTTATACAAGGAGACATATTGCTCTTTGAGAAGGGGGTCTGTAAGAAAAGCACTAAGTTAGCAACTATGGGAATGACCAGTTCCAAGATGAATTAAATGCCCAATTGTGAGACGGATTATAGGTTTAAGAAAAAGGAAAATCTTAAGAAAACAGTTACTGATTAATACCAACTTTCACCATCGACTGCATTTGACAGAAACTAGCTTTTCAAATCTTACCCGTGACACTTTTATTCAGTTTGTTACATGTACAATATAGTGTAAATTAATCTCCACTTCATTTTGTGTCAAATACTGTCTTCATCCTTTGATCACATCAAGTGTTCCCCACACTCCACCCTAATGTGCCCACAAGAGCAGAATACTTCATCAGAGGAACAGGCGAGAAAGGATTCTGTTCATGATCTCAGCAAAAGCTAATATACAAATTGTTTAAAATCTCACTATGAAATAAAGGCCAATCCGAAGAGTTGAGTTGACGGACAGTACAACGTTAGGTGGGGAACATGGGTTGATAAATTTTGAATAGCAACATTTTGTAAAGAAGGTTGCATGTGAAACTCATTAGTAAGTGTCTGCCTTCCCTAACTTCAGAGGCTAGTCTTCTATAAGACAAAGGCCTTTAAACAATTTAGTGCTTAGTGTTCTGAGCACAAAAATGCAACTTAGTTCACAAGGAATTTTGGCAACTCTTTATCTGAGCAAGAATAAGGGCTTTTGAAAAATAAGGCTTTAAGAAAGCTTGTCATTTTAGGGCTAAATTTTAATAGAATGTGAAAGTTTGAATCCTTACACTTATTTGTTTAAATAAAAACCTAAAAAATTACTGATTGGTTCAAAATGGTTTTATGGCAAAGCCAATTTGTAACAAAAACTTGGCATTGAGTGCGAAGGCTCCATTGTTTTTGAGCAAAGCATACAAAAGTTCACGGGGCCAAGGCCACAGGGAGAGTCCCAGACATTTACAACAGAAGGCATTTTCTCTTCCTCTTCTTGATGGGACAGCAGGCAGAGAACGGCTCAAATAGGTTCATTGAACAGTGTCTTGAGGCCTTGCTGTGTGAGCACTGAGCACTCCAGGTATTTTATAGCACTGATCTCCTTGGCCATGACTAAGTCCTGCAGATAGGTGATGGGTGTCAGCTTCTTCTCCTTCAGTTTCTCAATCATGTCTTTATCATCCCTAAGATCAAACTTGGTTCCCACCAAAAAGATGGGAGTGTTGGGACAATGGTGTCAAACTTTAAGGTACCACTTTACACAAACATTCTCAAATGATGCAGGACTTACAAGAAAGAAGCAAATTAAGAATACTTCTGTCTGTGGATAGGAGAGGGGACATAATCTGTCATAATCTTCTTATCCAGCAGTATCCCATAAGCCCAGATTCAAGTTTTCCATCTACCATAACATTGGCAGAATAGTTGTCAAAGACAGTGGGGATATATTCTCCAGGAAATGCATTGGTAGTATCACTGACCAGGAGGCAAGTTTTACCTACAGCTCTTTCGCCCACCACCACACACTTCATGGCCTGCATCTGGGCCACTCAGGGGGCTGCGGCAGTGGCGGCTGGGGAATGAGGAGGGAAACAGTAAGCTTGGCGCGTGGCAGGCAGGCACATGGCTGTAGGTGGTGGAGCATGGGGTGCCAGGGTCGCTGTCCACACCACCTCACCCTCCTATAATGGGAAGCCAAAGCCCAATAGCAGCCACCACCCAAAGCTGGGGAAAACTGCCGCTAATATTTTCTTAAAGGTTATGCCTGTGGACTCAAGAAACCAAGATGGGGGCATAGGTAAACACCTGAACTGCCTTGCACAACAATTTCAAAACTACAACTAAAAGACAAAACAGACACCATCCAGAACCACAGGAAGGCTGGCTGAGTGGAAATTCTAGAACTAGAAGGAAAGAGAAAAGCCCACTGAGACTCACAGGAGCTGTGGAAGTGCAGAGGTATGGGGGTGCACACGAGGAGAGGGCTGGTAACTGAGTACGTGGCTGGCTTTCTCAATCAGCAGGGAGACAAAAACTCCTGAATGCTCTGAGTTCCAGTTCCGCATGGGATTCTGGGGACCCAGACTCATTCAGGAAGAAACTGGACTGTCTGGCAGTGGGCAAAACTTGAGGGCAGCTTTCTCTTAGAGGTGCTTGTAGCTATTACCACAGAACACTGAGACCCAGACGCCTCTTAGGGCAGGGCTGATGGGTAGCCATTGCTGTTTGTTCCGCCCTGACACTCTGCCTCATCCAAGCTGAGTGCAGAGGCTTTTGCATATGAATGGCCTGGTCCTTTGAATTCTAACCTTACCTAACAAACTCAGCTGAGTCAGTGAGACCCAGAACATCCAAAAGAAGGCCCAAGGACCTGCAGCAGTTGCATTGCTTCACAGCTGGGCCTCATTTGGGCACCTCCAAAACCCAAAAGAAGAAGAGGACTCTGCAGATCTCTCCATAGCTCCAGCAGAGTGGCCTCAGACAGAGTCTAAATTTGCACCTCTTTGGAGATCCAAGAGCCAGTGTACTCAGGGGTCAAAGTAGGACCATCCAGATTACAACTCCTTGGATCCATAAGGAACACAGAGGACAGACTCAGTGAGCACAAAAGCCCCAATGAAGCAAGTTCTTGTCTGATAAGTGTGTCTCCAGCACAAAAGTTCTCCCATCATAGACACAGCTGATCCTATAGCCAATTGACCTGGAGGTAAATTCTTTCCAGTGATACCAACAACAATCATGGCTTAACTACAAAAAGACTGTGCACACAGGCCACAAAGCGGTGTGCCAAGAGTGTCCACCTCAAGTCACTGGGGAGGCTGAGCCACTGGAACCTATAGGACACCTAGCATACAAAGCCACTCTATCAACACAGGGAAGCAACCAAAATGCAGAGACAAAGAAACAGGTCACAAATGAAA
This sequence comes from Lasiurus cinereus, assembly GCA_011751065.1. Classification (NCBI taxonomy): domain Eukaryota; kingdom Metazoa; phylum Chordata; class Mammalia; order Chiroptera; family Vespertilionidae; genus Lasiurus; species Lasiurus cinereus. Next base: position 18,789,713 of record JAAGEH010000015.1, on the reverse strand, counting down.
GACATGGAGGAAAGCAAATGACTGGACATAGAGTTCAAAACCATGGTTATAAGGTTACTCAAGAAATTTCTAGAAAAGGGCGATACATTTAGTGAGACCCTGGAGCAGCGGTTCTCAACCTTTTTTTTAATGCTGTGACCTTTTAATACAGTTCCTCATGTTGTGGTGACCCCCAATCTTAAAATTATTTTCGTTGCTACATAAGTGTAATTTTGCTACTGTTAATGAATCATAATGTAAATATCTGTTTTCTGATGGTCTTAGGCAACCTTGCTAGCAGTTTTCAACCTGTGGGTCGCGGAGCCTAAGACCATCAGAAAACAGATATTTACATTATGATTCATAACAGTAGCAAAATTACAGTTATGAAGTAGCAACAAAAATAATTTTATGATTAGGGTCACCACAACATGAGGAACTGTATTAAAAGGTCACAGCATTAAAAAAGGTTGAGAACCGCTGCCCTGGAGGATATGAAAAAGGACCAACTAAAAATTAAACATACACTGACTGATATAAAAAATAACATACAGAGATCCAACAGCAGACTAGAGGATTGCAAGAATCAAGTTAAAGATTTGAAATACAAAGAAGCAAAAATCACCCAAACGGAAAAGCAAAAGCAAAAAGATTACAAAAATATGAAAATAGTGTAAGGAGCCTCTGGAACAAATTCAAGCATACCAACATCAAACTTCCCCCACCTGGTGAAAGAAATAGACTTAAAAATCCAGGAAGCACACAGAACCCCAAACAAAAGGAATCCAAAGAGGACCACACCAAGACACATCATAATTAAAATGCCAAAAGCAAAAGATAAAGAGAGAATATTAAAAGCAGCAAGAGAGCCAAAACCGGTTTGGCTCAGTGGATAGAGCATTGGCCTGTGGACTGAAAGGTCCCAGGTTCGATTCCAGTCAAGGGCATGTACCTTGGTTGTGGGCACATCCCCAGTGAGGGGTGTGCAGGAGGCGGCTGATCGATATCTCTTTCTCATCGATGTTTCTAACTCTCTATCCCTCTCCCTTCCTCTCTGTAAAAAATCAATAAAATATATTTTTTAAAAAAAAGAAGCAAGAGAAAAACAGTTAAATACAAGGGAGCACCCATACGATTTTCAGCTGATTTCTCAACAGAAACTTTGCAGACCAGATGAGAGTGGCAAGAAATATTCAAAGTGATGAACAGCAAGAACCTACCATCAAGAATACTCTACCCAGCAAACTCTCATTCAGAATTGAAGGTCAGATAAAGAGCTTCACTGATAAGAAAAAGCTAAAGCAGTTCCTCACTGCCAAACCAGTATTATATGAAATTCTGAAAGGTATTCTTTAAGAAGAGGAAGAAGAAGAAAAAAGTAAAGATAAAAATTATGAACTACAAACACATGTATCAACAAGTGAATAAAAATCTTATGAACAGAATAAACTGGTGAATATAATTGAATGAGGGGCATAGAAAGGGAGTGAACTGACAATTCTCAGGGGGAAAGTGTTGTGGGGGGTTTGGGGAAGAGACTGCATAAAAATCATACATTTATGGATGAGAACAGTGGAGGGTAAGGGCGGAGGGTGGGGTGGGAACCAGGTGGAGGGGATCAATAAAGATTTATTAAAATAAATAAATAAATAAATAAATAAATAAATTAAAAAAATGTTGTGCCTGTATTTATGACCATGGGCAATACTGGTCTGTATTTTTGTTTTGTTTTTTTATGATATGTTCATTTAGCTTGGAATCAGGGTAAAATATTAGTCTCATAGATTGAGCTGCTAAGTATTCCCTCTACTATTTCTTCCAATAGATTGTAAAGAATTGGTATTCTCTAAATATTTGATAGAATTCAGAAGTGAAGATATCTGAGCCTGGGTTTTTACTTTGTGGTAAGATATTCAATTACTATATCAATTTATTTGCTTGGCATATGTTTAGTCAGATTTTTTATTTCTTCTTTTGTCACTTTTGGTAATGTTTGTCTTTTTACAAACTTTTCCATTTCACCCATGTTGTTAAATAGTTGTTATAAATTTTCCAGGACAGTCTCATATAATCTTTTAAATTTTTATACTGTTAATAGTGATAGCCTCTCTTTCAATTGTGATTTTGGTAAGTTTTGTTTCTTTCAGACTTGGTCAGTATAGCTTATGTCTTTTCAATTCTGCTGATCTTTTTAAAGGAATCAGCTTTTGGGTCAATTGATGTTCTATATCAGGTTTCCCCTATTTCATTAATTTCTACTCTAATTTTAATAATTTAATTTTACAGCTTATTTTGAACTTAGTTTACTCTTCTGTTTTTTTTTTTTTTTGGTAAGGTGGAAGCTAAGGTATTGATTTGAGATATATCTTCTTCTCTGATATAGGCATTGAAAACGAAATTTCCTTTTAAGCTCTGCTTTACCTGCATCCCATCAAATTTGATATTATATTTTCATTGAAAATATTCATTTTTTCTCATGCTTCATTCTTTGACCTATGAGTGTTTTAGAAGTGTGTTGTTTAATTTTCTAATATTTGGAGGTTTGCCAGATTTCTCTCTTCTATCAATACATTTTATTATTGAACATATTTTGTATAATTTCCATCCTTTTAACTTTACTAATGCCTATGTTATTGCCTAGAATATGGTCTATGCTGGAGAATATTTTTATACACTTGACAAAATATGTCCTTCAGTTGTTTGGTAGAAGGTTTTATACATGTCAATTAGGTTGAATTATTTGATAGTGTTATTCAAGTCTTCCATCACTTTGCTGATTTGCTGCCTAGTTCTAACAATTATTAAGATTAGGGGAATAACATCTACAACTATTATTGGTGGATTGCTGATTTCTTTTTTTGATTCTGTCAGCTTTTGTTTCATGTATCTTAATGTCTTGTTATGAGCAGTGTATACATTTATAATCATTATAATTTCCTGATTTAATTTATTCTTTTGCCATATAAAAACTCATTAATCAGGAGTAATATTTCCTGTTTTAATGTCTATTTTGTATGACATTAATGTAGTCACTACAGCTCTCTTAAGATTGCTGTTTGTATGGTAGGTCTTTTATGATTTTTCTTTAAAATTATTTGCACATTTGAATTTTGTTTAATTAAATCTTTATTATACAGATTATTACATTTGTTTCTCTTTTTTCCCATCCATAGCTCACTTCCACCCGGCTCCCACTCTTCCCTCTGCCCTTACCTCCCTCCCATTTACCTCATCCATAGGTGTATGATTTTTGTCCAGTCTTTCCCTGTACACCCCTCACCCCTTTCCCCCTAAGAATTATCAGTCCACTCCCTTTCTGTGCTCCTGATTCTATTATATTCATCATTTTATTCTGTTGATCAAATTTTTAATTCACTTAATTTTTAGATTCACTTGTTGATAGATATGTATTTGTTGTTCATAATTTTTTGTCTTTTACCTTTTTCTTCTTCCTCTTCTAAAAGAGTACCTTTCAGCATTTAATATAATACTGGTTTGGAGTTGATGAACTCCTTTAGCTTTTTCTTCTCTGTGAAGCTCTTTATCTGCCCTTCAATTCTGAATGATAGCTTTGCTGGATAGATTATTCTTGGTTGTAGGTTCTTGCTATTCATCATGTTGAATATTTCTTGCCACTCCCATCTGGCCTGCATCGTTTCTGTTGAGAAATCAGCTGACAGTCGTATGGGTGCTCCCTTGTAGGTAATGAACTGCTTTTCTCTTGCTGCTTTTAATATTCTCTCTTTGTCTTTTGCTCTTGGTATTTTAATTATGATGTGTCTTGGTGTAGTCCTCTTTGGATTCCTTTTATATGGGATTCTGTGTGCTTCCTGGACTTGTAAGTCTATTTCTTTTACCAGATGTGGGAAGTTTTCAGTCATTATTTCTTTAAATATGTTTTCAGTATCTTGCTCTCTTCTTCTGGCACCCCCACAATTCTGATGTTGGTACGCTTGAAGCTGTCCCAGAGGCTCCTTACATTATCTTCACATTTTTGGATTCTTTTTTCTTCTTGCTTTTTCAGTTGAGTGTTTTCTGATTCTTTATATTTCAAATTTTTTACTTGATTCTTGCCTTTCTCTAGTCTGCTGTTAGGACTCTGTATATTTTTTATTTCAGTCAGTGTATGTTTAATTTCTAGTTGGTCCCTTTTCATCTCTAGTTGGATCTTTTCTATCTCTAGTTGGTTCTTTTTCATCTCCTCTTGGGTATCGCAAACTTTATCCAACTTTTCTAAGATATTCTTGAAAAACCTTTTAAGCGTGGTTTTGAACTCTATATCCAGTCATTTGTTTTCCTCCATTTCTTTTGTTTGTGATCCCTCCCCTTGTCTCAACATTTTAACTATGCTGGGAGAACTTCCGTGTTGGATTCAGCCTTATGATAGCAGACTTGCAAAACCGCAGAAGCCTCTCTGTTGAGCTTGAGATGGGTGGAGTCTCAGGGCTTAAGGGACCACCTTGCCTTTCAGTCAGCCCTCCCTCCATGGCCCCTGAGTCTCAGGTGATTGGGTAATCGCTGGAGCGCTCCTTGTGTGCGCGCGCAGTGCCTCTAGATCGCTGCCTTTCCGGCTCCCCTGTGCTCCAGGACCACATGAGTCTGGGTCCCCAGGGTTTCACCCGAAACTGGGGCTTAGTGGAGTCAGAAGTGGCACAGTTAGGAGGGTTTGTCTCCAGCCCACTCGCGAAAGCCAGTGGCACAATCAGCAGTCTGTCCTCTGCACACAGTGCTGTGTGTGCCAAGAGGCCTCTGATCTTTTGCAATACCCCTAAATTTCTGTGCCCCTCTCTCTTTTCACAGTCCAAACTTCCCCCGTATGAGTTTCGGCTGGATCTGGGGTTTATTGTCGTAGGATAAGGGGTTCAATGCCTTTGAGAGTCTCCGTCTCCCTCCCACCAGAGAAAGCCAGCCAGGCACTCTGGCACCCGCTCTCTCTGCGTGCGTCTCTGTACCTCAGCTTTTTGCAGCTCCTCTGGGTCTCCGTGAGCCCCTCTCTTTCCTTCTAGCTGTAGAACTTACACTCGGCCAGCTTTCCTGTGGTTCTGGATGATGCCTGTTCTGTCTCTTAGTTGTAGTTTTTAAATTGTTGTGCGAGGCAGCAGTGTGTTTACCTATGCCACCATCTTGGATTCTCCCCACACATTTGAATTTAAGGTGTCTTCATTATAAAAAGCGTACAGTTGGGTCTTGCTCTTGTATCCTGCCTGACAATATCTGTATTTTGAGTGGGATGCTTAGCTCTTTTAAATTTAATGTAATTAGTGATATAGTTGGATTTTAACATTTTGTTATTTGTGTTTTATGTCTTCTGTATTTACTTCTGTTTTCCCTATTTGCATTCTGTCATGTTAAATACAAAATATTTAATATACCATTATAATTCCTCCAGTTTTTTAAATCCTATATTTTTAATGAATTTATTTATGGCTTCTCTCAGTATTATAATTATAAGATTTTAATTTATCACAGTTAACTTCAGATTAATATTAATCTAATTCCAGCTAAATATAGATACTTTGTTCCAAGATAGCTCCATTACTTCTCTCCTGTTTTTATGGTTTTATTGTCATAGTATTAGACTTCTAAATATGTTATAAACCTAGCATAGTCTTTTAATTGTTAATATTATTTATAAAATGCTTTATAAAATATTGTCTTTTAAATAAGTCAACAGAAGATATAAAAAGATGTCTAAAGTTATTTTATATTTACCCTACCATTTCTGGTACTCATTATTTCTCCCTCTGGATTTAAGTCACTGAAGCCATCTCCACTCAGCCTAAAGAACATCCTTTACTATCCTATGTAAAAAAGCCTAATATGCAAATTGACCAAATGGTGGAACTACTGGTCGACAGGGAACAGGGCCAGCAAGCAGGCAGTGCCAGGCCAACCTAAGCAGGTGACAATGGGTAGAGGGAGGGGATGGCAATGGGATGGCGACCAGTGGTAGAGGAAGGGTGATGGGGGGCGGGGCCATCTGATTGCAGCTGGGGCTGTCCCCTGATTGGCCTTTGGGTCACCTCCCATAGAAGGAAGTCATCAGTCAGACATCCCCTGAGGGCTCCTGGTCTGTGAAGGGACACAGGCTAGGCTGAAGGACCACCCCCCGCCCACCAAGTGCACAGATTTTCACCTACCAGGCCTCTAGTTTCATATAAAGCAAGATTGATTGCAACAGATACTCTCAGTCTTTTTTTATGTTGGAATGTCTTTATTGTACTTTAATTTTTTGAGGGACAGTTTTGCTGTTTTAAAATTCTTGATTGACAGTTGTTTTTTTCTTTGAGTACTTTAAATATGTCATGCCACTGCCTTTTAATCTCAGTTGTTTAAGATGAAAAGTCAGCCATTAAATGTACTGATTGTTTCTATAAGTGAATAATCATTTTTCTTTTGCTGCCTTTAAGATATTAGCTTTGTCTTTTACCAATGTGACTATGATGTGTCTAGATGTGAGTCTCTGAGTTTACCTTACTTGTAATTCACTAAGCTTCTCAGATGTGTAGCTTGTTTTCTTTGTAAATTTTGGTAAGGTTTCAGCCATTATTTGCTTAAATACTTTCTCTCTTTATTTTTTTCTTATACTTCAAGTTTTCTAACCTATTTTTTATTTTTTTCCTCTTTTTTTTGGAGAATATAATTGTTGTTTTATTTTCTAGTTGAATGTTTCTTTCTTTTGCAACCTCAAATTTTCAGAATTTCCTTGAAAATCCAGCATTTTCATTTAGTGCTTATTTTATTTTATTTTAGAATTTATGTCTGCTATTGAGAATTGATAATATATATTGGTTGTTTCATTGTTGTCATACTTTCTTAAATCTTTAAATCTACTTTAGTTCTTTGAACATATTTATAATAACAGTTTTGTCATTTTTCTCTGTTAAATTCAACATCTTCGGATACTAAAAAATTTCTCTTGAGTGCTTTTGTCCCTATGACTGATTTTCTTTGTCTCAAAATTGTTTCTTGGTAACTGGAAATCTTAATTAATATATTATATCAACTCTAAATTCTTATGTTTTATAATAATCAGTTTATTATGATAATCTGAAGAGAATTATTGTTACTGAATTTTGATTGATTGTTTCTTTGATTAGTAATTTGCCTGGGCTTAATTTATTTATTTATTTATTTATTTATTTTAATTTTAAATTAATTTTTATTAATTTTTTATACATATCTCCCCATTGCCCCCCTTCCCTCCCAGGCATACCCCGACCCCCCAGTGTCTGTGATCATTAGTTATGTTTATAAGCATGCATACAAGTCCTTTGATTGATCACTTATTTACCTCACCTAACTTTAATCTTTCTGCTATAATTTCACAGTCTGTTTGATGCTTTATGATTTTTGTCCTCCTGAGAATTATCAGTCTACTCCCTTTCTGTGCTCCTGATTCTATTATATTCACCAGTTTATTCTGTTGATCAGATTTTTAATTCACTTAATTTTTAGATTCACTTGTTGACAGATGTGTATTTGTTGTTCATAATTTTTTGTCTTTTACCTTTTTCTTCTTCCTCTTCTAAAAGGGTACCTTTCAGCATTTCATATAATACTGGTTTGGAGTTGATGAACTCCTTTAGCTTTTTCTTCTCTGTGAAGGTCTTTATCTGCCCTTCAATTCTGAATGATAGCTTTGCTGGATAGATTATTCTTGGTTGTAGGTTCTTGTTGTTCATCACGTTGAATATTTCTTGCCACTCCCGTCTGGCCTGCATCGTTTCTGTTGAGAAATCAGCTGACAGTCGTATGGGTGCTCCCTTGTAGGTAATAAACTGTTTTTCTCTTGCTGCTTTTAATATTCTCTCTTTCTCTTTTGCTCTTGGCATTTTAATTATGATGTGTCTTGGTGTAGTCCTCTTTGGATTCCTTTTCTTTGGGGTTCTGTGTGCTTCCTCGACTTGTAAGTCTATTTCTTTTACCAGATGTGGGAAGTTTTCAGTCATTATTTCTTTAAACAGGTTTTCAGTATCTTGCTCTCTCTCTTCTTCTGGCACCCCCACAATTCTGATGTTGGTACGCTTGAAGCTGTCCCAGAGGCTCCTTACATTATGTTCACATTTTTGGATTCTTTTCTCTTCTTGCTTTTCCAGTTGAATGTTTTCTGCTTCTTTATATTTCAAATTTTTGACTTGATCCTTGCCTTTCTCTAGTCTGCTGTTAGTACTCTGCGTAATAGTATTCATTTCAGTCAGTGTATTTATTATCTTCTCTTGGGTCTCACTAAATTTATCCATCTTTTCTAGCATATTCTTGCAAAACCTTATAAGCGTGGTTTTGAACTCTATATCCAGTCGTTTTTTTTCCTCCATTTCTTTTGCTTGTAATCCCTTCCCTTGTCTCGGCATTTTCACTGTGCCGGGGAAACTTCTGTGCTGGATTTAGCCGATGAAGCCTCTGCTGAGCTTGGGAGCGTGGAGTCTCAGGGCTTAAGGGACCGCCTTGCCTTCCAGTCGGCCCCGCCCTCCACGGTCCCTGAGTCTCACGTGACTGGGTAATGGCTGGAGCGGTCCTTGTGCGCGCGCACCCGCAGCGCCTCCAACCGCTGCCTTTCCGGCTCCCCTGCGAACCAGGACCACACGAGTCTAGGTCCCCAGGGTTTCGCCCAAAACAGGGGCCCAGTGGACTCAGAAGTGGCACAGATCGGAGGGTCTGTCTCCCGCCCACTCGCGAAAGCCAGCGGCACAATCAGCAATCCGTCCTCCGCGTGGTGCCGTGCGCGACCAGACCTCCGATCCTTTGCAACTCCCCTAAATTTCCGTGCACTTCTCCCTTTTCACAGTCCAAACTCCCCCCGTATGAGTTTCGGCTGGATCTGGGGTTTAGTGTCGTAAGAGAAGGGGTTCAATGCCGTTGGGAGTCTCCGTTTCCCTCCCGCCAGAGAAAGCCAGCCAGGTACTCCGGCACCCGCTCTCTCAGCGCGCGTCTCCGTACCTCAGCTTTTTGCAGCTCCTCTGGGTCTCCGTGAGCCCCTCTCTTTCCCTCTAGTTGTAGAACTTCCACTCAGCCAGCTTTTCTGTGGTTCTGGATGATGTCCGTTCTGTCTTTTAGTTGTAGTTTTGAAATTGTTCTGCGAGGCAGCAGTATAGGTGTTTACCTATGCCGCCATCTTGGATTCTTGGGCTTAATTTATGAAAACTGTGTCCTCCACCTGTTTGTGATTGCTAATGCCTCTTTAGTTTTTCAAACGTCCTTGTTTTTGTTACTAAAACTGTCTCCCTTAGGGTCTCCCTTGTATCTGCATAGTTTAGTGGTCAGTCAATAGTTGGATAGAGATTGTACTCCACTGCAGCTGATGAATCTGTTTGTAGGTAAGGGAACACAGTAAATCTTTAGGCTGCTTTCAAGTATGCCTCTATTTTTTCTTTTGGTTGGGCCTTTTCATATCTTCTCTACACATGTGTGTAGCTTCATGTTCACCCAGAAGTATGTGGCTGGCATGGACTTACTCAAGTCTCATATGCACACCTATGCTACTGCAGCCAGATATAGGCTTGTCCCAAATATACAACATCTGACTAGTGGAGATGTTGGCCTTCCCTATACACTGTCTGCTTGTGTTCTCTATAACTGTTACTTGTACCTACAAAATTGTTAAGCATAAACACTGTCCATCACCCTTTATAAAATTATATTTTTATTGATTTCAGAGAGGAAGGAAGAGGCAGAGAGAGATAGAAACATCAATGATGAGAGAGAATCATTCATCAGCTGCCTCCTTCACACCTCACAGTCGGGATTGAGCCCACAACCAGGGCATGTGCCCTGAACAGGAATTGAACTGTGATCTCCTGGTTCATTGGTTGATGTTGAACCACTGAACCACACTGGCTGGGCTTTCCGCCACCCTTTTCACGTCAGCTAAGAAGCTGCTAATTTTCATGATCTACTCTATCTTGCAGATCCTTGATGCTGACTGAGCTAGATGAGAAATGGGAGCAGCTCCAGGCCAGAATGACATAGATTTCCACTGTTCTTACCTGAAGTTCAACATTTTCTCAGCTATAAACACTTCTCATATTGTTGTGTGCCTTTTGTTGATCTCCAGAGTCCTAAACTTACCTTTTGTTTATGCATGAATTTTGTCCACCTGTATAGTGGCTTTTTATTTATTTTTTATTTTATTTTATTTTTAAATATATTTTATTGATTTTTCACAGAGAGGAAAGGAGAGGGATAGAAAGCCAGAAACATTCATGAGAGAGAGATATCGATCAGCTGCCTCCTGCACGCCCTCTACTGGGGATGTGCCCACAACCAAGGTACATGCCCTTGACTGGAATTGAACCTGGGACCTTTCAGTCCACAGAACGACGCTCTATCCACTGAGCCAAACCGGTTTCGGCTATAGTGGCTTTTTAAAAATATATATTTTTATTGATTTCAGAGAGGAAGGAAGACAGAGAGACAAAAACATCCATGATGAGAGAGAATCATGGATAGGCCTCCTCCCACAAGTCCCCCACTGGGGATTAAGCCCATAACCTGGGCATGTGCCCTTGACTGGAATCGAACCTGGGATCCTTCAGTTTGCAGAGGGATGCTCTATCCACTGAGCCAAACTTGCCAAGGCTGTATAGTGGCTTTTGAGGGAGAAGATTAGAACATCTCTTCATTTGCCCATAATAACTTAGAAGAGTTTAAAACAGAAAAGTGACATGCAATGTTTAGAAGGGTAGAAAAATCAACCCAGTCAATAGATGGTGGAAGGCCTTTGTAGGACAAATTTGAAAGCGGAGACAGTTAAAAGACTATTGAAGTACCACAGGTAAAAATATGATGGGGGATGTGAAAGGGTTGTCACCAGTGAAGATGAATAAAGTAGATGAATTGGGCATCTATATCAAATTTGAAATCACAAGCCATTTAAGTAGGCCAGTTGAGAGGTATGGTGCCAGTTGGATACTGGAAATATAAGGGGAACTATTTTGTAATGTGTATTATTGTCTAACCATTATGCTATACACTTGAAACTAATACAAAATAATATTGAGTGTAACCTGTAATTTAAAAAATAAAAAGGAGATCGTATGTAGAATAAGATATTGTAAATAGAACTGAAAAGTAAGTAATATTTTAAAGAGATATTACTTTGGAAGAGTTCCAAGGACTTTATGGGAAAATTAGAGGGTGTCAAGAGTGAAAGAATGAGAGAGTCTGGGTCTAGATAACTTGGAGTATGAAAGCACCAGGCACAGAAATTAAGAACAAAAGATGAGGACAGGCTATGGTGGGAAAAGAAAACAAAGACAATTTTGAAAAAAAAATAGTTTTGAAAAGCTATTATGATATCCAATTGGCAATGCACAATAGGAAGCTAGAGATTTAGATCTGAAGGTCAAAATCAAAGAAAGCCTGCAAATGCAACATGAAAAAAGACTTTTTATATTAACATCCAGGTACAGATGTGTCTAGAAACCTGAAGACATCTCCAGGTGTTACTGTTTCCCAACACAACATTTGATCTTCCATAGTCTCTTGTACTTATCTATAACCCTAGGAAGGGTTTTTATTGTTGTTTGATATTTTTGTTTTATTTTGGGAAAGTTGGGCAGAGAGTGGACATATAAGACCAGGTGAAAAAAAGGGAAGAAATTTGGGTCAGGAGAAGGGGAAAAAGCACATTAGGCATACCAGAAGCTTCCTCTGTCACTAATCTCCTAAAAATTTGATGGGGGTACAGGGTCAGAATGAATGATTGTGTTTTCCACATTCCTCTAGTCTCCAATTTTCATTGCAAGATTCACCTATCTACAGGAATATCTGTATCTGTGCCTTATTTGCATTGATCTCGCCTTTTCATTTCTGTTTTTCTTTGTCTATCTTAGTTCCTCTACCAACTTTCCCTAGGAGTTGTTTTTATTATTCATGAGCTCAATATTTCATACTTGGACTGGCCCATGATTCTGCAAAAGGCTGTAGAGTCCTATATGAATAGAAAAGGCCAATTGCCAATACTAGTACTGTATATCTCTGAATTACCACTAGATGGCAGTGTCTGGGAACTTTGCTAATCAGGCCTAGCCACTGATGCTTGCCTGACTATTGTTGATTGGTAGGGAGTATTACTTGGTTATTCTCCTTTTACTCTGCTGCAACCAGTTGCTAACAAAAGGTACTAGACCTAGCAGAATCCCTTGGCCCATTATGGAAAAAAAATCATGTTTGTAAAATATTCAGGGCTGGAAAGACTATTCTCTAAGCTGATCTTTTGCCTACATTAGTTCTCACACATGCTCCTTATTATTATAAACCTCCCCTTAGATTCTCTTTTATCCCCTCATTAGCTGTTTGTTTATGTGTTTGTTTGTTTTTAAGTCATATTCCCTTTCCAGCCTGCTTAACAAGTTGGGCTGATCCTTTTTCCTCATTTTGTGCATGGACTAGCAGAATCATGTGCAATCAAAGCCTGAAAGGCTCTTAGACTTTATTGGTCTAACCCCATCATTTTCAGATGATGCAACTGAGGCACATAAAAAAGAAGAAACTTGTTCAACATCATATAAAGAATTCAAGGCAGAATTCTATGATTCAGAGTCTCATGACATACTTATAATAATCAATAACACAGCCAAGAGATCATTTAGGCCCACTAATTGCATTAGTACAACTAGATGTCTAAAGAGGGGGAAGGAGGCAAGAAGTGTAAGACATGGCACTTAAAATCTAGTTAGGAGGACAGACTAATACACAATTAAAAAGAGGTAATGCCTTTTGTGACAAGACAGTGTCAGAAATACGCTAGAGTGGGTGAGTGGCTCAGGGATTCAGAGGATAAAGAACTGTAAAAGGAAACAGGAATGTGGGTGGAAGTGCAGGGGTGGAGAATTACATGAAACTTGTGGATGGAAAATTCAATAATTACAATTATTTAGGGGTCAATTCCTAGGCTGACTTAAGCAGAAAGTGATGGTCAAAGAGAAATAAAATATAAAGTTAGAGTAGTGGGCCGGGGCCAGGCTGTTCAGGCTCTTAAATGTCAGACAAATTTCCTACAAATACTGAGGAGAAAATTTTAAGTGTTTTTAATTTTCATATTTTCCATGTTCATAGGTAACTTTCCTCTAAGTTTATTTCCCCAAGTGGCCTCTTCACTTTGCCCTACTTTCCTGCATTAGTCTCAGCCCCTCAGAGATGAAGTTGAACTCAAAAGATAGGTTGGTGCTTGTTTCCTCTACATCTGTTTCTTAATGATATAAGAATAACCTGGACATTCTCCAGTTTTAAACCCCATTTACTCATTTCCTTCCCCTACCCCCTCAAAGGAGTCTGAGCACAAGTCCTTTGTATTCCTCAAGGGGGCTTCCAGAGAATTGGAGAGTTCTTAACACCTGAGCAACACCTATACGAGGTGAGCATGGTTTCATACAAACTATGAAAAAGTCCTCCAAACAGAAAGGCTCTTTTATTACTTCTTTTTTTTTTCAATTTATTTTTTCCATCACCATTAATCCCTCCTATGCTGCCTTCAAAAGCAACCTGAACATGAAAGCAATTCAGGAGCCATTTCAGATTGTCAAGAGAACATTAGTTCCCAAGCAGCCTGACATGCCACACTTCAAAGCTAAAGAATGTTGCTCTCTCCTCTTATGAACTCTCCTGTTATATCCCCAAATGATTTGAGGTCTGTTTTTCTACCAGGATAGAGTGGACAACTCTATCTTAGAATCTTCCACCTAGTTTTACTTCTGCCATTTGCCATTTATTCCTTCCTTTCCATTAGAATGCTAAACCTTACATCTTGGCTTCTGCTGGTTCCAGCATATAGCATATAGCAGGTGCTTAATAAATGGTATTTTCTTCCTTCAGAAGGGTTTTAGATATTTTTTAAAGCATTGTATTCCATGGAGTCACTTTATGGGCCACTCAGGATACAGGTTATTGGGATGCAGGCAGGCTGCAGGACCCCATGCCTGATTTAAAATAAGAAACTATTTTCATGTTGATTTATAACTTGGACTGTGGATTAAATTTTGTTTTGGAGAGAGAAGGGAATGTTCTCATTATCTAATATTTTCATTTTCTAAATGAGGTCAATGAAGCACAGAGCCACTTTAAATAGAGTTGGGAAAACAATCCCATTTATAATAGCAATAAAAATAATAAACTACTTAGAAATAAATTTAACCAAATAAGTAAAAAGACATGTAAAATGAACATTATAAAACATTGAGGAAAGAAGTTAAAGAAAACAAAGATAAATGGAAAGACATTTATGTTTGTGGATTAGGATATTTAATATTGTTAAATTTCCATACTACCCTAAGGGAGTTACAGATTTAATGCAATCCCTATCAAAATCCCAATGGCATTTATAAACACAAATGGGGAAAAGAAAATGGTGGCAGAATAGAAGAACATGTCCTGAGCCTTGATCCTGAGTAGACAAAGAGAACAGATGAGGGTCGCACTAGGAGTATTTGTTAGTAAGTTAAGGGACAGCTATACTCCAGGAGAAGGTGGGGGACTGCGGAATGTGGATCCCCTGACCAGGCAGCCCCCATTGCTGCTGGGTTTTTCTCCTAGAGCCACCAGCTCAGATGTGGAGACCGTGCCATCTTAAAGGGGAAAGTGGACGTAGGAAGGCTGAAAATCTATAGCTGTGGCACCCACGGAATAGCTGTGAGCCCCAGAACACCAGTCCCCAATTGGCACAAACACTCAGATTGAGAGGAGCTCTACACTCCACACAGAAAGGTCAGATTTTGTCTGGGATAAGGTGAGGTCTCTGGTTCCACAGGACAGAGAAATGCATGCACTGAGAGAGCTGGAAGACTGGGAAATCTGCACATAGATAAATCTGTGGCTGTTGGGGCTTCCGTGATCCATGAATGTGGAAGGGGGTCCCCAGAGCAGCTAACAGAGGGGATCTCTAGAAAGCAACCCATTTTGATCTGACACAGAAGGACAGCCTGGGAATTATAAAAGTGTGCCGGCTGCTTGGACAAGAGCAGGGAAGGGGGAATGCGCAGACTTGAACTCTTTCCTCTTTAAATCTTTGCTTCTGATTGCCAAGCCCAATACATAGGATCACCCAGTTGGGGACACCCTGGGAGACTGCAGGGGAAAGTTGTTTTTCTGGAACCTGGGGATCGGAATGGGGAGTGACCATCTGAGAACCAGCTCTGGGGTAGCCCACTCCCACAAACTGGTAGTGAGTGCCACAGGGAAAGCAGGATCTAAGCACAAGCTAGAGAACACCTATAGTCTCAGAGGTCAATCTAGAAACATTGCCACCTAGGGGCTGACTCACAAATTGACTCAAATAAAAGAATAAAGAAATTAAGACACAATGCCTGCTTAAAAACCAGGACTGGCTTACAACACTGAGCAACAGTGGAATGCAGGGAACTGCAATACTGTCCCGACTGGGAAATAGGCATGCCAAATAGAATAACAGAGGAAGTGAATGAACTTCACTACTGCACATTCTATGTTTTTATTTTTATGTTTATTTTTTCATCTTTTATTTAAGAAACTATTTTTTTCTTTTTTAAACACTTTATTTTACTTTTTAATTATTACATTTTTATTTTCAATCATTGTTATTACTACTACTATTTTAACTTTTTGAAAAAAAGTGTCATTTTATTTTCTCTTCATTTTACTTTGGGATTAGTGTTCTACATTCTATTTTCATCTTTCCTTTAGCATCATTTGACTCTACCTCAACTCTACCTTTATGTCATCACTCTCTTCCTAACTCTCCTCTTTTTCTTGTCCTGTTTCTCTTACCCTTTTCTTACTTTAGATTTCCCCTATTTTTTTTACCTCCTGTTAAAATTTCACCCTATGTACACAACTAAGTTACAATCCCCTGCTCCAAGTCCATACACACCTCTCTCTTCTCTCTCTTCAGTATCCAAAAAAAATGTTTTTCTCTCTGTCCTTTTACTATTATTTGCTTGAATGTTGATTATATCAATTTTTTTATACTTTTTTTGTAAGATTGTTTTGCTTATAATTTTATTTTTCTTCTTTTTGGTTTTGTTTGTTTTTTACTTCTGTTTTCCCTTGACTTGCTTGATATTAGTTGTTGTTTGTAGTTTATATTAATCTCCAGGTACTTGTTGCTGACATTTGTTGCGATTAATGGCTATTCTAATGGAGTTTTCTCCATATATATATAATTTGCTCCCCTTCTCTTTCTTATTATCTTTCTTTACTCTCTTACCTTTTTTCTTTTATCTTTTTCTCTTCTTTCTCTTTGGCACTCTTTTTCTTTTCTTTTTTTTATTTTCTTCATTTCTCTCCTTCTTTCTCACCTATCCCCTAATTTGTCTCTCTCTGATGGTCACTTTTATTTGTGGCTATTAATATTGTGAATACATTTCTGTTCAGTGCTTTGTGCATTGTAACTGATTCTGTTGTATTTTGTTCTTTTCAATCAACGCAGGAGAGAGAGAACTACATAACCAGACAACCAGAGAAGAGAGACCATGGTGAGACAAAGAAACAGCCAGCATATGAAAGAAAAGCAGACATTACTAGAAAACAAAGTAAACGAAATGGAGGCAAGCAACCTCCTACAGAAAGAATTCAGAGAAATGGTCATAAGGTGGCTGAAAGGAATGGAAAACAAATTCGACAATATGAATAGGAACCAAGAGGAAATGAAGAAGAACCAAGAAGAAATGACAAATGTTTTCGCTGCAATAAGAACTAATAGGAGGAGAATCCAAGATGGCAGCATAGGTAAACACCTACACTGCTGTCTCGCACAACAATTTCAAAACTACAACTAAAAGACAGAACGGACATCATCCAGAACCACAGGAAAGCTGGCTGAGTGGAAGTTCTACAACTAGAGGGAAGGAGAGGGGCTCACAGAGACCCAGAGGAGCTGCAAAAAGCTGAGGTATGGAGACGCGCGTGTGTGGAGAGAGCGGGAGCCAGAATACCTGGCTGGTTTTCTCTGGCAGGAAGGAAACGGAGACTCTCAAAGGCATTGAACCGCTTATCTTATGACACTAAACCCCAGATCCAGCCGAAACTCATACGGGGGCAGTTTGGACTGTGAAAAGGGAGAGGTGCATGGAAATTTAGGGGAGTTACAAAAGATCAGAGGGCTGGTGGCGCACACAGCACTGTGTGCAGAGGACAGATTGCTGATTGTGCCACTGGCTGTCACGAGTGGGCGGGATACAGACCCTCCCAACTGTGCCACTTCTGACTCCACTAAGCTCCTGTTTCGGGTGAAACCCTGGGGACCTAGACTCGTGTGATCCTGGAGCAGAGGGGAGCTGGAAAGGCAGCAGTCTAAAGGCACTGCGGGCGTGGGAGCACAGGGATTGCTTCAGTGATTACCCAATCACGTGAGACTCAGGGGCCATGGAGGGTGGGGCCTACTGGAAGGCAAGGTGGTCCCTTAAGCCCTGAGACTCCACCCATCCCAAGCTCAACAAAGAGGCTTCTTCAGTTTTGCAAGTCTGGTATCATAAGGCTGAATCCAACACAGGAGTTCTCCCGGCATAATGAAAATGCGGAGACAAGGGAAGGGATGACAGACAAAAGAAATGGAGGGAAAAAAACGACTGGATATAGAGTTCAAAACCATGCTTGTAAGGTTTTTTAAGAATATGCTAGAAAAGTTGGATAAAGTTAGTGAGAGCCAAGAGGAGATGAAAAGGACCAACTAGAGATGCAAAAGATCCAAGTAGAGATGGAAAAGGTTCAACTAGAGATGAAAAAGGACCAACTATAAATTAAACATACACTGACTGAAATAAAAAATATTATACAGAGTCCTAACAGCAGACTAGAGAAAGGCAAGAATCAAGTCAAATATTTGAAATATAAAAAAGCAGAAAACATGCAACTGGAAAAACAAGAAAAGAATCCAAAAATGTGAAGATAATGTAAGGAGCCTCTGGGACAGCTTCAAGCGTACCAACATCAGAATTGTGGGGGTGCCAGAAAAAGAGAGCAAGATACTGAAAACATATTTAAAGAAATAATGACTGAAAACTTCCCACATCTGCTGAAAGAAATAGACTTACAAGTCCAGGAAGCACACAGAACCCCATATAAAAGGAATCCAAAGAGGACCACACCAAGACACATCATAATTAAAATATCAAGAGCAAAAGACAAAGAGAGAATATTAAAAGCAGCAAGAGAAAAGCAGTTAGTTACCTACAAGGGAGCACCCATATGACTGTCAGCTGATTTCTCAACAGAAACTATGCAGGCCAGACAGGAGTGTCAAGAAATATTCAACGTGATGAATAGCTATAACCTACAACCAAGAATAATCTATCCAGCAAAGCTATCATTTAGAATTGAAGGGCAGATAAAGAGCTTCACAGATAAGAAAATGCTAAAGTAGTTCATCAACTCCAAACCAGTATTATATGAAATGCTGAAAGGTACTCTTTTAGAAGAGGAAGAAGAAAAAGGAAAAGCCAAAAAATTATGAACAACAAATATATATCTATCAACAAGTGAATCTAAAAATTAAGTGAATTAAAAATTTGATCAACAGAATAAACTGGTGAATATACTAGAATCAGGAGCACAGAAAGGGAGTGGACTGATAATTCTCAGGGGAAAAGGGGTGAGGGGTGTACAGGGAGAGACTGGACAAAAATCATACACCTATGGATGAGGTCAATGGGAGGGAGGTAAGGGCAGAGGGAAATGTGGGAGCTGAGTGGAAGGGTGCGATGTAGGGGAAAAAGAGAAACAAATGTAATAATCTGAATAATAAAGATTTAATTTAAAAAAAAACTAGTAAAAAGCATCAAAAGTAAACTGAAAGAAGCAGAGGACCACATCAGTGAGCTAGAAGGCAGGATACGAAAAAATACCCAAGTAGAGCAGCTTCTAGAAAACCAAATTGGAAAGCAAGAGAAGAGCCTAATAGAACTTTGGGACAACACAAAACAAGAGAACATGCACATAATAGGATTTCCAGAAGGAGAGGAAACTGAGCAAGGAATAGAAAACATGTTTGAAGAAATAATGGCAGAAAACTTCCCTGATATAACGAAGAAAAAACCCACACAAATCCAAGAATCTCACAGAGTCCCAAACAAAATGAACCCCAAAAGACTGATGCCAAGACACATTATAATTAAATTGGCAAACACCAATGACAAAAAAGGCAGCCAGAGAGAGAGACAGAAAATTAACTACAAAGGAAATCAGATTATCAACTGATTTTGAAAGAGAAAATCATCAGGTCAGAAAAGAAGGGAATGAAATATACAGAGTTATGGAAAGGAAGGGTCTGAATCCAAGAATACTGTAGCTAGCAAGGCTATCATTCAAAATTGAAGGTGGAATCAGGAGCTTCACAGACAAAAAAGGTCTAAGGGAATTTATTACAAAAAAAAAACAGCAATGTGAGAAATGCTAGAGAGTCTGCTTTAAAAAAAAGAAATAGGAAGTGAAGAAGGAACAAAGGGGTAAAGAATAAAAATGGCAACAAATACATACCTATCAATAATAACTTTAAATATAATTGAATTAAATGCTCCAATCAAAAGACATAGGGTCATGGATTGGATAAGAAAACATGACCCGTATATCTGCTGCCTACAAGAAACTCACCTCATTAAAAAAAGATTCACTCAGATTGAGGGTGAAGGGATGGAAAACAGTTTTTCAGTCAAATTGAAATGAAAAAGAAGCTGGGGTAGCAATACTTATATCTAACAAATTAGATCAAAGTGAAGGACATAACAAGAGATAAGGAAGGCCACTTCATAATACTAAAGGGAGCAATCCAACAAGAGGAAATAACTCTGGTGACATGTAGGTACCCAAAACAGGAGCCCAAATACATAAAAAAAAAAAACTCCTGGAGGATATCAAGGGAGAGATTGACAGTAATATAATCATAGTAGGATTCAATAGAAAGCATCAAACGTAGATTAAAGAAGCAGAGGAGGATGTAATACCTCACTCTCACCACTGGATTAATCCTCTAAACAAAAAATCAGCAAAGAAACATTAATCCTAAATGACTCACTGGACCAGATGGAATTAATTGACATCTTCAGAACATTTCATTTCAAAGCCACAGAATATACATTCTTCTCAAGTGCACATGGGTCATTTTCAAAGATAGACCATACGCTGGGTCATAGGCAAACTCTCTTCAAATTCAAGAAGATAAAAATCATATCAAGCATCTTCTCAGATCACAGTGGCATAAAACAGGAAATCAACTACAATAAAAAACAATTAAAAAAACAAGCACATAAAGACTAAAGAAGATGCTATTAAACAATGACTGGGTAACCAGAGAGATAAAGGAAGAAATAAAAAAAAAACATCATGGCAACAAATGACAATGGAAACACAACAATCCAAAATCTATGGGATACAATGAAAGCAATCTTGAGAGGGAAGTTCATAGCTCTACAAGCATACTGCATAAAACAAGAAACAATGGTAAAAAAAAAAAAACCACTACCTAACCCTACAACTCAAAGAGTTAGAAAGAGAGCAACAAGAAAACCCAGGAAGAAAATAGTAAAGATCAGAGTGTAGATAAATGACATAGAGACCAAGAAACAATACAAAAGGTTAACAAATCCGAGAGCTGGTTCTTTGAAAGTACTAACAAGATTGATGAACCTCTAGCTATGCTCACCAAGAAGCAAAGAGAGAGGATCCAAATTTTAAAAAATCAGAAAGGAAAGAAATGAAATAACAAGAGACCCCACATAAATACAAAGGATTGTTAAAAAATACAATGAATATCTATATTCCAACAAACTGAAAAAGCTGGAGGAAATGGACATATTCCTAGGAAAATATAACCTTCCAAAACTCAATCAGGAAGAATCTAAACATTTCCATAGGCCAATAGTGATGGGCAAAATTGAAGCAGTCATCAAAAAGCTTCCAGCAAACAAAATCCCGGGACTAGATGGTTACACAGAAAATTTTTACCAAACATTCAACAAAAAATTAAAACCTATCCTCCTCAGACTATTCCAAAAAATTCTAGAATAAGGAACCCTCCCAAGCTTCTTCTATGAATCCAGCATCACTCTAATACCAAAACCAGATAAAGACAACACAATGAAAGAGAATTACAGGCCAAAATCCTCAACAAAATTCTAGCAAATAAGATCCAGCAGTACATCAGAAAGATTATACACCATGGCCAAGTAGGATTTATCCCAGGAATGCAGATAGTACAATATCCACAAATCAATAAATGTGACATATCACATAAACAAATTGAGAGACAAAAATCACATAGTAATATCAAATGAAAGAGAAAAGCATTTGACAAAATCCAACACCCTTTCTTGATAAAAACTCTCAACAAGGTCGGAATAGAAGGATCATACCTCAACATCACAAAAGCCATATATGACAAATCCACAGCCAACATCATACTCAATGTGCAAAAATTAAAACCATTTCCCCTAAGAATCAGACAAAGGCAGGAATGCACACTCTCCCCACTCCTGTTTGACATAGTACTGGAAGTATTAACCAAAGCAATTAGACAAGATGAAAAAGTAAAAGCCTTCCAAATTGGAAAAGACAAAGTAAAGCTGTCCTTATTTTCAGATGACATGATAGTACGTAAAAAATCCTAAAGACTCCATCCAAAAACTAATAGACTTAATAAATGAATTTGGCAATGTAGCAGGATACTAAATCAATGCCAAGAAATCTATAACTTTTCTTCACATTAATAGTGAACTTACAGAAAGAGAGACTAAAAAAGCAATCCCATTTACAATCGCAGCAAAAAAATTAAGGTAGCTAGGAATGAACTTAACTAAGGAGGTAAAAGACCTATATGCAGAACACTATAGGACACTGTAAAAAGACATAGAGGAAGATGTAAATAGATAGAAGAGCATACCATGTTCAGAGATTGGGAAAATCAACATCATTAAAATGTCCATACTACCCAAAAATATATATATAGATTCAATGCAATCCCCATTGAAATATCAACAGCATATTTCAGAGACCAGAAAGAAGTGTCCAAAGATTCATCTGGAATAAATAAAGACCCCCAATAGCCACAGGAATCCTGAGAAAAAAGAATAAAGTAGGTAGGATCTCAATAGCAGATTTCAAACTGTATTACAAAACCACTGTTCTCAAAATAGTTTGGTTCTGGCACAAGAAGAGTCATATAGACCAATGGAATAAAATAGAGAATCCAGATGTTGACCCAAGCCACCATGGTCAATTAATATTTGACAAAGGAGGCATGAACATACAATGGAGTCATGACAGTCTCTTAAATAAGTGGTGTTGGGAAGATTGGACAGATACATGCAAAAAAATGAAACTATATCTCCAACTTACAGCATACATAAAAAATAAACTCAAAATGGATAACATCCTTAAACATAAGATGGGAAACCATAAAAATACCAGAGGAATCAACAAGCAGAGAAATATCAGACATATGTTGAAGCAATTTCTTCACCAATACCACTCCTAGAGCAATGAAAACTAAAGAGAAAATAAGTAAATGAGACTACATCAAAATAAAAAGCTTTTGCACAGCAAAAGAAACCATCAACAAAACAACAAGAATGCCCACTGTATGGGAGAAGATATTTGCCAATATTATCACTGGTAAAGACTTAATCTCCAACATCTACAGGTACCTCATACAACTTAATAAAAGGAAGATAAATAATCCAATAAAAAAATGTCAATGGACTTAAATAGAAACTTACCAAAAGAAGACAGAAGGAAAGCCAAGAGACATATGAAAACATGCTCAAAGTCACTAATCATCTGAGAGATGCAAATCAAAATGACAATGCAATACCATATCACACCTGTCAGAATGGCTATCATCAACAAATCAACAAACAACAAGTGTTGGCAAGGATGCAGTGAAAAAGGAACTCTTTTGCACTGCTGGTGGGAATTCAGACTGGTGCAGCCACTGTGGAGAACAGTATGGAATTTCCTCAAAAACCTAAAAATGGAACTCCCATTTGACCCAGTAATTCCACTTCTGGGAATTTATCACAAGAAACTAGAAACATCAATCAGAAAGAATATGTGCACTACTATGTTCATAATAGCACAATATCACCATAGCTAAAATTTGGAAACAGCCTTAGTGCCCTTCAGCAGATGAGTGGAATAGAAATTATGGTATTTCTACACAATGGAATACTACACTGGTATAAAAAAGAAGGAATTCCTACCATTTGCAACAGCATGGATAGAACTGGAGAGCATTATGTTAAGTAAAATAAGCCAGACATTGAAAGAAAAATACCACATGATCTCACTCATTTATGGAAAGTAAAGAACATTAAAATCTGATAAACAAAAAGATAGATACCAAGGTAATAAAGCATCAAACAGACTATCAAGTTACAGTGGGAAGGCTCGGGTGTGCTAGGGAGATGGGGAAAGAGATCAACTGAAGGACTTGTATGCATGTATATATAAGCACAACCAATGGACACAAGATACTGGGGTGGGGGGGTTGGGATGAGGGCATGTGACAGAGGTTGGGTGAAGGTCAATGGAGAAAAAAGGAGATATATGTAATACTTCAAACAATAAAATAATATGTAAAAAATACGAATATGCTACTGACATGAAAAAGTAGACATAAAGATTAAGATATCAGAATAGATAGGTCAGAAATAAATCTGCATATTTATGGTCAACTGATCTTTTACAAGGGTGCCAAGACACAATGAGAAAAGTATAGTCTCTTCAATAAATGGTGTAGGGAAAAGTGGATATCCACATACAAAGGAGTGAAATTGGACTCTCATCTCTCACCATGAACAAAAATCATCTCAGAATGTATTAAATATTTAAACATAAAACCTGAAATGAAAAAAATACTTTTCCATCACTATTTATCTCCTTCAGCATGAACCTCATTTTGTCATGGTTCTTTACAAGCAGGGTGACCCAAGTCTTCATTCTTGAATGGTCTGGGCTACTATTGGTTATGTCTGGATCAGGTTGTTTTATTTTTCCACTGATCTTAATCACAGGGTATGGAAATACTGAGACACCCTAAACTATCTCCTGTATTCTAAACATAACCTTCCTTACCTCCATTATGGAGTAGTAGTCAACTTTCCCTTGGAAGTCAGAATCAATCATCCCAACCAGTATAAAACTCTCTTCTTTGCTTCTTGACTCAGAGATACAAACTACCCAAAGTGGCTGTAGTGCTGCAGCTGTCCACTTTTGGGTAGTGCTTGCCTATCATCCAAAAGCATCTGTAAAAGGCCTTTGTATTCTCCCCCTTTATCAAATGGTCATAGGAATCTCCCCAAAGGGCCATGAGTGAATACTTGGAGAGTGAAAGTAGTGCAGAAGGAGTGGGGACCATGGACATTTGAGCCACTTTTTTTTTAAATCTAACTTACTTGTGCCTTTAAGATCTGCTTTGGCCCAAACATGTATATATCACCTCAATTTGGTGAGAGAGTACGTCCGTGTATTCTCAATTTTCTGGCCTGATGGACAGTTCAGGTGACATGGTAACTCAGCAGGACAAGGTTAGACATTGAGTCTTTACTAAGGCCAAGTAGTAGGCCGGGATGTGTTTATCAAAAGGAGAGTGGTTATCTGCAGGGCTTTACTCCAAAACACTAAGAGCCTTCTGTAATTCACCAGTTGAAACCTGCCAAAGTCTCCAAAGGGCATCCCTTTTTCTACTGACACTTTTAAGTACCAATGGATTTGCTGGATCATGTGCCGCAAGTGGCAGAGCAGCTTGCGCAGAGCCTGAACATATTGCAGATCCTTTTACTGGTGTTTTTCTGGACTTCACTACAAAGCAGCAACTTTTCAGGCCACTTGGTAAATGAACTGGAGTTATACATCCAAATGACGACTATGCTGCCACTAATATCTAAAGAGGCCCACCAGATGTTGTGCCTCTTTTTGGGTTGTGGGATGGGCCAGAGCAATATATCTTCTCCTTCTCCTTAGAAAGGATACCTGAACATACCCCAAACCACTGAAATCCTAGAAATTTCACTGAGATAGAAGATCCCTGAATGTTTATTTTCCACCCTCTAATAAGATGTTGCTCCACCATCTTGCCATTTACAGAATTTCTAAACTGCTGTAATCTCAATCTTTCTTTCCCTGAACATAACATGTCTTATTTTCTATGTTTCTAAAGATCTTCTCTTTATTATTCCTCTTAAGTAGTAATCCTTCTAACAAGAGCAATATGCAAATTAACCATCACTTGGCTACTCCCACCAGTCATGCCCACCAGCCAATCAGGAGCAAGTATTCAAATTAACCCCAACCAAGATGGCTGCAGCCATGGAGAGAGCAGGAGGGAGGCTAAGGTTGCCCCCGGCAATGGAGGAAGACAATCTTTCCGCACACCCTGACCCACCTAGGCCTCCGCTTAAGGCTACAATGTTTCAATTATAAGAGATGAGAGGTGCGGTGCACAAAATTTATGCACAGGGGGATGTCCTTCAGCCCAGCCTGCTCCCTCTCCAATCTGGGACCCCTGGAGGGATGTCTGACTGCCTGTTTAGGCCCCATACTACCTGGATCAGGCCTAAGTGGACAGTCGGACAGCCCTCTCACAATTCAGGACTTCTGGCTCCCAACTGCTCACCTTCCTGCCTTCCTGATTGCCCATAACTGCTTCTGCCAGCCAGCCTGATCACCCCCTAACCATTCCCCTGCCAGACTGATTGATGCCTAACTGCTCCTCTGCCAGCCTGTTCACCCTAACTGCCCTCCCGTGCAGGTTTGGTCACCCCTAATTGCCCTCCCCTGCAGGCCTGGATCCCCTGCAACTGCCCTCCCTTGCAGTCCTGGTTTCTCCCAACTGCTCTCCCCTGCTGGCCTGATAGCCCACAACTTCCCTCCCTTGCAGGTCTGGTTTCTGCCAACTGTCATCCCCTGTTGGCCAGCTTGTGGTGGCCATCTTGTGTCCACATGTGGGCAGGATCTTTTGATCACATGAGGGCAGTCATCTTGTGGGTTGGAGTGATGGTCAATCTGCATATTACTCTTTTATTAGATAGGATGGAGGCCCGGTGTATGGGTAGGGACCAGCTGGTTTGCCCTGAAGGGTGTCCTGGATCAGGATGGGTGTTCTCTTGGGGCATAGGGCAGCCTGAGAGAGGGGCCACGTCCCTCCAGCAACCCAAGAAGAAGCCCTGGTATCTGGGATTTATTCATCTTCTACAATTGAAACTTTGTAGCCTGGAGTGGAGCCAAATCTTCTTCTTGCACAACCATTGAAACTTTGTTGCCTTAAGCAGAGGCCTGGGCTGGCCAGGGTTTGTGGAAAGTTTGGCTTCCTCCATTGCCACAGGCAACCCAAGCCTCCCTCCTGCTCTCTCTGTGGCTGTAACCATCTTGGTTTGGTTAATTTGCATATTCACTCTGATTGGCTGGTGGGCACGGCTTATGGGTGTAGAAGAGATACAGTCAACTTGCATATTACTCTTTTATTAGATAAGATAAATAAATCCCAACATAAATGGCTGCTGCCATGGAGCAAGCAAGAGGCTTGGCTCCACTCCAGGCTACAAAGTTTCAATTGTAGAAGATAAATCCCAGATACTAGGGCTTCTGCTTGGGTCACGGCGGGTGGAGGAGGGGTGCATGGCCAGCTTTCAAACCATCACTGGCCCCTCACCCAGGTTGCCTCATCCCCCAAGAGAACACCCACCCTGATCTGGGACACCCTTCAGGGCAAACCAGCTGATCCCCACCCATGCACCAGGCCTCTATCCTAGTTAATAAAACAGTAATATGCAGATTGACCATCACTCCAACACACAAGTTGGCTGCCCCCATGTGGTCAGAGATCCTGCCCCCATGTGAACACAAGATGGCCACCACAAGCTGGCCAGTAGGGAAGGGCAGTTGGGTGGGACCAGGCCTGCAAGGGAGGGCAGTTAGGGGTGAGCAGGCTGGCAGAGGAGGGAAGTTGGGAGTGACAGGGCCTGCATGGATGGGCAGTTGCGGGGGACCCAGGCCTTCAGTGGAGTGCAGTGAGGGGCAAATAGGCTGGCAGGGGAGCAGTTAGGCATCAATCAGGCTGTCAGGGGAGTGGTTAGAGGGTGATCAGGCTGACAGGCAGAAGCAGTTATGGGCAATCAGGAAGGCAGGCAGGTGAGCAGTTGGGAACCAACAGTCCTGGATTGTGAGAGAGATGTCTGACTGCAGTTGGACATCCCTTGAGGGGTCCCAGATTGGAGAGGGTGCAGGCTGGGCTGAGGGACCCCCACCATGCACAAATTTCGTGCATTGGACCTCTAGTTTGATTATAATGTATCCTGCTCTATT
The DNA here is from genome assembly GCA_011751065.1 of Lasiurus cinereus. NCBI lineage: Eukaryota > Metazoa > Chordata > Mammalia > Chiroptera > Vespertilionidae > Lasiurus > Lasiurus cinereus. The sequence continues at coordinate 18,762,470 of JAAGEH010000015.1, read as the reverse complement.
TTTTTCATATTTCATATACTTAAATTTCATTAAGCTTCTTAGATTTGTGGTTTTTAGTTTTCTAAAAAGTAAAATTTCAGCCACTAGTTCTTCAAATATTTTTTTTGCCCCTAGCCTTGAAGCTCTGATTACATATGTATTAGGTCACTTCGTGTAGCCCCAAGCTCAGTGATGCTCTGCTCATTAATTTTTTATTTTATTTCATTTTGGACAATTTCTATAGATATGTCTTTACATTTACTAATCTTCTCTTCTGCGTTTTTTACTCTGCCATTAGGTCTAATCCAGTGCACACTTCATTTTAGACATTGTAGTTTTCATCTCTAGAAGTTTGACTCTTTTTATATTTTCCAGGTCTCTAGTCAACTTTTAAAACATATGAAACACAGTTCTAATAACTGTTTTATGGCTATTTTGGGGGGGCTAATTCTAACACAATTGTCCTCCTCATTATGGCTCATGTTTTTCTGTCTTTTTAGATGTCTAGCATACTGTTATTGGATTCTATCCATTGTGACTTTTATCTCATTGCATGTGAGATATATTTTTTTGTGTTCCTATAATATAGAATTTTGTTCTGGGATGCAGTTAATTTACATGGAAATAGTTTTACCATTTCAAGGTCTAGCTTTTATCATTTGTTAGGAATGTCTGAAACAGTGTTCAGTCTATTTCCAACAACTGAAGGATGGTCTTTATGAGTACTCTACCTAATGTCCTGGAATTCTGAAGTTTTCCAATCAGGATGATTGGGAACAGGCACTATCCTGACTTTTGTGAATGCCAAAACACTCTTGCTTCTGATCCTTTAGAGTCATATTTTTCCAACATCAGCTAGTTTCCTTACAGGTGCTATTTGGTATTCAGCCAAGTAGTATTGAGGAACTCTCTGTAGACATCTAGAGTTCCCTCTCTCAGCAACCCTATATTCTCTGCTACATTTTTCTGAGAACTCTAATCTCGTTAACTATTTCCATAGTATTAACTCCATCTCCTCAGCTCAAGGAGTCTCTCAGACTCTGCCTGGGTGCTCCCATTCCTGTGCCATGACCTGGAAGATCTTTCAGTTAGTAAACTGGGGCAATCATAGAGCTCACTTTATTTCATTTCTATACCTCAGACATTACTATTATTTATTTCATGATGTGCAATATCCTAATCCTTTAAATTTGTGAATATATTCCCTTACATGGCAAAAAGACTTTGAAGATATGGTGAAGCTAAGGACCTTGATATGATGATAAATTATTCTGGATTGTCAGGGTAGGGCCAATGCAATCGCAAGGGGAAGCCTATAGAATCTGGAAAAAGCGAGAAAATGAACTCTACCTAGAGTGTCCAAAAGAAACACAATCCTGCCCACACTTATTTTAGACCAGTAAGACCCATTTTGGACTTCTGACATTCAGAACTGTAAGATAGAAAATTTGTGTAGTGTTAAGCCAACAAGTTGTTTTAATTTGTTATAATGGCAATAACAAACCAATAGTGTTGGATTTAGAGGGGTTGGCTGAATTTGTCTAGGTCTATGAAGGAATCTGGGCTGATGCAAAAATTGAAACACATGATAAAGATTCATGAGATTATCATGCAAAGATTGGCAACTAAAGTGGAATGCATCTGGACAACTACAAATGAAAACATAAACTGATCCTTCAAAATCATGCAGAAGTCATGTATTGGCTTTGACAGACTTAAAATGCAGGCGCACAGACCAGCATTTCCACATCTAGAGATTTCACAGAGGGCAAGAATAAATACTTTACTTCATTCTCTATTTGGGGGTGTTTTGTGAGTTCATTTACAAAGATGGTTTTTCTTGTAGCCAGTCTTCACAAAGAAGTGGGCTCATGGAGTATTCATTCATGTGATTATTAATGCTCTGCCCAAATATTGTTGAGCTATTAATGCTTTCACTACTGCAAACATGCTACCTGCCCTCTAGGAAATTATGTCTACTACAAAAGATAACTTTAATACAGGTATAGTGGTGTAGGATTCTTTGTCTCTTTAACTCTCTTCGTTTCTTTTCCTCTTTACTTATATTGGAGAGAAAGCTTTAGCATAATGATGCATCAAATTCTTCCTTCAAGGACAGTTTAATATTAGCAATAAGCAAAGACAGTTCAATAACAATATTACTTCCATATGTTAAATGTTTTGAAAGACCCAATGCTGCTTCTGAATGATACTGTAAGGAGCACTGGATGGAAGGATCCACCATCACCCCTCCTTCATTATGAAAAATCCCTGGCCTTGGTTAAAATCTTCAGACTATTGACAACCCTGCAGAATGGGATTGGGACAATTTGGGAGGAAACAGGGGAGATCAGAGACTCCCATCAGAAATGGACTTTGATTGGACTGAAAGCAACATCCTTAGATGCCATCTTCTTGAATCTGAGTGTGCTTAGGTTGGGCTACTAGTTAGAAATGAGCTCTCCTTGCAAATCACCCCAAGATGTTATGTAAAGTAAATTGTGCTAAGTATTATAACAGTGACATAGTGTTCTACCTTGATGTGATCAGAGAAGCACCAAACATGATTTCCAACCCTCCAAATCTCTGTCCACTACTAGAAAGAGCTCAGAACCTGAAATTATGCCATTGATGCCTAATGTATTTTGAGAGAACGGGTCTCCTTAATCTTAAAAAAGTTGGTGGGATAACAGAAGAAATTGGTAGTAAGATGAAAGATGCAGCTCTTGGCTCTCACTTAAAAAGTCTTTGTGCTGAAACTGGTTTGGCTCAGTGGATAGAGCGTTGGCTTGCAGACTAAAAGGTCCCGGGTTCGATTCCGGTTGGGGCCATGTACCTTGCTTGTGGGTACATCTCCAAAGTGGGGTATGTAGGAGGCGGCTGATCGATGTCTCTCTCTCATCCATGTTTCTGACTTTCTTTCTCTCTCCCTTCCTCTCTGTAAAAAAATCAATAAAATATATTAAAAAAATAAATAGAGATATGTATAAACATTAATAAAAATAAATAATAAATAAAAAGTCTTTGCTATTCATCAGTTATAGAGATTCCAATCTTTAATGTTGATGATGTGGTCTTTGCACTTCAGAATTCCCTGAAGCAGAATGCACATGAAAATATAATGTTTTGTACTTAATTCTGGACAAAGAAGAGATTGTTACTCAGGCTTTTGCTCAATTGAAAAGAAATCTAATTCCTTGGGTGATAGAACCTACTATTTTGAAGAGTGCAAGATTTTCATTTTATGTTCTTAAAGAAGCAGGATCCTGAATAAAACTAGCTATTCAGAAAAAGGGTGGCCATGACAATCACAAAATAGTACGTAGCCACAGCAGATTTAGGTGTCTACTGGGAATATTTGGCTACATACTTTCAGTGAGGGATGCTTTTGGTGCTTCTAGAGTGAGCTATTCAGATTTTGCCATCAGACTTTCTTAGAACATTAATGCTCACCAAGTCCCGCATGCAATTTTCTGTTTCGTTCCTTCTCTCTTTTTTTAAAAAATTTCTTTATTAATTAAGGTATTACATATGTGTCCTCATCCCTCCATTAACCCCTGACTCCTCATTCACTCATGCCCTCTCCCTCCTGGTATTCGTGTCCATTGGTTAGGCTTATATTTATGCATACAAGTCCTTTGGTTGATCTCTCCTCCTTTCCCCCACCCTCCTCTATCTTCCGTCTGAGGTTTGGCAGTCTGGTCGATGCTTCTCTGTCTCTGGATGTGTCCCTGTTCATCAGTTTATGTTGTTCATTATATTCCACAAATGAGTGAGATCATGTGTTATTTATCTTTCTCCTACTGACTTATTTCAATTAGGATATGCTCTCCAGTTCCATCCATGCTTTTGCAAATGCTAAGAACTCCTTTTTTTTTTACTGTAGCATAGTATTCCATTGTGTAGATGTTCCACCGTTTTTTAATTCATTCATCTGCTGATGGGCACCTAGACTGTTTCCAATTCTTAGCTATTGTAAATTGTGCTGCTAAGAACATAGGGGTGCATATATCCTTTCTGATTGGGGTTTCCAGATTTTTAGGATATATTCCTAGAAGTGGGATCACTGGGTCAAATGGGAGATCCATTTTTAGTTTTTTGAGGAAACTCCATACTGTTCTCCACAGTGACTGCACCAGTCTGCATTCCCACCAGCAGTGCATGAGGGTTCCTTTTTCACTGTATCCTCACCAATACTTGTGTGTTGATTTGTTGATGATTGCCATTCTAAAGGTGTAAGATGGTACTGCATTGTCCTTTTGATTTGCATCTCTCTGATAATCAGTGACTTTGAGCATGTTTTCATATGTCTCTTGGCCTTCCTTCTGTCCTCCATCGAAAAGTTTCTGTTTAGGTCCATTGCCCATTTTTTTTATTGTATTGTTTATCTTCCTTTTGTTGAGTTGTATGAGTTCTTTATAAATGTTAGAAATTAAAACCTTATCAGTGATAACATTGACAAATTTGTTTTTCCATACAGTGGGCTTTCATGTTGTTTTATTGATGGTTTCTTTTGCTGTGCAAAAGCTTTTTATTTTGATATATTTGTTTATTTTTCCCTTTAGTTTCCATTGTCCTAGAGCAGTATCAGTGAAGAAATTCCTTTGGCATATGTCTGAGGTTTTGATGCCTGTGGATTCCTCTAGTATTTTTATGGTTTCCTGTCTATGGTTAAGTTCTTAATCCATTTTGAGTTTATTTTTGTGTATGGTGTAACTTGGTGGTCTAGTTTCATTTTTTTTTTTGCGTGTATCTGCCATTTTTCCTAACACCATTTATTGAAGAGACTGTCTTGACTCTATTGTATGTTCATCCCTCCTTTGTCAAATATTAATTGGGCATAGTGATTTGGGTCAATTTCTGGGTTCTCTATTCTATTCCATTGATCTATATGTCTGTTCTTGTACCAGTACCAGGCTGTTTTAAGCACAGTGGCTTTGTAATACAGATTGATATCTGATATTGAGATCGCACCTACTTTGTTCTCCTTTCTTAGTATTGCTGCACCTATTTTGGGTCTTTTTTTATTCCAGATGGATTTTTAGAAAGTTTGTTCTAGGTCTGTGAAATATGCCATTGGTATTTTAATGGGGATTGCATTGAATCTGTAGATTGCTTTGGGTAGTATGGACATTTTGAAGATATTGATTCTACCAATCCATGAACACGGTATGTTCTTCCATCTCTTTATGTCTTCCTTTATCTCTTTTTTCAATGTTGTGTAGTTTTCCAGGTATAGGTCTCTTTCCGCCTTAGTTAAGTTTATTCCTAGGTATCTTAAATTTTTTTTGGTACAATGGTAAATGGGATTGCTTTTTTAGTCTCTCTTTCTGAAAGTTCACTATTGGTGTAAAGAAATGTCAGATTTCTTGGCATTAATTTTGTATCCTGTACTTTGCTAAATTAACTTATTAAGTCTAATAATTTTTTATGGAGTCTTTAGGGTTTTCTATATAAATATCATGTCATCTGCGAATATGAACAGTTTTACTTCTTCTTTTCCTATTTGGATGCCTTTTATTTCTTCTTGTTTTCTGATTGCAATGGCTAGTACTTCCAGTAATACGTTGAATAGCAGTGGTGAGAGTAGGCATCCCAGTCTTGTTCCTGTTCTTAGGGGAAATGGTTTTAGTTTTTGTCCATTGAGTATGATGTTGGCTGTGGGTTTGTCATATATGGCTTTTATTATGTTGAGGTATGATCCTTCTATTCCCCCCTTGCTGACAGTTTTTATCAAGAAGGGGGGATAGATTTTTTCAAATACATTTTCTGCATCAATTGAAATGATTATGTGATTTTTCTCCCTCAATTTGTTTTATGTTATGTATTGCATTTATTGATTTGCAGATATTGTACCATCCTTGCATTTCTTGGATAAATCCTACTTGGTCATGGTATGCAATCTTTGTGATGTATTGCTGGATCCGATTTGCTAGAATTTTGTTCAGAATTTTGGCATCTATGTTCATGAGGGATATTAGCCTGTTATTCTCTTTTATTGTGTTGTCTTTGTCTGGTTTAGGTATTAGGGTGATGCTGGCTTCATAGAATGAGCATGGAAGTGTTCCTTCCTCTTTTATTTTTTGGAATAGTCTTAGGAGGATATATTTTAGTTCTTCCTTGAATTTTTGGTATAACTCCCCTGTGAAGCCACCTGGCTCTAGGCTTTTGTTTGCTGAGAGCTTTTTGATGATTGCTTTAATTTCATCCATAGTATCGGCCTATTGAGATTTTTAGAATCTTCCTCATTGAGTTTTGGAAGGTTATATTTTTCTAGGAATATGTCCATTTCTTGCAGGTTGTATTTCTGTGGGGTCTATTGTTATTTTGCCTCTATCATTTCTGATTTTGTTTATTTGAGTCCTCTCTCTTTTCTTCTTGGTGAGCCTGTCCACTGGTTCATTAATCTTGTTTATCCTTTTAAAGAACCAGCTCTTGCTTTCATTCATGTTTTGCATTGTTTTTCTGGTCTCTGTGTTATTTATTTCTGCTCTAATCTTTATTATCTCGTTCCTTCTGCTCACTCTGGCCTTTTCTTGTTGCACTCTTTCTAAGTCTTTGAGTTGTAGAAATAGATGATTTACTATCATTTTTTTTCTTGCTTTTTGAGGTAGCCCTGTAGAGCTATGATCTTCCCTCTCAGGAATGCTTTCATTGTGTCCCATAGATTTTGGATTGTTGTGTTTTTATTGTCACTAGTTTCCAGGATGCTTTTAATATATTCTTTGATCTCATTGGTAACCCAGTCATTATTTAATAGCATGCTATTCAGCTTCCAAGTGTGTGAGATTTATAGATTGTTTTTATTGTAGTTTATTTCTAATTTTATGGCATTGAGAAGATGCTTGGTATGATTTCAATCTTCTTATATTTAAGGAGACTTTGCTTGTGACCCATTATGTGGTCTATTTTTGAAAATGTTCCATGTGCACTTGAGGAGAGCATATATTCTGTAGCTTTGGAATGTAATGTTCTGAAGATGTCAGTTAAGTCCATGTGATCTAGTAAGTAATTTAGAATTGCTGTGTCTTTGCTGATTTTTTTGTCTAGAGGATTTATTTAGTGATGTCAGTGGTGTATAAAAATTGCCTGCTGTGATTGTATTGTTGATCTCTCCCTTGATATCTTCCAGGAGTTTTGTTATGGATTTGGATGCTCCTGCACTGGTTGCATATATGTTTATCAGGGTTATATCCTGTTGTTCTATTGATCCCTTTAGTATTATGAAATGGACTTCCTTATCTCTTGTTATAGTCTTCGCTTTGAGGTCTATTTTTTCAGATATAAGTATTGCTACCCCAGCTTTTTTTTTTTTTTCATTTGCGGGAAAGGTATTTTTCCATCCCTTCACTTTCAATCTGTATGTGAGTCCCTAGATCTGAGGTGGGTCTCTTGTTGACAGCATATATATGGGCCATGTTTTTTTTATCCATTCAGCCACTTGATGTCTTTTGATTTGATCATTTAGTCTGTTTACATTTAAAGTTATTACTGAAAGGTGCCTGTTTGTAGTCATATCTATTTTTGTGTCTGTGTTCCTTCTTACCTTTTTTAAAAAATATATTTTATTGATTTTTTACAGAGAGAAAGGTAGGGGGATAGAGAGTTAGAAATATTGATGAGAGAGAGACATCGATCAGCTGCCTCCTGCACGCCCCCCACTGGGGATATGCCTGTAACCAGGATACATGCCCTTGACCAGAATGAAACCTGGGACCCTTCAGTCCACAGGCCGACCCTCTCTCTTGCAGCCTTTAAAATACTCTCTTTGTAGTTAATATTTGCCATTGAAATTATGATGTGTCTTGTTGTGGGTCTTTTGGGATTGATCCTGCTGGGCACTCTCTGTACTTGTGTAACTTTTTTCTTCCCCATATCAGGGAAATTTTCTTACATTATTTCTTCAAATCGATTTTCTAACCTTTGCTGCTGCTCTTGTCCTTCTGGCAGCCCTATTATATGTATGTTACTTCGTTTCATGTTTTCCCTAAGCTCCCTTATGCTTTCCTCCTGCTTTTTATTTATTTTTTCTTCAGTTGCTATTCAGATTGGACTTGTTTCTCTATTTGTTCTTCTAACTCACTTATTCGGTCCTCTGCTTCTTCTAGTCTACTGTTGAAACTGTCCATGGTGGGGTTTTTTTTGTAGCTATATCACTTTTCATTTCTTCCTGATTCTTGCATAGGTTGTTGATTTTCTCATCCATCAGATATATGAATTCCATGACCATTACTCTGAATTATTTTTCGGTCATGTTGCATGCTTCAATTTCACTAATTTCCTTTCTTGGTGACTCCTCATTTTCTTTCCTCTGGGGATTGTGTCATCTCCCCATTCTGATCATCACCAGAAGGTTCAAACTTTCAGTTGCATGGACTTGGGCCATGTGTTGTGGGAGCTTCGCACCACCCAAGTATCACTGAAGTTCTCCAACCCTAGGATGTGTGGCTGCCATGTGTTGGTGGGAACCAGGCTCACTCAGGGTCAGTGTTACCAGTGTTCAGTTTGGTCTCCTCTGCACACCTTGAATCATGGAGCCTGCCTGCACTGCACTGTTGGAGTGTGCCAAAAGTGAGTCCTCTAGTGTATGCCAGGAGTCAGAGTTTTCCTGTGTCTGCACCAAGAATCTGTTACCTCGTGCTGTGCATGCACAAATAATTAGAGTCACTGGCTCTTAGTATGAATGTGCTGTGAGTCAAGGATCCCAGGCGCACACAGTAAGATATAGAGTCAAGTCAGTGGTGCTCAGTGCTGCCTGTTGCTGGGAGAATCTGGGTCTCAGTCACCATAGGGGACTGGGTTGCACAGTAGCACTGTGGCATGCCTGTGCTGTGGAAAACAGACTTCTGTGTGCACTTGCCCAGAATCAAAGTCAGGTGGCACTGCTGCCCTGCATTGGCTTTGGGTTTGGTTACCCGATTGCATTGCGGTGAGCAGATTCCAGTCTCTGCTCAAATTCCCTTAGCAGTGCTATAGTCCCTGCACATACTCCCAAGCTCAAATTCCTGTAGGGGAGCTGGAGCCTGAGTGAGAGGTGGGTCTATCAATTACTATGGCGCTATCCGCAATCTTGCAGGGAAGGGGACAGGCTCTTTGACTCACAGAAATCTGCGGTCAGGAAGTCTGGATTCTTATTGTCTATTGGTCTGAAGCTCTGGTCAACATTTCTCTGTCTCCAGTGGCTGCAGGGCCCTGTTTGCGTCTGAGACAAGACTGGGTGATGCTGAGACCAGGATCCTATTCTCAAGCAGCTTTTTTTCCCCTCAAGATGGTATGGTCTCTGTGCTCACAATGGCTGCCCAGAAGTGTCTGCTTTGTGCGCGGGGCTCTGCCATCTAAGACTGCCCCTTGGAGGACCTGCAGAATCTAACTGTCCTTAGCTGTTACACACACACACCATACACGTCTACACTCTCCTCTATGGTTCCCTCACTCTCTCACATTCTCTCCCTCTATACCTTCCTGCTGATCTTCATCTTCTAATCCACTCTCATTCCTTCTCTTGAGGTGCATATCTTGGGTGGTTTCTTTGGTGTGTTTTATGTCTAAATTTCCCTCTGTCCTATCCACTGATAGAAGAAACACAGCAGAGAGTATATGAAGAAGCTCAGACAAGTCTAGCAAGTGACTCTCAGTTTCTCCCCCGACCAAACTCTTTCTCTTTCCTCCTTCAGTCACTCTCAATCACATCAATCACAATATAAGGGACCCAAGGCTAAGTAATGTTATTAAAACAGACTATCAGTTGGTATTATCACTTGGTAACCATGCAGAAGGTAGCTAACAACAAAGCAGTGGAACCATAGAGGCAAGTTACAGGTAAATAAATGACTTCAGAGGTCCATTATTGCAACTTTGCTGACCCCAGGTTATCTGTCTTAGGGTTTCTTTTGGGTTAGGGACTTTACAACAACCTCAGGAACAGTTTAAGAGACTGGGCATCAAAGATCCCTGTAACTTCATTTTCTTGCTTTGCCATTTCTCTATATTCTCAAATAGACCCCAAGAAGTAGATGATACAGAAAAAAAGAACATTTGTTTATGGTTTAGAAGACTGGGTTCTAATGCCAGTTGAATACTGTGACTTGAACAACCCTCTTTTAATTCCTGGGCCTCAACATATAGTTCCATAAAATGAAGGGAAGGATAGGTTATATCACTAAGAACCTTGAAAGCTCTGACATTTCAAAAGTCAAAACAAAGCACACACTTTTGTTCTACCACTTGAATCTGACCTTGAATCTGACCTCATTGTACCTAGTTTATCCATCTATACCATGAGAGGCTGAACTATGTTGTCACGAAGAGCTCTGCCAATCCTGACACTTTATGCAATATTTCCTGGGGCCAGAACAGGTGCTGACTATCTATGACAAGGAAAATCTTCACTAGGCATTTTGGGAGCACAAAGTTGTTTCTTGCTTCGAAGTGCATGTGCTCACATGTCTGGCATAACTCATTGGGTAGGTCTAATTTTCCAAGAGTTGCATTTTTGTTTGTTTGAGTTCTTGTTCAGACAAGTCTGCAATCCATTCTATAAATGCAATTAATCAAGCAGCTAGAGATTCTAGAGATTCTAGTTGTCCCTGCAAGAGGAAATACATTTACATTGGAAACTAGATTCCAAGAGATGCTTCCTAGGAGCATGAGAATTCAATGAGGTGACAACCATATTATGTGGCAATGAGGAGTAATGAGGGGGTGGAGTTCCCACTGCACAATGTTGTCTCCTTCAGTGCTTGTTTTTATGCTTCTAATGCAGCAGTCACGGGAGAGGGGAGCTGGGGGGTTGGATAAAATTGGTGAAGGGATTAAGAATAAACAAAAAAATAATTATAGACACAGACAATAATATGGTGATCACCAGAGAGAAAGTATGGGTGGGGGCAGGTAAAATGGGATGGAAGGGGGGATAAATTGGGATGGAAGGAAATTTGATTTGGCATGGTGAAGAATACAATATACAGATGAAGTATTATAGAATTATACACTTGAAATTCATATAATTTTATTAACCTATGTAACCCCATGGCTAGTTACTATCTATAGTAACTGATAGACCCACCTCTAACTCAACCCCAGGGGTGTTGTCAATCGGGGAAAAAGGATGCATATGTAAAACTTTAGACAATAAATATATATTAAAAATAAAATGTTTTCATTCATTATTTAAAGATTTCATTGAGATTGCAAAAAGGATGGTGGCCTAGAGGCTGAAAGCAACCTACCTAAAGAGCTTACTTGGCCAGGACAATTTTAAAGAAGATTGGAATTTAAATACCTTTAGGCAGAAAAATGTCTTAACTGTGAGCCATAATCTTCATTCCTTTTTGTATTACATCTGGCTGTTTAACACTGTCCCAGAATACTTAGTGACAGTGACTTATTTGTTTTCTACTCCTCACTATGTAGCTCCTCTTCAACTGGGTGTTAGGTACTTGGGAAGTTGATCTTATAGCCTAGGAAGAAAGTTCTTGGTAGTACCTTAAATATTTAAAGAAATCTAATATGTTCTAATATTTTTCTGAATTCCAAGGAGAATTTTATATCTTGGATAACCAACTTACATTGCCTCAGCCCATTTATAGGGTTTTAATCCCTACCCTTTGGGGCCTGAATGTAAAGTTCCCCAGTGTGGATGACAGCTAGCTCTGGCACAGAGACTCAAGCAGATTCTCTTAAGCCCAGTCATGGCTGGGGAAGAGAAAGACAACTAGCAATGGCATCTGGTCACAGAGACATTTCCCGGGCCTGGCCTTTAGCTCAAGAGAGGAAAATTGAAAAGAACATTAAAAAGTTGTTCCATGTTCTGTATCATTTCAACTTCTATTTAATGTCTCAGAGTTTGTAAAGGAGCCTCTGAAAATGCCTTTTGGACATAAGAATATATGGAGGATAAATGGTGATGGAAGGAGATTTGACTTGGGGTGTTGAACACACAATACAATTGACAAATAATGTATTACAGAATTTTATACCTGAAACCTATATGATTTTATCAACCAATATCACCCCAATAAACTCAATAAAAAAGAAACAAATGGTAACTTTTTTTTTCTTGGAGTGAGAATTCATCCAGGTCATGTGAAAAAGATTTTTTTTCCAGATTACCAACCACTTAAATGCTGAACTTGTTTTCCCAGCTTTCCACCTAAAAGTTCCCTCCAAGTCAGCCTGGAGACACTTGACAGGAGGCAGTGTATTTTTAAGGCTTATCCTGTTTCCCAAGTGAACCTGTTGCTTACCTCCTGCTCCAGAAAGAACAGGAACAGGAAAGTGAGGCTGCAGCTAGCTGTAGGGAAGATGTTAATGGCAGAAGAGTTCTAAGAACAAAAAGAGACCATCTTAGTATCAGAATTTCAGTTTTTACTGCCATCTATGCAGTCTCTGCTCACCCCATTTTATTGGCATTTTATCTTTCTTTTCTGGATTAGGCCGATGAAAACAATCTTATTCCCCAGCAGAACAGGCCTACAGAAATCCATGAATGTTAAGAAAGTTTATCAATAGTGATTGGCACTCACTTCTACCTCCTAGCCCTACTGCCCTCTCTCCAATTTTCATATTTAGTTCCCTCATTCATCCAAAAAAAAAAAAAAGAAATCTCAATAATGTTCAAAGAACACAGACACCTGCATAATTTATTTAGTAGGTTCTCAGGCTATTTTTCAATAAAAAGAAACATTTGGGGACCTAAAGAGCATGGCTCAACTCCCCAGGTAACTTTTCACCTAATCCCTGAATATATGTTCACTAAGGTTCTACCTCTGGCCACCTTTTCTTGTCACCCATTGTACCACAAATACAGTCTTTATAACTCTAAGAAGTCATGAATTTTAAGACATATTTACCATCCTGGAGATCTTCATTTTCTTGTTTAGATAAAAATTTCTATCTGGTATAATTCTCCTTTAGGATGAAGAACTTGTTTTATAACACTTTTTTTGTATCACAGATCTATTAGCTATGAAATCTGTTAGGTTTTGTTGTGAGATAGTATTAATTTTGTCTTTATTCTTGAAGGATTTATTCTTAATGATATTTGGAATTTTTAAAACAAGTTTATTTCTGACTTGTATTGTTTTTGTTTTTTATTTATTTTTTATTTAATGAATCTTTATTATTCAGATTATTACAATTGTTTCTATTTACCCCCATAGTTCCCCTCCACCCAGTTCCCACCCCACCCTCTGCCCTTACCCCTGCATTGTCCTCATCCATAGGTGTATGATTTTTGTCCAGTCTCTTTCTGCACTCCCCACACCCCTTTACCCCTAAGAATTGTCAGTTCACTCTCTTTCTATGCCTCTGCTTCTATTATTTTCAACAGTTTATTCTGTTCATAAGATTTTTTATTCACTTCATTTTTAAATTCACTTGTTGATAGATATGTATTTGTTGTTCATAATTTTTATCTTTACCTTTTTCTTCTTCTTCCTCTTCTTAAAGAATACATTTCATCATTTCATATAATACTGGTTTGGTGGTGATGAATTCCTTTAGCTTTTTCTTATCTGTGAAGCTCTTTATCTGCCCTTCAATTCTGAATGATAGCTTTTCTGGGTAGAGTAATCTTGGTTGTAGGTTCTTGCTATTCATCACTTTGAATATTTTTTGCCATTCCTGTCTGGCCTGCATAGTTTCTGTTGAGAAATCAGCTGACAGTCATATGGGTGCTCCCTTGTAGGTAACTAACTGCTTTTCTCTTGCTTTTTGAAAGATTATTTCTTTGTCTTTTGCTCTTGGTATTTTAATTATGATGTGCCTTGGTGTGGTCCTCTTTGGATTCCTTTTGTTTGGGGTTCTGTGGGCTTCCTGGACTTGTAAGTCTATTTCTTTGACAGGTGGGAGAAGTTTTCTGTCATTATTTCTTCAAATAGGTTTTTAGTATCTTGCTCTCTCTCTTCTTCTGGAACCCCATAATTCAGATGTTGGTACACTTGATGTTGTCCCAAAGGCTCCTTACACTATATTCATATATTTGGATTCCTTTTTCTTTTTTGCTTTTCCACTTGGGTGTTTTTTTGCTTCTTTGTATTTCAAGTCTTTGACTTAATTCTTGCAATCCTCTTGTCTGATGTTGGATTTTTTTTTTTATTTCAGTCAGTGTATGCTTAATTTCTAGTTGGTCCTTTTTCATATCCTTGAGGTTCTCTGTGGGAGCCCCTTTCCACGTCCTGCATGGTTCAGGGTTCCCGGTTCAGGGTTCGGGTTCTGAAGGAGGCCGCACGCAAATGAAATGAGAGACTAGAAAACATTAATTTGGCGATATTGGGGGGCTAGGCGGGAGCCTTCCTCTAGTGGAAAGGACTGCCCCTTGCTCTGGCCTTTTTCTCCCTTTTATTAAGGCTTTGGGACACACCCCTAACCTTTAGGCAGGAAATAACAAAAACAGAAATTAACATGAAACAAACAGGTAGAGGTTGCTTCAGCCAACAAAGTTTCAACTAAACAGTGAGTGATTAGCTCTGACCTTTCAGAGCAGGTAAGGTTGACCAGCCTTCTGGCCTCCTGTTTACATCCATTTAGTAAGAACAATGTTTGGTTTCCGATATCTCCCCCTTTTTCTTTCCTCTAAAAAATCTTGCATCTGCAGACTAGAAATAAATATTAAGAACAAAAAATAAGAGAAGTTACAATGGCTATGCTAAGAGGTAAATGAATAAGTCTATAGTATTTTTCTTTCTGGACCAACAGTCCTTTGAGTCCCAGTTTCAATGTCCAACAGTTTTTTGAGTGTACATATTAGCAATGATATTTCAGTTCTGGATGGTGGACAAATGATGGCAAAGCAGGTCCAACCCTCTCTGGTTTGGTCCTGGGCAACTTGCATCAATGCACAGCTGCTGACTGTTAGGATGGCAAGGTGTCATCAGCATCTTCCATCTCTGGACTGTTTCTCCTCTCGTCTTCATAGCTGGAGCATTCTCTGTTGTAGGAATTCACATGGTCTTGGAGCTGTTTTTCTGAAAATATATAAACTTTCTCAACCAAAAGTTACTAAAGGAATTTTTTCTATAAATTTGACTTTGGATCCTTTTTATTTTTGCCCAAATAATTTTCCTTTGGCTTATTTTAATACTATGTATGTTTTTCATGGGTGTCTTGCTATTAAGTAAAAAAAAATATTTTTCTAGATATAATTTGCTTACAGGATACTTTTCCTTACATAATAATACTTTTCCTATATAATATTACTTTTTCTTACATAATATTACTTCCCTATCCCCCCCTTTTTAATTTAATTATTAGGAGGCTTTTGGGAAAATTTTATAATGCAAATATGACTGCTTTATGTTTATTGCATGTTAAGTAATTTTACCATGCAATGAACTACCAATAGAAATTTAAGTTAATACTTTAGGAACAACTTTTTTCCAGTACAATTAAATTTTCTTGAATATTCACCTATTTCAATTAACCAATTAAATTAATTTGAAAATTTAACTACTATTTTATTGTTAAATTTAATATTCTAACAACAATCTTAGTTTTATCCTGTAAATATTAGTGGAAAGGATTATTTGCATTCTTGAGTAGGCCCTGAGCATTCCTGGTGTTAAGTTGGATTTAGAATATAGGTCAGCTGTCAGCCAAGTCTGTCTGTTGCTGGGTCCCAATCTGAGCTGCACCAAATCTTTGTCTGTCATCTGTGTCCCGAATGGAGCTGGGCCAAGTCTCTGTCTTGTCACCTGGGTCCTGATCGGAGCTGGGCTTGGGAAGTGAAGCAGCCATGGGGCAGGAGACCTCCCTCAGAAAGGGTGAAGGTTCAAGCCCCTGCAATGTTGGGGGGGGGGTGAGGATCTGTGCCTCACCTATGTTGATCCCCAAGTTTTCTCCTGATGGCCCTCTGCGACTGTGCCTGTCTTAGGTTGTTCCTCCTCTGAAGAATCTTACCCGTCACTGGCTAACCAGCCATCCTCCGGGGCCAAGCAGGTTGATGTGAAGTTCAGTTCCGTCTCCTTGGTAGCCGATGCCCTTGCGGCCTCCACGCCCAGTACCTGCCTTGGGATCCCCTTGCCTGCTGACAGGGTCCTAGCACTGATCACATATCTTGGGGAACCCAGGTTTCTTCTCCAGGGAGGGCCCAGCTCACACCACTGAGTGAGAGACAGATTCATGGTACCAGCCAACACGAGGCTTCAACCTCAGCATGAACAGAAAGCTCAGGCGACAGCTGTGGGAGGGTCCCTCTTGGCAAAAAGAGCAAGAAAAGCCAATATAGAATGCTCAAGTGCCTTCTCACTGCCTTAATTCCTTTTATATTATTTTTTAAAATTGCTACCAAATATTCAGAAAATTAGATTATAGGTTTGTTTGGGATATTTGTCAAAAAATTATAATGACATTCTAGAATAATATTATGTAAGGATATTCTTTTGTTCTAGGCCATGGCAATTCAATTTCAAACTGGCTATCAATTTCTTTTTGTATAGACAAGGTCTTAGTTACTTTATTAGACTACTTAATCAAATTGCTTACAAAGACATTGGCTCTTTATTTAGCTGAAAACTTTATTTTTATTAAAAAGCTAATTTATTAATTAAAGTAGGTATCTTAATTTAAAAAGCAAAAGAAATTTAGTAAATGTTTATGTCTGATTCACAAGCCACAAATGTTACCCCGCCTGTAGCTTAAGAATACAGGCAGCTATGGGCTTTTTGTCATTTTAAATTCTAATGTTGGAATTTTAAGAAATATTTAGTTACTTAATTTTGTCCTTCTTAGAGACCAAAATCTTCATAACTTTTAAAATATAGTTATTAATTCTTATTTGATAAAGTTTTCCATGCAATTACAAGTATATTAATTAGATCGGTTAAATTTAAAAAGATTTCCTTTAAGAAGAGAGAACAAATTTCTTGTATTACTCCGAGCCAATGGAGCTTTCCAAGAATCATCTCTGTTAAAGCCTTGAAATTTTAACATGGAAAAAACTATCAAATATATATATTCATATATGATTTAAAGATTACAATACTTTTTATAATTATCTTAATATATCAATTATATCTTTAAACTGTTTTTATATTAAAGTTTTTCAGTCGCAAATCACAGAATTCTTTTTTAATTAGACCAATCAACAACATATTTTGTATTCCTAATTAGAGAAATTTTATTTTATTTTCTCCCAATTTAATTTGCATTTAGCTGAAAACCTTGATTAATAACACAAAATCTTCTCCTTTTGGTTCCTTTACGCCATTTTTCTTAAAAAATAAAGACTAGTTCTGGGTTTTTCTTTTTCTGCAGCTTTTGCGGAGAGATTCCCTATCTAATATGTCCAAAAAGGTGGACAATTGTGTGCATTTCTTTTTAAGCTGGGCTTCTCTCCTCACGAGTACATAAATTCCGGACACATCTCTAAATTTTTAAAACTTTTTCATGGCGAGAAAGGAGACTTTAGGTTAGTACACTGGGAGAGTGGACTTTCATACTGGATTGCCACAGTGTCTATCCCTTCTCCCACATCCTGCTTACTTCAGGGGAAAGCATCAGTAACAGATCTGGCCGAATTTCTTTTCATGCTTAAAAGATAAAGACAGATCTTAAATTTTTTCTTTCTTTTTCGCTTTCCAAAGTAATAACTAGCACCTAATTTGGCCAAGATTTGCATTTCCCTGAGAGTTCTCCTATAATTTTTAAATGATACCTTCAGTAATCTCATTGCAGGAGAACAGAGAGCCTTGCCCTCTCCTGCCACCTTTGAATTTCTCCACACCAGAGGCGGTTTCAGCAGTGGAGTTTCACTTATTACAGATTTCAGATTCCAAATGCAAACTAAGATTTTAATTTGAACAAGAAACCACATTATTTAAGCATGCAAACCAAAAGTCTATAATAAAGTTTACTTTATATTTATAACCTAATTCTTCCCCATTAGCCTGATTGCAAAAGACATTTCCACCTCACAGAGAGATCGCGACTCTGCAGTTAATCCGTGGGCTTTGCGTACGTTGAATTCCCCTCACCTTTTCCTAGGTGAATCTTCCCTCACCATTTTCCTTGGTGAATTTTCCTTCCTTCGCTCATAGGGGAATACCTTCTCCTCCAGAGGTCCCGTGGTCAGGTGCCAGATGTGGGTACCTCTTTCCACATCCCCTGTTGGACGCTAGATGTGGGAGCCCCTTTCCATGTCCTGCGGGGTTCAGGGTTCCCGGTTCAGGGTTTGGGTTCCGAAGGAGACCGCACTCAAATGAAATGAGAGACTAGAAAACATTAATTTGGCGATATTGGGGGGCTAGGCGGGAGCCTTCCTCTAGTGGAAAGGACTGCCACTTGCTCTGGCCTCTTTCTCCCTTTTATTAAGGCTTTAGGACACACCCCTAGCCTTTAGGCAGGAAATAACAAAACAGAAATTAACATGAAACAAACAGGTAGAGGCTGCTTCAGCCAAAAATGTTTCAACTAAACAGTGAGTGATTAGCTCTGACCTTCAGAGCAGTTAAGGTTGACTAGCTTTCTGGCCTCCTGTTTACATCCATTTAGTAAGAACAATGTTTGGTTTCTGACAGTTCTCACTAAATGTATCGGCCTTTTCTAGAAAATTATTGAAAATCGTTATAATCATGGTATTGAACTTTATGCCCAGTTGTTTGCTTTCCTCCATTTATGTTGTTTGTGATCTGTTTCTTTGTCTCCCCATTTTGGCTGCTTCCCTGAGTTGATAGAGTGGCTTTGTGTGCTGGGCCCAGTGGCTCAGCCTCCCCAGTTACCTGAGGTGGACACTCTTAGTGCACTCCTTTGTGGGCTGTGTGCACAGTCTTGTAGTAGTTAATCCTTGATTGTTGTTGGTATCACTGGAAGGAATTGACCTCCAGGCAAATTTGCTGTGAGGATTGGCTGTGTCTATGCTGGGAGACACCCTTATTAGACAAGATTTGCAAAAGCTTCTGTGCTCAGTTTGGATGAAGCAGAGTTTCAGGGCAGAGCAAACAGCATTGGCTTCTGGTCAGCCCTGCCCTAAGAGGCCCCTCTGTCTCTGTCCTGCGGTAATCACTGCAAGCACCTCTAAGAGAAAGCTATCCTCAAGTTTTGCCCACTTCCAGACAGTCCAGTTTCTCCCTGAATGAGTCTGAATCCCCAGAGTCTCACCTGGAACTGGACTTCAGCACAGTCAGGAGCTTTTGTCTCCCTCCTGCTTGAGAAAGTCAGCTGCTTACTCAGTTGTCAGTCCTCTCCACATGTGCATCTCAGTACCTCTGCCTTCCATAGCTCCTCTGAGTCTCAGTGTGCTTTTTTCTTTCCTTCTAGTTGTAGAATCTCCACTCAGCCTACCTTCCTGTGGTTCTGGATGATGGCTGTTTTGTCTTTTAGATGTTATTTTGAAATTATTGTGTAAGGCAGCAGTTTAGGTGTTTATCTATGCTGACATCTTATTCCCTTTCCCTGACTTGAATTGTTCTTTCCCAGAAGTCTACAGTCATTTTTTTGGTTCTCTTTTATGGTATTTCTTTTTAATCCCTTGTTATTTTTGAATTTTTCTCTTTATTGTGGCTTTTCAGAAATTTTATTATGATGTGTCTTTGTGTTGTTGTTCTTGTATTTATTCCAATTGATTCATTGGAATTCTTGGATCTGTGAGTTTATCATTTTCATCAATTTTGGAAAAAATTTTGGCCAATATTTCTTCAAATATATTTTCCAACTTTCTCTTTTTCTTCTTTCTAAGACTCCAATTAAACATATATATCAGATTGCTTGGTATTGTCCTTCAGGTTTTGGTTCTTAGTTGTTGTGCTTGATTTTGCATGTTTGATGTTTTATTTTGTTTTTTTGTTTGTTTTTGACTTTTCTTTCTGTGTGCTTCATTTTAGTTAGATACTATTGCTATATCATCAAAGAAACTGATCTTTTCTATTGCAATGTTTCATTTACCATTCAGGTACAAAACTTTCAACAATATACTTCTATTTCAAATATTTCCATTTTCATATTTGTTATTGTATTTCTCAGATTTAGAAGTTGCACTTTATTTATAATTTGCCATTCTCCCCTATTATGTTCATATATTTTACTTTATTTTCTTGACCATGTTTAAAATAGCTATTTTAAAGTTATTTTTAACTAATTGATTGACTTTTCTCTTATTTGTGGGTTTCTGGTTTTTGCCAGTCCCAATTTTGAATTGATAATAGTTTTTAAATATCTGGACTTGTTGTAGTCCTTAAAAGATTGTTGATATTTTTCTGGTAGGCAGTTATGTCACAAATAGCTCATTATGATACTTTTCAGTCTTGTTTTAAAATTCTGTTAAAGAAACTCTATTATCAACTTTATTCAGGGTTTATTAGGCTTTAATGCAAGATATATCTCTGCTTGAGCCTCTATTGTCATTATGCAGAAAGTATTCAACAATTTCATTTCCCATTATCTGGTTGGAACTCAAATGTCTCCTATTCTTACGTGAGCTCTGTAAATTTTTCAGCTTACATCACTCTGGTAATTTTTCTTTGCCCCATAGAATTTCACTCTATATGTATGTGTGTGTGTGGCTTAGTATTCAAAAACAGACTCCAGTGTACCCCTATGCAAATTTTAGAAGGTCTCTTCCTGAAAGTCTCCCTTCTTTCCTATGCTTTGTCCCACAAATTTGACTCATTCAACTTTCCTAAAATCCAGTCTCTGTCACCTGAACTCAGTGTTTCTCCTATGCTCTGCTTGAGTTCCCTCTCTTTGCACTATGTACAAGAAAGTAGGGTTCAGGTTGATTGTTCTAGTTTCTCATGGATCACATTCCTATGCCTAGAACAATGAGTACACTTCTTCTCAACCTTGGCATTATTAAAATTTCATTATTTGTTACGGGGCGTTGTCCATGCATTGTAGGATGCTTAGAAGTGCCTAGACTTAAAAAAAAAGATGGTGGCTGGTAGGAAAGAGGTGAGGGGGAGGAAGTGAGTGAGGGGATAAAAAGGAGAGTGTGGATGTGTGTGGTGTGTGTGTGAGTGAGTAAGGGACAGTTAAATCTGGCCAGAGCAGTAGGGGCTATCAGTCCAGGATCTCTTGGACAAGGAGAGACCATACCTTGGTGGGCGCTACCCGGACTGCGGGACTCTGGCATGGAGCCTATGCCATCTTGAAGGGGAAAATGGCCTTTCGTTGGGAACTCATCAACACCACCAAACAGACAGGCCTTGGAACTGCCCTGAGACCCAGCAACCACTCAGGCCAAAATCCTGCCACCACAGCTGCAGACATGCAGACCCTGGGGCCTCCACCTCCAAAGCAGTAAGTGCAACCTCTCCCTCCTTAGTGACAGACCTCCTGTCTGTATAAGTGCGTTTCAAGCAAGCTGGCAGCCAGGATGCACTGCTCCCGAGGCAGTGCCTGGGAGTCATTGGGAGCCCCCATGGGTGTGATTTTGTACAGACAAGGGAGCACAGCCTCACAGTAGAACTTCTAAATTCCCTCCTGCTAAATAACTACCCACGTTTACCCCTGTGACTCAACCTCAGAGCAGGACCCCTCAGGGAACATCATCAGAGGGCTGTGCTTGGGTGGGGGGGGAGGTGAAAGGATCCTCCACAAAGGAACAGGATACCTAAACTCATATATCTACAGAGCACTCTGGAAGAAGCACTGAGTCTCTGCTGGGTGTGATTTAACACAGGCAGGGTTGCACAGCCCTGTAGTAGAATTTCTAAAGGCTCAACTTCAGTGCAAGACCCCTCAGAGCACGTCATCAGAGGACTGTGCTGGAAAAAAAAAAGATCCTCTAAAAAAAACCCCAGGATACCTGAGCTCATCTATCCACAGCACACTCTGGAAGCAGCTCTGAGTTTCTGCTAGGGGGGATTTGGCACAAACAAGGGCATCTTGCACCACAGTAGAATTTCATTTCCCATTATCTGGTTGGAACTCAAATGTCTCTTATTCTTATGTGAGCTACGTGAAATTTTCAGCTTACATCACCCTCTTCCTAAACAACTACCCACATCTACCCCAGCAGCTCAACCTCAGTGCAGGACCACGCAGAGTGCCTTAAGAGCGCTGTGCCTGGCAAACGTACCTCCACAGATGCGAAGCTCCAACAAGCAGGCACACTGACCCGATTTACCCACAGGGGGCTCTTGGGAGCCACTGTGAGCTCTCCCTGGGTGTGACCTTGAACAAACAGGGACACACTCATTCCCAGCAGTAAATATTTTGAATTCATTCATCCTGGATACTTGCCCACAGACACCTCAATTACACGGATACACTGCCAGGGCCCTTCAGAGTGGTTCAGTGTGCCTTGCTGGCAAACTTATCACAGGTGCTCATGTGAGCCCCTATTGGGACTAAGTGCCTATCTACCACAAGTGCAGCAGCAAAAGCTGAGTCTACAGACCCCACAACTACAGAACTTTAAGCACCACAGTCATGCCTCTCCAGAGTGTAGGCCTCCTGAACCACATCACCCAGATGGATGGGTCCTTGATGCCACTGTGAGTCTCCGCTGGGCACATGTGATCTCAATACAGGGTGCAAAACAGCAAAATAGGGACACTCCCCTCCACAGCTGCCAACTTCTAGACACCACAGTTGTGCTGCTCAAGCTTGCAGATCTATATCAAGAGAACCCAAATCGCTCAAGTAGGGAACTACAATAGATTAACAAGCACAGGGGAACTGAGAGAATACACCAGTAGCACCATCCCCCAAAAAAAAACCTGGGTAGAAAAGCAATTGGAACTACAATGAAAACAATACAGGAAAACATGGGAAGGCAAAAAAGCAATCCCCAAAGGAAAGAAAAAGAGGAATCCCCAGAAAGGGCGTTAAATGAAATTGAAGCCAGCAGGTTATCGGAGAAAGAATTCAGAGTAATGGTTTTAAGAATGTTTAAATGGATGGATGACAAATACATACAACTCAATAACAAATACACACAACTCAATGAAAACTATAAGGAGCTGAATGAGAATGTCACCAACATGAAAATAAACCAAGAGGAGAAAAAGAACAACATAGCTGCAATAAGGAACACAATGGAAGGCCTAAACAGTAGACTAGAAGAGGCTGAGGGCCGCATCAGTGAATTAGAAGACAAGGTAGGAAAAAACACACAAAATAAAACACACAAACATGACAGCAACTGGAAAGAAGACTTAAAAAGCAAGAAGAGAGCCTAAGGGAGCTTTGGCACAACACAAAATGAAACATTTGCTTAATTGGGACACCAGAATGAGAGGAAGAGAAGCAAGGAATGGAAAGCCTATTTGAAGAAATAATGACCGAAAACGTCTCTAACACTGGCAAGAAAAAACTATGCAAACCCAAGAAGAACACAGAGTGCCAAACAAGTTGAACCCCAAAAGACAGACACCAAGGCACATCATAATTAAATTGGCGAACACTAACAACAAAGAAAGAATCTTAAAGGCTGCCAGAGAGAAACAGAAAGTTACATACAAGGGATCTCCGATTAGAATATCAAATGACTTCTCAACAGAAGCACATCAGGCCAGAAGGGAATGTAATGAAATATATAAAGAGATGCAAAGCAAGGATCTGAACCCAAAAATACTATACCCAGCAAGGCTATCATTGAAAATTGAAGGTGGAATCAGGAGATTCACAGACAAAAAGGGACTAAAAGAGTTTATCGCTACCAAGCCAATAATGCAAGAAATGTTAAAGGGACTGCTGTAAAAAGAAGAAACACAAACACAAAAGAAAAGTATGACAACAAACATGAACTTGTCAATAATAATATTAAATGTAAATGTGTTAAATGCACCAATCAAAAGACATAGGGTAGCTGAATGGATAAGAAAACATGACCCACATATTATCTGTCTACAAGAGACCCACCTCAGAAAAAAAAGATGCACACAGACTGAGGGTGAAGGGAAATAGAAATGAGAAAAACCCTGGGGTGGTGATACTTATATCTGATAAAATAGACCTCAAAATAAAGGACTTAACAAAAGATAAGGAAGGCCACTACATAATACTAAAAGGAGCAATTCAACAAGAAGATTAAAATCTGGTAAACATATATGCGCCCAATACAGGAGCACCTAAATACATAACTCCTGGAAGACATCAAGGGAGAGATCAACAACAATACAATCATATAGGGTAATTTAATACACCACTAACATCACTGGATAAATCTTCTAGACAAAAAAATCAAAGAAACAGCAATTCTAAATAACTCACTAGATCAGATGGACCTAATTGACATCTTCAAAGTATTTCACCCCAAAGCCATGGAATATACAATCTTCTCTAGTGCATATGGAACATTTTCAAAAATAGATAACCTATTGGGTCACAAGCAAAGTCTCCCCAAATTTAGAAAGATTGAAATCATATCAAGCATTTTCTCAGACCACAATGGCATAATATTAGAAATAAACTACAATAAAAACATTCCAAAAATTCAAAAACTTGGAAGTTAAATAGCATGTTATTAAATGATGATTGGGTTATCAGTGAGATCAAAAAAGAAATTAAAATTATTCTGGAGACTAATGACAATAAAACCACAACAATGCAAATGCTATGGGACACAATGAAAGCAGTGCTGAGAGGGAAGCTTATGGCTCTCCAGGCCTACCTCAAAAAATAAGAAAAAATAGTAATGAATCACCTAACTCAACAATTCAAAGAATTAGAAAGAGAACAACAAGAAAAGCCCACAGTGAGCAAAAAGAAAGAAATAATAAAGATCAGAGCAGATCAATGAAACAGAGAACAAAACAAAAAAAAAAACCCAACCAACCAACCAAACAAACAAACAAACAAAAATACAAAAGATCAACAAAACCAAGAGCTGGTTCTTTGAAAGAATAAACAAGATTGATGAACCTCTAGCCAGGTTCACCAACAAGCAAAAGAGAGAGGACCCAAATGAACAAAATCAGAAATGAGAGAGGTGAAATAACAACAGACCCCACAAAAATACAAAGGATTGTTAAAAAATATTATGAACAACTCTATTCTAACAAATTATACATCCTAGAGGAAATGGACACATTCCTAGAACTACACAACCTTCCAAAACTCACTCAGGAAGATTCTAAAAATTTCAATACACTGATACCTATGGAAGAAATTGAAGCCGTCATCAAATATTCCAGCAAACAAAAGCCCAGGACCAGACAGCTTCACAGGGGAATTTTACCAAACATTTGTGGAAGAACTAAAATGTATACTCCTCAGGCTATTCCAGTAAATTCAAGAGGAAGGACACTTCCAAACTCCTTCTATGAAGCCAGCATCACCCTAATACCAAAACCAGACAAAGATAACACCAGGAAAGAGAATTACAGACCCAAAACCCTCATGAACATAGATGCCAAAATCCTCAACCAAATTCTAGCAAATCAAATCCAGCAGTACATCAGAAAGATCATATACCACGATCAAGTAGGATTTATTCCAGGAATGCAAGGATAGTACAATATCCACAAATCAATAAACGTGATACATCACATAAAAAAAATTGACAGATAAAAATCACATAGTCCTATCAATTGATGCAGAAAAAGCATTTGACAAAATCCAACACCTTTTCTTGATAAAAACCCTCAGATAGATGGGAGTAGAAGCATCATACCTCAACATAATAAAAGCCATATATGGCAAACCCACAGATAACATACTCAATGTGCAAAAATTAAAACCATTTATCCTAAAAACAGGAACAAGACAGGGATGCTCACTCTCACCACTCCTATTCAACATAGTGCTGGAAGTATTAGCCATTGCGATTAGACAAGAAAAAGAAATAAAAGGCATCCAAATTGGAAAAGAAAAAGTAAAACTGTCCTTATTTTTAGATGACATGATACTTTACATACAAAACCCTAAAGATTCCATCAAAAAATTATTAGACTTGATAAATTATTTCAGCAATGTAGCAGGATACAAAATTAATGCCAATAAATCTATGGCATTTCTATATACTAATAATGAAGTTACAGAAAGAGAGACTAAAACAGCAATTGCATTTACCATCACACCAAAAAAATTAAGATACCTAGGAATAAATTTAACTAAGGAGGTAAAAACCTATATGTGGAAAACTATACAACACTGCAAACAGAGATAGTAGAAGACATAAGCAGATGGAAGAACCTACCATGTTCATGGATTGGTAGAATCAACATCATCAGTATGTCCTACTACCTAAAGCCATCTATAAATTCCATGCTATCCCCATTAAAATACCAACACTATACTTCACAGACCTAGAACAAACTTTCCAAAACTATATCTGGAATAAAAAAGACCCCAAATAGCTGCAGCAATCCTGAGAAAGAAGAACAAAGTAGGTGGGATCTCAATACAAGATTTCAAGCTGTATTACAAAGCCACTGTTCTCAAAACAGCCTGGTACTGGCACAAGAACAGACATATAGATCAATGGAATAGAATAGAGAGCCCCAAAATCGACCCAAACCACTATGTTTAATTAATATTTGACAAACGGTGTTGGGAAAATTGGAGAGATACATGCTAAAAAAAAATTAAACTAGACCACCAACTTACGCCATACACAAAAATAAACTCAAAATGGATAAAGGACTTAAACATAAGACAGGAAACCATAAAAATACTGCAGGAATCCACAGGCAGAAAAATCTCAGACATATGCTGAAGGAACTTTTCTAATACTACTCCTAGGGTAATGGAAACTAAAGAAAAACCAAATTGGACTACATCAAAATAAAACCTTTTGCACAGCAAAGGAAACTATCAACGAAACAACAAGAAAGCCTACTGCATGAGAAAATATATTTTCCAATGATATTAATGATAAGGGTTTAATCTTCAACATTTACAGAGAACTCATACAACTTCCCAAAAAGAAGATAAACAACCCAATCAAAAAATGGGCAAGTGATCTAAATAGGCACTTCTCAAAAGAAGACAGAAGAACGGCCAAGAGACATATGAAAACCTGCTCAAAGTCACTAATCATCAGAGCGATGCAAATCAAAACAACAATGAGGTACCATCTCACACCTCTCAGAATGGCTATCAGCAACAAATCAACAAACTACAAGTGTTGGCGAAGATGCAGAGAAAAAGGAACCCTCATGCACTGCTGGTGGGAATGCAGACTGGTGCAACCACTGTAGAGAACAATATGGAGTTTCCTCAAAAAACTAAATATGAAACTCCCATTTGACCCAGTATCCCAGTTCTAGGAATATATCCCAATAAACTATTAACACCAATCAGAAAGGATATATGCACCCCTATGTTCATAGCAGCACAATTCACCATAGCTAAGATTTGGACACAGCCTAATTGCCCATCAGCAGATGAATGGATTAAAAAACTGATACTTCTACACAATGGAATACTGCACTGGTATAAAAAAGAAGGATCTCCTACCATTTGCAACAACATGGACGGAAATGGAAAGCATTATGCTTAGTGAAATAAGCCAGGCAGAGGAAGATAAATATCACATGATCTCACTCATTTGTGGAATATAATAAATGACATAGACTGATGAACAAGAACAGATCCAGAGACTGAGAAACGTCAATCAGAACATCAAACCTCAGGGAAGGTGGGGGTCAGTGGGAGTAAGGGGGAGAGATCAACAGAGAGACTTGTGTACATGCATATGAGCCTAATCAATGAACACAGACAACAGGGAGGTGGGGCCTGTGTAGAGGGCGGGGTATAATGGGAGAATAAGGACACATGTAAAAAATAAAAATAAAAATAAAAATAAATTATAAGGAAAAAATATTAAATCTAATGTACACTATTGGTCACCATAACCTTAAGAGAAATTGTTTCATGTGACAAAAAGTTTTAAATGAAACTCTCTGTAGCCTGGAGATTATTTTGGAAGGAAATAAAGAGAAGTTTCCTTCAAATGTCATAAGAATTGTAATTGAAAATCATTATATTTGGCTTCTTAAGCTACAGTAATTTGTGTTTTGGCTTCCCTGACAAAGTTTAGATAAAGTTACAAAAAGAAATTGACAGCCAGTTTGAAAGTGAATTGCTTTGGCCTAGAGCAAAGAATATCCTTGCATGATATTATTCTACAATGTCAGTATAATTCTTGATATTTCACAACAGCATATTGTACAATTATCCCAAACAAAATCACAAACTATTCTTTGAATGTTTGGCAACAATTTAAAAAAGTACATGAAAGGATTTAATCCCTTTCAGGAGTTAAGGCACTGGGAAAGCACTTGAGCATTCTATACTGGCCCCTCTTATCTTTTTTTTTTTTTAACCTAGAGGGACCCTCTTCTCACAATGCAATTGCCCTCAGCTGTTGCTTGAGCTTTCTATTCATGCTGAGGTTGAAGCCTTGAGGTGGCTGGTATAATAGATCTGTCTCTCGCCCAATGGTGTGAGCTGAACCTTCCCTGAAGAAACCTGAGTTCCCCAAGATATGTAATGAGTGCCGGGGCCCTGCCAGCAGGCAAGGGGATTCCAAGGCAGGTGCTGGGCATGGAGGCCATGGGGGCATATGTTACCAAGGAGACAGAACTGAACCTCACAACACCCTGCTTGGCCCTGGAGGATGACTAGTTAGCCAGAGACGGGTAAGATTCCTCAGGGAAGGAACAACCTAAGACAGGCACAGTCGCAGAGGGGCCATCAGGAGAAAACTTGGGGATCAACAGAGGTGGAACACAGACCCTCACCCCCCCAACCTTGCAGAGGCCTCAACCCTCACCCCTGCTGAGGGAGGTCTCCTGCCCCCATGGCTGCTTTGCTTCCCAAGCTCAGCACAGATCAGGACCCAGGTAACAGACAGAGACTGGGCCCACCTCAGATCAGGACCCAGCTAACAGACAGAAATTTGGCCAACAGCAGCTGCCTTCTATCTAAATTCAGCCTAGCACCAGGAATGCTCATGGCCTACTCAACATTGCAAATAATCCTTTCCACTAATATTTACAGGGTAATCTAAGATTGTTGGTAGAGTATTAAATTTGACAGTAAAAGAATAATCAAGCTTTTAGATTAATTTAAATTGGCTAATTGAAATAAGGGAATATCCAATAAAATTTAAGTGTACTGAACAAAAAGCTGTTTCCAAAGTATTAACTAAAATTTCTATTGGTGGTTCATCTCATGGTAAAATTGCTTAACATGCAATGAACATAAATCAGGCATATTTGTGTGCAAAAATTTAAAATTTAAAGTTATCAAGATTGCATTAAAAATGTTACCAAATTCTCCATTAATCAAAAAAGGGGTATAGTAGGATAATATCATGTAAGGAAAAATATCCAGTAAGTAAATTACATCTAGAAAATCTTTACTTTAGCAAATTAATTTTCATTTGTAATGCTAACAGCAAGACACCTATAAAAAAAATGCATAGTGTCAAAATAAGCCAAAGGAAAATTGAGAAAAAATAAAAAGGATCCCAAGTCAATTTTATAGAAAAATTCCTTTATTAACTTTTTGTTGAGAATATGTTTATATAATTTCAGAAAACAACTCCAAGACCAAGTGGACTCCTGCAACAGAGAGGAATTGACAGGTCTGCTCCAACCATGAAGACAAGAGGAGAAACAGTCCAGAGATGGAAGACCTTGACGACGCCTTGCCATGCTAGCAGTTAGCAGCTGTGCATTGCTACAGGATGCCTAGGACCAAACCAGAGAGGGTCGGACCTGCATTGCCACCATTGTCCACTATCCAGATACCATTGATGACATGTACACATAAGGAACTGTTTGACATTGAATCTGGGACTCAGAACTATTGAACATTGAAATTGGGACTCAAATATTTTTTTTTGTTGTTCTTATAAATTTATTTCTAGCCTGCAGAGGCAAGATGTTTTTAAACAGAAGAATCAGGAGGGGAGGGGTGAACAACAAATACAGAGGCAAAGAAGCAATGAACAGACTGTCATAGTACAGTGGGAAGGCAGCAGGAGAGGTTGAGGGGGAGCCTGTAAGAGATCAACTGAAGGATTTGTACGTATGTATATAAGCATAATCAATGGACACAAGACACTTGCGGGGAGGGCAGATCAGAGCATGTACTGAGGGGTAGGGAAGGCCAGAGATAGGTTAATAAGGGGGAAAAAAAGGAGACATATGTACTACTATTTGTAATACTTTAAACAATAAAGAAATAAAAATAAAGAAAAATAAAGAAAAGAAGTGCCTAGACTCCACTCAATAGATACCAGCCAGTAACACTCCTTCATTTATTTCAACTAAAAATATCTCCAGGCATAACCACCTGTCCCGTGGAAGGCAAAATCTTTATATATATAATCTTTATATGTATAATATAATTTTTTATATATGCATATATATATAAACTTTTATTTTAATTTTAATATTTATAATTACAACTTTTTCCTAACAAGTGAATAACTTTATTTATTTTTATTATTTTTAAATATTCACCCAAATTTTTATTTTATTTTAGAGAGAGAGCATCTATGTGAGAGAGAAACATCATTCTGTTACCTACTGTATGTGCTCCAACTGGGAATCAAGCCATCAACCTTTCCGGTGTATGGAATGATGCTCCAACCAACTGAGCCACCCAGCTGGGACTCCCAAGTGCATATCTTTTAATTGCCATGCTCTTTTATCTTTTGAGCACATTGATGAAGTTAACTAAAAAGTGTGTTGTAGCCAGTGAGAATGAAAATAAAATGGGTAAGAAGAATTTGACTTGTCAGAATGGCTATCAACAAACAACAAGTGCTGATGTGGATGTGGAGAAAAGGGGATCCTCATATACTGCTGGTGGGAATGCAGACTGTTGCAGCCTTTGTGGAAAACAGTATGGTGTTTCTTCAAAAAATTAAAAACGGAACTCTCATTTGACCCAGTAATCCCACTTCTAGGAATATATCCTAAGAAACCTGAAACACTCACTAGAAAGAATATATGCATCCCTGTGTCCATAGCAGTGCAATTTACAATAGCTAAGACTTGGAAACAGCCTAAGTGTCCATCAGCAGATGAGTGGCTAAAAAATAAACAACAACTATGGTACATTTATAGAATGGAATACTACCCAACAATAAAAAAGAAAGAACTCTCACCATTTGCAACAGCATGGATGTACCTGGAGAATATGATGCTGAGCAAAATACACCAGTCAGAGAAAGGTAAGTATAATTCATATGTGGAATTTAATGAAACGTATAAACTGATGATCAAAAATAAACCCAGAGTCATAGAAGCATGAACAGACTGTTGAACCTCAGAAAGAAAGCAGGGGAGGGTGAGTAGGAAGAGATCAACCAATGAACTTGTATGCACATATGCATAACCTGTGGATACAGACAATGGGGTGGTAAGGGCATGGAGGAGGGGAGGATGGGAGAAGGCTGGAAGATATTTATGGGAGAAAAAGAGGACCTATGTAATACTTTCAATAATAAAGATTAAAAAAAGAATTTGAAGTTCCCAAGGGCTCTCTGGAGGAAAAGGAAGAAGAAACTTAGAAGGAAGGAGCAGAAGAAAGACAGTAAGATGTAGTGCACAATGTAACCCCATCCTTATGATTGCCAGAGTTGCAATAAAGTTATTATATTCACAAATACTTTGTGCAAGTGGCATGGTTTAGGAATTTGCATGTGTTTGTGGAAAATGAACAGGAAACTGAATTTCACATGAAGGTTGTCACTGTGAGGACAGAGATCATGGAGAGAAAGCAGAAGCCTAGGAGACAAAGGAAGCCACAGAAAATGTGAGCTGAAGTTTCAACTTCCACTGATAGTGGCTTTTAAGGTTTGTAGTTAATTTTACCTGGAGCCCAAAGTAATAGAGGCTGTAAGTGATATTTACAATACATGCTAAAATGGGAGTAAAAATACTTCAAAAGATTATATGAGAATGAGAGCTAATGTAAGTAAAGAAGACACATGAAAACAGGTCTGGCATATATATAAAATTTTGTAAGTTATAACTATTATTAAGTTGAATATTACTGAATTTTAGTTGGTGGAGGTTTAATCAAATATAGCATTTTGTCACTTTTTTTCCTTTGATAGTGCTATTTGACCCACCTTTTACAGTAGGAATTCTCCTTCCTAACACCTTCACTTTCACCTGTTCTATCTACAGAGGGTTATTAGTCTGAGACCTCTCAGCACTAAAGAAATAACCTTGAGGACTCAGGGTCTCTTTTCTTCTAATCCAGTTCCTCTTGATGATCATGACAGAATTTCATTGATGTGCATCTTCCTGTGGTACCTGTAAAAGATTATCCACTGTATATTTGCCTCTTCCCCAAACCTCCAGCCATTTAATATTTGCATTCCACCATCAGTTAAAATCAGAACCCTTGAATATGTCTTGTTCACTAGGTCCTATATCATGACATATAAAAATCCTGACAACTACATTTTTATTAAATTTTTCCTGGGTTTTACTCATAACACTAAAATTCATCTCCAAAATGTCATAATTTAAAAAAATTATCAGAGTGCTTTTACAGTTACTATAGCAGTGAAGTTTGTACTCAACACTATTATTACAATTTTATTTTACTTAGGTTTATGTTTTAAAGACAGGGAAGCAAAGAAGTAAATAAGATTATTACCATTATCACTACTGCAATTTTTCTGTCCTTGAAACTCACGACCACTGATACATACAACTGATTGCCTGAAAACACATAAAAACCCTTCTCGGAAAAAGTGGGCTTTTTGTTTCCATCTTGGTCAACTGAGGTTCTTTGATAGGATGACTGATGACAAAAGATAAAAAAGGCTGAAAAGGTTTACCTTTGTGCACTTTACACCAGCACCCTGTGGACACATGAATATGAATGGTGGTCTGACTCCTCTAAACTTCCCAAGATCAAGTGACCCAGACTACAATTTGCTACTGATGGATGGAGCAACCCTGGGATCAGGCTTGCTGATGGAACAGTAGAGTGGCTCAACAGTTTTTTATGCTTGCCATATTTGCTTGCTAGTCTATGGATCTTGAACCTCCTATAATCCTCCTTCCTATATACCTGCAAAAGAGCAGGGATTATCTGTGCAGATAGAATTAGTTTGGGGATTTGCTTTTTAGATAATCCAAGGTAGAAATGGGATATTCTATCTGAAGCAACAGGGAACATTAGACAAGAAAATTAATCAATGCTAATGGAAAAGTTCAGAAGTTCAGTGTTTTGAGATTTAATATCAGTGGGAGACAATCTATGGAAAACAAGTGGGTGGGTCTTATTGGGTTTTTGCTAATAGCCTTGTAGGGAGGTAAATGCATGGTGTGTGAGTTGAATGGTTTGGCTATTTTCCCTAAGCATCTAAGAGATTTATTATTTCAACTCTAGTGTCTACTCACCACACCTAACACTAGGACTCCTTCAGGAGGGAAAAAAATGAAGCTCATTTAAAATGGACTCTGTACAGAGGCAGTAAAGCATCAAACAGACTGTCAAATTACAGCAGGAAGATTAAGGAGAGGTGAGGTAGATAAGAGATCAACCAAAGGACTTGTATGCATGCATATAAGCATAAGCAATGAACACAAGACACTGGGGGGTTGGGTATGCCTGGGAGGGGCCAATGGGAAGATATGTATACATGTAACACAATAAAAAATAATTAAAAAAATAATTAAAAATAAATTTACTAAAAAAATAAATAAAACGGACTCTTTTACTCTTTCCTTCCAAGAGTAAAACCCATTAATCAATACCATCATTTTCAACTATCCCATTTTCCCCCATCCCCAAATTTGTTTAAATATCCCCAAACAGTAACTTTTTGTAAAATATCCCTTTATTTTTTAAGGAACCTATTACATTTAAGCTATAAAGGCTTATCAAATATTTCTTTGTACTTCATATTTTTTCTCTGGGTAGAAACAAAACTAAAAGAGTTAAGCAGTTATAAAGCCAGGAAGAATTAAAAACTCTATTTACATTTTATCATGTTGGAAGCCCCTGAAAATTTGATTTTAGAAAGCTTGGCACAGGGCTTCTATAGAATCGACTCTAGATGATGTTTTCATTAAACCTGGAACACAAATACTGAAACCCAAAGGGGGAAATAGATTAGAGGATTAAGAATATTTCAAATGTTGCATACAAAAAAAATCATAGATGTGTTAATGATGCAACTTTGTGTATGGAGATGAATATATAATCTGAAAATACAGACTCATGTTAAGCTAATTAGTATAAGATCTGCTTCTCCATGGCAATTCAGATTCAAGAACAGTTAATAAGCTCGGTAATATTTGGATCTGTGTCCCACAGATTTTTGTTTAGTAAACTACAGGTTTTTCCTTCAGTCTAGGTTTCTCATTTTTCCTTATAATCCATAGGACTCTTTATTGGAACAAACTATCACTCTTTGGAATTTTTCTCTTGCTCTGCTGGTCCTCATTTCTGGGGTTCCACTTCCAAAGCTCTACTCACCACTCTCAAAGTTGGAAGACAATGTATTTTAGCAATCTCAGACTTGTTGGCCAAATACAGATTGTCTAGCATTCTAGAGATTACAACATTTAAGTTCCTTGTGTTCACCCTCCCACACTCGAGTAACTTTCAACTTTATAGTCTTCTTTGAGGAACACTAAACAAGTTGACCATAAACCATTGTGGAGACATTTTAGTGGCACCTCTCCATGCTGTCCTTGAATTATTCCTTCCTGACCTAGAACCACAGTACAGGATGTTTTGACTTTCTGAACCTATTTTGAATGATCTAACTTTTAAAGAAACAATTCCATCCTCCTACTAGAGGACTTATTGAAAGTATTTTTGTAAATTGTTTTTCAGTGTTTATTTTTTTATTTCTTTACTAAAAATCGATATAATCACTTTTCAGGCAAATAGCAACAAAAGGACATCGCAAAAAAAAACTTTTTGGCTAGTGAAGACAAGAAGAGAGAGGTTTGTATGGACTTGTAGTAGGGGATTTGAAATTAGATATATAAATGGGGTGAAATTTTTACCAGGTAAACAGAAAGAATAAGGGGAATTTAAAGTTGGAAAAGGGAAAGAGAAACAAGACAACAGAATGGGAAAGTTAGGAGGAAAGTGTTGGCATAAATGTAGAGTTGAGTTGGAGTAAAATTATGCTAAAGGAAAGATGAAAATAGAATGTAGAACTCTAATCCCAAAATAAAATAAAGAGAAAACAAAATGACACTTGTTTTTTTCCAATATAGTTTAAAACAAAAATGTAATAATTAAAAAGGTAAAATCAATTGAGGTGGAAAGAAAATAATAGTCTTTTAATTAAAATATGTAAACATTTAAAAAAAGGAAAAAAATAGAATGGTCATTCACTTCCACTATTATTCTCCTTGGCACTCCTGTTCCCCAATAGGGAAGGTATTGCAGTTCCCTGTGTTCCCCTCTTAGTGTTTTAATCTCTTTATTCTCTTGTGGTTATGCAAGAGTCAATTTGTGTGTCATCCACTGGGTGGCAGTGTTTCGGAATTGATCTCTGAGACTAAGCACAGGACCTCTCTAGGCTGTGCTCAGATCCTGCTACTCTGTGGTTCTCAAAGCCAGTTTGTGGGGATTTTGCCGCTGGGACACTGTAATAACTCCCAGGCTGTCCCTCTGCCCCAGAAAAAACAAGTCGTTTTCCAGAGCTCCCCTCTGTCAACAGCTCGGAGTGTCTGCTTCCAAACTCAGGGATCACACCCTGCCCACCTCCGAGGACCTCTCCAGAGGCAGCTTTCCCGAAGCCCAGTTCCCACAGTGTGCGCGTCTCTGTTGTGGGGGGGTAGGAGACCGCCCCCTAACTCAGGCGAAATCCGACCTTTCCGTGCGCCTTGTGGATCTCCGAATCCGCCCATGAGTCAGCGCCGCCTGGGAAGCTGTGCTCTGGGTCCCCAGCTGCTCTGTGGGTGCCTCCATCAGCCGCAGCTTTCAGACCTCCACAGATATCCACCTCCCACTTATCTCAGGCGAAATCTGACCTTTCTATGTGCTCTGTGGATCTCTGATTCCACCGCGTGTCTGCGCTGATTGGAGAGCAGAATTCTGGGTCCCTGGGTCCCCGGCTGCTCAATGGGTGCCCCAGCCAAAGGCTTCAGACTGCCACAGACCTCCACCTCCCTCTGCAAGATAGCGAGGTCTCCTTGTTCGCGCTGGTGGCTCCAGCAGTCAAAATCCCTGTGGCAGTGGGGCTGCCTGGCAGGGAGAGCCCCGTCCAGCAGTCCCCCACCTTCTCCTGGAGGATAAACTGACTCTTAACTTGCCAACAAACACTCCCAGTGCGACTCTCAGCCGCTCTCTCTCCCTCTGCCCAGTGACAAAGCTCCAGATGCATCCGTCTACTTTGCTGGCATTTTTTCCTTCTGTAGCCTATTATTAAACTGGCATTTCTTTTTGAAAAAAAATTAGCAGCTCATGACTGTAAGTAAGATATATGGAATGAGGGCCTGGCCAACTGTGTAGCGTGACCTATGACAATAGGACACTTGCCAAGCTCTAGCCAAAGCTATTCAGTTTTTATTATTTAGCATGATCATGGCTTTGACAACTATCTTTGAAAATCTTAGTGACCACCACTCCCATAGTCCATGTCTAAAGAAATCAACCTCAGGGTTCTTTTTTGTATAAAGTTGCTAGATCCTGTGCCATATGCATTCAGAGCAGCTAACTCTTGGGATATATTTAATTCCAGGTACAATAGGTTGAACCAGAGATTTATATATGATCAAGGATAACTAGTACCCAAGATTGTTTGATTGAAAACACTGGCTTATAACAGTGCTCTATATTTAAAGATACGGCTGCCAAAGGTTCACATCTATAGAATAAACATGGAGGAGGCTATCTGTCACTGCAGTGGCATATTGAGAAACCCAGCTCTTGGAGGTCCTATCAATACAGAAGCATTTGGGGAAAAGGAGGTGTCTCTGAGGTTCTGAATGAGACTTGATAATCATCCAAATCTAAGAATTACTGGGATCTAAAATACCTGTCTGGATAAGAAGATAACATGTTCCATTGAAATTAGATGATAAAGGTTGTGTGCAGTTTCTGGAGCCAATATGCCTATGGTTGAATACTAGCTCTGCTAATTAGGAGTTATGCAACCTCATGACAGTGATATCAACACTCTGTGCCTTCGTTTCTCCATCTGGAAAACAGGGAGAATGATAGTACCTACCTGATCAAATTGTAAGGCTGACATTAATATATGTCAAGCACTTAGAACAATGACTGGTACATAGTGAGCACTCAAAAAATACAAGCTCTTAGTATTATTTATAAACAGTGAAGCATGGTAATTTATTGAGATATTGTGTTTATTATTTTTCAATTTTTTTCTTATATTTTAAATTGAAAGCCAATATCTTTTGTTTCCTTTTCTGGGGACATAGTAAGTTGTGTTCCAGAACCCAACGTCTGTATTCCTCATTCTGTTTTACCTAGAACCCTGAGCATATTGTAAGATTTATGCTCAAAGGAGGGGAAGGAAATTGTTGGCTTTAGAGTAGACAGAAGAAAGAGTGCAATTTCTTAAAACTTAAGATGGAATGATAGTTGAAATTTTTGGAGTAGTAAGGATCTGGGGTCACTTGCTTGCAAAACACCTCAGGGTAATATATTTGTGGTCAACTTTAGACATCTAGCTAGATTCTAGGTGCTGGAGCTTTCACCTAGGTATGGAGGAAGTGTGACTGCTTGCTTTTACAGTACCAGGCAGGCTTGGACTAGAAAGCATGATGGCCTAAGGATTATAGATACTCTCCCTATTTGACAGTCTCCACTGAGTGTTTGTATGATACTAGGGAGGGTGAAGAGCTCCAGAATGTGAATGGAATTTAATTTTTTAAAAAATATATTTTATTGATTTTTTACAGAGAGGAAGGGAGAGAGATAGAAAGTCAGAAACGATGAGAGAGAGACATCGATCAGCTGCCTCCTGCACACCCCAATCTTGGAGATGTGCCCGCAAGCAAGGTACATGCTCCCAGCCAGAATCGAACCTGGGACCTTTCAGTCTGCACGCTGATCCTCTATCCACTGAGCTAAACCGGTCTTGGCTGGAATTTAAATTTTTGTCAGTCTGGCAGCAGATATATGTTGAGTTGAAATAAACTTAACGAAAAAAATAAAGGAATATGATAGTTCTTGCCAACCCAAGTTTGTTGAGTGGCATTCATACCAATTATCCAAAGTAATATACTTTTTATGAGGTCTTTTTCTTATAGTATTAGAAAGACTAAATTATATACAATTTTATCCTAAGAACATTTCAAAGAAAAGACACTTAGAATGAGAAGCTGTAGTGATGGAGTGGGTAGTGGTAAAGATTACTCCACTTGAAGTCATTGCTTATAATGGTGAAATCATTAATTAAGATATCATTCAGAGGTAAGGTAAGGCTTTGGAGCACACGGTATCTGTCACTGTAGAGTATATATTCATTTCTTAGGACTGCTATGCAAATGTACTACAGATGTTAGCTTAAAAAATCTTTTTTTTTTTTTTTTACAATTATAGAAGCTGGAAGCCTAAAATAAAGGTACCGGGACTATGCTTCCTTTGAAACCTATAGGGTAGATATTTTCTTTGCCTCTTTTAGCTTCTTGTGTTTACTGGTACTCCTTGGCATTCTTTGACTCATATATACATCCAATCTCTAACCAAACTGAATCAGTAAGATTCTTTCCCTAAGGAAGTTGAATTTTGGACTCAAAGATCCTGGTAAGTCCTGGTGCTCTTAATTACATTGCTGCCATAATAATTCAAGCATTTCTGGGGCCAACAGAAAACTCAAAAAAATAAAGAAATCTATTCTGAATAAAGAAGAATGAAGCAAATGTACAAAGAGAAATGGCTATAGTGTTAGGAGATATTACAGAAGGAAAAATCAGGACTTTGGCATTTACTACTTGCTTTGTATTTCTTTCACTAAGGTTCTTTAAGAGAGGAATTAAACTAGAACTGAGGAAGTATACAAGTAGATATAGGAAGAAATACGGCATTTCAAGTATGTTTTCTATTTATGAGCTGTAGTCTAAATTGACTGTTACATAATTTGAAACCTCATAGGATTGAAAAAAACAACAACAGCTTCTCTGTCTCAAAACTGGTTCAATCGATGGCAAAGAATTGGCAGCCATAGCAGAAGATATAATTCATGGTCTAGGCCTTTTTCAAGTAAGTTCTGCTAAAAAAAATTATCTGCCAGACCAAGGGTAAAACCTACTGACAATGACGTAATTATGAGTGATGTCTCATTAACCAATGATATTTTAGTGCTAAGGGAATGGGTATAGAGACAATTAGATAAAAAAAGGGGAGACCTTAAACCAGATAAAAAAGGAAGCACAGTGAAACATAAGAATAGGGCCTGGGAAAATTCAGATCCCCCAGGTATCCCTCAAGCACATACTCCTATTGAAGAGGGCCAATATATTGGATACATCTTAAAAGAAAGATAGATTAATTGTGCCTCCTTCACCCTAAGGTAACTTTTGAATGAGCCCACTGCAAAAACCAAGATGCAGATCATTCAATTGAAGGATTTAGGAGGCCTGAGCACAGTCGTAAGGTTTGTTGCTAAAAGACAGAACTATATAGGCCAGTGTAAATATTTAAGGACACAAGTGTACATTTCTTCCTTTTACTATCACACCATGAAATAGAATTTTAATCAAATCTTTTGTGGTATAATGTAGAATTCTAGTTGCCTACTCCATCAACTACTTTTTCTTTCTGTAACAACACATTTCCAATTTTTTTTTCATTGTGTTTTCACCCCTGTACTAGACATTGGGTGTTTTGGATGGGATAAAATGTACTATTTATCTAAAGATATGAAATCTTTGGGAGCTACATTAAGATCTGCCCAAGATGACTGTGAATTACTTAAAGGTCTTGGGCTTGATGTTCAGTGCACTTGGGGCACATGATTTTAGACTGTTTCTATGTATAGAAGTCATGAGTACATTTTCATTTGCATATGTATGGTATAGGGAGATATTAGTTGAAAACTATTTGTAAACTGGGTGAGCTATCAGGTTCATATGTTGCTGTTTTTTTGTCCAACATAGATAAATTCCCAATTGTTTTGGGAATAGCACTTTGGTTTTTATTCTAGAGACAATCTCTCTCTCTCTCTCTCTCTCTCTCTCTCTCTCTCTCTCTCTCTCTCTTCTCTCTCTCTCTCTCTCTCTCTCTCTCTCTCTCTCTCTCTCTCTCTCTCTCTCTCTCCCCTCTCTCTCCATAAGGTTTGAGCAGAGTTGTTTTATTCCCTGGTTCAAAGAGTAGGTGTATAACCTCTAACCCTACCATTTAGAGTGTTCTATCCCCTGGCTTCAGGAATGGGCATCCTATCTAATAAAAGGGTAATGTGCAAATTAACCATCACTGCATCACAAATATGGTGGCACCCATAGCCACAGATGGCAGCACCCAGTCCTTTCAGTTCCGCCAGAGTCCCCCAGTCCTGGGGGAAGCTGCTGAGAGCAGGCAGCATGAGTGGCCTGGCAGAATGCTTGTTTCATCACCATGGTGATGAGGCAAGCAATCTGCACCTGGCTGTGGAAGGGCCTCTGGGCCACGGAGAGCCTCTGGGCAGTGGCTGCAGAGCAGCCAGGCACCACAGAGAGATACTGGCACACAGATTCATGCACAGGGCTACTATTGTAATATAAGCTGGTATAATCATGTGCCCAAATTAGGCCAATAAATTATCCTTTGGAATTATGCTAGTGTTATTAGCAGCAATGCATTCTTTCCTTCTGGAATACTAATCTAGTTAGATGTAGGTATGGACCTTTGCCGGTGCTGACCAGCAGACCCTGAGTGATGGATGAACAGATTTCTTTGACACAGGTTTCTGTGAAAGAGAGGGCTAAGAGACTCTTTTACTTTAGTAGTAAAAGCAGTCCTGTTTGCCTGCCTCATTGGCTTATTTTTGTAAAAACAGCTCGAATTTAAATTAACCTTTAGATACAGTCAGCAGGGTAAGTATCCTTTAAAAAGTATATGCTTCTACAAGGTCAAGTCTTTAAACACTAAACATAGAGATTCTAGCAAAATACCCTGGGGTTTGGACTTGTTTGGAAAAGTCAAGGTAAGGGTTGCTGCCTTCGGCAAGGTCCCCTCAGAAGCCCTCGACCTTTCAGAGAATCCTCCTTACAGAAATTCCAATCAAGTCCCATGCTTCCCCACAGATCTTCCAATGATATATACAGAGGAAGTTAAAGCTGCAAAAAAAGACAGCAGCAGATTCCCAACCTCACAGCTGAGAATCAGCATACAACTGTGTCTGAAGTCAAAGTATCCATGGATCTTTCAACTATTTGACTTAATACATGTCCTCATTTCTTAACCTAGCTTTATTTTTAATTTTGTTACTTATAACCCAAAGAATGTTGACAAAAAGACAACCATATCCTTATAAAGCATTCATGCTCCCATTTTACTTATGCTAAGGACCACTTATTGATAGTATAGTAGTTATGTGTTTCTTTGTTTTCTCTGTGCTATAGGTATTTTTCCTCCAGTATCACAAGGTAAATTAATTATTCTTCCTTGTCCAATCTGCTTAAAGTCCTATCATTTGCAACAACATTGATGAATCTTGAAAGCATTCTGCTAAGTGAAATAAGTCAGAGAAAGATACAGTATGAGTATGATCTCACATATCCTATCTAATAAAAGAGTAATATGCAAATTGGCCATACCTCTGCTATACGCACAATCCATGCCCACTAGCCAATCAGGAGTTGTATGCAAATTAATAGAACTGAGATGGCTGTGGCCATGGAGAGAGTAGGAGGCTTGGGTTTTCCGGGCAATGGAGGAAGCCAAGCTTTCTGCACACCCTGGCAGGCCCACACTTCCACCTAAGGCTACAAAATTTCAATTATAGAAGGTAAATAAAACCCAACAAAAATGGCAGGAGCCACTGGAGCTGGAGAGAGTAGGAGGTTTGGGTTTCCCTGGCAAAGAAGGAAGCCAAGTTTCCACAGCCCTGGCCTGCCTTGATCTCCACGCAAGGCTACAAATTTTCAATTATAGAAGATAAATAAATCCCAGATTCCAGGGCTTCCACTTGGGTTGCCGGGGGGGCATGGCCTGCCTGTAAACTACCACTAGCCCCTTGCCCAGGCCACCGCATGCCCCAAGGGAACCATTACCCTGATCTGGGACACCCTTCAGGGCAAACCAACTGGCCCCCACCCATGCACCAGGCCTCTATCCTATCTAATAAATGAATAATATGCAAATTGACTGTCATTCCAACACACAACAGGGCTGCCCAGGTGTGGTCAAAGACGGCTGTCCTCATGTGGACACAAGATGGCCACCACAAAATGGCCAACAGAGGAGGGTAGTTAGGAGGAATCAGGTCTGCAAGGGAGGGCAGTTAGGGGCAAACAGTCTGTCACAGGAGCAGTTAGGCATCAATAAGTCTGGCAGGGGAGTGGTTAGGGGGTGATCAGGTTGGCAGGCAGAAGCAGTTAGGGGCAATCTGGAAGACAGGCAGATGAAAATTTGGGAGCCAGCAGTCCTGGATTGTGAGAGGGATGTCCGACTGCTCATTCAGGCCCGATCCTACTGGGATTGGGCCTAAACAGGCAGTCATACATCCCTTGAGGTGTCCCAAATTGAATAGGGTGCAGGCTGGGCTGAGGGACACCTCTCCATGCATGAATTTTGTGCACTGGGCCTCTTGTATGGAACATAAACTCATAGAAACAAAGAGTAGAATGTTGAATGCCAGGAACTGAGGGTTGAGGTAAATAGGAAGATGTTGGTCAAAGAGTACAAACTTTCAGTTATAAGTTCTGCAGATATAACATACAGCATGGTGGCTGTATTTTAACAATATTGTATTGTATACTTGAAAGTGCTATGATAGTAGTGTTTTCATGTTCTCATATAACAATAATAATAACAAGATGATAATTATGTGAGTTGAAGGATATGTTAACTAACCTTATTGTGGTAAGCAATTAGAAATATATATGTGTGTATCAAATCATCAAATTGCACACCTTAAACTGATACATGTTATATATCGTTTATAGCTCAACATAGTTGGAAAACTGTATCCTCTAATGATTTTTAAGTGTATAGTTTGGAGGCATTAAGTACATCCAGATCATTGAGCAACAATCACTACCATTCACTTCCAAAACTCTTTTCATGTTTCAGAACTGAAATGCTGTACCCATTAAAAAATAACTCCCCATCCTCCCTCTTCCAACTCCCTGGCAACCACCATTCTACTTTCTGTTTCTATAAATTTGACTACTTTTTGGCACCTGATATAAGTAGAATAAATAAAATACTGTCCTTTGTGACTGGCTTATTTCACATAGCATAATGTGCTCAAAGTCCATCCATGTTGTAACATGTGTCAGAGTTTCCTTTATTTTTAAGATTGAATAATATTTCATTGTATGTATATATTACATTTTAAAATATGTTTTTATTGATTTTTAGAGAAAGGAACAGAGGAAGAGAGAGAGAGATAGGAACATCGATGAAAGGGAAACATTGATTGGCTGCCTCCTATATTCCCCCCACTGGAGAGCAACCCATGACCTGTGCATATGCCCTGACCAGGAATCTAATCTGGTCACCTCTTGGTACATGGGACAATGCTAATCAATTGAGCAACACCAGCTGGGCTATATACTACATTTTTTTAAATCTATTTGTCCATTGATGGACATGTATCTGTTTGAACTGCTTTCCATTCCTTTTGGTATATACTCAGGTATAGAATTGCTTATTTATATGACAATTCCACTTTTTACTTTTTGAGGGACTGCCAAATTGTTTTCCACAATGTATCATTTTTTCCTGTCTAACAAACAACGCACAGGATTCTGCTTTCTTCAAATCTTTACCAATACTATTTTCCATTTTTATGATAACCATCTTAGTGAGTGTAAAGTGGTATCATAATGTAGTTTTTATTTGCATTTCCCTATTGACTGATGATGCTGAATATATTATCATGTGTTTATTGACCATTTGTTAATCTTCTTTAAAAAATATCTGGTCAAGTCCTTCCTTTGTCTATTTTTTTAATCCTCAACTGAGGTTATTTTTCCATTGACTTTTTTTAGAGAGTGGAAGGAGGGAGGGACAAAGGAAGGAGAGATTGTTTAGCTCCTACATGTACCCCAAACAGGGCCAGAGAGCGAACCTGAAACCCAATTATGTGCCCTTGACCGGTAATTGAATCTAAGATCCTTCAGTGCATGGGCCTAACCATTAAAAGCAACACTGACTAAGGTTTTCCTTTTTCTGTTTTTGAATTGAGGTGGATTGTTTTGTTTTTTGTTTTTGTTTTGTTTTTGTTTTTTTTTGCTATTGAGTGGTATGATACTACTTAAAAAAAATCACTATGCTAGGTGCTAGCAATATAGTAATAGATAAGGCACAGACCCTATCTTCAACAAACTCACAGGCTAATGGGAGCAGCAAAAAATATTTTAATGCAATGTGGCAAATCCAATGTCAAATGTACACCCAAGGTATTAGGAGAGTTTCACAGAGGGGTACACTAGTAGAGGTGGGAAGCAGACATAGAAGTTTTCCTGGGGGATCTGGTGCCTTAACAAAATTGCAAAGTGTGCTAACCAGATCAAAAGGGAGAAGGATGAAGATTCTAGGCAAAAAAGAAATCATGAGCAATGGCTTACAGGCATGAACCAGCAGTGCATTTGCTGAAAACGACACGCATTTACCTGTTGTTGAAGTAACAAGTCCAAGGTAGGAAGTGGCAAGAGATGAGGCTGGTGAGGTAGACAGGGACTTTCATTAGATGTGTTTAGGCTTCATTCCGAGGGTTATGGGGAATAATTAAATGATTTTAAGGAGAGGAATTACATAGTCAAACTTGTGTATACATAGCATGACATTTTTTTTATATACATGCTGAGGTAGGTAAATTTGCAGCTGCACGCTACTAGAAAGGACAGGCCCAGGCTTTACCTGCCTCAGGCCTAATGTAGCTGTCCCAAGATCTAAGATTGGGAACTTGTTCTTGATAGATCATTCTGACAGCCATATGAAGA
Source organism: Lasiurus cinereus (assembly GCA_011751065.1). Classification (NCBI taxonomy): domain Eukaryota; kingdom Metazoa; phylum Chordata; class Mammalia; order Chiroptera; family Vespertilionidae; genus Lasiurus; species Lasiurus cinereus. Next base: position 18,717,543 of record JAAGEH010000015.1, on the reverse strand, counting down.
ACTGATAGAAAGACAGCACTGGAGGCAGGGTATCAATTTAAACTAATTAAGTATAGTAAGGATAAAAAAACAACTAGGAGTTATAATTGATAGGCTTTGATAGATTGGATATAGAGGTTGGGGAAGGAGGAGTCAAACATGATTCCCAGGCTTCTTGCATGTACAGCTGGGTGGAAAACAATATATTTGAGAGGAAAGATTGTGAGTTTAGGAATGGATAAGAGTGGTTTTACTTTTAGATGATTGGTTGGAAATGTTCAATAGATGGTAATGTCCTTATTGGTTCTATTGGCTATGAAAATTGAATTGCATAGACTAAGGATCTAGTTTAGTATGGAAATTCTTATAGCATTAAAAAGAGCCATTGGAGTGACTATACTATAAATTCACCTTCTTCAAAGTTTCCCTGTCCACAGCTTCAAAGAAGCAACTGTTCATTAAATATCATGTAACGACAACCTTTTTGTCAGAACTGAATACAACAGAAATAAACATTTGATTCACTAATCAAATTCTCTTTCCTCAGAATCAGGTATTGGGGCCCAGTGACTGAGTCAATTATTTGTGGGGAACCAAGCTTGACACTCAAATGGATTAATCATTTTCAAATTGTGTCCCAAGATTATCATAATCATTTGGTGACTTGTTAGAAATATAAATTCTCATACCTCATCCCATATCTACTGAAAGAGACAGTTGTCCCAGCAATCTGTTTTATAAGCCTTCCAGGTACTTGTGGTG
>JAAGEH010000015.1:18644534-18716402 GCA_011751065.1 Lasiurus cinereus | reverse complement strand
CTTCTCTCTCTCTCTCTCTCTCTCTCTCTCTCTCTCTCTCTCTCTCTCTCTCTCTCTCTCCCCTCTCTCTCCATAAGGTTTGAGCAGAGTTGTTTTATTCCCTGGTTCAAAGAGTAGGTGTATAACCTCTAACCCTACCATTTAGAGTGTTCTATCCCCTGGCTTCAGGAATGGGCATCCTATCTAATAAAAGGGTAATGTGCAAATTAACCATCACTGCATCACAAATATGGTGGCACCCATAGCCACAGATGGCAGCACCCAGTCCTTTCAGTTCCGCCAGAGTCCCCCAGTCCTGGGGGAAGCTGCTGAGAGCAGGCAGCATGAGTGGCCTGGCAGAATGCTTGTTTCATCACCATGGTGATGAGGCAAGCAATCTGCACCTGGCTGTGGAAGGGCCTCTGGGCCACGGAGAGCCTCTGGGCAGTGGCTGCAGAGCAGCCAGGCACCACAGAGAGATACTGGCACACAGATTCATGCACAGGGCTACTACTGTAATATAAGCTGGTATAATCATGTGCCCAAATTAGGCCAATAAATTATCCCTTGGAATTATGCTAGTGTTATTAGCAGCAATGCATTCTTTCCTTCTGGAATACTAATCTAGTTAGATGTAGGTATGGACCTTTGCCGGGGCTGACCAGCAGACCCTGAGTGATGGATGAACAGATTTCTTTGACACAGGTTTCTGTGAAAGAGAGGGCTAAGAGACTCTTTTACTTTAGTAGTAAAAGCAGTCCTGTTTGCCTGCCTCATTGGCTTATTTTTGTAAAAAACAGCTCGAATTTAAATTAACCTTTAGATACAGTCAGCAGGGTAAGTATCCTTTAAAAAGTATATGCTTCTACAAGGTCAAGTCTTTAAACACTAAACATAGAGATTCTAGCAAAATACCCTGGGGTTTGGACTTGTTTGGAAAAGTCAAGGTAAGGGTTGCTGCCTTCGGCAAGGTCCCCTCAGAAGCCCTCGACCTTTCAGAGAATCCTCCTTACAGAAATTCCAATCAAGTCCCATGCTTCCCCACAGATCTTCCAATGATATACACAGAGGAAGTTAAAGCTGCAAAAAAAGACAGCAGCAGATTCCCAACCTCACAGCTGAGAATCAGCATACAACTGTGTCTGAAGTCAAAGTATCCATGGATCTTTCAACTATTTGGCTTAATACATGTCCTCATTTCTTAACCTAGCTTTATTTTTAATTTTGTTACTTATAACCCAAAGAATGTTGACAAAAAGACAACCATATCCTTATAAAGCATTCATGCTCCCATTTTACTTATGCTAAGGACCACTTATTGATAGTATAGTAGTTATGTGTTTCTTTGTTTTCTCTGTGCTATAGGTATTTTTCCTCCAGTATCACAAGGTAAATTAATTATTCTTCCTTGTCCAATCTGCTTAAAGTCCTATCATTTGCAACAACATTGATGAATCTTGAAAGCATTCTGCTAAGTGAAATAAGTCAGAGAAAGATACAGTATGAGTATGATCTCACATATCCTATCTAATAAAAGAGTAATATGCAAATTGGCCATACCTCTGCTATACCCACAATCCATGCCCACTAGCCAATCAGGAGTTGTATGCAAATTAATAGAACTGAGATGGCTGTGGCCATGGAGAGAGTAGGAGGCTTGGGTTTCCGGGCAATGGAGGAAGCCAAGCTTTCTGCACACCCTGGCAGGCCCACACTTCCACCTAAGGCTACAAAATTTCAATTATAGAAGGTAAATAAAACCCAACAAAAATGGCAGGAGCCACTGGAGCTGGAGAGAGTAGGAGGCTTGGGTTTCCCTGGCAAAGAAGGAAGCCAAGTTTCCACAGCCCTGGCCTGCCTTGATCTCCACGCAAGGCTACAAATTTTCAATTATAGAAGATAAATAAATCCCAGATTCCAGGGCTTCCACTTGGGTTGCCGGGGGGGCATGGCCTGCCTGTAAACTACCACTAGCCCCTTGCCCAGGCCACCGCATGCCCCAAGGGAACCATTACACTGATCTGGGACACCCTTCAGGGCAAACCAACTGGCCCCCACCCATGCACCAGGCCTCTATCCTATCTAATAAATGAATAATATGCAAATTGACTGTCATTCCAACACACAACAGGGCTGCCCAGGTGTGGTCAAAGACGGCTGTCCTCATGTGGACACAAGATGGCCACCACAAAATGGCCAACAGAGGAGGGTAGTTAGGAGGAATCAGGTCTGCAAGGGAGGGCAGTTAGGGGCAAACAGTCTGTCACAGGAGCAGTTAGGCATCAATAAGTCTGGCAGGGGAGTGGTTAGGGCGTGATCAGGTTGGCAGGCAGAAGCAGTTAGGGGCAATCTGGAAGACAGGCAGGTGAAAATTTGGGAGCCAGCAGTCCTGGATTGTGAGAGGGATGTCCGACTGCTCATTCAGGCCCGATCCTACTGGGATTGGGCCTAAACAGGCAGTCATACATCCCTTGAGGTGTCCCAAATTGAATAGGGTGCAGGCTGGGCTGAGGGACACCTCTCCATGCATGAATTTTGTGCACTGGGCCTCTTGTATGGAACATAAACTCATAGAAACAAAGAGCAGAATGTTGAATGCCAGGAACTGAGGGTTGAGGTAAATAGGAAGATGTTGGTCAAAGAGTACAAACTTTCAGTTATAAGTTCTGCAGATGTAACATACAGCATGGTGGCTGTATTTTAACAATATTGTATTGTATACTTGAAAGTGCTATGATAGTAGTGTTTTCATGTTCTCATATAACAATAATAATAACAAGATGATAATTATGTGAGTTGAAGGATATGTTAACTAACCTTATTGTGGTAAGCAATTAGAAATATATATGTGTGTATCAAATCATCAAATTGCACACCTTAAACTGATACATGTTATATATCGTTTATAGCTCAACATAGTTGGAAAACTGTATCCTCTAATGATTTTTAAGTGTATAGTTTGGAGGCATTAAGTACATCCAGATCATTGAGCAACAATCACTACCATTCACTTCCAAAACTCTTTTCATGTTTCAGAACTGAAATGCTGTACCCATTAAAAAATAACTCCCCATCCTCCCTCTTCCAACTCCCTGGCAACCACCATTCTACTTTCTGTTTCTATAAATTTGACTACTTTTTGGCACCTGATATAAGTAGAATAAATAAAATACTGTCTTTTGTGACTGGCTTATTTCACATAGCATAATGTGCTCAAAGTCCATCCATGTTGTAACATGTGTCAGAGTTTCCTTTATTTTTAAGATTTAATAATATTTCATTGTATGTATATATTACATTTTAAAATATGTTTTTATTGATTTTTAGAGAAAGGAACAGAGGAAGAGAGAGAGAGATAGGAACATCGATGAAAGGGAAACATTGATTGGCTGCCTCCTATATTCCCCCCACTGGAGAGCAACCCATGACCTGTGCATATGCCCTGACCAGGAATCTAATCTGGTCACCTCTTGGTACATGGGACAATGCTAATCAATTGAGCAACACCAGCTGGGCTATATACTACATTTTTTTTTATCTATTTGTCCATTGATGGACATGTATCTGTTTGAACTGCTTTCCATTCCTTTTGGTATATACTCAGGTATAGAATTGCTTATTTATATGACAATTCCACTTTTTACTTTTTGAGGGACTGCCAAATTGTTTTCCACAATGTATCATTTTTTCCTGTCTAACAAACAACGCACAGGATTCTGCTTTCTTCAAATCTTTACCAATACTATTTTCCATTTTTATGATAACCATCTTAGTGAGTGTAAAGTGGTATCATAATGTAGTTTTTATTTGCATTTCCCTATTGACTGATGATGCTGAATATATTATCATGTGTTTATTGACCATTTGTATATCTTCTTTAAAAAATATCTGGTCAAGTCCTTCCTTTGTCCATTTTTTTAATCCTCTACTGAGGTTATTTTTCCATTGATTTTTTTTAGAGAGTGGAAGGAGGGAGGGACAAAGGAAGGAGAGATTGTTTAGCTCCTACATGCACCCCAAACAGGGCCAGAGAGTGAACCTGAAACCCAATTATGTGCCCTTGACCGGTAATTGAATCTAAGATCCTTCAGTGCATGGGCCTAACCATTAAAAGCAACACTGACTAAGGTTTTCCTTTTTCTGTTTTTGAATTGAGGTGGATTGTTTTGTTTTTTGTTTTTGTTTTGTTTTTGTTTTTTTTGCTATTGAGTGGTATGATACTACTTAAAAAAAATCACTATGCTAGGTGCTAGCAATATAGTAATAGATAAGGCACAGACCCTATCTTCAACAAACTCACAGGCTAATGGGAGCAGCAAAAAATATTTTAATGCAGTGTGGCAAATCCAATGACAAATGTACACCCAAGGTATTAGGAGAGTTTCACAGAGGGGTACACTAGTAGAGGTGGGAAGCAGACATAGAAGTTTTCCTGGGGGATCTGGTGCCTTAACAAAATTGCAAAGTGTGCTAACCAGACCAAAAGGGAGAAGGATAAAGATTCTAGGCAAAAAAGAAATCATGAGCAATGGCTTACAGGCATGAACCAGCAGTGCATTTGCTGAAAACGACACGCATTTACCTGTTGTTGAAGTAACAAGTCCAAGGTAGGAAGTGGCAAGAGATGAGGCTGGTGAGGTAGACAGGGACTTTCATTAGATGTGTTTAGGCTTCATTCTGAGGGTTATGGGGAATAATTAAATGATTTTAAGGAGAGGAATTACATAGTCAAACTTGTGTATACATAGCATGACATTTTTTTTTATATACATGCTGAGGTAGGTAAATTTGCAGCTGCACCCTACTAGAAAGGACAGGCCCAGGCTTTACCTGCCTCAGGCCTAATGTAGCTGTCCCAAGATCTAAGATTGGGAACTTGTTCTTGATAGATCATTCTGACAGCCATATGAAGAACTGATAGAAAGACAGCACTGGAGGCAGGGTATCAATTTAAACTAATTAAGTATAGTAAGGATAAAAAAAACAACTAGGAGTTATAATTGATAGGCTTTGATAGATTGGATATAGAGGTTGGGGAAGGAGGAGTCAAACATGATTCCCAGGCTTCTTGCATGTACAGCTGGGTGGAAAACAATATATTTGAGAGGAAAGATTGTGAGTTTAGGAATGGATAAGAGTGGTTTTACTTTTAGATGATTGGTTGGAGATGTTCAATAGATGGTAATGTCCTTATTGGTTCTATTGGCTATGAAAATTGAATTGCATAGACTAAGGATCTAGTTTAGTATGGAAATTCTTATAGCATTAAAAAGAGCCATTGGAGTGACTATACTATAAATTCACCTTCTTCAAAGTTTCCCTGTCCACAGCTTCAAAGAAGCAACTGTTCATTAAATATCATGTAACGACAACCTTTTGGTCAGAACTGAATACAACAGAAATAAACATTTGATTCACTAATCAAATTTTCTTTCCTCAGAATCAGGTATTGGGGCCCAGTGACTGAGTCAATTATTTGTGGGGAACCAAGCTTGACACTCAAATGGATTAATCATTTTCAAATTGTGTCCCAAGATTATCATAATCATTTGGTGACTTGTTAGAAATATAAATTCTCATACCTCATCCCATATCTACTGAAAGAGACAGTTGTCCCAGCAATCTGTTTTATAAGCCTTCCAGGTACTTGTGGTGCAAGCTATCACTGATACAGACACTTAGGATAGGACAACTATTCTGGAAGTGGCCATATCAAATGAGTGCTGATAAATAGAGAAAGGTGAAAGCTAGAGAGAGAGAAAGAGAGAGAGAGAGAGAGAGAGAGAGAGAGAGAGAGAGAGAGAGAGAAAGAGAGAGACTACTTGATAATTTTCTAGTTCCACTAGATCTAGTTGTTCTTCTTCCTGCAATTGGAATTTGTGAAAATTCCCTCTATCATCACATAAATCCCCTTTATTTGAATAAGATTTTTTTCTTTACAATAAATTATCCTGATTTTTTAGTTGATTATTTCTCAAAAAAAATTATTCATTCACTATGTGGCTATTGTTTGAGACACCATAAAGGATGACAAGATCAACTAGACCTGGTTCTTGCATTTGTGAAGCCCAGTATAATGGAGAAGTCATATAGACAATGTTAGAAGCACTGTAGGGGAGGTGGTTACTAAGTTTGAGATTGTCTGCTAAGCATTACATGAATATTAGCTGCATCTCAGTGATATCTAGTAATGCCAGAGAAGACCTAAAGGAAGTTGATAGCTCATATATACTTTGAGTGATAAGTTTAATATAGATACATAGCTAGATAGACAGATAGACCTGATGAGTTATTTGTAAGAAGAGGAGGAAAAACAGAAGTTGTTTCTCCAAGTGGAAGGAAAAATAGCACAAATATATATGGACTATGGTATATATCTGGGTGTAAAGAAAAATACAAACTTAAAATAAGAGGCTAAATTCTCTTTGTGGAAAATAAGGGAAGAAACCTCTCCTCCACGTCTTCTTTTTTCTTTCAATATTCCCTTCCTCATCCTTTTCAAATGTATTTAAGTATTTATAATGGCTAAATGAGACTCTCATTAGTCTCACAACTCAGGAATATTTCTTCAAGGACCTGGGAGCTTTCTCTTTGAAATGTAAATATCAAGGAATGTAGAACCTTACTTTTTATGACAGAGCAGCCTAACTTCCCTGAGCACCTTGCTCCAATTTGCAAAATATTCTGTGGACTTCTCCTAAGGATAAAGTCAACATAGTTGGTCTTCCTAATCATGATGATAAATTAAGAACACACTATGAATGACAAAAGGTGTTGTCAAATCCTCTTATTGAAAACTAGCTATAGTTTATTTTGAAAACATGTACATAATGGGTTGTATCTGCTTGGCTGTATAAGGAAATGAGATACCTTTCAATCTTAGCAATTTATTAGTAGACTAGGGGCCCAGTGCATGAATTAGTACACCTTGAAAGGAACTGTGAGCCACAAGGCTGCTCTGGGCACAGGGGCAGGTTTTGGCCCATCCTCCACATCCCTGCTCAGCCCTTCCTGCTAGCAGCCCCTCTCTAGTCACTGCCACTCCCATGTACTGATCATGCAGAGCAATTGGGGCCAGTGCCAGCAGTGGGTGCAAGTACTGCCTGCTGCCCAGATCACCACACAGGAGCAGGGGGAGGTGGAGAACTCCTAAAGTTCTGAGGGGCGATTGGGGCTGGCAGCTGCTGCTCCCACCCACTAATGGCACTGAGCGATTGGGATTGGCACTGGGTGCCAGCAGAGGGTGTGAGTGGTGGCTCCAACACTGGCAGCAGGTGTGAGCAGACTGGCACCAGCAGCAGGTACAAAAAGCGGCTGCCAGTCCTGATTGCCCCTCAGGAGCAGGGGGAGGTGGAGAAGCCCTCAGGAGCAATCAGGGCCAGCAGCTGCCCTCACACCCACTGATGGTGTGATCAGGGCTGGCATCAAATGCCATCAGTGGATGCAAGAAGTGAGTGGCTCCAGTGCCAGCAGCAGGTGTGACCACGGCCCCCGGGAACAAAGAATTTTCAGTAACCACTAGGCTTGCCCCAATGACAGCAACTGGTGCTCCACCTTGATCTGGCACCCCTGCTCACCTGTTCCACCATCCTGCTGTGGCCAACGCCCACCATGTTCTGCACTCTGCCACTTGCTGTCAATGCCCATCATGTCCTGCATGTATCACCTGGTGGTCAGCACACATCATAGTGACCAGTTGTTTGGTTGCTTGGTTGTTCAGTTATTCTGCCTTTTAGTTTATTTGCATATTAGTCTTTTATTAAATAGAATTGCCTGTGATACACATCTCATTCCGGTTTAATGTTTACTCAATAATAAAAGTGTTTCTGCAGAGACTGGTTTGGCTCAGTGGATAGAGTATCGGCCTGTGGACTGAAAGGTCCCAGGTTCAATTCCTGTCAAGGTCATGTACCTTGGTTGCAGGCACATCCCCAGCAGGGGGCATGCAGGAGGCAGCTGATCAATGTGTCTCTCTCTCATCAATGTTTCTAACTTTCTATCCCTCTCCCTTCCTCTCTGTGAAAAATCAATAAAATACAAAAAAAAAAGTGTTTCTTCCACTATCACCTTTGTGGAAAGAACTTTTGAATTGGAAGAAAATATAATTTTTAAAAATATTTTTATTGACTTCAGAGAGAAAGGGAGGGAGAGAGAGAGAGAGAAAGAGAAAGACAAACAGAGAGAGAGAGAGAGAGAGAGAGAGAGAGAGAGAAATATCAATGATGAGAGAGAATCATAGATTAGATGGATCCCACAACCCAGGTGTATGCCCTGCCTGGGATTCGAACCATGACCTCCTGGTTCACAGGTCAACACTCAACCACTGATCCATGCTGACCCAGATGAAAATATAATTTTTATTTATATTTCCCCAACAGTGCTTTGGTTTGTTGGGAGTGCTTAGGTTATAAAAGGCGGGGGGTGGGGGAGAGATAAAGCTAGAGGGGAAGTGTAAGGCAAAAGCAAGGAAGAATCCTATGTTAGAGTGGAGGGTTTATAACATAGGCCATTAGAAGCTATGGAAGATTTTTAGTCAGGAAAGTGAAATAATCAATTTTTGACCTTAGAAAAAAATTACTCAGGATGTAATAAAATAGAGAGTGGAACAAATGGCAAAGCACTAAATGTGGACACAATAATTTAAAATACTAATTAAGGATCTTCTTAGTCCAATTACTCAAAGGTAATTCTTGTGCTAATCTTTCTTTATGTCAACTAACAATATTTGGATCCAAATATTTTTATTTTTACCCCAGGGACATTTTTCATGGATATAGAGAGCAGAGGACAACAATAGCAGATGTGATTGCATGCTATTTTTCCTAACTGGTTTGGGTGTTCTTCTGGCCCTATGAACTCAGCTCAATGATTCTTAAGGTCCCAAGCATATTCAGGATCTAGAATATCACTGATAGTGTCTATCAGGAAAAAGAAGTTGCTTCTTACAGTGGTTTCTACCATTGGCTGGTGCTCAGTTTATGATAAACAATTGCTTGATATTTAGTGAGGTCCTGTACACAGTCCAAATTCAAGTGTGACTATTAACAAAAATGCCTCATTTATTAGCAACTTCTATCTGTACCCCCAAATTGTGACCATTGATTGCCTAGATTCATGTGGGTTCAGGTTTTCTAAGTATAACAACCTATAGATTTTCTTAATATGGGACTTTGTAAATAGAAATTGAGAAGAACCAAGACACTTTGAATGAACTACACATACATTTATTAAATAGTTAACAAAAGCACAATAACCCCTCTCTCTCTCTCTCTCTCTCTCTCTCTCTCTCTGTATATGTATATGTATATGTATATGTATATGTATATGCATATGTATATGTATATATTTAACACAAATATGAATCTCTCTTAACTGCCAATTTCCCCAACAAAGAATCATTCAATTCTTCAGGTCATGTATGCTAAAGCAAAGTCTCAGTCCTGATCCTATTTGTTCCCACTCTCTTTTTAAGGCCTACATTGATCCTCAGTGGGTTGACCATCATTTCTATAACCAGAACATCTCTAGAAGTATGCTGACTGCAGAGTCTCCTCAGATACCTTCTGTAATCTTCTCAAGTTCAATTGTTACTGCTTTAAAAGGTGTTGCTGCTACTGGTTGTTGCTACTCATCCACTGTTACTCTGATTTTTTTACCAATCTATTTTTTTTTGCAATTTTACATGCATAAAATGTACTGAATCTCTTATGGAGAAACCTCCCTCTTCCTTATGAGGTAAACCTATAATTTTTCATGCATCTGTTGTGCTTTGCCTGGGTTCCCTGGCTGCCTTTGCATTGCACTCTGTTTCCATGCACAACAAAAATGTCGGGCTACTCTAACCACAACTTCCTTCTTATACTGATTTCTGCAATCTACTTCAGAATGCTGTGCTTTTGCTTTTGGCATCCATTTGTAAGGACAAAAATTAGACCTGTTCCTCTCCCAAACTTCATTCTTAGGTCTGGGTGACTTACCTTTTTATCACTGGTGCTCTTGGCTTTTATTCCTCAGCCTCACTGTCCTCCTGCCTAAGGGAGAAGTATAAATCCGGGCACCAAATGGAAAACTTGGGAAAGCCAAATGAAATGGATATGTCTAGTACAGAAAAGAGTCAAGTGAAAAAATCAGTATGAGTGTCCATCTGGTTTTGCCCGTTGGTCAATTTTCTTCTGGCCAATAGAAATTTCATTGTCATGATGATCAGTAATGCCTTCCCTGAATTCTTACTTATCATTCAGCAGCTTCAAAAAGAAAGGCATAAATTGAATTCTGATGAGGCAAAATACCTCTTATAAATGTCTATATACTGAATTGGTTTTAGTTCTGGGAGTACACAGAGTCACAGAAACATGCACAACAATATAACAAAAGGCTCAAATTTGGCTCATAAAAAATTGCCATAGTGGGAACCATACTTAGAAGTAGTCAAACATAAGGGGGCAATGGAGCTAGTAGCTCTGTATGATTCAACTGATATTGGACAGGGACCCAACCTCATCCCTGTCCCATTTTACTGTTAGAGATATGTGAACAATACTTTATTCTATCACAATCTCTCATCCACAGGCTCTTCGCCAGAGTTTTCCATCAGCTCCATTACCAAATGGTGGCCAATAAGAAGTTCACAATTAGTGTGTTTAAGTATTTAAAATCTGACAGAATAAAGTATTACCAAGTTACACTTTGCTTTCTTAAAAACCTAAAATTATTATCCTTTCATTCCTGTGCCATTTATTGGACAAAATTAATTTTAAGTGAGAGAAAACGTTTTAACGAAAAAAAAATCTATGCATCCCATTATTATGAAACCATTGATGTCCATCTTATAGAGAATAAAATGAACAGCACTGGTTTCATATGTTACATTAAAGATATAGGGTAGAACAGAATAACTGGAAATTACAAACTTCTAATAATATATCTTAGAATATGCTTCAATTTTTAAAATGAAATAGGAACCAATAAGCAGTATTTCAAATTTTAAACTATCTTTTACTAAAATATAATATATCTTTATGGGGTTAGTAACTTCACTATCATATGAATAATACATCTAATACAATGAATGATTATATCATTCAAAATACTAAAGTTATATTGGGAAATAAATTTATTCTATGTATGAAATATAACATTGATGGGGCAGTGAAAGGATAAGGATACATTTTTAATACCTTAATCAATAAAGAAATTTTAAAAAATTTGAATATTTGAAAACAAAGAAAAAAAGAAATATAACATTGAATCAAATTACAAACTTAAATTTTACATTAGAGTTACAAATTATGAGGATTAATATGCTAGAACATGAATAGCTTTTAAGTGAACTCTTAACTTGTGAATATGGATTCATAAAAAAAGACATAACCAAGAAATTTAACATTTTATTAAAGGACCGAAAAATGAACATAGAAATAGCATACTAAAATGAGTTGTACAATGTACACTTTTAAACACAAAAAGCAAAAGCAGTTCAGCACTAAAACTTGGAAAGAAAACGTAAAAATCAAAACATCTAGGTGCCCTATTGATAGCAGTTGAAAGAATGAGCTATTGTATTTTATGTCATATTATGACCTAAAATATTATGTGAAGTTTATATTTTTAAATATTGTGGTCAAAATCTATAATTGTTGCACAGGGCTAATAATTTCTTATCTATAGGTATTTTTAAATTGACATTTTCTACCCAAAATACATGTTTCCATTTTATAAATTTTACTGAATTGCTGTTATGAAAATGTGGAGAGTTGGCCCTTAAAAATACATTTAAGAACTTCCTAAAATACCTTAATTTATTTTTTATTGTAATTAGATGACATACTAATAAAAGTTCATTTTCTAATAAAGCAGCAGTAAATGCAATAAAAGGAAGTTTATTTTGAAAAAGGCAACTCCATAATCCAATGATATGATAGTTATATCATTCTCTCAACCTCTAGACACAAAAGACAGCAACAAAATAATTGAGTTTTCATCACTAAAAATAGCATCAGTATACAGAAATAAAACTTTGAAATCATGAAATTCTATGACAGACAAATATTTAGGTTGTGTGTCTGGGGGTCTAAGAGCACTGCTTAAAACTGGGTTACTTTTATGTCTTGTTACAGAGGTATTTATGTTATTAAAGTAATATGATATAGTGTATGACTAGTGAGGATTTTTGCAATATCTGCAAATAGCTGTGATTTACTTCAAAGTGATACATTATTTTTCTTTAGGTCTAGCACTATAATTTAAGATAGGTTCTACTTAAAGATAACATTTCTCTGGAATAATCCTGTTTCAGATTATTAAATGGGTAGTTCTCTTCCAGGTAAGGACAAGTGGACAGGCTGGAAAGTATATGAATTAGTCAGCTAAACCTTTTCCTAGTCTTAATGACAGAGGTCCTCTTTTGGCCTTGAGTTATTCTCATTCTGTTAGACTTCATCCTTTACTTTTACTTCTTTAAACACAACTACTCTGTTTAAGTGCCAAAGAGTGTGGCCCAGTGGCTGTCATCAGGCACAATATGCCAGAAGTTAATTGGATATCTTTTGTGATGATTCTAGGTTCATTCTTACTATTTTATAGATCATTTTTCCTGACTGAAAATCTTACTGTATTTCTATTGACTTCATGAAAATATATTCTTGTGGCTATACACTCACAGGGAAATGTTAGAAAATATGTTGATGAGAAGGTTGAAGTTGAAGTTCTTAAATGCAGAATAAGTGAATGCTTACATTTTATATCATGAAAATGCTGGTCAGATAGTCAGGCTGTTAGTTATAGATTGGCTAAGGATATGAGCTGGAGGGGAAAAATAAATTTCTAATCAAATGGCCCTGAGTTATTGGACAACTGTAAGGCTTGGCTTGCTTTCTAGCTTTGGCTTATTTTCCTGTTCCTGTGAGAACTATCAAAATGGGTAGCAATACTAATAACTGCCTCACCCTCAGGATGGGCTCCTTCTCTAGGGCAAGGGCAACAAGTCCCAAGATGTGAAGGACTCAAAGTACCTGTGGTGATCTCTCCTTAATCTTTCCTAACCTTGACCTTTTCTGGACCTCATTGCTTAGAAGCAACAAAAAATTAAATGGTGATCTGAATATGACATGGGAGCTAAAATTGGCACAGTTAGTATGATTGAAACATTCTTTTCCAGCTTCTCTCCTATTTAGTTAAAACAGTGGGAGGCTGAAATGACACAATGGAGTACTTTCTAATTTGATAAAGATTAAGTCAGAAAACAGCTTCTACTGATAGCTATAAGGCAAATAAGGGAATTTATAAAGTTGTACAAGGAGCATTTTTTCCTTTGTTCAAGGGAATGAAATGCCACATATTGGCCACATTTAACTGTTTAAATCTTTCAATGGTTGACAATTTGTTTGTATCTTAAAGGGGGATTAGTAGTAGATGTTGATTATTGATTGTCATTAAATAGGTATTAGTTTATGTAATATATGTATATATATTTAGGTAAAAGATGTAATATAATTTGATCATAATGGAACTATCCATTTTAGAATTTATGGGGTATTTCACTACTTGCAACCATTGGGAAAAAGAACAAACCTCAGCTAGGAACCTGCCTGGTGTGTGTGTGTGTGTGTGTGTGGTGTGTGTGTGTGTGTGTGTGTGTGTGTGTGTGTGTGTGGATTAATTTAAAAAGCAAACCCTTCCACTAGCGATCTTGCTAAAGGTGAAGTACTTTTATTATTGTTCAGTGCTGCTAGCTGAAGTTAAACTGCTACCTGTTACCAGTCTACTCTTTTGGTCAGCTGTAGCAAACTAGAAAGCCTTCACAACAGCAAAGCAACATCCCTCCCTCTCAAAGCCTTAGAAATAACTCTCTTACTAACGTTTCCACTATTCTCACAGACTTGTTATATTAAAAAAAAAAAACCTCCAAGGATTGCTTTCATGGACTATGTACATAAGTGCAAAAAAGGTGTGTCTCACACATTCGCACCCTAACCAAGACAGTCTATGTCTCTTAAACATGGTTAAGGGGTCATTCCACAGTATCTTTATGCATGTTTTTGTGAGTGAATTAATTTATTAGTATGCTTTTATCATTCTTTAATACTCATTTGAATATATTTGTGTAAGTATATAATTCCAGAAAAGAGAAGTTCTGCAGCTACAGTTTTGCCATTTGAGTAATTTTAAATAAATGAAGTTATGAAAAAGGTCAGGTAACATAAATACCACAATTTTGTTTTAAAGTCCAAATACTGTGGAATAAAACCCTACCCACACAAGAAATTCTATAAACTATAAAGCCTGATTTTATAATCCACAACTTTTTGATGAAAAAAAGTCATGCAAGGACACAAATTCAACTTTCAAATGGGAATTTGGGATAAAAAGAAAATCAACCATATATGTTTTCTGAGATTTGAGATGTATCTTCTACATGCTCATAGACCATGTATAGTTTATAAGTAAAATTTTCACCAAAAAGGTGTCTAAAGGTAGCCATGTTGTAGTTTTGTTGCTAAAGCAACTAAATATAATTAGTTAAAATTATTGTTTGTATATAAAGTTTGTTCTTAAACTGTGAACTGTAAAGAATAGTTATGGATTATAACCTGCATCTTGTTATGCTTCAGTGTCAGTTTAGAACCTATCTAAGAAGGTTGAACACATGTAGTAAAATCTTAAACTTTCTCTAACTCTCCTTCAAAAGTAAATTCATTAGTCACCTAGTGATATAAAAAGTAATAAAATCAAAACCTTAAAAACTAACAAAAAGAAATGAAAACATGGCACCAATTAGTGAGCTGGTGCTAAGAACCTTAACTTGTCATTATATTTACAGTTTGATTAGGTTATCAACTAAATTTGTAAAAAAGTTATACCCTTTTACATACTATTTATTCTATTACTTTTAATAGGCACTGGTAAAATAATATTAGGGCACTATCTTTCTAAATCTATTCAACAGAATTGGGAAATCATATTTCCTTATTTCTATTTCAATGTGTGTGAAATGTAGAAGAGTAAAAAAATGAAAGAGGATTCCAGTTTCTAATAGTCCTGTGCAAAACAGCCTATCCTACAGATTAAAATAACTCGAAAACCTTGTGGCTGCATTTTTAGCTAAGAGCCTCCTCATCTACTCTCTCCAATGGAATGGGAAAGAAACCCAGTAACATTCCGAGTAGCAACAGGCCATCTTTAGATATTACTTAATACAATTTAATGCCAATGTTTTCCTTATTCAGGCATTACTATGTTTACTGGACATGCTATTAAAAACTAATTCAAGTTGTAAAGGTTAATTTTATTTGGTTTCTACTGATGATAGTGATGAGGTACTTGCTTTTTCCACATTTGAGAGCTTATGAGGCTACCTACTGGAGAACACAGCCCAGTGATGTAGGACAACACTTTTGGCAAAATCAAAGTGCTTTAAACATGTTAAAAAATGGATGGAGAAGACTGATGGAGTAGGGAAAAGATGGCTTTTCACATCACAATAAATTACAAATTAAAGACTAATCTAGACAAGTGAAGTGAAATGTAATAGCTGGTTACAGAGTCATGCTCCAATTGCAAACTAAAATACTGTATTTAAATACCAATTTTATGAATCCATGTAATTTTGATTTAATCTTAATCTCTCTTTAAATTATACTTATGGTCACAGTGCTTTTTATAAAAAGTTGACACTACTAAAACCCTCTTAAAAGATAATTTTTAGATTATTTTATCTGTATACATGACTTATTTTATTCAAGTGTCAGCACTATTGCATATTTATGCAAAGGGCTGAGAGAAATGAACAAACACAATTTTGGATAATTAAAAACAGAGGCCCTTGTAAATTACAAAGCTTATAAAATCTTACCTAAGAATCAAAAGTGATTAGAATTTTATATATACAATTCATTCAGTAAATTACTGTTTAGAGTCACTGATTAGTTTTGTGACTTCTCTTTTTATCTGAAATTTATAGTCTAATGACTAATCTTTCTTCTTTTCTTGAATAAGGAAAAGTTGTACAACTCTTTGCACAACTAATTTAAAACATGTTATCTTAAAATAGTATCTTGTCAAAATTCTTTTGCATCTGCATCAAAACTTTAGTGCTTTGACTTTTCTTTCTTTAAACTCACTTATAAAGCAATTTTTAAAATGCCAACAACATAAAAAATTGTGGCACCCAAAATTCAACTACCCTGAATATTCCTCAACAAACCTCTTACTAAAAAATAAGTCTTTATTAATGTTGTCCAGTGCTTAAAGCAACATGAAAACAGCTGTACTCTAGGTTTGCTATCTATGCACATCTTCGTCAGAAGTTTAAAAAGTTAAATGAGACAGCATGTGGCATCAAAAATATCAACTACACAAAAAAGTTCATTTTACCCTGAAACATCTCTATCCCCTTTAGGAATACATCCAGACTAGCTTAGGTGCATCCTTCCTGAAGTTCTGTGATCAGATCTACCCATCTGGGAGGCACTGACACAGATCTAACAAAACTCAGTTCCAAACACATGTAATTTCACAAAGGTGTACTCTACTTTCTTCTTTATCAATGTTAAGATTTGAGGAAATAGAAATTAAGTGATTCAAAGAAACATAGGTAAAAGTCAGGACACCTCTTATTCTTTAACTACAGGCAATACTATAAATAAATGGCAATGGCTCCATACAAGCAATACCATTTAGATATCACTGATGATCATGATTTGGATTGATAATTAAAATCAACAGGGTATAAACTATTAAAGAGATAATTTTGCTTTTTTTTTATTCTGAGCTAATTTGATCAGCTTTGGAATGGAGTCTCAAAGGAAATGGAATCACAAGTGATTAGAATTTTATATATACAATTCATTCAGTAAATTACTGTTTAGAGTCACTGATTATGTGACTCTAGTACAAATGATGTGAAATAGAGGAACAACTGGGAGCCTGCAGGTATTTGTGTTTGACTGTGCCCAACTGGGTAGGTAACCTTGGGCAAGTCACATGCCCTGGGCCTCAGTTTCATCTTCTGTTAAAAGGTTTTACCAACTCCATAGATCTGTGATTCAAACGCTATTATCCTGTTTAAGTTATCCTAAATCAGATTTTCTCTGTGTCATTTTCATGAACTAGAAAACATTAAATCTAAGTTTATGTAAAATATCATATGGTTCCACTACTGTATAATAATAGTAACTTTAATAAGTAAGTAAGGTGAATGAGGCATATCATATATAGGACTTAATTACTATTTTACTTGCTTATAAATTTATTTCATAAAAATTAGTAACGTCAATTTAGCTCAGGTCCATGGAGTGAAGCCACTCTGTCTCAACCAAAGGGTCTTAAAAACCTCTCTGTTCTAATTTTCAAATACATATAAAAACAAATGAATCCAAATCAACATTGGTTTTGATGAGAGAGACTCTTGTTAATAAAGTTTGGGGAAAGCAACACTAAAATATATCACAGGCACTTGCTACTTCACTGAAGTGTTTAATAAAACTGAAAACTCAGCTGAACTGGAGCTAAAGCCAACTGTGGACATCCTTTCTAGAACTTTTAAATAGATCAAAGAATAATTTTAAATGTCTTCCGATCCTCCTTCCCACCCCACCATTTCTCTAATCCTGTACTCAGGTTCCAACTGTAATCAATAGAAAAGATTGTCCATGTGGGGAGGAAAGACCTCACTTGGAACTAATTCTTTCACCCTGACAGACTTTTGCTAGATTGCACCTTACTTATTATAAAGAGCATACGACATTAGCATTCAGAAATGTCTCTTGGGTAAAAGGTAGCAATCTAAAGGTTTTTATAGTTTTTTCTCCAATGTGTAAAAAGTATCTCCATGTCCCCATATCCCTGTTTAATTTACTACCTATACTTAACATATCTTTAAGTCTCCAAGTACCAATTTTTCAACTGAAGATGACAAATGGCTGTTTTAGAAAATCAACCTAGGAGATAGGATCCTTGAACCATAAAACATGTAATGGATATTTTATATATTTTTTAGTATAAATGTTGAAAGATACATTTAAAAGTAAATTCTAGTTTTATAAGCTATTTAAAGAGTGAAAGTAGGAGTTAATTTTAAGCAGTTTCCTGTTTGTTTTTTGCAGGTAATTATGTCTATCTCACAAATAATGTATTAATGTGATCATATTATACAAGGTCAGATCTGCAGGTATAAATTATTCACAAGCATGTTTATGAAAAGGCTTTGTGAACACTCAAAACTAAGGCTTTTAAAATGTCTGCCCGAAGAAACCTACAGAAATATGCTAAACAGAGAAAGCATATTAACATTGACCTGTCATATTTTTTAAGCACACATATTTCTGTTTCCCATTAGTAACATTTTAGTTGAAACAAAAGACCACATAGAGTACAGCAAAACTTTGTAGTATGTAAAAATCTAACACAACACAATATATCACAATACAATACAATACATTAATGAGGAAAATGGTATTTTGATATAATTTTTACATTTTAAATCAACCCAATAGGATACTGTGTAAACAAAACAGTAAGGTAACAGCACTTCAAAACAGATGAACATTACCCACCAAGAATGCACAATAAGCCCAAAATCCACTGTGAAGATTTACTTAGCCTAATAGTTATTAGAAAATCACAAAGAACAGTGTGACAAATTACAAAATTTTATGGTAATGTTCTACCTAATAATTCCAATAAGACAGATGGTAGTTAGTTTTCTATTCATGTTTTGTTTTGACATCTCCTTTGATTGTTTAATGCTTTCTTTTTAATTTGAATTTGTCGGTTGGTATATTTGTTTGTTTAATATATTGACTGCATGATGCTTATTGTTGTGTTGGTAGAAGTGGACAAACAATACTACATATAGAAAGGCCATATGGAGGTTCTCATGGAGAGATTCTGATAATCCATAACTCTGTTGTTCAGAATTTCAACTGAAATGGAAAGAGAGAGTGAGAAATATTAAGGGTTATTGAAGCAGGGGTCAGGATACTTTGTTCTTGTTCCAGGTCTTTATGCGAACTATACCAAGATATTCCCCACTCTGAATTTTATATCCAACATCTGTAAAAATGGAGCTGTTGGAGATGGTCTCTAAAAACTCATCTCTAAAGTGTATGGTTCTTATTGATGCTAATGTGCAGAGTTGCCCTAAGTTAACAGAGATGCACTCAGTTGTTTAATGCATTATCTACACAATGCCAAGCCTTTTGATGAGCACCCACCCATCCATCCACTTCCTTCAACAATCATATTGAAAAATTATGCTTACACCTGAAACTAATATAAAATTATACTGAGTGTCAACTGTACTTGGAAAAAAAGTTTTATTCCAAACATTAAAAATATGCAAATATTAAATAAACTTTAAATATTTTATCTGAATGTATTGGAGAATAAATATGAAATATAGGTACTATATAGTATTTTACAAAATTACATCTTTTAAACTTTGAAGAAATTTTCAACATCTGTTACATATTAACTTGATTATGGTCTGCCAAACCCCTCTACATTTTATAATAGAATCAAACAAAAAGGAATCAGTATTCCCAAACATGTTCTGTTAGAAAGTTAATTTGACAACTTTTGTTTACCTTGATGTGAAGCGGCCCATGAGAATCAGGGAAGTATTCACAAAATCCAGTCTCATATTTGGTGCTATTCCCAAGTTGCCACTATCCCAAATGATACCACTGAAAACTATTACAATTCACAGCTACTTCAATTATTCCATATAATCAAAGATATATTTAAAAACATTCCTTATGACTGAAGGGACCTATTTATCTAATGTACAGTCAGTTACAGGCTCTGGGAATGTGTGTTCTCAGCAAGAAAGAAATGCTAGCCAGGTTCTGGGGAACCAGCCCATCAAGAGAATAGGACTGTTGCCTTTTTCAACCAAATGACACACTCATTTGGTTTTGAGAACTTCAAGCTTTCAATGACTAATGTATGCAATTCAGAATAGATATACTTGTTTAATAAGTGCATATGATTAATTAATTAAGATACTCAAGAGTCTTAAGTGGCTTCAAAAGTCACATGTACCAAGTGAACAATTGTTCAAATTAAGTGTGTGCTATTATAAGTTCTGAACCAGACAGAGGGCATCAAATGTTAAGGGGTTAAAAATTCAACAGCAGCAACAAAAATTACATACAAAAAAAGCCATGATTTGAATGGAAATACTGATTAAGTTACTAAATTATGTCACTCAAAATTCAAAACAACTGGGGAAATTCTGATAGGCTTAAATGGGAAGCAATGCAAAATAGCAGACTGTAAAAACACTATTTTCTAAAATGACATAGGAGAGGCATATTACTTACTATCTTTAAAAAAACATCTTTATTGTTTAAGGTATTACATAAGTCTTTTTTTCCCCCATTGACCTCTCCCTGGCAGCCCCCATACCCTAGCACCTCCCTACTGTCTGTGTCCATTGGTTATGCTCATATGCATGCATACAAGTTCTTTGGTTGATCTCTTATCCCCTATTACTTACTGTCTTCAAGATAATTAACTCAGTCATTTTGTGACAAAATTATTTTGCTTAAATTTAATTTTTAAAAGAAGCTAGAAAAATTGAAAAGAATTAAAATTGAAAGGTGAGCTCTGTCTTTGGCTAACAAATTATACAAAAAATAGAAAAATATTTCAGAATTTGTAAGCTCATTTGGGAAAATACAATACCAGCTGTTATTTTTATGTAAAATTGCACATTTGCTATCTACTTTTCAATTCTGAAAATTCTGAATGCTTTAAATCAAGCTCTAAGTTATAAGCAATGTCTATTAGTGCAAATATTTACCAGAACTTTAGCAAATGCAAGTGTAAATAAAAATATAACCAATAAATATTATTTATATTAATATTCAAAGAAACTTACCGTTCTATTGGTAACTTCTACATCTGTGAAACAAACATGCTGCTGTTCAGTTCATCTATCGATAATGCTGGTATCTATAGTAAAAGAGATTTTTAGATTAAAATAGTTTCTAGAGAACATTCCACTTATTTTGTTCCCTGCTTGGACATGGTAATCAATACCATAATCATTTCATAGAAAAATTTAGATAATATTACTGATGTCTACTAATAATTAATTTTGCAAAGCACAGATTAGAATGTGATTTATTTCCCCAATTAATTAATGATTTGTGTGCTATATGGTTATCATACTTATAATTGAAACAGCAGTGGAACTTTCAGTCATGAAGCATGATTACCACTTTAACAAGGCAAAACGGCCATAACATTGCACAATAACTATTGTTTGTATCTCCTTACAGTTTCAAGACTCCCCCCAAATTTATAATTTTCCTTGTAACTCGGCTTGTAAATACCTAAAGCAAATGAAAATCAAAACAACACAAGCACATTTAATGTCAGTATGAAAAGAAATTTCTGACATAATTATTAGATAAGTATAGGGATATCTGTGCCTTAGAAATAAATGTATTAACTTGCTTTTTTTCCAGCAGATATGAAGGCCAAGGTGATGATTGTACTTAGTGAACATTTAAACACAATAATAAAAAATGGTAGTAAAATAAAAAAACAAATTCACTTCTCGAACAATGAAAAAGGGTTTATACATTTAAGGATTGGTATAGCAGCAACATTTGTATATATTCTATATAACATATCAAGAGAGACATCTTGTAACTTACTGAAAATGATATAACTGCTAATTCATCTCAGGATCAGTAGCAAAGCAGATACACACCTCTAGGACAGAGATTTTCAACCTTATTCAACTCATGGAACACATAAACTAATTATGAAAATTCTATAGCACAACAAAAATATATTTCTGCTAATCTGACAAAAATATATATAGTTTTAACTCATTCACACATTGTTGTGTTAGCTGTTGTAATTTTTTATTTGATGATCTGAGGGAAAAGAGGTCAGTGCCCCTAACTAAATAGTCAGGTATTGCATGTTTTAAAAATTCTTATAGCACACCACTGTGCCGTAGCTCACAGAATGAAAATCACTGCTCTATAAGAACCACAAAAATAAAAATTCTAAATGTAACGACTACTTGGGAAACACAAGAATATGAAACAATGTCTCTCATCAATTCAAAAGGCATATACCATGTCTTACTAATACACCGTAGTTATCTAGGTGAAGTAAATTGCCAAACCTGATTGCCTGTAGCTGTTGCAGCGAAGGAAACACTGGTGGCAGGTGTTGTTGCTCCAGACACAGTGGTAGGTGTAGCACCATGCATCATGGGCACTTTCCGTAGGAAACCATGGAAGCAACACACAGAAGGGTGAACCATTTATGCAACCATGACATAAACGATGAAATGGAGCATGGTAGATATCACAGCAACAAGCCATATGACATCATCATCATGGATACACCAGGGTGCAACATGCAATCACAGTCAGTGCAAATCAACACAGCACAGAATGGGGAAACATTTAAAAAGAGAAAAGGGATAAAACAATTATAGTTTACATTGAGAAAGACAAAATTATTTCAACATTTAGTTAGTTTTTAGTAGAATTACATTTTATTTGAATTAAAAGGCCATATTTCCAGAGGGTTAAATTGTCTGCATAAAGTAAAATTTTATTTTACCAAGACTATCTTTATTAATAGCTAGTTAAGTAGACAAGTGATTGGATTGCACATTCAAAATGGGAATAGGGAACTGTGAGTTGGTGCCTGGGTTATAGATATGAATGCTGTCACTAGATTTGCAGGTTCAAAAGAACAGTTATATGTATACTTACCTGATCTACATGCAAAAATATGGTAGGTCAGTTGGTGGGTATATGGTAGGAGAGCAGAGATGAATAATACAGTGGCCTACACATTCAGGTTTTTAAATACACCTCTGGCAAATCTCTTGAAACTTAGGCTATTTATCAAACACATGGGGTACTTTAAAGAAAATATCTGACAAAATGTTGTCTTCATGGAAAATATTACAGCTACATGGCTAGCAGTTATAACATCTCTTTCAGGGTGTTTTCTATTTGCCTTTTCTAGTTTTTACCTCATTGGTGACAGAGTAGATGCAAAGCCCACAAAGAACTAAGGGGCTTATTGAGAAAACACAAAAAGTCAAAGCGGCAACCACATAGTAGTACGATAAAATTCACTGGCTACGAAAATGTGGTCTCTGTTATTGAGGGATTGGCTGTCCTTTGTAAAAATTATATATATATATATATATATGTTCCCGTTAATAATAACAGGGTTCTTATATGCATATGTCTATACGATCTGACTTCTGCAAGTTTGTGAAATGTGTGTTTACATTTTGTGACTGCTTCCCTGTCCTTGCACCTAAGAACTCTGTGTAGGAATGCAAACTGCATGCATCAATAATGCTGCTTCCTGTAGCGTTGCTGTGTTTCCAAGGCAGGAGGAGTGTTTTTAGAATTTTCATGTTACAGTAAGGAATGTCTCTAAGTAATGGATAACTAGTGGTAGGAATAAGGAAAAACTACAGTTTCTGTTAATCACCATTTGGAGTACAACTATGGTTTCTGTGACAATAGATGTATTGATTTTCCTCTCCAGGCTCTTCATTTTCTCTGTAAACTTTCAAAAAATCTGAATTCAATCAATGTAGATATAAATTATTATATGTGAATGCTTGCCATTCATTCTTTAATTCCTTGGTTTGCTTTCCAAAATGAGCTAGAAATGAGACAAGCATCCAAAAGCTTCTTAAATGAGGTAGAAACTAGAAAAGGCAAAGAAAAAAACACCTTGAAAGAGATGTTATAGCTGCTAGCCATGTAGCTGTAACATTTGCCATGAAGACAATATTTTGTCAGATATTTTCTGACACAGGACAGTAAGAAATGTTCTAGCTTTGCTAACCTCATCCTCCCTAAACATCTGAGTATTGAATAATTTAGATCTTATGGATAACTTTTTTTGGAAAATTTTGTACTTTAAAATTGTACATTTTAAATATTTTATAGTGTCCTAGTAACAGATATAAAGCTAAGAACAAAGCTGTTCATTCAGCTATACTTTTTAGGGTGCAAATAGAGCAATGGTAAGGGCAGTATTTGGCCAACAAACTAGGACTTTGGGAGTGTAGGAGTAATGTGATTCCACAAAGATGTGAAACAGCACTATATTAAACCTTAAATACTCAGATAATGTCCAGCCATATAATTCAGTCATATGCTCTTTCATAGTCACAACAGAAAGTCACTTTTTTCAGATTAGAATAATTGATAATTTTTGTACAAAACCTACCAATACTTGAAGCAGGTGCCATGCACAGTATTTGCCCTGTACACCATGCAGAAAAAGCGTGAAAAGTAAAGAAAAGAGATATTTCATTATTTAAGCTTAACTGATAGAAATAATTTTAACTAAAAAGATAATCTTTGCAATATTAATTTATTAGCACATGCAAATGCAAGTAATCTCCTATGCTTATAATTACAGCTTAGTTTTAAAATCACAAACTCAGGTAATCAAAGTAATTCTTGGATGCTTAGGTATAAACTTGAATATTAAGTTTTCTTTAAGAGAATTATCTCACTTAAATTACATCCTGTATTTATTTTGGACAAATACATCCTAAGTTACTTTAATTATGAAAGGGAGAATTTTATTTATTACATAAATTGTTTTCAAAATATGCACCAAGATCTGGTACCTACTGCCAATAGTTCTATTTAGAATATTTATCTATTATATCCTACTACCTACTCCACCTTGTAACTAAGGACTTGACTATGAATGTATGGCAAATAGGTTTTTTATCAAAAGGGGGCTCAGCTTGAAAGGATTTTAATTTGTTATTACTTAAGGGGGACAGTGTTCTTCAGATATTTTGGCTTATAAAGCTAGATTTTAAATAATCCAAATCCAGCAAAAAGGTGAAAACTTGTGAAAATTGTGTGTTTTTTAAATGATACCATGAAAATTATTGTTAGTAACTAGACAAAACTTTTTAATAGATTCTTCCAAAATGTATTACTTGATTAATTTATCAATTAAGCAAGAGGGTTTTTTTCAAGTCCAGATATATAATTATATGCATTTAGTATGTTTATACAACTAACAAGGCTTTATAAATTATTTTTTCAATCACATCATTTTCATTTAATAATAATTTTCAAAATGGGAATTTGTAATTCTGGCAAGAAAATCTACTATACTCTGGGTAATATATATTATCAATTTATTCCTAAGAAACTATATGCTAATTCTCAAAATACTGAACCACTAGAAGAAAAGTATTTTTCCTCATTTATATATTTGGACAAAATTCTGGCTTAAAAATTTTATTCATTTTGGTACAAAATTATTAAGCTATTAAATGTAGTAGAATGTAAAATTTAAAATGTGCTGCAAAGTATCAGAAAAAGTATATCTGGAAAACTGCTATATTTTTAAAAATTAACTGGTTTAAGAATTAGAGGCATGAGATGGGGGTAGGAGGGGCTGGGGGAAGGTCAATTGGGGGAAAAAAGAGACATATGTACTACAATTTGTAATACTTTAAACAATAAAAAAGAATACAAAAAAGAATTAGAGGCTAGAACTATCTGTTATATTATACTATACTAGAGGCCCGGTACATGAAATTCGTGCATGGTGGGGGGGTCCTTCAGCCCAGCCTGCTCCCTCTTCAATCTGGGGCTCCTTAAGGGATGTCCGACTGCCTGTTTAGGCCCAATCCTACCTGGATCAGACATCCTTCTCACAATCCAGGACTGCTGGCTCCCAACTGCTCACTTGCCTGCCTTCCTGATTGCCCCAAACTGCTTCTGTCTACCAGCCTGATAACCCTCTAACCACTCTCCTGCCAGCTTGATTGATGCGTAACTGCTCCTCTGCCAGCCTGCTTGTCCCTAACTGCCCTCCCCTGTGGACCTGGTCACTCCCAACTGCCCTTCCCTGTAGGTCCAGTCGCTCCCAACTTTCCTCCTGTCAGCCTGGTCATTTCTAACTGCCCTCCCCTGTAGGCTTGATCACCCCCAACTGCCCTCTCTTGCAGTCCTGGTCCCTGCCAACTACCCTCCCCTGTTGGCCTTCTTGTGGTGGCCATCTTGTGTCCACATGGGGAGGACACAAGATATTTTGACCACATGGGGGCAGTCATCTTGTGTGCTAGAGTGATGGTCAATCTGCATATTACTATTTTATTAGGTAGGATAGAGGCGTGGTGCATGGGTGGAGGCCAGATGGTTTGCCATGAAGGGTTTCCTGGATCAGGGTGGGTGTTTCCTTGGGTCATGGGGCAGCCTGGGCGAGGGGTATATGGTGGTTTGCAGGCCTAAATGGCCCCTGGTGACCCAAGTGGAGGTCCTGGCATCTGGGATTTTTGTTTGTTTGTTTGTTTGTTTTAAAAAAACTTTATTTTAAAATTTTGGTTACAGTTTCATTTTTGTTCTTAAGGCTATGTTTAATCTCTCGATTAAAAAAACAATTAAGATTCTAAAGAATTAAACAACAAAGGAATGTCAAGGGAAGGGCACAACTGCCCCATTATCTGCCATTGCTAGGGGCAACCCAAGCCTCCCTCCTGCTCTCTCTGTGGCTGTAGCCATCTTGGTTGGATTAATTTGCATACTTGCTCTGATTGGCTGGTGGGCATGGCTTGTGGGCGTGACCAATGAGTGTAGGGGAGGTACTGTCAATTTGCATATTACTATTTTATTAGATAGGATATTACCTGTATATTATACTATATTATAAATTTAAAGATAGTTTTATTATAAGTATCTTCAGTATATCAAATATATATGGACTTCATATTTTTGCAATGCTGAAAATGGGAAAGATTTTTTTTGAGGGCAGACCAATATCTTTGAATGTTATACCTAAGAGTCAAAAAATTAGTTTGAGACTTAACCAAGTGAATCAATAAGAAGCAAAAATTAAGAAATGTTAAAAAGAAAAATATGGACAATGTTTCCTAGATTGATTTCAAGTCATTAATTTTCAGAAATCAGAAACAAATTTTTTAATATATACTAGCAGACCAAACTTAACTGCCCTGTTTTATTTCCACTCAAAATACCTGTTGATAGACCTGGCATAAAGTCATTTGGTAGCTGGTGTGCATTGTATACACTCACAACATCATTACACTCACAGTGTTCACAGCCCAGTCCTCACCTGCAGGGATAAAGGCTGGCTGTGGGAGCTGCAGGTTAGTCAGAGCCTGTTGGCAGTGGAAAACACTGGGATTAATGAGCGGGAGGGCACCATTAGTCTTTTCAAGTGCTGATCTCTTTGGTATCAGTTGAAATGCACCAGGCTGTAGGGCCTGTGAGGGAGGGATAGATTAATAAATAGTACCAAAGAAAGTAAAGAATGTACTCAAACCAAGCAAGCAGCAGTTAGATAAGGTATGGTCTGGGAACCCTCTGCAAGGATATCCATCGAACAAGGTAGCTGCAGAGAGGAAGCAGTTCACTAAATGACAACTTAGTTCAAAACAGAAAAATACAAGGAAAAAAAGAAGCTTTTCAACTTCACTAATTTTGGCAAATAAAAAAAGGCCTCATCATTTGGACAGGATATGACAGGAAGCTGTTAACAGCAAATAAGCATTTAAAATGAACATGCTCATCTACTAATCTATTAAAATGAGATTAGCAGAGGCAATGTGTATAGCAGGAAAGACATTTTTTTTTCCAGTTAAAATTCTGATAAGGATTTAGGAGATAAATGGTATGTAGGTAATAAAACATTATCAGTAGTTGGAGTCTGCTACTGTAGCCCAATAAAACAAATCCAATTTATACCAGGTCTTCAGATCCAAATTCTACAACTGTATATCTCCCAACTAAAATGTAAGAAAAAAAGCAAATTAATTATTATTTCCCCATCACCCACCTCACCCAGGTACCATAGATAGTTAGCAAAATCAATTATCATTTGTAGAGGCTTGCTGTACATTTCAGTATATTCCATTTGCTTTGTACAGTCCTTGTAAAGTTTAATTCTAAACATATTCACATTTTAAAATTCTCTTTTCATGTCTACAATTCTTTTAAAATTCCACTATGCTTATAATACTCAGTCAAACTTGTTGCTGGATCAGATTCATTGGAGAAGTTTGCCATTACATTTTTTTCTTAGCAAATTGTACATTATTTAAAAAACATGCCCCAGAAACAACAATTAGGTGTGCTTCAAATTCTCAAGTAGACAAAGACACTGGTGCAGAGTAACTAACCTTCCACACACTAAAACTGTTATGCCATGACCTCCTTACTCTTGTGAATAAAGAAAGCGTAAAGCAGGGGTAGGGAACATCCAGCATAAGGACCATAACAAGCACATAAAATCATATGCTCTGGGCCTGCCAAGGCATTAGGGATGAGTTAATTAAATGTTTAATGAAATATAGCAGGGTAATTTTTTAAGTCGATAGCTTTGTATGGCCCATGAATGATGTTATAGACATCCAAATGGCCCTCTGCAGAAAAAAGATTCCCTCCTATGGCTTAAAGGAATCGGTATTTTCTTTGGGGAAAACTAAAAATCAACCTTTCAAGTCTTTTTCTTTTAAATGCATACAAACTTTTTATCAATGAAGTCAACCTGAGCTAGGCACATGAACATGAACATTGTAAAAATATCTCTTTTCACTAAGCATTTCTACTCTGAATCCTTAAACATATAGAAAGCTTAAATTTCTTTATGGAAAGCCTCTTTTGTTTAATCTTATTTCAAACAAATTTGTATGGGTCAATTTGACTTTACCACTAACACTCTGCTCTGATCAGTTACTCAAAAAGGAATATTATATTAACATTCACAAGTACCAGTCGATTGAAGGCCAACTATATAATATTTAAATTTCTACATGGAAATTTGGGCCTCAGTTATGTGCACTTTACCAAATACACCCAACTTATCAGGGATGAGCACATACATATGAAAGCCCCATACCTGAGTGAGGAACAAGTACATAAAGGCACAAGCAAGCCATTATTTATACACCCCACACATATGAGAACATTTACTTTTATGGAGCCAGCTGTATTCTTCTCTTTTATAATAGGTCCATGCTGTTTCTGAACTCTATGCCACCAACAGAAATAATCCAAAAATTGAAGGCTTAGTTTTGCATTGAACATTCTGGATGCCTTCTATTTTCATAGCTTAAAATTCCCTCATTCAAAAGAATTTAAGATAAACAACATGTGGTGAGGTCTTTTTTTTTTAATGTTCATTAACAGATTATGTTGTCCAGATCAATCTTTCATGAAGTAATGGGTTCAGTTCTGAGAGAACAGGGATATTGAGAAAGCAGAGCAAGTACAAAATTGGTGCTGTGTCCTTAAAGCCATAAGAAAAGTTGGGAGAAATTTGAGGTATCTCGTTTAGAGAAAAAGACATCAGAGTCACCACTCATGAAATAGAGATTGACATATTTTGTGTAATGAAAAAGTATGAGTTCCAGTTATAACAAGATAGATTTCAATTCATTATGAGAAAAACATTGTTAACAAATATGGGGTTTTAAAATAAATATATTTCTCTTATTAAAGATAAGGTCTCTGTCAGGGGGTTTAGGTTCCTGTAGATGATTTTTTTTCACAGCCAGAAAATATGAAGTTCTTCAAGGTTTTGTCCCTTATTGGAATATTACATCCGTTACACCAGTAAAGACCCACGCCAAAAAAGAAATAACAAGGAGCTTATCAAAATAATTGACAACTGTGACAAAGAAGTAATCACAATTCCTATTTTACAACTTATCACAATGTAGTATGGTATGCAAATATTTTCCCTAGATCCTAAAATCAACTTTCCCCCAAAACTGACTTGCTAGGACAACTTTTGTTGCCTCTTCTCCCAACCATGTAAAATGTCCCTCCCAGCCTCTGCTGGCTGCTTCCTTAAATCCATTCCTCCAAAAAGGAAAGAGAACTTTAATGTTTGGGAAACAAAAGCTTTCTTATTATCCCGTCTTTCAAGTCCTCTGTTTTTGAAAGGCATTAAGGATATTACTAACAAAGTGCCCATGTAGGTGGCTCATAGGCAGAGGAGCAACTTGCTGTTTTTTTTCATATGCTAAGGTTAGTCATGCTATTAAACAATCATTCAAAACCAATTTAAATTATGTAATTTTCTCTTTCCCTAAAAATGGGAGAAAAAGCACAGTAGATTGTAATAATCAGTAAAGCTTTTTAAATAATTACTTTTAGAAAATTTTAGTGAATGAAGAAAAAATAGATTCTCTCTTTTCCAGCTTATAACCTTAGTTATTCATATTAAGGTCCACTCACGACTATCCAAGGTTATGTTTACAAGACAATAGACACACTGAGGTATATATTAATCCTTTACCCCCACCCCCGCAAAAAAAATAGTTCATAAGTCCTGGCCGGCTCTTACCATCCCAGTGGCAGCTGAGTGGTTCATCTGGTGATGAGCTGCCTTGAGTTTGGCTTGCAAGTGTGCAGGAGGATGAAAGTACTTGCATTTCTCCCGGGAGCATCGGCCTTTGATGTAATCCATGCAGATGGTCACAGTATTATCACTTGACTCAATCATAGAAACATCAGTAGGATGAGCATAGCGGCAATCATTTTCACCGCGTGTACAATTTCCACGCTGAAATTCTCGGCAAACCTTAAAGAAAAAAATATCACATTGATGACTTAGAAGTCGATTAGGTTTTATTTATTTTTCCAGTGAATGTAAGAGCAATAGTATACATTATGGTGCTTTACCATCTATGGTATTTAGGAAAAATCTACAAAGCTGAAGGATAATGTAAAGCATGTTCACTCTGAGATGTAAACATAGACATCATTTTGATTCTTAGAAAAAAATTTCCATTCTCTACAAAGGAAAACTGTCTGTTTTTCTTATGTTGAAATAAAAGTGCTTAAAAGCATTGTTTAATTTTCCATTTAATACAGCCTAAAGTGTAATTAGCTACATATGCAAAAGGGATTTATTTTGTTAAGGTCCAAAGTGAGTCTTTATCACACAGCAATGTGCTTTTCCAGAAGCAGACTTGTGGGCCATGATTGAATTACATTATGTGTACAATCAAATTCCATTATAATACACTGCCAGGCATTTAAGAAGCTGCCAATGAAGCTGACTTTGTAAGAAATTGACTAGTTGTTTATTTTAATTTATGAAGAATGACAATTAAGAGATGTTTGAAGGATTTCAATAAATTATAAAGCTGTTTTTTTAATTTTTACATTTTCTTAGCATAAAGGGATATTTAATATCTAATACATCATTCTTTTAAAAATGGCGGAAAAGGTTTGGATACTATGAGACTCATTTACATTCTGCATTAGCAGATAGACTAGACTATTTTTTTTCAATTTGATTATTCTAGCAAGTAGAAACTCATCAACAAACATAGCGATTCCAATCTATGAAGCTGGAGGTTGGATAGAAGCAGCATTCCCACTAGACTTCCTGTGCATAGCAAAGGAGATGCATTTTGTGGCCAGGTACACTAAGACACCCTTTAACCTACTGTGCAACTGAATCAATTCACTTCACAAACGGGTACAATTGCAGTAGTAAAATATTTAACATTGTTCTGAGGTTATACTCCATAAGCTAAAAACCCAGGTGCACTCATTTAAGGCATTCAAAACATAAGGTTCTGAGGCTATTGTTTCATGCATAAGGTTAATATAAACCATATATTGCTACACAAATACCTCCAGTTTATCTGAACGCATCGGTTTTGGACCAGCAGCTCCTGGCAATGTGAGAGGCGGGTTTCCAGAAAACAGAAGAGGTGTATTTGGTAAAAGTTCGGCAGGAACCAGGCCCATCCCAGGATGAGTTAAGTAAGGATTGAAAGCCATGGTAGGATTAGCTGCAAGTGATGGAGTCATAGGAAAAGAAGTCTGTATGTTTGAAAGAAAAAAAAAAAGTGTTAGAGTTAAGCAGATTATTCCTATTAATCCACAAGGAGGCATTCTTTTAGAAAGGCTAAGTATATAAAAATTTGCCATTGTTTTCTCAGATTTATTTTGAGTCTTATTCTAATTTCATAGAGGAGTGCTTTAACCCAACAAACATCTCTGAGTATTAAATTTATTGGTAAACTGACAAAATAATTAACAATTTTAATAATCATGAGTTAGCTAAATTTCACCTCATTGATGGATTCTGTTCCAAATGTGTTTTATTTAGAACTTTTCTTTTTACCTAAAAATCATTCTTACCATTTGCAGCAACCTGGTTGGAACTGGAGAGCCTTATGCTTAGCGAAATAAGCCAGTCAATGAAGGAGAAGCATCACATGATCGCACTCATTGGGGGATAATAAAGAACATTATAAACTGATGAACAAAAGGATAGATACAGAGACAGTAAAGCTTCAAACAGACTGTGAAATTACAGCAGGAAGATTAAAGTTAGGTGAGGTAGATAAGAGATCAAAGGACTTGTATCTATGCATATAATCATAACCAATGAACATAGACACTGGGGGGTTGGGGTATGCCTGGGAGGGAGGGGGGGCAATGGGAAGATATGTATAAAAAATTAATAAAAAAAATCATGCCACCAATGATACCATATATAAAGACAATCTACCCTGTCTCTTTTCATAGGCATGACTTTTGCATGTAGATTTAAGGTTCTTCTGTAAGCTTGCTTTGTTCTACCCTCCTCCTTCTTCCCCTATCAGTATTGCTTGGTTCTAAGGCTGCCTGTCCTACTACAGTTCCCATCTGCCCCACCAGACACTTGCTTCTCTTAGTTCACTATTAATTTTGGAAGACAGAAATGAGTGAGGAGGAAAGGGGTAGGTTTAAAGTGTGGGGGCTCTAACAATTTCATGCCATTTACCTAAAATGAGATTGGTATGGTAATTTTTAAAAATTTCAGTGTCCTATTTCATAAACTAATCTGACTTGCCTAGCCTTGTCTTTATCTAATGGGACAGATAATATATATGTAGTTCAAAAGGAGACCCTAAAAATACTACAAGGATCCCTGTTAAGCAGGAAGAAATAAGACAGGATTATAAGGTACATAAACTGGAGTATATTTTATGAAGAAAATCTTTACAAACATAAAAGTTTCTTGCAGATTTTTTTAAAAGTTCTCATCTCAAAGAGTTTGATATATACACTGAGTGGCCAGATTATTATGTGTTCAGGGATCATAATAATCTGGCCACTCAGTGTATATTGCCTTATTTATGGGTGACCACAGAATTTATCACTTTACTGTGCTGTTTTCTAGTTTATTCCACATGTGTAAGTCTTTACTTCTCAAAGAGGTTATTTCTTTGATAGTTCTATTGTCTCCCCTGTGGTACCCAATACTTAGTGAATGACTGATTGACTTATATAATCAATGCTAAAGTTTAAAAATAAATGTAAACATTTTAGATTAATTAATAACAAATCATGTTTAAATGTAGTACATTTCTAACAGAGACTCTATACAGTTGTTAGTATCATGCTGTGCAACTTGTAGTGTTTCACTGTATATTACTGATAGCATGTGTTCTTTCTTACTTTCTTGGTATTTCTTTCACTAAAAAAATAATGAAACTGTTACACTGACAACCAACCTGTGCCCAAACTTCTGCTTAATCACATTAATAGGAATAACTCTAAATACAGGATGAATAAGAGGTTGTAGAGTATGAAGTAAAGAGCAATATACATACTTGAACTTTTCACCAGCACAGCATTCTCCATAAAGTCCCTCTTATAAATCACACTTAACTTGGAAGGAAGGACTTCTGCATTGGCATTTTACCTTAGATGAGTGTATCAAATTAGCTAATTTGACATTGGGAAGAAAAGAAAAAAAATATTTCCCTTACAAACTGGTAAGACTCACTAGGGTGAGTAGAGAAGGCATGGGGGACAAGAGTTTTAAGAGGAAAGGGGCAATACCAGGTTCCAGGAAAGATGATGGAACAGTCTGAAAGGTGCTTTTAAAGTTTATCAGACAATCAAACCTCAGAGACAAGGTAGGGGAAGATGAGGGTAAGGGGGATAAATCAACCAAAGGATTTGTATGCATGCATATAAGCCTAACCAATGGACACAGACACCAGGGAGGTAAGGGAATGAGTGGGGGTATGAGGGAAATGCGTGGATAAGGACACATATGTAACTCCTTAATCAATAAAGAAATTAAAAAAAGGTTTGTGGACAATCAGCCAATGGCTTACCCAGACTAACTAGGTACTATTATGTAAGAAGCTATACAGACATGTCATACTTTTTATTGAATAATATATGAAGGTCCAGTAATTAGCTGATGAAATATTATATTTTATAATGGGTAGAAATCTCTTGGAAAAAGCCACCCGGACATATTTATACAAAATGCAGACTTTATCAATTTGATAATGTGTGATTTTCTCAAAATCAGCAAGAATCTCTCATTATAAAATCTCCATATTTGAACCACACAATAATATGCTTTGTTGTACTTCTTTCTCTCTTTCATAATAAATTTCTAACTAAAGTCACTCTCCTATTTTCCTAGATACTTTTTGTTTTTGCCTTTTATAGAATTCAGAAGTACCATTATTACATTTAAAAAACCCCTGTGAGTGGGCTTTCCAGTTTAAAAACACCATTAAAGACTAATAAATACTGATCAATCAATAATAATTAATCCTAATGTCATACATATAAGCAATGAATCCTATTTACAGTAGCACTGAAGTTCCACTAACTTTTCCTTTCTTTTTAGAGGGGAAATTTTTTAGTTTAGCTTCTGCTTTCTTTGGATTATATTTCAACCTTCTTAAATTTGTTCAAAAACTGTGAAAACAAGCTGTAAATTAATTAAAGGTCTACCTAAAAAGTGCTAGGGGTTTGCTAAAAATGTTTAGGTTTTCACCATATACTACACTGTTCCATCTTTAGGTTTTAAAATGAGTATTACGTTTTATAATAATTTCCTCATTGAGTACAAACTTCATTCAATAACACTGTTATTAGAAGAAGCAATTATTCTACTTCTAGAAACTCCTGAGGTTTTTATTTTCAAATGGAGATTTCTGTTTTCTCTGCCCCAGGGTAACTACTCCATTTCATGAATTTGAACATTCAAGGGTTCAGATTTGGGTAACAGCGCCCCCCCTCTTTGTCCCCTGTTAAGCCAAGAAGCCTGCACTTGCACATTCAGCTTTAATAAGTATATTTAATCCTGTATTGCAGCCTTAAATGTCCTTTAAAATAAAATAAACTGTTCCAAGGGGTAATCTTGGTTTTAAAGAAAAAAGTTCCTAACAGGTTGAATGTGATTTCTATTTATAGCCTGAAATGGTCTAGACACTTCTGTCCACAAATAAAGACAACTATGCCCATTGGTACAACAAAAAGTTGTGGCTACTTGTTTTCTCTCTTGCTATAGATGTGCCTACATAATGTCCTCAACTTTGCCCATTGTCCCACGAAGTCTAAAATCTTCACTATTTAGTCATTTACAGGAAAGTTTGTTGACCCTCATTCTAGAGGTTTCCCCAAAATAAAGCACTCTATCAATTTATTACTAAATTAAAGTACTAATTATATATAAATCTATTGATGTGAATTTAGTACTTGTGGCAAAAAGTTGAAAACGTTTGGCTTTAGAAACCAATACTAAAGCATTCACTGAAATGTTCTTTTAAATAGTCACTAAAATTAGTATTCTTTTTTTCTTTATTTATGAAGGTATTACATATGTGTCCTTATTGCCCCATTACCCCTTCGCATCCCCCCACTCATGCCCTCACCCCCATGTTGTCTGTGCCTATTGATTAGGCTTACATGCATGCAAAAAAGTCCTTTGGTTGATCTCTCCCACTTACCCCTGCCCTCCCCTACCTTTCCTCTGAGGTTTGACGGTTTGATAGATGATTTTCTGTCTCTGGATCTGTTTTTGTTCATTAGTTTATGTTGTTCATTTTATTCCATAAATGAGTGAGATCATGTGATATTTATCTTTCTGTGACTTATTTTGCTTAGCATAATGCTCTCCAGTTCCATCCATGCTGTTGCAAATTGTAATAATTCCCTCTTTTTTGCCACAGTGTAGTATTCCATTGTATAGATGTACCACAGTTTTTTAATCCTTAACTACTTGTTAATAGAAGAAAACTACTAAGCAACAAAGATAGATGTAATCCTATACAGGCAAAATGTTAGGAGTCACCACATATTGGTCTTAAAGGATTTTGAAGCACTACTGAATAATAATATAATTCAATAAAAAACTATGCCTTAAATATATATATGTCCCATTTATACATACACTTTGGAAACATTGATTTAATTCTTAAATGGATTATTCCTCAAGCTAGTATAAAGAAATAAATGGAAAATGTTATGCTAAATCAATCTTTGTGTCTCCCCAACAGTCTAGATCTATTTGTAGTTGTTTCAACAATATCCAAGGTCAGTTACAATTATTGTTGGATGAATGCAAAGTCACTTTGGATAATCCTGGCCAGAAAGTAATATAACAATTGAGACCTTTCATCTCTGAGATGATGACCTTTCATATGCAGAGATGGATGACTAAACATTTTCTTTAATAAGATGATAAACATTTGGTAACAATTTGTTGACTTGATTTTAATACCAGAAAAATGGTCCTCTTAACTTTTACTAGCACTCATAATACCTTAGTTTTATTGCTCATTTAAAAGAATTTATATGGAACAAAAAGTAGCTTGTTTCACCATCACCATGCATATTTCTATCCTTAGATTATCCCAAAGCACATTAAAATATAATTTTAGTTTCTTTCAGACTTTATTAAATGTTCACAGGGAGCATAAATGAATAATCTTGGTTCCATAGTTTTTGACTGGTCATCTCCACACGCTTTGTGTGATTTTTTGCAGGGACTAGAGTGGCCAAAAGGCACATAACTTCCAATAGTTAATTGGTTCCTTGGTAATTAAGAGTTAACTTTGTAAACAGACACAAGCAGATAGTGTTTTTTATGTACTAATCATACTTGTTAATGAATAAGTGGCTCCAGAGAATGCTTAGGAAAAAAAACAAGTTCAAGGGTCAACAGTGGATAGCTATTCTCACCTAGACCTGGGTTTTCTAACCTTATTAGTCACAGAAGTCTCTAAGTAAGAGGAAGCATTGAAGGTAGGCAAGTAGGTGAAGGCTCAATAGATTATTGTGGGTATAAAAAAAGGTGTAAAGTATAGCATGCAAGAGAGGACAAATCCTGGTTTGGATTTGCCTGTATTGGGTGGAAGACAAGCTACAAAGTAGGCCAGAAGTTATAACTGTGAACTTACACACAGATCAGCATATCACCAAAAGATGACTAGAGGTAAGGATCTGGGAAGAGGGAAAATGCCTTCTTTCTTATATGGACAAGGCATTCTTTACTTTGTTCCCAAGAAGTGAACAAGAACTGAAGTAAAATTACTTGTTGGTGAACCACAATGTGATAGTAATGACGGGTCTATTAACTTTAGCATACTACTAGGAAAGGAAAATTATTTTTATAAAATCAAATGGCTACTCAATTTAAACAAAAGGTATGAAACTAAATATAGATTTTTTTTTTTGAGGAGAGGAATGGCAAGATCTTAGAAAAGCAAACAAAACAAAACAAAACAACAAAAATACCAAAACCCACATGGAGGCTGGAGATTATAAATATCTCAGTGCAACTCCAGCTTAAATAGATGCCAAGGGTAATGATGATCATGGGTTCAACAAACAACCACCACAACTACCAAAATAGCACAAAAACAAAACCTTCCATGGTTAATAGCAAGATAGCTATATATGGAAAAAAGAAAAGCCTAAAGCTATAAAAATATAGAAGATTAGGTATATATCAGAAAGTAATGGGGTAAAGAAAAAACATTAATTCACCATCTTACCATTGTCATACTATCCTAGAAGGTAAAGATTGCTTCTAATTCATTTTTTTATCCACCTCTTAATCTTTTAAATGTTTGGCACAGAGTAGATTCTCAATAAATGTTTATGAATTGAGTGAAAAGGTATTCCTAAGCCATTGACTACTTTTATGATTACCAATTAGAAAAATCCAATTTAAAAACTAAAGTACAAAAAGAAACACTCAAGGATCAAAAGCAGTGGACAAAAGCATCAGTTTTGCTCTCTACTGAAGGAGACTAAACATAATGCCAGTCACAAATTGTCTTTTGATATAGATGTGAAATGCTAGATCAAGTAGTATGAGAAGCACGGGGTATTTTGTATACTCATATATATTGTCTGTGTGTGGATGTGCATGGATACACACAAACATACGCATTTTTACATTGCAGTGGTTAAATCTTAAGTACAAAAAGGTATTCAATAAAGAGTTCTGAGGAAAAACAACTTATTGATACTATATACCAACATATGTAACTTCTTATCACAAAATGTCTTTGTTCCATGGAAGTTGTGAATTGTTAATATTACTGGTATTCACAGAATAGTTTAAGAGAGGAGATTAGGTAAAGAAGACTGAAATATTCAGTAAATCCTTACAGGATATTAAGGCAAATTAGGAATGTTTGTAAAATACTAACTTTAAGATTAGTGTCATGTGCCATGGCAACCACAGGATTTATGCTAGGTCTCCTGATGGAGATCTGAGCAAGGAAATAGCTTTGATAAAAAATATGAATCTCTATAGGTGAAATTGTCAAGCATTGATTTTATTGTTAGTGTTGTTGTTTTGTTTATCTTCCATCAAGGAAAAAGCTTTACACAGAGGTTTCCCAATTCCCTGCCTTCATCTTACTGGTGGTGATCAACAGCAAACACTTTTGAGGTAGCTGACTATAGCTTAGACTGTGACCAAGACAGGAAAGTTCACAAGCTCACATGGTTTCATTAGCACCAGACTCTAACCAACTGAACTAATCGGCCCCAAAGGAAAAGGACACACAACGTAGCGAAAGGAGATTATGTTTAATATATCCCATGGGAAAATATGAGGTAGGATAAAGGGAGAATTTTGAGATTTATCACTACCAAAGAAACTGGGATCTATAAAAGGTATCATGTACAAATGTCCTCTGTCTGCAAAATTGTAGCACTTTTGCTTAACTTTGGGGAAAGGATTTCACATTATGAATTAAAGACTTGGCACAAGACAGTAAACCTACTGCTGGTGTCATTTATTTTGTTTTACTATAAAAGGAGCTTGAAGCAGTATAACATATATAGCCTTGGGGAAGAACCTGAATAACTACTCTACTTTGGACCAGTAATTGCAATCAGGAGTGAATCCAGGATCTGTAGGGCCTGAAGTTTTTCAGTAGAGTTGGGGAGGGGAGGTTTGTACAGAAATATATTTTGCAAATTTTACAAACCCAATGTAAACATATTGTTTGAGCTTCTCCAAGGGCCTTGAAAGTGAGGGGCCCTGAGACTTCACTAACTTCAAGTTAAGTATAACCCTGGAAATAATTTGTTGAACAAATAATGTTAGTCTTCAATTGCTATCTGTAAATAAAATCTTCTCTAATATTTTAGAGAAAATAGTGAAATCTAGATGAAATGTGAGCTCATCATATAGTTTTACTCCACTCACTCCTGTGATGTGATTTGGTCAACTTGTCATTATGGAACTTCACATGATAATGACAGTCATAATTATATTAAGAGCACATCAGCCTTATAATCTGCTGACTTGAATATTTTGCAAAAATCCCTTTACAAGACATTTAGTGCCACTATATCCTTATGAAACAGCTACTTGTCATTTTGCAAGTGGGTAAACTGAGAAATCCACTGAAGAACTGCCATTAAAATACATAAGGCTAGTAATCTGGAATGTGGACATAGTTTCCTTTTCCTTGAAACCTACAAAATACCTTGGCCACCTTTTTCATGATAATTTTATTTATTTTAAATTTATCTTTATTGTTGAAAGTATTACAGATGTCACCTTTCTTTCTAATTGTCATGTTACTTTTTAATAAAAGGGCCATGACTATAGGAAGAGAGCATAAAGAATTCAGTCAATAAAATTAGTTTATGTGAACTAGAAAAAATGTACTCTGATGCTAATATGCACAATATATAATGTACCTTGGTGAGGAAAAGATATTATCCTTTTGTCATTAACTACTCAATTATTTAACTATTAAACTCTTTCAAAAATTATAAAGTAAATAAATATTTTGAAATTTTCTTTCAAGTTAAATAAAACTGTTTTAATAGAAAATTTCATATACTAACACATACCTTATAGCTCCCATTTTAAAAAGAAGAAAAGTAGTAAAAATATTGGAGTCTAACAATAATGATATTATTTATTAATTAGTATATCTCCATT
Organism: Lasiurus cinereus; assembly: GCA_011751065.1. Lineage (NCBI taxonomy): Eukaryota > Metazoa > Chordata > Mammalia > Chiroptera > Vespertilionidae > Lasiurus > Lasiurus cinereus. The sequence continues at coordinate 18,676,178 of JAAGEH010000015.1, read as the reverse complement.
CTTCATATCTACTGGAACATCCTATCTTTCCCCTTTTGGTTCTGAAGTCTCACATAACTTTCTTTTCTTACTATATTAATGTCATATAAACATATAAGCTTGTTTATGATAAATATACTTACTAAATAGAATTATAAAAATCATTTTAAAAGGTGGGGAGAATCCCAGACAGACATTAGATGATTCTATCTATGATGAAGGAAAAGCTTGGAATGAAACCCATGCTTGTAACCTTTGTGGTTAGGGACACCATAACCTGACCACAAGAATGCAAGCCATGAAAAGCATAAAGCAGAGCAGATTTGGCACACCTTGATGGTGAGCCAAATGTGCCAAGGCAATAATCTCTGTATAAATCATCAGGTGAATACATTCGATTGAGTCAAGTTTACCTATGTATAAATAATTGCATCCATGTGAATCAACACATTTATAGAGAGAAACTAAAGAAATTTACTAGATATGGACAGGTCTAGATTATGTGAAATGTCTAAATAAAAAATATTTTAATAGCCTTACAACACCGTGTCCACTTTATACTTATATATATATTGCATACAGCAGGAAGCTCTTTTCTCCCTATAATGAAAATTCCTAGTTGTGAAATTAAAATTTTAAACCATTAGCTTTGTTTGAGAATAACCCAGTATGTCTACTTTCCCTAAAATTCTTGTACGGTGCTCAAGTTTGCCTCCCTAATGACGCCAAGGTGAATTCTTAAATTTATAATTTTTTGCTGTGAACATCAGAAATTCTCTTCATCAACACTGAAAAATATTAGGGAGTCACAAGGTTTCTCTCACTTGCTCAACTTTCTCCATAGGGCTAACAAAAGTTTTCAGAGGTGGAAATTTATACTACCAAATGTAAATTCAGGCCTGTTAAATACAGTGAATAAACTTGCCCACTACAACAAGCATTCCATCCCAATTGACTAGGTGTGGCTTTTATTCATTGTTCAGTTACATTGAACAGAATCTGTTCTCTAGCTACCATCTCATTTAAGCTGACATTCCCTTTATCTGATGGCTTAAAATAAGCAAACCATACTCAGTTTTCCAAAGAGAAGTTGTGCTCTTCTGTTATCCTAGAAACAGATCAAAGTATGTTTTGTGGAAAGACCTGAAGTTCAAGCCAGTGATATCATATAGGTCTTAATATACAACCATACAGACATCAGGACTGAAAATTTAAACAAAATGACTATTTTAGAGAAAATAATCATGTTATGGAAGGTGTTAAAAGGAATTGAGGATTGTTTTGGGAGAGTAAGTACCAGAGAAGTTAATTAAAATCATGTTACTTTTATAGTAATATCAAAATCCATAACGAAGAACATTTATTTTGAATCATAATGGTAAATGTCATTTAAAATTGTCACTAGTTCTATTACAACATGCCTACAAAGCAGCTTTTTAGACCTCAAAAGAGAATCATATTAGCCATTGTTTGGTTAATTTTTTAACACGAAATAACTGCAAAAATTAACCTTTTATCAGTTTATGACATCACAACAGCTATTTTTAAATACATAATCCACAAGTTAGTAATGCAATTTCCAATTATTCCCTGGGGTCTAATAAGTAATGACTTACATCTTGTGGTATGCTACAAAGTAAATTGTATTCCTGTGAGTCATATCAGTCATGCTCTACAGCCTGAAATCTAAAATTACCCTCACTGAAGAAATAAGGCAAATGTATTCTATTATAGAAAGCACAGACAATCAAATTAGAAAGCACAAGAGGCCAGAAAACTCGATGTATCTCTTATTAGTCTCTAAAAAAGCCACCCCCTATTTCCCAGTGTGAGCCATCATGATCAATAATGCATAAAGGGTTGAGACTTGGAATGGAGAGACTACTAGAATCTGAATAGAAAATGAATAGTCTGCCTTCTGTCTCCACCCCTACTTTACCCCCAGCCTTGCTCTGATTCCCTGAAACAGGTATTTGATTGCTGTCATGATGTTTTCTCTTGACTTGTGAAAATATATATGCTCCAAGTCTATAGAAAAGACTGAGCTCAAGTGTGTGATAAAATCTGGTTCTTATTCCTTTTTCAGTCTGAAATTGGGACATCCCATGAGAAGCTGAGAGTAGTAAAAATGGGTGAAAAATTTCTTTGGTTTATTCCCCATCTACTCACATTTTCTGGATTCATCAAGCACATTCAGTCTTTTGTGGCTTTGTTTATTCTGTCTCATTATCTAGTAGACTTTCTCTTCCCTATCCTTTTAGAAGTAGGGAAAAAAATGTAAATATTTCAGTGCATGAAAGCCTAGTTTGAAGGAGTTCAACCATGTAAAGTGATCCTGAAGGCCAAAGAGGAGATCTGAGGAGCTCACTGGTGACTTTCTGGGAACTAATTTATAATGCAATTAATCAGCAATGAATTACAAGGCAAGTATTTTTTGCCAAATTATATAACATGAAATCTATGTATTTTTACTTAAATTTGTTTACATGTTCTGGGAAATGAGAATCATAGTGCAAAATTTTAGTGACTCATCAATGCCTCTGCCACCTGTTTTGTGCATTGTCTATAAATATGGAGTACTTAAGGGGTGTTCTATCTACACATATCTCCTTTAATTCTGAGAAACAACTTTATAATGGGATAGTCAATTCCTCTCTGCACTTACATTTTCATTGTATCCAAATACTATATACTGTCTTTCAGCATTCATCAGCACTGATAAAATAGGTAACAATAAAGATAACATAGTCCTTTCAAGTTAGTATTTTGTTAATGGTTTAAAACAAGTAGGCCAGCTAGAATTAGAATGAAACATCACTGAACTAATTTTGAGACCTGGTACATTCAGTAGAAAGGGGAGTTTTCAATTCTCCCTAAAAGCCCAAACTGCAACTTTATATTTTAAGGTAGCAAAACAAGATGAATTATCAATAGGAAAAAAAAATGCTTTTAAAGGATCTAAGCTCACTGATCCACGAAAATAGTAGATAATGGTCTAGAATGACACCATAGTCTTATTAATTTCTGCAAAGGAGGACTTTGTGGCTAGGTTAAATTAAAGCCACCATCAAATACCTGACCAGTATTCCTCAAGACTCACAAGGTCATGGGAAACAGGGAAAGACTGAGAAATAGTCACAGACCAGAGGAGAGAAGGGGACAGATTCAAATAAATGCACTGTGGTGTCCTGGATTGGACACTGGAACTGAAAGAATGATAAGGTCTGAATAAAGTCTGGAGTTTAGTTAATTTTGACAAAAATACCGTGGAAAAATATTAACAGTAGGAGGAACTGGGTGAGAGATCAATTGGGAAGCTTTTGCACTATCTTCACAACTTTTCTTTAAATTTAAAATTATTTCATAATAAAAGTCTATTAAAAAGTAACAATAACTCTGGGCACTTTCTCCTGGTGGTGCCAGGAACTAATGAGCCTGAGGACTGAGCAGTGGACCTGCTCAGTGACTTAGCTAGGTGGTGCACCTGTAGAAATGGGGCCTCAAGTTTTTCTCCACAGATGAGTGACACATCATAGTTTTCATATTTAAAAATCATTTGGGGGCCGAAACCGGTTTGGTTCAGTGGATAGAGCATCAGCCTGTGGACTGAAAGGTCCCAGGTTTGATTCCGGTCAAGGGCATGTACCTTGGTTGAGGGCACATCCCCAGTAGGGGGCATGCAAGAGGCAGCTAATTGATGTTTCTCTCTCATCAATGTTTCTAACTCTCTATCCTTCTCCCTTCCTCTCTGTAAAATAATCAATAAAATTTATTTAAAAAAATAAAAAGCATTCGGGGAGGGGGAGGATGGCAGTGGAATAAATGGACATATCCCAAGCCTTGTCACTGAGCAGACAGAGAGAACAGCTGAGGGTTGTACTGGGAGTGTTTGTTGGTTAGTTAAGGGACAGTTATCTCCAGGAAAAGGTGAGGGACTGCTGGTGAGGCTCTCCTGACTAGGCAGCCCCCACTGCTGTTGGGTTTTTCTGCCAGAGCCACCAGCTTGGACACAGAGACTGAGCCATCTTGAAAGGGAAAAGGGATGTTATCAGAAGCCTGAAAATCTACAGCTGCAGCACCCACTGAATAGCTGCAAGCCCCAGAACACCAGTCCTCAAATGGCAAAAACACTCAGATTCAGAGGAGCTCTACTCTGCACAAGGAAAGGTCAGATTTTTCCTGGGATAAGGTGAGGTTTCTGGTCCCGCAGAACAGAAAGGCATGCACACTATGGGAGCTGGAGGAAGGGGGGTACTCTGCACCTAGAGAAATCCGTGGATGTTGGGCATGGTGTGATCCATGAATGTGGAAGGGGGTCCTCAGAGCTGTTAACAGAGGGGATCTCTAGAAAGCAACCCATTTTGAACTGATGCAGAAGGACAGCCTGGGAGTTATTAAAGTGTGCCAGCTGCTTGGGCAGGAGCGAGGAAAGGGGGACTGCACAGACTTGCGTACTTTCCTTTTCAGATCCTTGCTTTTGATTGCTAAGCCCAATACATAGGATCACCCAGTTGAGGACACCCTGGTAGACTTCAGGGGAAAAGTGTTTTCCTGGAACCTAGGGATCGGAGTGGAGAGTAACCGTTAGAGAACCAACTCCTGGGTAACCAATTCCCACAAACTGGTACTGAGTGCCACAGGGAAAGCAGGATCTAAACACAGGCTAGGGAGGTCCTATAGATCTAGAGGTCAATCCCAAAACACTAACACCCAGGGGCTGATTCACAAATTGACTCTTGTATAATCACAAAAGAATAAAGAGATTAAGATATACCACCTCCTTAAAAACCAGGACTGGCTTACAATACTGAGCACCAGTGGAATGCAGATAACTGCAATACTGTCCTGACTGGGAAACAGACTTGCCAAACAGAACAATAGAGGAAGTGAATGACTTTCACTACTGCACATTTTATTTTTTTATTTTTAATTTTTCATCTTTTACTTAAGAAACTGTTTTTTTCTTTTTTCCTCGCTTTATTTTACCTTTTTAATTATTACATTTTTATTTTCAATCAGTATTATTACTACTACTATTTTACCTTTTTTGAAAAAGTGTCATTTTATGTTCTCTTTATTTTACTTTGGGATTAGAGTTCTACATTTTATTTTCATCTTTCCTTTAGCATCATTTTACTCTATCTCAAATCTATCTTTATGCCATTACTTTCTTCCACACTTTTCCCATTTTGTTGTCCTATTTCTCTTACCCTTTTCCTACTTTAGATTTTCCCTATTTTTTCTTTTTACCCCCTGTTAAAATTTCACCTCACTTATATATCTAATTTCCAATCCCCTGCTCCAAATCCATACACAACTCTCTCTTCTCTGTCTTAACTATCCAAAAATTTGTTTTTCTCTCTTGTCCTTTTGTTGTTTGCTTGAACATTGATTATATCAATTTTTATACCTTTGGTGAGATTGTTTTGCTTATTCCTGTTTTGTTTTGCTTTTTGTTTGCATTGTCTTTGTCTGTTTTTTACCTCTGTTTTCCCTCACCTCCCTTGATATTAGTTGTTGTTTGTACTTTATATCAATCTCCAGGTACTTGTTGATGGCATTTGTTGGGATTAGTGGCTTTTCTATTGGAGTGATCTTCCCATATATATATAATTTGTTCCCCTTCTCTTTCTTATTATCTCTTACTTTTTTTCCTTCTCCTTTTTTACTTCTTTCTCCATTCACCCAATTTCATTTTGTCACTCCTTCTTTTCCCCTTCTTTTCTCTCTTCTTCTATATCTCGCATTACCTAATTTGTCTCTCTCTGGTGGTCACCTTTATCTGTGGCTATTAATATAGGGAATAAATTTCTGTTTAGTGCCTTGTGCATTGTATCTGGTTGTGTTGTATTTTGTGCCTTTAAATCAATGAAGGAGAGAAAAAACTACATTATCAGACACCCGGAGAAGAGAGGCCATGTGCAGAAAAAGAAACAGCCCTCATATGAAAGAAAAGCAGGCATCGCCAGAAAAGGAAGTAAAAAAAATGGAGGCAATCAACTTGCCAGAGAAAGAATTCAGAGAAATGGTCATAAGATGGCTGAAAAGAATGGAAGACAAATTCGAAAATATGAGTAAGAACCAAAAGGAAATGAAGAACAACCAAGAAGGAATGAAAAATGACATCGCTGCTGTAAGAACTCAATAGAAAGCATCAAAAGTAGACTAGAAGAAGAAGAGAACCATATCAGTAAACTAGAATACAAGGTAGAAAAAAATACTCAAATAGAGCACCTTCTAGAAAAAAAAATAAAAAACAGGAGCAGAGCCTAAGGGAACTTTGGGAAAACATGAAACAAAAGAACATCAGCATAATAAGGGTTCTAGAAGGAGGGAAAACTGAGTCAGGAATAGAAAACCTGTTTGAGGAAATAATGACAAAAACTTCCCTCATATAGGGAAGAAAAAAAACAACATACAAATCCAAGAAGCTCTAAGAGTCCCAAGATAAATGAACCCCAAAAGATCAACACTAAGGCACATTATAATTTAATTGGCAAAAACCAATGACAAAGTAAGAATCTTAAAAGTGGCCAGAGAGAGACAGAAAGTTACCTACAAAGGAACCTCCATCTGAATAGTGACTGATTTCTCAACAGAAACTCATCAGGTCAGAAGGGAATGGAAGAAAATATACAAAGTCATGAAAAGCAAGGGTCTAAATCCAAGAATACTGTACCAAGCAAAGCTTTCGATCAAAATTGAAGGGGAAATCACAGAAAAAAGGTCTAAGTGAATTTATTACCACCAAACCAGAAATGAAAAAAATGCTAAAGGGTCTGCTGTAAAAAAAGGAAATAGGAAGCAAAGAAGGAACACAAGATTAAAGAATAAAAATGGTAACAAATAAGTACCTATCAATAATAACTTTAAATGTAAATGAATTAAATGCTCCAATCAAAAGACATACAGTCATGGATTGGATAAGAAAACATGACCCATATATCTGCTGTTTACAAGAAACCCACCTCAGAAAAAAAGATGCACACAGACTGAGGGTGAAGAAATGGAATATGTGTTTTCAGGCAAATGGAAATGAAAAAAAGTTGGGGTAGCAATACTTATATCTGACAATTTATATCTCAAAGTGAAGGACATAATAAGAGATAAGGAAGGCCACTTCATAATACTAAAGGGATCAATATAACAAGAAGAAATAACTCTGGTAAACACATACACACAAAATACAGGAATACCCAAATACATTAAAGAAAAAAAAAAAACTTCTGGAGGATATCAAGGGAGAGATTGACAGCAATACAGTCATAGTAGGACACTTTAATACTCTACTATCACCATTGGACAAATCCTCTAAACAAAAAATCAGCAAAGAAACATCAATCCTAAATGACTCACTAGAACAGATGGAATTAATTGATATCTTCAGAACATTTCACCCCATATCCACAGAATATACATTCTTCTCAAGTGCACATAGGTCATTTTTAAAGATAGACCATATGTTGGGTCATAGGCAAAGTCTTCTCTAATTCAAGAAGATATGCATCATATCAAGCACCTTTTCAAGTCACAGTGGCATAAAATTGGAATTCAACTACAATAAAAACAATCCAAAGAAATCAAACACATGGAGACTAAACAGCATGCTATTAAACAATGACTGGGTAACCAGAGACCAAGGAAGAAATAAAAAACATCTTGGCAACAAATGATAATGAAAACACAACAATCCAAAATTTATGGGACACAATGAAAGCAGTTTTGAAAGGGATTTTCAAAGCTCTAGAAGTCAACTGCAAAAAACAAAACAAAAACAAAAACAAACAAGAAACAATGGTAATAAATTACCTAACCCTACAACTCAAAGAGCTAGAGAGAGAGCAACAAGAAAAGCCAGTGCAAAGAGAAGGAAGAAAATAATAAAGATCAGAGTGGAGATAAATGACATAGAAACCAAAGAAACAATTCAAAAGATCAACAAAACTGAGAGCTGGTTCTTTGAAAGGATCAACAAGACTGATGAACCTCTAGCCAGACTCATCAAGAAGCAAAGAGAGAGGATCCAATAAACAAAATCAGAAATGAAAGAGATGAAATAACAACAGACCCCTCCGAAATACAAAGGATTATTAAAAAATACTATGAACAATTCTACTCCAACAAACTGGACAACCTGGAGGAAATGGACATATTCCTAGAAAAATATGACCTTCCAAAACTCAATCAGTAAGAATATAAACATCTCAATAGTCCAATAACTATAGAAGAAATTGAAGCAGTCATCAAAAAGCTTCCAGCAAACAAAAGCCTAGGACCAGATGACTACAGAGGAGAATTTTACCAAACATTCAAGGAAGAATTAAAACCTATCCTCCACAGACTATTCAAAAATATTCAAGAAGAAGGAAACTTCCAAACACCTTAAATGAAGGCAGCATCACCCTAATACCAAAACCAGATAAAGATGACAAACACAATGAAAGAGAATTACAGGCCAATAACCCTCATGAACATAGATGCCAAAATCCTCAACTAAATTCTAGCAAATCGGATTTGGCAGTACATCAGAAAATCATACACCATGACCAAGTAGGATTTATCCCAGGAATGCAAAGATGGTACACTGTCCACAAAGTAATAAATGTGATACATCACATAAACAAACTGAGAGATAAAAATCACATAGTAGTAACAATTGATGCAGAAAAAGCATTTAACAAAGTCCAACATCCTTTCTTGATAACAACTCTCAGCAAGGTGGGAATAGAAGGATCATACTTCAACTTAATAAAAGCCATATTTGATAAACCCACAGCTAACACCATACTGAATTTGCAAAAAATAAAACCATTTCCCATAAGATCAGGAACAAGACACGGATGCCCACTCTCAACACTCCTGTTCGACATAGTGCTGGAAGTATTAGCCATTACCATTAGACAAGAAGAAGAAATGAAAGGCATCCAAATTGGAAAAGAAAAAGTAAACCTTATTTGCAGATGCCATGATATTGTACATAAAAAGAAATCTGAAAGCCTCCATTAAAAATCTAATATACTTAATAAATGAATTCTGGTGATGTGGCAGGATACTAAATTAATGCCAAAAATCTATGGAATTTCTATTACACTAATAGTGAACTTACAGAAAGAGAGACTAAAAAAGCAATCCCACTTACCATCAAAGTAAAAAAATTAAGATACCTAAGAATAAACTTAACTAAGGAGGTAAAAGACACATATGCAGAAAACTGCAGGACACTCATAAAAGATATAGAGGAAGTTATAAACAGATGAAAGAACATACCATGTTCTTGGATTGGTAGAATCAAAATCATTAAAATGTTCATACTACCCAAAGAAATCTATAGATTCAATGCAATCCCCATTAAAATAACAACAGCATATTTCTTAGACCTAGAAAAAACTCTCCAAAAAATTCATCTGGAATAAAAAAAGACCCCAAGTAGCCAGAGCAATCCTGAGAAAGGAGAATAAAGTAGGTGGGATCTCAATACCAGATTTCAAGGTGTATTACAAAGCCTCTGTTCTCAAAACAGCCTGGTTCTGGCACAAGATCAGACATATAGATCAACAGAATAGAGTTGACAACCCAGATATCAACCCAAACCACTATGCTCAATTAATATTTGACAAAAGAGCCATGAATGGGTAATGGAAGCTAAAGAGAAAATAAACAAATGGGACTAGATCAAAATAAAAAGCTTTTTCACAACAAAAGAAAATATCAACAAAACAATTAGAAAGCTCAGTGTATGGGATAACATATTTGCAAATGTTATCACTGATAAAGGTTTAATCTCCAACATCTACAGGCAATTTATACAACTTAATAGAAGGAAGATAAATGATCCAATAAAAAATGGGCAATTGACCTAAATAGAATCTTTTCAAAAGAAGACAGAAGGAAGGCCAAGAGATAGATGAAAACATGTTCAAAGTCATTAATTGTCCCAGAGATGCAAATCAATGAAATACCATCTCACACCTGTCAGAATGGCAATCATCAACAAATCAACAAAGACAAGTGTTGATGAGGAGGCAGAGAAAAAGGAACCCTCGTGCACTGCTGGTGCAAACGCAGACTGGTGCAGCCACTGTGGAGAACAATATGGAGTTTCCTCAAAAAACTAAAAATGGAACTCCCATTTGACCCAGCAATCCCACTCCTAGGAATATATCCTAATAAACTAGAAACACCAATCAGAAAAGATATATACACTCTTATGCTCATAACAGCACAATTTACAATAACTAATATTTTAAAACAGCCCAGGTACTCCTCAGGAAATGACTGGATCAAAATACTATGGTACATCTACACAATGGAATACTATGCTGCCATAAAAATGAAAGAATTCTTACCATTTGCAGCCACCTGGATGGAACTAGACCATCAACTTACACCAGTTTATTAAATGCAATAAGCCAGTCAATGAAAGAAAAATACCACATTATCTCACTCACTTATGGATAATAAAGAACATTATAAACTGATGAACACAAAGATAGATACAGAGGCAGTAAAGCATCAAACAGACTGTCAAATTACAATAGGAAGTTTAGGGAGAGGTGGGGTAGATAAGAAATCAACAAAAGGAATTGTATGCATGCATATAATCATAACCAATGGACACAAGACACTGGGGGGTTAGGGCATGCATGGGAGTGGAGGAGAGGGGCAATGGGAAGATATGTACACATGTAATTCGTTAATAAAAAAACAATTTAAAAAGTAATAATAAAACCATGAAAAACTGCATTAATATCATAGAATTCATGGATTTACATCATGTAATAATAATCAAACCTCCTCCTCATTTTAAAATGCCCATCTTCATTTATTGATATTTTTTCTATAAACTGAATTCATATTTAAATATAGCTCAGATTTTAAATCGATCATACCTGATGGCTCCCTTCACTTGCAGGGCAGCTTTGTAGTGTCAATTAATATATTATCTTGTGTCCTAAATCCTTCTGTAACTAATTTCCCAAATGCTCTGCAAGGTTATTCCAATGAATATATATTCTTTAAAAAAAAAAGGAACACATAGGCAATTTTTTAAAACAATGCTGTGACTTACAAATGACGACATTTGAGCATTTTGGAGCATAAACTGCATCTGCTGGGCAAACATGGCTGCGGCAGTCTTTTGTTGAATCAGATTGTTCCGTCCATTAACTTCCAGCTGTGTTTTTAAGTGTGGAGGAGGGTGAAGGTACTTGCAATTCTCTCTAGCACATCGACCCTAAAAGTGAAGAATTATAATAATTTTCATTATTTTTTTTGTAAAAATCTGATACGGCTAGGAAAAATAAAACTATATCAAACAATGGGAAAACCAAGGGGAAAATGTTAAATTTTCCCTCAATTGAGGGGTGGAGAAAGAATATATATAAATATATGACATACGTATAAATATATTTTCTAATTTTTAGAGCCATTATTCTGGACATTTTAGGGTCTAAAGTACTTTTCCATGAACCCGTACAATGTGAGAAAAAATCTTGAAATCCATTGACATTCTTTTAACCATAGAACACATCCTTTTACCTGGTAGCCATGTTGTTCTTTAGGTTCTGGAAACAATGGCTCTAGATCACTTGGATAATTAAGACCAAAGTTTATTTTGGAGCCACAGCTATGTGGATATTTTATTGACGGTTTAAGCAATTTCAAACAGAATAATATGTCAGTCCTGTGAAATCAAGGATTTTTAGTGTTGCCTAAATGCTGACATGACTACTATATATAATGTTTACTATTTGGTAGCAAAACTGGACAGATATTTATTACATTGTCAAATATGACCTGTTGTGTTTAGCTCATGAGCATTATATAAAGCAGCTAATGATTCTCTCATTTAGATTACTGGGTTCACCATAATTTGTTTAAGGCAAGCAAAACTGCAAGCAATTTTCACCCCCACAAATGTTAGAGATGAGTGAATAAAAAGAGGCAACTTTTTTTGTTTTGATCCAGGAGAAAATGAGTTAGTTCATCAAGTGTTTTGAACACATGCTGTGGATTTTCCTTATTTATGATTTCTAAATGATTCTCACGATCATTTCTCCATATTTAGTTATCTTGTTACTAAAGCCTTCCTATAATTTCACTGAGAATTAAGTTGTCTCCTTCAAAACTACAGAGCTACATATAATGCAAAATCAAATGCACTGCAGCTGCTCTTTTAAATATCAGGTCACTGGGATGAACTGGCTCTATTATTTTACTTTATCTGGTAAGAAGCTGAGTACAACTTAAAATGTAGGTTGAGAAACTAGAAATTCAACTTTTGTTTTCTGTCAGGGTTGTCCTTTTGTTTCTCCCCTTGATGAATTTATTTTCAATCAAATTAAGGGATTTATAAAATAAAATAATATCTTAGTTTTAATGTACCTTTATATTTCTCTGCAAATCCTAGAAAAGGAAAATTTATTAGCAGTAAGAGTTGACAATGGTATTAACCCAATCTTTCCAAACTCATAAAAGTAATCTAACAATAGCTATATGATTTCAGCACATATTACAGCTGTAATAAATTTTTATATGCACGAAATATCACAGTAATAATGATTCCCCCTCATTATTATGTCTTCTAACAGATAACATGAGCCTCTGTTTTACACTTCCCACAACCTGCACCAAGCCAAAGATAGTAACAAGGATTTTAGTCTCTAGATTCTCCAGTCTCCACCCAGTATAACTGAGATTCACTGGCTCAGAATTAATAGTCCTGGGGAGCAGTGATACTTATGTCTTCCACAGACAAGCATGTTAGTTTATACTTCAGCATTTCTCTTCTCACACCCTAACATTAAAGATTTCCCCAAAGTTGGGTCCTAAATCACTTGCTCTCCTCTCTAATCTCTTTTCCTTTGGGGAATAAAATTCTTGTGAAATTTCATGTATCACAGTAATTTCTCAGATCTTAAATCTCTATCTTTCTGACTCCTCTTCTGAATCTCAGTCCTTTTTATCACTAATTGCAGCGGTATTCAGAAATCCTGCCTCCTCACAGGTCGAAATAACTTACTCCTGTCGTCTTCCCCCTTAGACTATTTTCTCTTTTCCTGCATACTCATATTTAGGACTCTTGCTCAAATCCCCACACTTTAGGGCAGTTTCATAGCAAGCCATGAAAACAGAAATTAGGTACCTGCTGAGCAGGATTGCCTTAGGATTATAAACCAACCCTGGTAGCTTCCCCAGATAAGTGGCAAACACAACCATAGACATTTATACAGAACACAATTTGTAACCCCCACAAAAAAAGCTGTGTAATGAGGACTGTCTCCTATATTCAGAAATTCCAAGCAAGCGATCATTTTTTAAAGGGGAAAGAAATAACTAGGAGTTTGATTTTTGTTACAATTTAGAATTTTAACATCATTTCCATTAAATACAATCAGAAATGGGATATGAAGGAAAGGAGGGAGAAAACAAGGGTATTTGGCACATCTTACCGATCTTCAGATAAAGAATTACTACTTGCCTTTGTGTTTTTATATAATTTTCCTTTACATATAATAGCTTTTCTTAAGTTTTTATCTTGAGAAACTAATGACATTTTTTTTCCACCAGGCAAAACAGTATACAAAAATTGAAAAAGAGAAAGAATTACTCTAAAAATTACATCAAGTTGGGTTTTAAAACTGAACTATGGAATATAAGGCATCATGATATTTTTTAAAAACTTATTTATGAAATTTTACTTGATTTATAAACTATTCTCTTTTGAATGACAGAATCTATAATTTAATTTTATAAAATGCAGATGCATAGCTATAGTACCTTATCAGAAACTATTGCTTATGTTAAAGAATGTTTATAAAAGACAAAGATATCTGCATTTTCTACCCAAACAGTAAATGAGAAGACCAAATAATTTTATATGAATGTTATCTGTGGAACACAATATTTCAAAAAGAAAACCAAGGCCCTTAAGTTTTTTTTCAAAACAACTTTAGAACTCAGGATAATAAATCTCCTCTGTATAGTATTCAGTTTTCAAAAGGTCCAGACTTAATTATACACCAAAACATTTTAATTGGAGTTTGGAGGGAGGGAGGAAGGGCAAACTTTTTTGACATTGGCTAACATTTGCTTTAATCTTTGTAGGGAATTGGGCTTTTTGGTAAGCATGTATAAATGGGGTGGGGTGGAGGCAGGAAAAAGACTGTCCAGCACAATATATAATCACCTACTATTTTTGTCTTTTGGGAAATATCTATGCACAAAAAGGTTCCAATGTTGCCCAAGCCAGTTTTTCTCAGTGGATAGAGCATTGGCCTACAGACTGAAGGGCCCCAGATTTCACTTCAGTCAAAGGCATGTACCTCAGTTATGTACCTCTATGCAGGCTGAATCCCCAGCCCTGGTTGGGGCACATGTAGGAGGCAACCAATTAATGTCAAGAAATATTTTTCTCTCTCTGTCTCTCCCCCTCCCTTTCACTCTCTCTAAAAATCAATGGAAAATATCCTTGGGTGAGGATTTTTTAAAGAAAGCTTCTAATCTTGTCCTTTGGCCAGCTAAGCCTTGAATGGGCCACAAGATACCCTCTCACATTGGGTCTATAACAACTCAGAAAGGTTCTTTTTCTGAAAAAAAATCATACCTCAGGTTTGCTAAGCCAAGTCAATAGTGTCCCATGTCCTCTAGAAGACCAAGAAGTTCAGAATTGCCATGTGTTCAGTTCAAAATATTAGACCATGTCATAAAGGTTTACAAATGTTTTATCTACTACAGTCACCATCCACTGGCAGAGATGACTATATACTAGAAACAGCAGCAAAGACCTGTCAAGCCATGAAGATCTTTCTCTTCTTCCCCTACACACACACACATAATTTTAAAAAGTATTGAAAATATTAGGAAAAAAAAACATTTATGCTAACCTCAATTTGACTCTTTTTCCACTTCATTTGGCCTTAAAAACAAGCCATTGTCATCTAGACTATGTAACTGAGTTAAGAAAATAACAAAATGATTAAATAAGAAAGTGATTCTCTGCTGAAGTAAGCGCTACTATACCTATGAATCTTCCAGCTTCCTTCTCTTATCTACTCTTTTTGAAAATGCATCCAAAAAGCAGCAGGGAGAGAAAATTGCCGATGAAATTTCCAGAATATGTCTGTATCAAAAAAGTTGATGACAAAGAAAAAGTTGAAAAGCATTTATAAAACTTCCAAAATTCAATCTATTTCCCTTTCTTATCTTTAAGCTTTACACAAATGCAGTCAAAGCCTTTTACTGAGAGAAAAAAGTAGCATTGTAGAGATTCAAATCCCACCTAAGTCTTGGGAACTAAGAGATTCTATCAGATATAAGGTTTTCCATACACTTGGTGGTAGACAAATCCTGAGAAATGTATTTTTATGGTCATGACAGAAAGTTCTACTATCAGAATAAGAAAAGGACCCTATGAAGCTGAAAATGATACTTTGTCAATCAGTTTCTTAACAGAAACAGCTGTTTGCAAAATGACTTGCTTTTTAAAATACATTTGGAATTAGAAGGGGAAGTCCTCTCAAATACAGAAACTCAATTACATATTTAAAGATATCTGACTGCTCTGCTAGGCTACCAAGAGTTAAAAGTTAAATGTTAAATAAAGGAAACAAAAAAAATGATTTGTTCTATGAAAAAAAAGTTATTCCGTTTAAATGATCATCTATTAAAAGAAAGAATCCTATTGATTTTATATTAACCCATTGAAAACTCCTTACATGCATAGACATGACCTCTCAGAGGAAATAACAGCAATTTTGAAATTACAAATCATACATACTAGGTTGTTGGGTTCCTACAACCATCACAGACCTATTAAAGGATAGAGACAATCACACAAAGATCTAAAAGTGGGTCACAGTAACATAAACTATCAGCCAGATGTCAGCATGAAAATGGCAAATTCCCCACTTTCTTCTTTTTAAAAATAAATATAATCAATATTATTTTCTCCTCCAATATTTTACCATCTATGAATATTGATACACACACACACACACACACACACACACACACACACACAGCATTTTTTAAAATATATTTTATTGATTTTTTAAAAATATATTTAATTGATTTTTTTACAGAGAGGAAGGGAGAGAGACAGAAAGTCAGAAACATCGATCAGCCGCCTCCTGCACGCCCCACAGTGGAGATGTGCCCGCAAGCAAGGTACATGCCCCCGACCGGAATCGAACCTGGGACCCTTCATTCCGCAAGCCGACGCTCTATCCACTGAGCCAAACTGGTCTCGGCACACAGAGCATTTTTTAAAATCTTATATACAAGTTTTAATTTAAATTTGGGTTGCAGACAAGAATTTTTAAGTCTATAAAAAACCATTTCCTGTATATATTGAAGGCAAAATTAATGAGGCTAAACATAGAGGGCCAGCCAAGTACACACACCCTCCACTGTAGTCAGCGCTGATATACATATACACATACAGGGCAATAACTTAGGAGCAAAGCAAAAACCAAGTTTGAATACGTAAGAAGCTGGGAGAAAGGCAGAATAATTTTTCTTGCCTCTCTGTCTCAAATTGTGACCTCCAAAAGATGAAGGGAGTAATTGGCTCAACAATCACACCATTGTTCTGAAATAGCCCACTAAGATAACTTGTTTACCAGAATTGCAACGTTTAGGGCTGAAACAGATTTTAAAGAACATCTTGTACATCTTTATCTTACGGAGAAAGATGAGGTGGCTTGTCCTAATTAACAAGCAGCACTAAGGACAGAAGCCAAGTTTTCAGATTCTCACTACCCAATATGGATTTTCTGTTCAAATGACTCTTCCTCTGTAAAAATTTTCCTGAGCCCATCTCCCCACCCCCATTGCTATTTATCTTTCCCTCTTTTGCGACTCCAGCTGCACCTTGTACTTAGTTTTATGGTTGTACTTATCACTGTGTACACTGTGATAAATTGTTTGCATGCCTATCTCCCCATTAGACTTTGAGCTTATCTAAAGGCAGGGCTATATCTTCCTCATCTTTGAATCTTCAGGAATGTTTCTGTGCCTGGTTAATAGTGACCACTCCATAAAAGTTTGCTGATTGAATGAGTAAACTTTGTAAAAATAATCTTACAGGACCTTACACTAAGTCTACCTTAGAAGCCTAATTCTTTCTCTTGCTATTTCCTTTCATCAGTTCTTTTATCTTGCTCCAAGGGGACAATCATAGCCAACACGTGACCAAGGTTGTTCCCCGGTTGTCTGTTCCAAATGAACCGTTATCTTATGTAGCCCCAGAAAATAACTAATTTATATCTTTTTTTTTTTTTTGCGATGAATATATACTCAGAGATGTGACCATATGGCTGAAAATTTCTGGTAATTTAGTATAACTGAACCAGAAATATCAAGAATCCATGAAGTATACAGATACCAACTCTGGTCTAATTGCAGGGGTCTGTGGTCAAAGGAACCCCCAGGAAACAGGACCCTACAAAGCTGAATAAAGGAACCTTCAAAACATTCATACTTAGAGTATCTGAGCCTGCCTAGGGGGAGCACTGAAAGTCCAGGATTGGTTTAGAATAAACAGCCTTCTCAAACTGCTCCACTCCCAACTCACATTTTTCAGAACAAGTTGTAAGTCAAATTTTCATAAGCTACTTGGACAAAGGTGGAATACCTGGCTTGGGGATAATCACATAGGTGGGGCCTTCTTGTTTATTTCTATTGCATATACTGACTTCTTAAAAGAAATATGTTCCTGCCGAGACCGGTTTGGCTCAGTGGATAGAGCGTCGGCCTGCGGACTGAAGGGTCCCAAGTTCGATTCCGGTCAGGGGCACGTACATTGGTTGCGGACACATCCCCAGTGGGGGGCGTGCAGGAGGCGATGATCAATGTCTCTCTCTCATAGATGTTTCTGACTTTCTATCCCTCTCCTTTCCTCTCTGTGAAAAAAAATCAATAAAATATATTTTTTAAAAAGAAATATGTTCCCCTGTACTTCAAGACACATATCCAGCTGCATTCATATTAAACATTTATTTTTCAAATAATCATGACCTTAAAATTTTCACTTGAAATTTTTGAAGGGCAAATAACAAAATAGCATAGTTGCTGTTCACAGTGAAACCAAGCCCGTCTCACCAATACCTCATATATGCTTCCTTCCCCTAACCCAATTTCCCCTGATTTAATCAAACACCTTCAATCACTTTAGAAAAATATTAACTGAATATCTGTTCAATAATAAGCTTCCTAAGAATTTATCTTCTGTTTCCAAATAGACAGCCAGAATCAAATTAAAACCCAGAGACAATTGAATTACACTTGTATTAAGTTACCAAAAGTCAGAAGGCATTTCTGATGCTAAGTACTCATGGAAGTTGTCTTTAAAGTAGTTGATGACAGTGAACATAAAATGTCATTAAAATATACAAAAAAGGAAAGAAAAATCATGACATACAATGTGTTGCTCTAAGAAATAAAATACACATAAAATCATGCAACTTCAAAATCCATTTACTATATAGAATTTGTTATAAAATAACATAAAAAGGGTATCTCAGCCAAAAGTCAGTCAAATCTGCTCTTAGGGTTCCCTCACTTCTCTTTTCTGCGTACCCCATCCAGTCACCTACCACAGCAATTTAGAACAAGGACAAAGAGGACACCAGCTACTTGCACCCTTTCTTCCTATCTAGGGCTTCTGCTTAGAATCCTATCTAGGTTGTCAAATTATCAAATGGAAGTATAGGACTCCCAATCAAATTTGAATTTAATATAAACAACAAATAACTTTTAGTGTAAATATGCTCAATACAATATCTATCAATCCTCCCCCTATTTCTTCTACCCTGATGAGTTGAGCTAAATAGAGTCAAATTCTCCCAAACTCAATTTACCCCTTTTACCTTAAAGTTGTAAGCAGCCCTCTCCATGGAATCAGCCTGGGTTCTACTTGGCCTTCAGTTGCCCAGAGCAAATCAGAAGGCACTCTCAGTCCCAGCTTACCTGACCAGCTACAAGGAATTTAAGGAAGTAGACTGTTGGGGAAAGCAGTTTTTTATTCCATGGCTCCTCCCACCAAAAGCTTCACAGGGCTCCCTCCCAATCATGTGAGCCACTCAGCTTTCCCACCCAGAGTGGTGCAAGTGTATATTCAAATGATTCTGATGCCTGCCAGAGCTCCTCCTTTAAGTTAGGAGGAAGACAGGCATGGTGAGTGACCACCACGCCTCATTACTGACTTTATACAAACGTTTTGGGCATAGGAATTATTACAGAAAAATTAGGCTTTTCTGTTTTTAATGTTTTTATATATGTGTCTGGGAATAAGGAGGGCAACTTAACATCTTTTTTCTTCAGCTCTGTCTGTGAAATACTCAAATTCAAGCAACAGTCATCTATTGAAGTCCAGGAAATGACTGCTTAAGCATTATGTTTCTCTATGCACACATGAGATCTATGCACATACTTATTCAAAACATGCAAAATGACACTGAATAGCCATTATGTGCATATTTTTCTAGTCAACCCTTGATTATGCATATTAAAAGACAAAGAGAAGTAGGTTAATTCTAGTGAGCAAAATAATATATTCAGGAAAAATGGCAATCTATAATAGCTCCACATTACAGAATATATATATCACAAAAGAGGCAATTTTGGACATTTCAGAATCAGTTTCTAGACAATCCTAAAATTATTTTTTATTCATTAATGGAATTATCAAAGATTCAGAATTAGTTCTATCAGAAAGAATGAAATGGTACCTCACTGAGGAAGTTTATATAATAGACAACATGTCACAGAAATGTTAAATAGTAAAGCTGGAAATACTCTTAGACATCATTTAGTCCAGCATTTGCCAGAGTATGTACCACAGACCTCTATTCCCAATAAGCCTCAAAAACTGAGTTTCCCGGTTAAATACATATAAGAAATGGGAAACTGTATTATTCTCTTGTAGTCTGATAACACACCAGAGCATAGTAAAGGTTCTCTTTCATATGTCTTACAGTAAAGAAACCTGCTTACTTTTGTGAACTCAGCATTTCCCAACGTAATTTAATCACATAAACCATTCCTCTTTTTTTCTTTTATCTTCACTAAGGGATTTATTAATTTTATAGAGAGAGAGGAAGGGAGAAACATTGATGTAAGAGAGAAACATCGATTGGTTGCTTCCTGTATGCTCCCTGAACAGGTTCAAACCCACAACCTAGGTATGTGACCTGACCAGAATCGAACATACAATCTTTTGGTGTATGGATGACACTCCAACGAGATATCCATCCGTCTTTTTAATACCTTTTAACATATCTCATTAGAGTATCTTCATAAAAATACCGACCTAATTAAATTCCTTTCTACTCAAACCCATACCAAATCCTGTGGCATTTTATGAGTCAAGTAAGTCATATTTTTCATTTCTCTTTCTCTCCTAAATAAGAAAATATAGTGAACTCCAAAGAACTGGATCTCCCTTTGAAACGACCCTTAATATTTTTGCTTATACAATAAATTCTCACTTAACACTGTCAATAGATTCTTAGAAACTGAATCTTTAAGTGAAATGACGTATAAGGAAACCAAATTTACCAGAGGCTAATTTATATAAACAAGAGTTCAGTTCTTGTGGCATATTTCTGGTCACAAAAAAAAAAATTATCAAACTTTTAAATAAAAACCCCAAAACACTTTTAATCCTAAACAGGGAAGTAAATGGGGCTATACATACATATAAGAAAGATGAATTAAAACAAGTAAGAGAATTCTTTTCCAGGCCACTTATTTTAATTCAGTGTCATGGGTGGACAGATCCTCTCCCAGAAGCTCTGGGCACAAGGTGGGACTCACCCGGGACAGGACACCCTTCTATCACAGGGGCACTAACATCCTCCACTCATTCAGACTGGGACAATTTAGATACCCCAATTCCCCCAATTCACCTTGCATGCATAACTTTGGGATGTGAAGAAAACCAGAGGACGCAAAGAATAGCCAAGCAAACATGGAGAAAACATGCTAACTCCACAGAGATAGGTAATCAGCCCTCCCTTACCCTCCACACCCATCAACTTTGTAACAAAATAACGTTATTTGAAGATCTGTCTACTTGATTTCCCAAAAGCTAACAAAATGGAGATTTTGCCTATGATTGCTACAAAGACAGATCTCACAATTATCTTCCCAACATCCCTTGCCAAAGTTGTTAGTTTTGTCAGTTATTTCCATATGACTGCTGGAGCTTTCTTCTTTTGTTTGAATGTTTCTTAAGCAACTTCTGAAGTTACAACTTTGAGTCTTACCTGTCTAATTAGATTTCCTACAGTATAACTTCTATCCCTTGAACCCATGCCAATTAGCTTAGGTTTTCTATGTCTTAAGGGTCTCAAGTGAGTTCTAACTGTATTAAAACTCGGAAAGTAATGTATTTGGCAATCCCTTCAATTCCTAAGGGTCTTAGCTTTGCACTCATCTTAAACCATGGGGTTTCTACTTGGAAAAATTAAATTTCCTGTCACTATAAAAATAAAGTTACAAAGAAGAATTAAATTTAGACAAATATCTTGCAAACTTATAAGGAGGAGGGTATAAGTTGAGAAAGGCACTGATTATTTTTCATATTTAAACAATTTATCTTTGCAGAGCTCAGTATGCTGCTAAGAATAAATTAAATAATTACAACTCCATAGCCAGACATGTAATCCTCCACCCAGAGGTTATATAAAGGGCAGATATAGTTATTGATTTACCTTTGCATTTTTAAATTAGAGGCACAAAGATGAAAATCAGCCCCTCCTTTGCTAAACATAAATCTTCTTTCAGATAAAGAAATTTAAAAGCATGATATCAAAATGGCTGTTTACAGGATCTGGTTAAATTCATAAGAGGGAAATCATGTTTCAAACCTCCAATAGAGCAAAATTTATCCACTTTAAAATAAGCATTTTCCTCCTATTCCTATCCAACACTAAATATACAATTTTTGAACAGGAAGTTTTACTTGATGATATGGACTGCCATTAAAATATTTTGAGGCACAGACTACATCTACATTTTGTTAATGATAATATATTTTTATTACCAAAAGTCTTACTGAAACCTTTGTGCTGATTTGTTATTAAAAGTGTAGGCATTTTAGAGTATCAGACAACTACCCCTAACTTCCTTGGTCCCCCCAAAAAGGTCAAAACTCCAAATACATTGTGTTATTTAAATAAAGTGAAGTGGTGTTTTTAACCCAGGGAGTCTTTTTAAAAGCATCTGAAAATTAGGCCAACTTACTGTTTGTTTTGTTCTCCAGACATAAGAAAAGCAATTTACTGATAGAAATTCTTTTTCTTTTAAAAATAAAGATCTATTCTGCCTGGCCTGAATATCTACCAATTATATTAAGTTTCATCCAGAATGTGTTTCAGGGATTTGAACAGAACTGACAGAGTTCTAAATAAAAGTACTGAGATTACTTTTAAAAATATATGTATTTTAAAATTATCTTGTCTCAGTCTGTTAGTAAATATAGTAACCTTGTTAAGCTCACCTGCTTTCAGTGAAAAGTTAATATTTGATGATGATGAAACTGTTCCTGGTATTTAAAGAACCTAAACAAGGCTATCCACAAACAATGTGACTAGAAATGGGGTTAGTTTAAAGAAGATAAAATGGTAAGTGGAGGTTTTATGTTTTAAAATAAATCAATCTCTCAACCATAAAGTCTCCTATCTTTACAGAGAAGAATATGAAATATGATCTCTACCAGAGAATGCCTATCTCCAAACTTAAAACAAGGAAAAAAAAATAAAGCAAAGCAAAGAACAGGGAAAAAGTTAATTAGTAATTTTAAAATCTGTCCATTTGAACTCCTCAAGTCAGTTTCAACAGTTGGAACAAGAGTTATTGGGAGAATAGTGTACTTGTAAAGATCTAGTGTTCCTTGAAAACATATACCCTCTATATTAACCAAAAAAGGTTTCAAAGACCATAGTCATAGTCTAATAGGTGTCTTTTGATTGGCAGACTCCTTATTTTAGGAGGAAAAAAATTAAAATAAAACAGATTTATTCTAGCTTCATTTGCCCTCCCTGAAAATTAGGAAATTTTAGAAAACAACTTTTTGAAAAATAAAATGTGTCTAGTTTATGTCTCTTCTATAAGGCAAATAAAATTTAATTCTAGAAAAAAATCTTATATATAATACAAGCCTAATATACTAAGTGTCTAGTAGGCCAGTTGGCCAATTGGCCATTCAATCAAAGTGTAATATGCAATGATATGATAAGGCTGCTCAGCTGCTCGCTATGATGTGCACTGATCACCAGGGGGCAGACAGTCAACCGCTCAGCCAGTAGCTATGATGTGCACTGACCAGCAGGGGGCAAACGCTCCTACCAGTTGATTAGCTTGCTGCTGGGGTCGAAGAAAATGCCTATCTCCAAACCTAAAACAAGGATTGTGACTGAGCAAAATGGGCTGGACACATCCTGGAGCCCTCTCACAATCCCTCCCCAGCTGGCCAACCTCCTGCATCCTTCACCAGCCCTGGATTGTGCACTGATTGGGTCCCTCAGCCTGGCCTGCACCCTCTCACAACCTGAGACCCCCTCAGGGAATGTCAGCTAGCTGATTTCAGCCTGATCCCATAGGCTAGGCAGAAGGACCCCACTGGTGCATGAATTTGTGCACCGGGCCTCTAGTAGTTTATAAAGTGACACAGTAAAATAAACTAGGTAGTATAAAACATCAAGGTGCCAATCTTTTCCAGTTATTTTTCTACTAAATATAACTAGAGAATATAATTAGTTTTATTTTGTTTTATGTTTTACATTGACTTTATATACTAGACTTTCTAGTATATAAGGTCAAATGACCTTTAGAAGTTAACTAATTCTTACCATTTATGAGTGTGCTGGAGAATAATTGTATATACAGTTTTAGCACATGTACTTGGCATGTGACAATTGCTGACACATATTTAAAGATCAAGTTGAGGCCTCCATAAAATTATATTTTCCATTATTATCTTGAAAGTAGTCATAATGACAAAAACCCTTTAAGGGCCTTATAGAACTTTGTGAAATAGTTTCACTCAATTGAATAATAACAGCAACTGACTTTATTATGTGTTTATCATGTGCTAGACACTGTTCAAAGTGCCTTATTTGCATTAACTCATTTAATTTTCACAATAAACAACCTTAGGTGGTCAGTGTTTTACTGAGGAACTGAGACACAGAGAATTAAAGAAACACACGCAAACTGACAGATCTAATGTAACAGAGGAGGATTGGAACTGAGGTGCTCTGAATCTGGAGCTCACATTTCTAATCAGTATACAATTACCTCACAATACTTTGACATTAACTAAACTTAAGAATGAGTTAGTTCAAATATTTCTACTGTCTGGACCACTAGTTTCCTTCTAAGATTATTTCACATCAACTGGCTGTTAGGCATGTCCAGAAGCTATTTAAGATACATTTATGGAAAATGAGATGTTTTGTTAAGTATCTAGGGATTTTGAGTGACTTGAGAATGAGTAAGACAAAGGAACTGAATGTCTTTTTTTATAGCATGTACACCTGAATAATTACAGGTAACTTTATTGTGTATTTACCATGTGCAGGGCACTGTTAGAGGTTTTTTATATGTATTAAGACATTTATCCTTACTGAAGCAGAACAATTAGTACAAACCTGTCTTCTCTTAGCTCAGCTTTTTATTAACTGTTGGCACAATAGAATTTTGCCAGTTGGTTTGGGAGAAGCATTGTCATATTATCAGGAGTTGGGTTACGAGAGTTGATACACAAACAGCCATGACTTGAAAAAAGAACAGTCCAGCAAAACCTGATAGACACAGAGAACAGATGGAAGTGGAGTTCATTGAAATGGTTGTGTACATTTTGTGATTCTCATTACCATGCTAAACGAAGACGTAAAAACAGTAGTGCCATTTGGAAGCAGATTTACTCAGACCTCAAATGTCTTGAGTGCTGTAGCTTCACACTATCACAAAGCAGAGAGAGAAACAATGAAAAAAAAAATGAACTATATCTCATAATAGTAAGGAGTGTTGTTTTCAAGCATTTCTTTCCACTAAGAGCACAGGAAAATAAGAATTCACATACACTATACACACCACCTCACAAAAGACTACATGATAAAAGCTCAGTAGTAGTGGAGATTTGATTTAAATGACCAGAGAATGTACATAATTTGAGATGGTACAAAGTAGGGTGATGATTTGCAGGCCTAGGACCCAAGTGTTCAATTTCTTTCTATATTGCAAATTTATTTGAAGGTAAGTATATAAATCTAAAGACTTCAAATACAAACCTATACATGGATGCATCAGGTAAACACTTTAATAATATAAACACATCAATTCTGTTCAATATAACATCATTCAGGTTTTCCCACAGCTGTTTAAAAGCAAAATGTTATAGATACTTGCTGAAGATAATTGGGAACCTGAATTTTATAAGTGACTGGACAATTGGGCATATAGGACTCAAAAGTGAACTTACACTTTTAAAGACAATATGATAGAGAAAGTAACAATAATAACAAATCCAGTGTTGAAATGAATCAACTGTTTAGAATCAGGTTACAGGCTATTCATACTTTGACTTCTCATGCATTTGTTCCTAGACAAAGTGGGAATAAGTCTAAATTTTAATATGATTTCAGGATTTTATTAGAAAGAGTGCTAGACTGGGATTTAAGTGCCCTGCATTCTGATTACTTTTAGATCACGGCTAAGTTATTTTCCAATTCTGTTCATCAGTTTTACTAGGAATAATTTCAGCCACTAAATATTTCAGAGGTACTTTGAAAAATAAAAAGGGAAATTTAGTGTGTTTAGAAAATAAAATCAGTACAAAATATAAAAAAAAAACATTACACCCATTTCTATTTATTAATTCTTTTAAAAAGAACTAAAATTGTTGCTATGAATTAAGTATTAAAATATGTCATATTACAAACTATGCTTTAGCACTTTACCTCTCCACAAAACTAATGCATTATATATGAGAAATTCTTGATATTGTGAGTAATGTAAATTATCATGTGCCTAGAGAGGGAACTTATATACAATGTTAAAAAGCCAAGGAGACTTCTCTTTTTAGAACTGGATATTGTTAAACATTTGTTGCTCCCACTGCTCAGTGATATGATAGGTGAAATAGCAGAGGATAAAGAAGCCGATTCAAGCTTTAATCTTATCCTTCAAAATAACTGAAAACATAAAAGAATTATTGCTCCCGTTTCAACTGGCAGTAAGTCAGTGCTTACTTAGGGAGATCCGTTTATCTAATCAAGAGACACGTGTTTACCATCACAAGCTTCTTACTTTAAGGTCTCTCATAATGAAAATTCACTTTAGAAACATAATGACTAAACATTTAAAGTAATTTCTATTTTATGAAAAGGTTTGAATCAACACACTCTTTGGTTGGTACATTTTAAATGTTTTACTTTGTCAAATTGCTGTTATATTTTATTTACAACATTAAAATGATAAAACAAATTGGGTAAGTCATTTTTCCTGGTAAATTAGGAGGATAAAGTAAAACAAATAATAAACAATAAGAGAAGATGTTAATGGTACTTAAAATCCTAACAAGTAATTATAGCGAAGGAATTTTAAATATTATTTATATAAATTGGTGAAATATTAAAATTGAACTTCGTTATAAAATGGTTTATAAGTTTTTGAACTCATTTTTTTTATTTTTATCTCATTATACCAACCTCTTAGAAGCCAATATTGAATTATATGTATGTGAAACATGTTTGAATATGTGATATATATGGACATACACATATTTATAGTGTTAAAAACTAATATATAACACATTATAAATATAAACATTAGAACTAATAAATATTATAAATATACACATACACACACACACACACACACACACACACTTTTATGTACCCACACTTGCTGCATATAAAATTATGAAAGTCCACTTGTAGCAGCTTAGAACACCTACAATGGAGCTCTTGGGTTATTAAAAAAGTCACTAATGTCTCCAAAGGGTTATAATAGGAAACTGTTTTTTTTTTTAGTTTGTTTTATACATTTGGACACTGATGTTATTTTGCCCAACTATCTGTAATGTAATGTTCTATGAGAAGTTTCTGTATGCTCCACAAAAATAGAATTCTATGGTCAAAGAATTTTGATAAATATTGGGTTAAAAAGAATTAATCTGCTTTCTTTTGTGCAGTATGTTTCAGAGCCTTATCGGTAATTAAGTTATGTTAGCTAATAAGCATGGTGGTATTCCTTAGGGGAAAAACATGACACTTCTTTTTACCATATCAGAACATAGACAATAACTCAAGATTAAGGCCATTTGAAAAGTGAGGAAAAGGAAGAAAGAAGCATTGAGGGACCAATTGCTGAGAATTCTGAAACTGAGAAATACCCTCTTTAGTTGATATTCTCCTGGTTAGGCATGGTTTTCTCTAAATCAATGATAGTTAGACTTTATTGTTCTTCAGAATCATTATGAAGGGTTCTTAAAACACAGACTCTCAGACTCACACCCAGAGTTTCTGATTCAGATGTTCTAGGGTGGGACCTGAGAATTGACATTTCTAACAAGTTCCCAGGTAGAGCTGGTGCTGCTAGTCTGCTAACTATTTTGAGAACCTCTGCTATATAGGAATACTGTCCTATCCAACAATGGATTTACCTATTTATTAAGCATGTTCTTGTATTACTGATAATCCAAACATTAAGTTTCTTTGATATTTTAATTCCACATCTCTGATCTCAGTAATGATGTTAGCAGCCATATGAGGCCCATTGCATGAAATTCGTGCATGGGTGGGATGTCCTTCAGCCCATCCTGTACTCTCTCCAACCTAACCGGGCAGTTGGACATCCCTGTCACAATCCAGGACTGCTGGCTCCCAAATGCTCACCTGCCTGCCTTCCTGATTTCCCCTAACCGCTTCTGCCTGCCAGCCTGATCACTGCCTAATCACTCCCCTGCCAGCATGATTGACACCTAATTGCTCCCCTGCCAGCCTGATTGCCCCTAACTGCACTCCCCTGCTGGAGTGGTCACCCCTAACTAGCCTCCCCTGCCAGCCTAGTTGCCCCTAACTATCCTCCCCTGTAGGCCTGGTCACCTCCAATTGCTCTCCCTTGCAGTCCTGGTCACCCCTAACTGCCCTCCCCTACTGGACTGGTCACCCCCAACTGCTCTCTTCTGCAGGCTTTGTCCCTCCAAACTGCCCTCCCGTGCAGGCCTGGTGACCCTCAATTGCCCTACCCTGCAGGTCTGGTTGCCTTTTGCCTTCCCCTGCCTACCTGTCCCCCCCAACTGTCCTCCCCTGCAGGCCTGGTCTCCCCTAACTGCCCTCCCCTGCAGGCATGGCCCCCCAACTGTCCTCCCCTGCCAGCCTGACCACCCCTAACTGCCCTCCCTGCAGGCCTGATTGCCCCCCAACTGCCCTTCCTTTCAGACCTGGTCCCTCCCAACTGCCCTCCCTCACAGACCTGATCGCTCCCAACTGCCCTTCCTTGCAGACCTGGACCCTCCCAACTGCCCTCCCTTGCAGGCCTGATTGCC
Organism: Lasiurus cinereus; assembly: GCA_011751065.1. Classification (NCBI taxonomy): domain Eukaryota; kingdom Metazoa; phylum Chordata; class Mammalia; order Chiroptera; family Vespertilionidae; genus Lasiurus; species Lasiurus cinereus. The sequence goes on along the minus strand of JAAGEH010000015.1, from coordinate 18,647,641 downwards.
CACAACTGCCTTTCCCTGCTGGCCATCTTGTGTTGGCCATCTTTTGTGTTGGAGTGATAGTCAATTTGCATATTATTCTTTTACTAGATAGGATATGGCTAAGTGTCCATCCAACCAGTAGCTATGACATGCACTGACCAACAGGGGGCAGACACTCAATTCAGGAGATGACACAGAACAGAGACCTGGCATCAACAAACCAATATTTGGCTTTACCTAAGTGGGACACAGGCCCCACTACCACCCTGGAGTAACAGCCCACCAAATCACAGCCAACAGCCAAGGCTACACAAGACCCCATGATGCAAAATGCAGCCCACAGCCCATCCCAGTGCAAAAATAGTCACTGTGGGCACCGGGTAATAATGTCAGGTAGCAACACCTGGTTTCCTCTCCCTAGTGACTAGCCTCCTTGGACTTTCTTCAACCCAGGAACAAAACTTGCTTTTCAGACTGGTGGAAACAGTTTATACTTTAACCAAATGTCTGTGAAGCATTTTCACGTGGCTCATATCATTTGATTCTCACAGAAGTCCTGGAGTAGGTAGATAGGAGACTCAGTGGGATCCTATTTTCTTTTCATTAGCTGAAAAATGGAGATTTCGAAAGTTTAGAAATTTGACCGGACTAAAAAGAAGTAAGAAATGGTGGGCCTTGAAAGTTACTGAGAGGTATTAGTTAGAAAGTTAAATATATAAAATCTTTGTAAGACATGTTGCTTATATTTACTCTATAAACTTCCCCAGAGTATTTTTATAAATGATTGTTATTTCCCCAAATTTAAGCAGATAAAATATCTTACCATTTGCAGCAACCTGGTTGGAACTGGAGAGCCTTATGCTTAGTGAAATAAGCCAGTCAATGAAGGAGAAGCATCACATGATCACACTCATTGGGGGATAATAAAGAACATTATAAACTGATGAACAAAAGGATAGATACAGAGACAGTAAAGCTTCGAACAGACTGTGAAATTACAGCAGGAAGATTAAAGTTAGGTGAGGTAGATAAGAGATCAATCAAAGGACTTGTATCTATGCGTATAATCATAACCAATGAACATAGACACTGGGGGGTTGGGGTATGCCTGGGAGGGAGGGGGGCAATGGGGAGATACGTATAAAAAATTAATAAAAAAAAGAAAAAAGAAAAAAATAATGTCTCCTCAGTTTTCCAATAAATCAATACTTTTACTCACTGCAGAAACCATACTCAATTGTAAGTATTACCCCTTCTCCTTATTCTCCAAAATAATATCTGGAAAAAGACAAGCTAAAAAGAAAATGCTTTTCTCATCAACTAAGCAAACAACACAGTGCAGATCATGGCATTTCAGCATGGACAAACAGAAGTTGAAGTATCAATAGATTCCCAGATCTCAAAGCTAGCACTGAACCTAAAGTTCATCAGTTGTACTCTGTAGTGATGCAATAAGAAAACAACACATTTCATACATCACTATGTCCTTTTAATTGTAAAGCAAACAAATATAAGGAGATCTAAGTATTTATTATTATTTTGTTTATGTATTAAGAGTAGTCTCAACAGCACTTGTTTACTTCTGAGTATCGCTGAAGCCTATAAACACCAAAGCCCCCATCTTGCATTACTGAAATACCTGAAATACAATTACAAAGCAAAATGAAAAAAACCCACACACCACAATTCAGCTTAATAAGCTTCAAATAAGAAATTCAGAAACAGAATTATCTCCTTCCCTTGCTCCCTTTCTCTCTCACTAGTTATGCAACTACATTCTTCCAGAAGAGCTCAAAAATAACTTACAATAAAGATCACTTTTCAAGATCATTTTCATAAACCTGAATAGTAAGGGTGATATACAACGGTAAAGGCAGGACAGCAGCAAAAAATATATAAAAATACATTAAAAAATCTAGACTAAGGTGAATTGCTTCAGCTGGGCAGAAAATTATGCTCTGAGATTTCTAGCAAGCATAGTATTGAATTGCATTTTTCTTACTGTTTGATAAAAGAAAGATATTGGTTAACTAGAGGCCTGGTACACAAAAATTATGCACTTGTGGGGGGTCCCCTCAGCCTGGCCTGTGCCCTCTTGCAGTTCAGGAGCCTTCAGGAGATGTCTATCTGATGACTTAGGCCCAGTTCCCATGGGGACTGGGCCTAAGCTGGCAGTCAGATGTTTTTAGTGCTGCCATAGAAGTGGGAGAGGCCCCTGCAGGGACCCTGCACTTGCCAGTCATGAGTCCAGCTTCTGGCTGAGCAGTGCTCCCCCTGTGGGAGTGCACTGATCACCATGGGCAGCTCTGGTATTCTGAGGACTGGCCCCTGGTGGCAGTGCACATCGTAGTAAACAGTTGTTCCCCCATTTGGTCAATTTGTATATTAGCTTTTTATTATATAGGGCTACAGGCCCAGTGCATGAAATTCAGGACCACTGGCTCCTAACCACTTACCTGCCTACCTGCCTAAATCCCTCAACTGCCCTCCCCTGCAGGCCAGTTCACCCCCAACTGCCCTCCCTGCCAGCCTGATCTTGCCCCTAACTGCTCTCCCCTGCCAGCCTAATTGCCCCTAACTACCTCTGCCTTGGCCCCCACCACCATGGCTTTGTGCAGAAGGAAGTGTATTGGTCACCATGGGGCAGCTCCTGTATTGAAGTCTGGTCCCTGGTTGTCCTGAAATGACTACTGATACTGTGGAAGACAAAGAAGAAAAGGATATGGAGCTTGCCCACAAGGAGTTTACCTACCTTAACTCTCTTGCAATTGCAAAGATATGAAGAATGTGGCTGGAAGGGGCTTTAACATTTGCCCCATTAGAAGGAACAGAAATCAAAGAAAAACCATGCGGTAGAAATCAAAGATGACAAGTGGTACATTTAATGGTGCTATTTAGGAGGAGGAGCAAGTTTGATAGGAACAGTGATATATCTCTGAACCATAATTACTTTAAGAAGAGATGAGGACTTTATAGTGGAAAACGTGTGATAAAAATGGCTTAAATAATTCTCTCTCTGGGGAATCTTACTTTCTTTAACACCCCCTTTTCATTAGTATATTATTTTATTCATTACACCTTCATTCTGGTTTCATTTCAAATACATTATCATTGGAGCTGAAATATTT
>JAAGEH010000015.1:18588944-18644434 GCA_011751065.1 Lasiurus cinereus | reverse complement strand
TTTCCTTCCATTTCCTTTCTTTTCCTTTCCTTTCCTTTCCTTTCCTTTCCTTTCCTTTCCTTTCCTTTCCTTCTGGCTTTCTTTTGGTTTTCTCTCCTCTCTTTCTGTCTTTCTTTCCTTTTTCTCTACAATCTTTGACTTAGAAGTAATGTCATTTTTTCTTATGTTTTTATAATAGAAAAATTGTATGTTTTATCACTAATACTTCAAAGATGGAGTAGATGTCTTGTGCCATCTGAGTGAGGTCTTTAAAATTTGGGAAAAGTGAGAGTCTTGCTTCTGTTTTAGCTGTCAGTAGCCCATTAAATGTATGCTCCTGATTAAAAATATTAATGACCATCATCATCATCATCATCATCACAGCTTCTATACAGCAAAAGAAACCATCAACAAAACAATAAGAAAGCCCACTGCATGGGAGAACATATTTGCCAATGTTATCTCTGATAAGGGCTTACTTAATCTCCAACATTTACAGGGAACTCATACAACTTAACAAAAGAAAGATAAATAATCCAATCAAAATAAGGGCAATGGACCTAAATATATACATTTCAAAAGAGGAAATACAGAAGGCCAAGAAACATATGAAAACATGCTCAAAGTCACTAATTGTCAGAGAGATGCAAATCAAAATGACAATGAGGTACCATCTCACACCTGTCAGAATGGCTATCAATAAAATGACAAGTGCAGGCAAGGATGAGGAGAAAAAGGAACCCTTATGCACTGCTGCTGGGAATGCAGACTGGTACAGCCACTGTGGAGAACAGTATGGAGTTTCCTCAAAAAACTAAAACTGGAACTCCCATTTGACACAGTGATCCCACTTCTAGGAATATATCCTAAGAAACTAGAAACACTGATCAGAAAGGATATATGTACCTGTAAGTTCATAGCACCACAATTCACCATAGCTAAGATCTGGAAACAGCCTAAGTGCCCATCAGCAGATGAGTGGATTAAAAACTGTGTTACATCTACACAATGGAATACTATGCTGCTGTAAAAAGGAAGGAATTCCTACCATTTGCAACAGCATGGATGAAACTGGAGAGCCTTATGCTAAGTGAAATAAGTCATTTTGAGAAAGATAAATATTGCATTATCTCATTCATTTATGGAATATATTGAGCAACATAAACAGATGAACAAAAACATATCTAGAATCAGAGAAAAATCAATCAGATCGTCAAACCTCCGAGGGAAGGCAGAGGATAGGGGTAAGGGGGAGAGATCAAGCAAAGACTTGTATGCATGAATATAAGCATAACCAATGGACACAAACACTAGGGGGGATGAGGGCATGAGCAGGGAGTGGATGGGGAGGTAATGGGGGGATAAGGACACATATGTAATACCTTAATCAATAAAGAAAAATATTAATGACATCATCAGTTAAATGATGCTAAATATTCAAATAATTTTGTTCTTTTTTAATTTTTAATGAATGTATTGGGGTACATTGGTTAATAAAATTATGTGTTTCAATGTACAATTATATATTATCTGTATATTGCACTGTGTGTTTACCACCTAAAGTGAAGTCTCTTTGCATCACCATTTATCCTCTACTTCCTGGCCCAACCCCCTTTTCCTCTGGCAATCACCATACTGTTGTCTGTGTTTGAGTGTTGTTGTTGTTGTTTTTTAATTATTATTAGTACCTTCACCTTTTTCACCCAGCCTCCAAACCCTCTCCTCTCTGAGAGTTGTCAGTCTGTTCTCTCTATGAGTCTGTTTCTATTCTGTTTGTTAGTTTATTTTGTTCATTAAATTCCACAAATGAGTGAGATCATGTGATATTTATCTTACTCTGACTGAAATATTTCACTTAGCATAATACTGTCCAGATCTATCCATGCTGTTTCAAAAAGGTAAGATTTCCTTCTTTTTTAGGGCCAACTAGTACTCCATTGTATAAATGTACAACAGCTTTTATATACACTCATCTACTGATGGATATTTAACTGAAGGAGCCCAAAACATTAATTTGAAAGAATATATGCATTCTTATGCTCGTTGCAGCATTATTTGCAATAGTCAAGTTTAAGTTCCTTTCTTTATGGAAGTATTTTTCTAAAATGTTCCAGGTACCTTTCCTGTGTCTGAAAGTAGAATCAGTTGCCCAAAGCTGAATCATATCTTGATTAGTAACGACTGCCCCTAGGCCTCAAGGTCATCTCTTCTGAAAAACAAAAATCACTATTCAGAAATGGACATGAAGATGAAAAAGATATGAGATTGAACTGAATGCATGAACTCCAAGATGTACCTGATAAGTCCAGAAGGCACTTAAAAAACAGCAACTTAAAATTCCTTTCCCATTTCTTATTTTCTCATTTTTTAAAAAAAAGTAGATTATTTTTATTAATTTCTAGTAATTGAGGGTTCTATTTTATTTATAAATATTTATGCCTTTGAAATTATTCTATGAGAATTATTTTTTGCCTTTCTATGATTAAACTTATTGGGCCTCGAAAATTTCATTGGGCATTCAGAATAGCTAGTAATTAAACTTAAAAAAAACTCTTTTACACAAAACCCTTTTCTGAATATTATAACTGTATACTTGACTCAAAATGACCTTATTGGCACTAACCAGGCTTCCAAGAATATCTTGATTTGCACGCTAGTCATCTGCTGTAAAATTTAATTTTAAAGATTTTCAGACAAAAAATAATTCTTGAATGTTACTAGATTATCATACTAATTGTTGTAAAATAATATTTAACAATGACCACTCAGCAAAGTTTTTAAAAATCCATATATAGGGTAAAAGCACTCAAAATGTAACATTTGGAAAGTATCCAACAGCATCTGTCCAAAGAACATTTCTATGATGCTAAGAAAAAGAATTAAATTCATAAAAATAAGCAATGTTTAGGTCATCAAATCTAGATTAAAATGTGGTTGAATGAGGACAGTCAGCACATGAGTATACGATTTCAATTCATGTTTAAGTAAAAGCTAAACTTGGAGTGGAAGTACAAATACAAATGTAGAGATGACTGGACATCTTGCAGGGGAACTCATTTATTTTCCCTCTATCAAAATGATTCATTAAGCTCATGTTTCATTCAACAAATAATTTCTAAAGTCCAAGTATGTGCTACATGTGCTAGGCACAAAAGATACAACAGTAAATAAGACAGCACCTAATGTGAAACTGAAACAAGTATGGAAGATTGGATATAAAGATGATATACAATAGCAGTAGACTGGAATAGAATGTCAACCTCCTCTAACTTAACTACATAGACTTTACCAATATCTCAACTCCATCATTGTCTTTCTCTTCCCCACTGCCACCATCTAATTTAAATTCTTATTTCATATCTTCAATATGTAAACAACTTTCTCAGAAGTCCCCCTTTTGCCAGTCTCTTTTGCTGTACCGATTCATTTTACATAGTCTGATAATGTCATCACTTATAAATTGTCAGGTTGCCCTAACCGGTTTGACTCAGTGGATAGAGCTTTGGCCTGCGGACAGAAGGGTCCCAGGTTCATTCTGGTCAAGGGCATGTACCTTGGTTGTGGGCATATCCTTGGTTGTGTGCTGGAGGTAGCTGATCAATGTTTCTCTTTCATTGATGTTTCTAACTCTCTATCCCTCTCTGTAAAATAAAAACGCAATAATTAAAAAATATATATTCTTAGGTTCCTGAAAGCTACAAAATAAAACTTAAACTCATCACTAACTTTCGAGGCTACTTTTCTGCCAAGAAAAGCTCTATGTTTTAGACAGAATACACATCACAATTTCCCCCTCTATCTTTGTTCAGCATATCCCAACTGCCTGGAATATCTTCTTATCCCTCTTTCAAAGAATACCTCATAAGAGCACCTCTTACATATTGCATCTTTAATCACTACAGCTGTATGTAATCCCAGCCCTTGCCTCTCCCCTTGGACTCCTTTAGCAGTTAGTTTGTACCTGGTTTATGGCAAATAACACAAACAGTTTCTTACTAAGAAGTCAGGCACGGACCATGTCTTCCATAATGTATTCTGCACAATACTGAGTCCTGTGCCTAACAAGTAATAGATTTTAATAAATGTTTGCTGAATGAATCATTTCTTTGGGGAATCGAATGGATATAGAAATGTGAATGGATCTAACAGGACTTTCAGCATTAAATAAACCCTGACTTTATAAAATTCTTGTAGTAATCCATAACCCAATAGTCCTACAAATTGAGTACTGCTTATTGCCCCTGTATGAAGAGAAACAGAGGTAGTAGTATTCCCAGGACTTGCTCAAGGCCACACAAGGAACCTCTGTTAAAGCTACTTTCACAAGGCAACATTTGCTATGTTTATGTCATTTGCTGATACCATGCTTCATTTCATATATTTTCATGGTTATGTCTATATTTCACACAAGAAAGAGGCATCTATCAAGAATACTTCTAAAGCTTATTGGAAAAATTATACAATAACACAAAATATATACAATGGAATACTATTCAGCCACAAGATATAAGGCATTCTTGTCCTTTGTGACATAGATGGACCTTGGGCTATTATGGTAGGTGAAATAAGCTAGACACAGAAAGGCAAACACAGTATGACATCACTTATATGAGGAATCTAAAATAGCTGAACTTAGAAGTAGGGTAAAATGGAGGTTACCAGGGGCTTGGTATTGGGAAAATGGGGAGATATTAGTGAGAGTGTACAAACTTCTAGTTAAAACAAGTTCTGGGGAGCTAATGTACTGGTATAGCAGGGGGGCTAGAGTGAATAATACTGTATTATACACTTTATAATTGCTAAAATAGTGAATCTTAAATGTTCTCACCACAAAAATAGAAAAGATAATTATTTGAGGTGAGAGAGGTATTAACTAACCTAATTGTGGTAATTATTAAAAAATATAAACTTGTATAAAATCATCACATTGTACACCCTAAACATACAGAACATTACATGTCAATTATATTTCAATAAAGTTGGGAAAATAAATCCTTTCTCCAGTGGTTACTAGCAAAATAAAAACAAAATTTTCACTTGTTTTTAAGGTAAGAATGAAATTGTTTCTATATAAAATGCTTTCCTGACTAATAGAAAGTGAAATAACCAGGAAATTGCAAAAATACTAGAGATAATATTTTTACAAAAGTGGAAAATTTTTAAGTTCATTTAATGGAGCATGTGATAAGCATAAACATTAACAACAGAAAAACAACTTCTGGGATATGTATTCATCAAATCCTATCTAATAAAAGAGTGGCATGCAAATTAACCACCACTCTGCTACATTCACAAGCCAGGCCCACCAGCCAATCAGGAGCAAGTATACAAATTAACCAAACCAAAATGGCTGCAACAACGGAGCAAGCAGGAGGCTTGAGTTTTCCAGGCGATGGAGGAAGCCAAGCTTTCCACTCAAGGCTACAAAGTTTCAATTATAGAAGATAAATAAATCCCAGATACCAGCACTTCTGCTTGGGTTGCTGGGGGCGTGGCTTGCCTACAAACCACCACAGGCCCCTTGCCCAGGCCACTCCACACCCCAAGGGAACCCCCACCCTGATTCAGGATACCCTTCAGGGCAAACCAACTGGCCCACACTTGTAAACCAGGTCTCTATCTTATCTAATAAAGAGTAATATGCAAATTGACCATCACTACAACACACAAGATGGCTGTCCCTGTGTGGTCAAAGATCTTGCCCTCATGTGGACAGGAGATAATCACCACAAGATGGCCAGCAGGGGAGGGCAGTTGGGAAGGACCAGGTCTGTAAGGGAGGGCAGTTGGGGGCAATCAAGCCTGCAAGGGAGGGCAGTTAGGGGTGATCAGGCTGGCAGAGGAGGGAAGTTGGGGGTGACCAGGTCTGCAGGGAACATCAGTTGGGGGGGGGGACTCAGGCCTGTAGGGTATAGCAGTTGGGGGGAGACAGGCTTGCGGGGGAGGGTAGTTGTGGGAGATCAGGCCTGCAGGGGAGTGGTTAGGGGTGATCAGGCCAGCAGGCAGAAGTGGTTAGGGGCAATCAGGAAGGCAGGCAAGTGAGCAGTTGGGAGCCAGCAGTCCTGGATTGTGAGAGAGATGTTCGACTGCCCGTTTAGGCCCGATCCCTATAGGCAGTCGGACATCCTTTGAGGGGTCCCAGATTGGAGAGGGTGCAGGCTGGGCTGAGGGACACACACCCCTGTATACAAATTTCATGCACCAGGCCTCTAGTACTTAACATATGAACACAGAGCTCTTGAAGATACAAATAGCTTCAAATTGTTACTTTGATATTACTCTCTTTCCAAAATAAAGTGAACAAAATTTTTAAGGCATTGTGGTTATAAAAATGTCACTTTAAAACATATAGCCTCCAAAAATATTTGAAAATAAGTAAGAGATGTTTGATACTACAGTGCAGCCTACTTATAATACCTAGACACATAAAAGATTGGTGAAGAGCTTAAAGTCATAGATAAAAAAAAGTACTTTGTTTACATTTCTTCATACTAAGGAAAGACATTAAAGCCTTACTGCAATTACAGTTAGTTAGTAAGTCATGGCTGACACATAGCCTATGTCTTAGCTTAGAGTATTTGCCATATTTAACAGTTATCTCACTGTGGATTCCATATTTTCAAAGTAATGGATGTTTTTTGGAATGTAGAAACTGTCTTTACTATCCAATATCTACCCACAAGAACATGAATAAGAATAAAAGGTTAATTTCTTTTCTACAAATTTCCAGTGGGTAAATAAAAACTTGAGTTTCAATAGAAAAATATATCCTTAGGTGTAAATGGAAAAAAAAAATCCAATTTAGAGCATACATTTAAATACCAATGCCCCGATGGATCCTATAGACATATCTACTTCACTAAATAACAGATAAGACATAACACTAGGCAATATTATACATTCATCATGAAAAGACATTGAAAAGATAAACTCTAGAAACAACATGGTTAAATCCAAATAGTGGAGATTATTTAGAAAATAAAAGGTTAAAGAACAAATGGAATCATTTATTTACTTTTAAGAAAACAATATGAAGAAACACAGGAAAGCGTTGAAAACCCAAGTAGCATTGCAAATTTGGATTAAACAGCAGCAGCAACAATAAAACAAATTTAGGGAACCAAAGACTGATGTGCTGGGTGGAAGTAGCAACTTGGGAAAGGACAATGGGGGAAAAGAAGACATATGTAATACTTTCAACAATAAAGAATTTAAATTAAAAATAAAATGAAAAGATTATTTAGAGATAATGAGGAAATAACAGATAGCTAATTTCCCCAGGAATTGATAACCCTATAGGTTACCAATCAAGCAGCAGACTGAGATAGAGGAAAACAGGGTAACCTCAGGGATATTATAAGAAAACTCATCTGTAAGAGCAAAAAGAGCAGTAGGTAAATGATGTTCTATAAATAAAGTGACATTCCTAGAAGAACTAATTGCTATTTCCATATGTGCAGAAGTACCTTATCCAGATTTCACAAAAACTTAAAATAGAGGAAAAGACAATATATAATTACTTCCTAAAGCTATGCAACATGAAGATAATTTATCTAATGATCAAGTAGAATCACTTATATTTCCCTAACATGTAAGAGTTTCTTTGAAGCAAAAGAGTTGACAAATAGTAGACAAGTTCTCAAACTTGAGATGTTCAGATATCTCATAGTAAATGGCGTTCCTATAACAAAGCATCATTCTTAATACTGACCATATCACAGGTCCTTTCTCACCAGATAGCCAATATAAAACTTGGCTTTGAGGAGGAGAGAAAAGATTTTGAGCATGCCCCAAAATATATTTGACCCATATGTAGGCTGCTGCTACTACAATATTTCCAGCTGACCTGTAACAGGTACCTCTCCAGTTGACCAGATTATTATTCTAATGAGTATATAATAAAATCAGACATCAAAGACTTTCCTGCAATGAATATGTATATGATCTGCAGCCAGTTAGAATTCTGAATTCTGGCTAGCTAACTCAACAATGCAGGGGTTTAGGGAGAAGAATGGACAAGGGAGTAGAGATAGCTCAGAGACCTGACTCTCAGCAATTAGACAAAGCTTAGCATCACTCATTTAGATAATTTTGTCTAAAAGTAAAGAGTACCTTGCCTCTTTTCTTCCTTGTCAAAGTTAATAGCACTAATGATTCTTAAAATTCTGAATATGAAACCTTAAAGTGTTCATCTAACTACACTGTCATGAAACAATAAGCAAAGGAGGAATTAGGAAAGAGAAAGTTGGCTTTTCACACTTTTTGAAGTACAAAATGTGAAGGAAAGCAGCAAAACTTCACAGGCAGTGTAAATCCAGATGCTTTCTATTTAATAAAACAATAGCCCAGTTGCTGTTTAGGCCATTTCCTTCTTCACAGGGAAGAAAACATACTAACTTGACTAAAAGAACACAGGTGTCCTCAAGCTCCTGTGATAACTGCTTACGTGACTTTCGGTAAATGCCTCTTCCTTACTATCTCCAGTTTCTTACACATGGTAATCATCTGAACTGAAAGGTCTTCCTTTTAAAGTAAAAAAAATCTTGATTAGCTAGGTTTGTGAAATGCTGTTATGGATATGAATGTTTTCTTAATTATTTAATTACCTGACTCATCCAGCTAGATGAGCAGAATGTCATTTTATGAGTTTGAGAATTTCCTCCTTACCCTCCCCAAAGTTTTCAAAAAAAGAAGAAGAAAAATGAAAAGAACCAACACCCACTATTTCTGAGCATTAAAAGATAGGATATACACGTGTAAGACTAAAAAAAGCTAACTTTTAAAAACATTTTGTTTTAAAATAATTTTAGACTTACAAAAGAGTGTGAAACTATCGCAGAGAATCCCTGCATACCCTTCACTCAAATTCCTGTAATGTCAACAACTTACATACCATACATAGCACTGTTATCAAAACCAGGAAATTATTACAATATTGTTAACTAAAATAAAAACCTTACTTGAATTTCACCAATTTCCCCTTAATATCCTTTCTATTGCATGATCTCCCATTGTATTTACTTGCCATGTTTCCTCCAATGTGAGACAGTTCCTCAGTCTTTCTTTCATGATCTTGATGCATTGGTCTTTGGGATCTCCTTCAGTTGGTTCCTGTGTCTCTTGTCATGCCCCATTATTTTTGAGAATTTTCTTAATTCCTGGCACAAAGCATTACAGATTCACCTTGCACTTGTCTTTTACTGATCCTGAAGCAGCCATTACTCCCAGGAGCCCTAGTTCCTTTATTGAAGAATAGTATTAGAAACCAGGATCTGGGAGCTAGGTATGTTTATTACTATTGGGGAGTCATTGCTTTTAGGTCTTCCTAAGACAGAGCTAGAAAATACAATTAAACATACTAATCCATGAATATACACACATCTAGATCTATTTCTACGCTTGCATGACTATATACAGATTAAAGATGTGTTCATACTGATGTTTCCACTTAAATCCATATCACAGGATTTATTCTAGCCCTCTCCTTTCCTTATTTTTAATTATTTTTTTACTGATGGTAAGAAACTTGGCTACCTGTATCTATTATCTAGTCACTTATTTGTTGAACCTAGCATCTACATAGAGTATTTATATTGCCTGTGAGTAATAGAGTTACTAACTAGAGCCCAATATCCGTGTGCAATTTTATCTTTAATATAAATATAGCACCCCAAGGCTTTTTTTGACCAATGTCATCATGGTATTATCTTTCCTCATCCTTTTACTTTTAGTATTTTTAACTAAAAGATGCAAGGAGAAGAACAGTATGCTACTATTTGTGTAAAAAATAATAGTAGGTATGTACATATTTGCATATTATATATAAAATATCTGTAAGACTAAATATATTAGTTGAGAAATCAACAGATCAGCTGAAAAATGAGAAGAGAGGGAGACTTCACTGTATATCCTTTTATACTTAATTTTTAATATTTTTTATTGAATGTATTGGGATGAATTGCTTAATTAAATTATATGGGTTTCAAGTGTACAATTCTGTTATATATCATCTGTATACTGTATTGTATGTTTACCAAATTCAAATAACTTTCCATCACCTTTTAATCCCCCTTTACCTTCCTCTACTTGCCCCCACCCTTTTTTCCTCTTGTAATCACCACACTGTTGTCTGTGTCTATTGAGTTGTGGGGGTTTTTTTGCTTAATACCCTCACCTTTTTTATCCAGCCCCCCAAATCCCTCCTCTCTGACAGATTATCATGCTTATTTTTAAAAACATTTTCTTGAGATATTATTCATATACCATAAAGTTCACCTTTTAAAGTGTATACATCAGTGGTTTTTAGTACATTCATCAAGTTGTACAACCATTACCACTATCTAATTCGAGAATATTTTTTACCCCCAAAATGAAACCTATTACCCATTAGCAGTTACTTTCCACTGCTCCTCATCTCTACCACCAATGCCCCTGGAAGCCACTAATCTTCTTTCTGTCCCTATGGAGTTGCCTGACTCTAGATATTTAATATAGATGAAATCACACAAAATGTGGTCTTTCTGAACTGGCTTTTTCACTTAGCATAATGTTTTCATGGTTCATCCATGTTGTAGCCTATATTCATAAGTTGTTCCTTTTTATAAATAAGTAATACTCTGTTGTATAAAACCACATTTTCTTTATATATTCATCAATTAATAATCGGTTGTTTTAAATTTTAATTATTAAAACATTTTTCAATTAAAAATTACATTTAAAAAAATAAAAAGGAAAAGTAACAACCCCTTAATAAAAAGAGAAAAAAAGGTTTTTAAAAATCATCAAATAAATAATGTATAAAGAAGAATAATGTATGAAAAAACTTGGTTGGTGCTTTGCCAGAGGATTCACAAGACTCAGAGAAGATTATACTAATGGCTAAGATTTATGAAGAGCAGAAGACAGAAAGAAAAACCAGCAGGAAAAATATATACATCAGGAGAGTCCAGAAAAGCCCAGCATAGGAAAGGCTAACTGCCCTGAGTTTTACCATGATAAACACTGATCTTAAACCCAAGATCTCTCTGACCTCATCTCCTACAGCTCTCCCTCTTCATCCCTTTGCTCCTCCCACCCCAGTAATCTTGATTTTCCTCAAACACAGCAGGTTTATTCTTGCTTCAGGGCAATTGCTGTTGCTGTTCTTTTTGCCTGGAATGTTCTCAGAAATCTTCATAGCTCACCCCCTCACCTCCTTTATGCATCTCCTCAAACATCACCTCATTAGAGAGGCCTTCTTGAGCATTTTATTTGAAAGAGCAGTCCCTGCTGCTCTCTGTGCTTTTTCCTTGCTTCATTTTCCTTCACACCTAATAATATGTCATTAACCTGAACATTTATTTCTTTTTTGCCTGATCATCCCCAAGTTAGACTGTTCCATTGTGACAGGGACTGTTTCTAGTTCACTGCTAGGTCCCAGGACTAGCACAATGACTGGCACACACTTGGTGCTCAATATGTACCTATCCAGTGAATGAATGAATGAATGAATGAATGAATGAGATATAGACAGAGTGGAGAGGGAGAAGGAAGGTATTTGGTTTACAATAAGATTCCCTATTCTCAGCTCCAGGCTGCAGAGAAAATGCTCAAATAAGTTCTTACTTTTAAGGCTTGAGTATGCAAACATTATATTTAATATCATAAAATTTATTTAACAAAGTTGATTTTTTCCCCTTAGAGGCTAACCCTGTCTAACAAGATTCTCCTTCTCTCTCTCTCTCTCTCTCTCTCTCTCTCTCTCTCTCTCTCTCTCTCTCTCTCTCTCCTCTCTCTCTCATTATAAGTAATGCATTTGTAAAAGAATATACAGACAATGCATAAAAAACGACAGTAGAACGTGAAGGTCCTTTGTACTGGAGGTTAGGGGGGAGGGGGAGCATGCTCATTATAACACGGACAGCTGAAACTCAGCGGCTGCATCAGAGTAGCTGTGTCAATAGGGCTCCTAAAATGTCCTCAAAGTGTTGAAGAAGATAAATTGGTCACATCAAACTGTCTTGCTCTGCTGTTTATGTCCTTTGCCTATTTTACTAAGAAAATATTTTTAAAACATATTTTTATTGATGTCAGAGAGGAAAGGAAAGAGAGCGATAGAAACATCAATGATGAGAGGTAATCATTGATTAGCTGCCTTCTGCATGCCCCCTACTGGGGACTGAGCAGCAACCTAGGCATGTGCCCTGACAGGGAATCGAACTGTGACCTCATGGTTCATAGGTCAGTGCTCAACCATCGAGACACACCAGCTGGGCAAGAAAATATTTTTTAAGGTTTGTGTTCTTTATTCATAAAATTCATTATATATTAAAATAATCTGTCATATGTGTCACATTTTTCCAAATTATTGCTTATCTGCTAACTGTAGTGTTTTATGCCATTCAGAAATTATTTTTATTGTGTGGTCCATTCTAATAATCCTTTGCCTTTATTGGTTCTACCTTTGATAGAATGCTTAGAAGGTCTTTCCCACACATGATTATGTGTCCACCTACACATTATCATAGTACTGTCATGATTTAATTTTGTTCTTTTTGTTTAAATTTTCAGGACATCCAGAATTTATTTTTTGAAAGATATTTCTTGAGTGCTTATGATGAATCAGGACCTGCTCTGAGCACCTTACTTGGATCATCTCATTTGAGTGCACCTACAGAGATAGGTGTCAGTAGGTTCTATATTTTCACAAATGAGGAAACTTAGGAACAGATAGTTTGCTTACTTATCCAAGACCACACAGCTGATGAAACTTGGCCCATCCAAAAGTAAAGTTAACACAGGGTGTTGTAAAGATTAGAGTCAGCATGTGAAAAGTTTCTAGTATATAGTAGGAAGTCAATAGAAGGAAGAGTTTATTATTATTCTGACATAGTTATCTAAACATAACTTCTGATGGCTACATATCATTTAAAGAATGGTATATTTTAAATTAAGCATATTTCTAAAACATTATTCCTTCACAAGTGTGAAAATACTTTGGGAGTCCATGGAGCAAATGAATCTTGTTTTAAGGACATGTTGTCACTGGAAGAAATTTTGGCCTGGCCCTGGTGGCTCAGTGGTTTAGTGTTGACCTATGAACCAGGAGATCATGGTTCAATTCTTGGTCAGGGCACATGCTTGGACTGTGAGCTCGATCCTTGATCATGCAGGAGGCAGTCACTCAATGATTCTCTCTCATCATTGATGTCTCTATCTCTCTCTCCCTTTCCCTTCCTCTCTGAAATCAGTAAAGATATATTTTTAAAAGAAAATTTGAAAGAAAATATAAGAAGTATATATTTTTTATAAATAGATTTGTTCTTATATCACAGTTTTCTAAAAAGGGTGTTTTTGCCGAAACTGGTTTGGCTCAGTGGATAGAGCATCCGTCTACGGACTGGGGGGTCCCAGGTTCGATTCCGGTTGGGGGCATGTATCCTGGTTGTGGGCACATCCCCAGTAGAGAGCGTGCAGGAGGCGGCTGATCGATGTTTCTCTCTCATCGATGTTTCTAACTCTCTATCCCTCTCCCTTCCTCTCTGTAAAAAAAATTAATAAAATATATTTTTTAAAAAGGTGTTTTTTGTTTAATTTTTCTGATCAGACAAATAACTCCTAAAGAGGTCAATATCCAAAATATATAAATAACTCATACAACTCAACACCAAACAATTCAAATTAAAAAATGGGAAGAGAATATGAACAGAAAATTCTCTGAAAAAGACATACAAATAGCCAACAGATATATGAAAAGTTACTCAGCTTGACTAGGTATTAGGTAAATTCAAATAAAAACTACAATGTAGATGAGTGGATAAAAAAAGCTGTGGTATATTTACACAATAGAATACCATGTTGTAAAAACTATCTCTTACCTTTGAGAGAGCATGTAGGGACTGGGAAAGTGTTATGCTAAGTGAAATAAGCTAGTCAGAGAAAGACAAGTGTCACATGATTTCACCTATATGTGGAATCTAATGAGCAAGAGAAACTGACAAACAAAATAAATCCAAAGACATGGAAGCATTTAACATACTGACGAATCTCAGAGAAAAGGGGGGATGAGAAGAGATTAACCAAAGAACTTATATGCATGTGTGCATAACCCGTGGACACAGACAATAGTGCAGTGAAGGCCTGCACAGGGCTGGAGCAGGGTCAATGGGGGAAAAATAGGAGATCTGTAAAAAAAAATTACAATGAGATGCCACCGGATCCATGTTAGAATGGCTATTATCAAAAAGACAAGTAATAAGTGTTAGAGAGAGTTTGTGGTAAAAAGGGAACCCTCATTCTCTGTTGGTGGGAATGTAAACTGATGCAGCCACTATGGAAAACAATATGGAGATTCCTAAAAATATTAAGAATAGTGTTATCATCTGACCAAACAACTGCTCTTCTGGGTATCTACCCCAAAATTTGAAAACATTTATTCATTGATATATGTACACCTGTGTTCATTGTAAATAGCCTTATTCACAGTGGCCAGTATAATGATTGGATAAAGAAGATGTGGTACGTATAAAAAATGGAATATTACTCAGTCATAGAAAACACTGCCACTTGTGAAAACATGGATAGATCTTGAAAACATCATGCTAAGCTAAATAAATCAGTCAGAAAAAGTTAAGAACCATATGATTTCACTCATATGTGGGATATAAAACTGAAAGCAACAAAAGTTGTCTCTGTCCAATCTTTCAAGTGCTATTAGAAATGTCCAAAATAGCATTGACCTTTATCACTTACTTTTTAAGGTTAGTATCATAGAAGATAGAGATCCTTAAGTAAAATGTTATTTTCCTTGGGTCTAAGGATGACAGATGCTGCCTTTATGTCTTTATAGTGCAGCAGACACCTCTGATGGAGCTCAAAAATGGTTCTAAATCTTGCATAACCCAGCAACTCTTGGAATTATGTTGCCAAGAGTCTTCTGCTCCCTGTAAATTTTTCTTTACAAACAGGGATGAGGTAAATATTCATTCAAAAGATGATCAAATTTTAAACTAGTGAAAACTGTTATGACTAGTGATACCGGTGCAAAATATACTGGTAACTAAGGACAATTTGACTTACAAGAATAGATTCACATTCGTAGGCTTATACAACAGGTTTCACTTGTGAAAATATTATGCTTGTGATCATCTGAGATGTTTAAAAATAGTGTGAGATTGTTTTATGAGCATTCCTTACCCAGTTCAAATATTTTAGAAATGTATATGGGTTAACATGACTATTTTCTGACTATGCCAGATGTTAAGACCTTTCCTGATAATTTTTGGTACAAAACTACCCAAAGTGGTGAGTGTATTGGGCATATGTGATGGGTGTTGATATGTCATAATGAAATAATGATAGCATTTATATTCTTTCTGGAAAACAGATGGCTGATATCACACTGCTTCAGGTCTGAAAGGGAAGGTTCAAGATATGACAATGTTGAAGCAGAATACATGAAGATAACATTCTTGACTATGAAAATAATCTCATAGATTTTAGGTTGGTATTTTTAATGATGATGTTTTACTAACTGCCAGGGACATTCACTAAAAATACCAAACTAAATTAATGGTAAACTGTAATATCAAGAATTTGGTGCAGAATGAGTTAAGCAATACTTGGGAGTGAAATTTTTAAATAAATTGTGTCAAGCAGACTAGGCAATTGAGTAAAAAACAGCTGCATATCAACATAACACAATACTCTTTTATGTAGCTGAAAAATAATCTATGAGCTACACTCTCTAGGGCTCTATATGAAGATAGTGAAACCTTTATCACTGAACACTCAACATTCACAAATTGATGGGCAGAGCACTTCAGCACAATGCACAATTAGCTGTCAAGTTTGCCCTCCTTATATTCACAATATTCTCTCATTATGAAGTCAGGATAGGACATATTTATTTTGCCTGTTATGAAGGCAAAGAACCATCATCATCTGGTGGAGTACCTACTGCTAAAGGAGTCCTTATAAAAATAAAAAACAAACAAAAAAAAAGCATCAGCCAAAACTCATGAAATGATTGCTTCAATTATTTAACCACTGATAAAAGAAGAAATAGGTGCATTTTGAAGGTGTTTCAATTATACAGACTGAAGAGGGGAATAGCAAATGCTGCAATAACCCACTGAGGTGTGTAATTTGTGTATGATAGATATGATAATAGTACAATCTACATAGGTCAATTACCCTCAACTTAGCATACATTTCAAGCATGTCTAGAATAAGGATAATATAAAAGGAGAGAACTACAAAGCTTTTGTGCAGACATGTAACTGTGACAAATGTGCTATCTAAATAGCAACTTTTTGAAAGGCATTGTATATTTGAAACATTAAGGTTTTCATTAAAATTTGATAATGTAGTAATGATGCAAATCATCCATATCTTGTGTGACTGGTCATCAGGTATTAACATAATGCAAATTTATTTTTAAAACTCTGAATGCAGTTAATAGATAGTATATTTTAAATAAGAGGTTTATTAATACTTATTGGCTATTATCTATGTAGTTTCTGAGATAAACATTTTCCAAGCTTTGAAGTGATAATGCAGTATGCATTTTGTTAACAATCACTTTCTAGATTACTTTTCCTCAAAATGTTTCCTTTATTGCCTTTAAGTGGAAGAACTGATTTGAACTGCAACTATGATTAGGAACATCACATGTCTCCTTTCACCAGATGTCTGGGAATAGAGACATTACAAAACCTGAAAGGAGCTTTATGTCAAAGAGTACACCATAAAAACAGTGATACTTAGCTTGAAGAACTAACATGACACTCAGGCAACTAGATTTGGGCATATAGATTTGAAACATGAGTATATAGTTTTAAATAATAAACACTGACTTAATAGAACTGTTTTTGAAGATTCCTAATAGTAAAAAAAAAAAAAACTTTCACTTAATTCACTTTTATAATAGATAATTTTTCATTTGTATTATCTATTGGAATCTCCACAATAATTGTGAAGGATAAGCAGAGAAGAAGATCCATCTGTTAGAGATGAAAGAACTCAAGTTGTGTTGGATTAAGTAGCCGAGGTCAATAGTGGGGTTGGGACTGCAACACCAGAGCTCCTGAAAATAAATATGTAAAGTTCCTAGTGCAGTGAAAGATCCTTTTTATGGACTGGATGAAAGACATATCCCTCCCTGCCCCCCAACTAACCCAGTGCTCTTTCATTTCATGGCATTGCCCAGTTCTGCAGCAGATTTAAATAATATACAAAATAACTGTAGATGGAAACTTGAATGAAATTGAAATAAAGAAAAGAATAAGCCTTTAGTCATAATAATTACTGCAAATAAAAGTAATTCAGATATTTTTAATGGTAGGGATTACTATTTTTTTATTGTAACAAGTTTTCATTCTTGAACTGAAATGCTTTTTTAATAAAAACTAGTATCTACAAATAAAAGTAACTACTTAAGTAGTATCACTTGATAAATGTTTTTTGAAGAAGAGCACATGAAGGAATACATTTCTATTGGTGAATGCATAAATAAAAATGTTAATGAGGTAAAATTGGTCATGACAAGTATAAAATATCAAGAAATTGGAAAGTTCTTGCTAAGCTTAATTCACTTTAACACATTTTGAAAAAATAATATTTAATGTATCCTAGCAAATCTTACTCATTAGACCAGGAACCTATTGCTTTTTTACTTCTATGCTTTTATTCCCCTTGGAATAAATTTTTATATTTAGAAATGCTCAGTCAAGAGGCATACAAAAATTTTAAGCTTTTTTGTTGCAAGGCTTTAATTTATACATCTTTATCCTTAATTTAAGGATAACTGAGTAAAACATGAAAATCAGTGAATTTGTTCTGCAATCATATATGTTCTATTCTAGATAATATTTCCTTTGTTTTCATATTTTGTTTATTCTATAGTACATATTATTTAGGTTTGTTGGCCTTGGTGATAAAACTTTTCTTACAAAATGTACTAACAAATCTGAAATTGGTCAAAAAGCAGTTCAGGAAGATAAAACAAGTGAATCTAGTTTTACAACAATATATTAAACATTCAAAATATACTCTGACTAAGAAATTTTAAAATGCCAACATTTTCTTTCTGGGTAGTGATATTTTCAGCTTATTCTCTCTAAAATCTGACCAGTCTTTGACAAGTGTATTTTGATAACATAATTCAGTAGAGGACTTCTCTAGATTATATGAGGATTATGATCACTATAATCAAAACCTGAGTTGAGTTGTACAAGAAGAATTATGGCAAGGCTGAAATTTCTCATTCCTACAAAAATTCTTAATTTTTTTTCTTTAAACCTAACGCTCTTTATCAGTGTCTTTGATGGGGTGAACTTTAGTCTGGCTTAGTTGTACAAACACAAGGTCTACATCCTGTCTTAAAAAAACAAACAAAAGAAAAACGTAACCACTTTCATGCTATTATTAACCTCACCAATTGCAAAGCACATCATCTTTCAAAAATAGAAATAAACAGACTTAATTTAAACATTATGAGCATTTAGATGAGACTCACCTTTAAAGAATCAAAACAAGCCACCACACGGCCATTTTCCACATGGCAATCTCTTGGTGGATGGGCAAACTTGCAATCTGCATCAGCTCGAGAACAGGCTCCTCTCTGAAATTCTCTACAGACTTCTAAAGTCAGCCACTTGGTATCACGAACCAGGGCAACATTGACAGCCGTCATATTGAAAGCAAAATTAAAATCAAGTGCACCCTCTATAAGATAGTATTTCTGCTATTGTTAAAAGATTAAAAATGAATTCAAGCTAAATGTAAAGAGATAACAGATTGCTTTGGTGAAATGTTTCTTTGTTAGCACTTAGGTTTTTATTTAAGACAAATTAGGTATAGTCAAACAAAAAGCCAATCATACAATAAAAATTATATCAGAATAACTAAAAACCAAATTAGAAACCAACTTCCAAGAAGGCAACCATAAAGGTTAAAATATTGAGTGTTTTATTTTGTTCTTCTGCCAAAGTTACTTCAAATAACTGGTGGACCTTCAAAAGAATTATGTGCTCTCCAGTTGATGTTTTCAATTATTCTTGCAAAAAGCATATGCTGTTGGCTGCCCTTCAATTTGTGAAATGGTCTCAGTTCAGGGGGAGAAAAGTTTTTCTCCCTATTTCGTGGCTTTAAAGATTAAGATTGGTAAGGATGATACAATTGTAAAAAAAAAAACTGCTGCAAAATCAAGATGAGGGAAATTGACTGTGTAAAACTGAGAATCAAAGAAAAAGAATTAGCACACCAGGTTTTGAGTGGTGGTGGTGGTGGTAAGGAGAGGAGTTCATAAAGAGACAGCTCTAGAGTGTAATCAAAGCAGAAGAGCTTTCAGAAAAGACACCTCAGAAACCTGCAAGGAAAACATAAAATAAAATTAGCAAATATCATACAATGCTTCTGATTTAAACTCTAGATTTAGAAAAGAAGTAACTAAATCCTATTTGAAATAGGAAGCATCTAAATACTGACAGTGCAATATACTTCAATTAGCCATTGTCAATAAAATGTGAATTTCTCAGTGTAGAATTGTGCATAGTAAACGGTAGCAAATACTTAGATTCACTGTTGTAATACAAGACTAGGAAGCAACCCAATTTTAAAAAGAATTCTTAATTTTGACCTGTTTGGGGTAAGAAATTCATTCTTGAGTCTACTGCACAGAAAATCCCAGAGCTGACATGACAGACTCTTACACAGTTATGATGCAGCTGCACCTCTCAAGTTTTTACAGGCTACCACAGACCTGCCTTTAAACTGGCCTTACTACATTCTGATTGAAGACTTGATTATCTGCTGTCAAAATCCTGAAAACAGGAATTGTTAAGAAAATTTAAGTTGCTCTACAAGGTGACTCTGTATGTGTACTTGATATATAATTGTTTATGATCACATAAAATGGTCATGACATAACTAGCTAGAGACCCGCTAAAAATAAGGGAGGATAAAGGCTAGAAATATAACATGTGCTTCACATAAAGAAATACTTTGAAAAGATGCTGGTTTTTTTTTCTGTGTATGCTCTATTAGTTATTAGTCTCCATGAAGGGATATTGGAATAACTTAGGAAAAGATTTCAGCATACACAAATTAATGAGACGGAAAGCACTGTTCATTCATACATTCAGTATTGTGCAGCTTTAAGGTTTGCAGTTTAACCCAGTGTCAACCAACAACAAATTCTAGCAATTCAGCTGATAAGGCAGATGAAAGGTTAACTTACTGGCAGTATGCCATGAACACATACTGAAATAACAAGGATTTTCTAAAGCAAAAATAAGCACTGAATATGAGGCAAATCAACTAATTGTTAACTTTATCAAAAAAGTAGAATTAAAGTTCTTAAAATTTCTTCATTTACTTTTTTTTAAACAATCTCTTCTATAACTTTGTAGAATCTGAATTTTCTATTTGTTTTTTCCACATTCGAGATGAAGTTCAATATCACCTAATTTTTCAGGTGCCAATGTGAAATTAAGTATCTAGAAAATCCATGCAAGCTTATCTATTCAAAAGCAAAGGGTGAGTTTCTTGAGTCATTCTTTATGGAAATCTTTCTAAAATGTATTATATGTAGCTCTGGCTTCTTAGAAAATATTGAACATAATTTGGCCTCTGGTTGAGGGCTTGGGATCACAAATGTCCTGGGAAATATTCTAGTTCTTCTTCAGTGGCAGATGGATATTTGTCACTTCTATTATTTTTTTACTTGAAAATGTATTTCTTTATTTTAAATTTTATTTTTCAATTACATCTTACATTCAATATTATCTTTTTGTATTAGTTTCTGGTGTATGCTGTAGTGGTTAGACTTCTCTTATTTGCCACAATATCTGCCATAGTGAACTATCTAGCTCCTTTCTATAAAACATAATAGCCAATCATGAATGTTGAATAAGAGTTACTCAGTGAATGAGGGGCCTCAGGGAGCAAAGTGTAGGGCTTTCATGAAGAAGATCTATGACTGCTCTTATTTGTGTATGGGATCTTTCACAATATGTTCCATAAAGGACCATGTTCTAGAGGGCTAAGGTTGTCAGGCAAATGACCTCTAGAAAAAAAAGAAATATATATATATATATATATGAAAGTAACCAGATGAGGGAAATGCAAGTGAAAACTACAGTGTGATACTACTCTACACCCATTAGGAGGGCTATAATAAAAACAGAAATGGTGAAGAAAATTGAGTTGTTATACATTGTTGGTGGGAATGTGAAACTGTGTACCTGATGGGGCAGTATGACAGTTCCTCAAAATGTCAAACAGTTATCATATGATCTAGCACTTCTATGCCTAGGTACATACAAAAAGAATTGAAAGCAGGGTCTCTAAGAAATATTTGTACACTTATGTTCATAGCAGCACTATTCACAATAGTTAAAAGGTAGAAAAAATTCAAGTGTCTCTCAACAGATGAATGGATACACAAAATGTGATATATCCACAAAATGGAATATTACTCCATCATCAAAAGGAATGAAGTGCTGATAGATGCTACATCATGAATGGACCTCGAAAACATTATGCTAAATGGAAGAAGCCAGTCACAGTGGCCACATATTTCATGGTTCAATTTATATTAAATATCCAGAATAGGCAATCCATAGAGTAAAAAGCAAATTAATGATTATGAGGGTCTAGTCAAGGGGAGAAAGTAGAATAACTACTTAAAGGGTATGCTGTCTCCTTTGGAGATAATGAAAATATTCTGGAATTCGATAGTGACGATGGTCCTATTCACTATCTTGTACACTTTAAGTGGGTGAATTGGATAGTATGTGTATTATATATTAATGATGTTATTGTATTTATTAAAAATCTACAGACACATGAAAACAAACCAAAAAAAGCTTCATGAGTGATGAAATTGGCTACACCAATCTTTCTTAGATTCTCCTTGGATACAAATTCTAATTGTGCTACTAAGTTGAATTTCAAGAGTGCATTAAGTTCCATATTGTAACTGACTAAGTATATAATGGAAAGTACTGTAAAAGTATATATTATGTGAGTTTATGAGTTTATATTTAAAGAAAAATTTGACAACTAAATTATATAGGCTGCCTAAATACATTTGAAAGCATAATAACTCACTCAAATTTTATATATATATTGAGTGTCCAGATTATTATGATTTCTGAATGCATAATAATCTGGCCACTAAAGTATGTGTGTGTGTGTGTGTGTGTGTGTGTGTGTGTGTGTGTGTGTGTGTTTGTGTGTATGGCCCAGTGCATGAATTAGTGCATGAGTGGGGTCCGGCCAACCTTGCCAGGGGTAGGGAACATGGGCAGTTGCCCTGGCCTGCCTGCTGGTCAAACTCCTGGTCAAGGGGACAATTTGCATATTATCCTTTTATTATATAGGATATAGCCTTTTATTATATAGGATATGCATTCAGACATCATAATAATCTGGCCACTCAGTGTATCTATATGTGTGTGTGTGTGTGTGTGTGTGTAATTTGCTCAGAATATAAACAGTGAGGGTATATAGAAATATGTTTTTTTCTACAAGGGTCCATGAAGTATAGAAACAGATACTAAATAATTTTGAACTTTTACATGAATAATGCAAATAGAAAATGGATTCTGGCCATGAAATTTATGTAAGATAGGAGTAATTGGAGAAGGAATTTTCCTGTGTGTTTTTTAACTCAGCCTGTAACCTTTTCTGGGTCCCTAGCCAAATCATCAAAACACTTCCTTCAGACTGGAACTATTTTTGAAGCTGGCATAGAAAAAGCTAGATGCTCTGAAAGGGTTCTTTAAGAGCCAACCACCCCTAAAAACTGAAGTCCTCATTCAGTCCACAAGGCAGGCAGAATAAAATCAAAGCAACTGGGGCAAATAGGATTCCTACATAAAATAAAAAGCATGTGAGATTCTGCAGCAACTGGGAGTACTTCAGGATTGGCATGTAGTTCTTGCTTAGAACTAATTTCACCAGAAGAGTGTAACAAGGTGGACATTTTACCACATCAAGAACCCTTTCAGAACAGTGTATGGCATATAATGTTACAAACCCCCACAACTGATCGTGTGTGTGTGTTTAAACCAAACCTAACATGCTGATAACAGCTGCTAGAAGGTAGTATTTATTTTAGAGTCATACTTGTGAATGTAAAATAACTAAGGATTCCAGTTTTAGCTCTTTTCTAATTGCAGACTTATATTTTTGCTGCTGTTATATTAGAATCATTTTTAAATGTCACCTTGAAATAGATATATGTATTTTAAGTGCTAACACAAAGGTAATGAAAAACAGGTTTTAAATATTTGCTGTATATTCATTTCCTCTGTAAGAATCATAAATATTGAACTAAACAAATTACCTATAATGGAAATGATGGCTGATTCAAGAGCAAACACTGGAAAGACATTATACGAAAACATTGGTGTACTACATAAAGCTTTATTGCACTTGTGGAATTCTAAACTGAATTACATTCCAAGGAGATAACATGGTAAATGTAGTATTATTAAAGTAAGTGAACATATCGAGAGAGAGAGAGAGAGAGAGAGAGAGAGAGAGAGAGAGAGAGAGAGAGAGGTGAGGGAGGTGAAGGAAAAAATGGATGAAGGGATGGAGGGAGGGAGGGAGGAAGGAAGGAAGGAAGGAAAAAAGAGCTAGATGCAACAATTAAAAAGAGCTGTTGTGATGATGGAAAGAATTTCTCTCCTGCAGCTGTGCTTATCTGACTGTTTATAAAAGATAGGGAGGGTGTCCATTTTCCCTACATGTCAAATAAGATCATTTTTTGCAGACAATATAGTTTTACCTTCACTGCCTTAGATTTTAGTGATAGGAATCCAATTTTGCTTATTTATGTTTTTTAATCCTCTAATGTAGAGCATAAAGTTGCCGTTGCTTAGCACATTTGTATTTGTATAGTATTTGGAATTCACAAGTGATTTCATTCTATTCATCATTGGAGCTCTAAAAAAATACTCGAAAGCAAAAGTGATAACCCCAAAATAACAATGAAGAAAATAAAGCTAGTAGAGGTTACTTATCTGAGGTTACAAAGCCTTAAATGATAGAACCACAAGTAGAGGCAAGCTCTTCTGACTCTAAAACTCATGTTTAAAAATCAGCAGAGAACTGTAAATAGAGTTCATTTCTAACCCCTTATCTCACTTTGGAATCTTAAACAAGAAAAGCCGGTCATTTTTATGTAGTACTCATGACTCTCAAAATTACATACATGTCTGTTGTATCACCATTTTCATAATATCCCTGAGTTGTGCTGCGCCAACATCTATCCATCATCTATGATGTGCCAGGCACTGTTCTAGATGTTGAACAAAACTGGTAAGATTCCTGCTATCATGGAACTTCCTTTGTTCATTTAAGTAGAATCGACCCAAGTCACTCTGCTCAATTAATATTTGACAAACGAGGTATGAACATACAATGGAGTCAAAACAGTCTCTTCAATAAATGGTGTTGGAAAATGGAACAGATACATGCAAAAAAAATGAAACTAGAACACCACCTTACACCATACTCAAAAATAAACTCAAAGTGGATAAAGGACTTAAACATAAGACCGGAAACCATAAAAATAATAGAAGAATCCATAGGCAGCAAAACCTCAGACATATGCTGAAGCAATTTCTTCACTGATACTTCTCCTAAGGCAACGGAAACTAAAGAGAAAATAAACAATGTGACTACATCAAAATGAAAAGCTTTTGCACAGCAAAAGAAACCATCAACAAAACAACAAGAAAGCCCACTGCATGGGAGAACATATTTGCCAATGTTATCACCAATAAGGTTTAATCTCCAACATTTACAGGGAACTCATACAACTTAACAAAAGGAAGATAAATAGCCCAATCAAAAAATGGGCAACAGACCTAAATATATACTTTTTGAAAGAAGACAGAAGGAAGGCCAAGAGGCATATGAAAACATGCTCAAAGTCACTAATGATCCAAGAGATGCAAATCAAAATGACAATGTGGTACCATCTCACACCTGTCAGAATGGCTATCAATAAAATTACAACTGCAGGCAAGGATGAGGAGAAAAAGGAACCCTTATGCACTGTTGCTGGGAATGCAGACTAGTGCAGCCACTATGGAGAACAGTATGGAGTTTCCTCAAAAAATCAAAATTCGAACTCCCATTTGACCCAGTAATCCCACTTCTAGGACTATATCCCAAGAAACCAAAAACACCCATCAGAAAGGATATATGCACCCCTATGTTCAGAGCAGCACAATTTACGATAGCTAAGATACAGAATTAGCCTAAGTGCCCATCAGCAGATGAGTGGAATAAAAAACTGTGGTACATCTACACAATGGAATATTATGCTGCAGTAAAAAAGAAGTTCTTACTATTTGCAACAGCATGGATGGAACTGGAGAGCATTATGCTGAGTGAAATAAGCCAGTCAGGGATAGATAAATATCACATGATCTCACTCATTTATGGAATATAATGAACAACATAAACTGATGAATAAAAACAGATCCAGAGACAGAAAAACATCGATCAAACCATCAAACCTCATAGGGAAGGTAGGGGAGGGTGGAGGTAAGGGGAAAAGGTGAACCAAAAGACTTGTATGCATGCATATAAGCCTAACCAATGGACAAAGACAACAGGGCCATGAGGACATGAGTGGGGGGATATGGGGGTAGTGGGGGAATAAGGACACATATGTAACACCTTAATCATAAATAAATTTAAAAAATAAAATAAAACAAATAGAGAAGAAACCTAAGGCACAGAAAAGCAAAATGATTATGAGAGTCAATGAAATTCTAGAAGCACACACTGGATACTCTAATTTCAACCTCAGCCTCTAAAACACCATGAATTAATACATCAAGCACTATTAATACTTAAGAACACTCTTAAACACTCAAACACCTTTGCATAGAAATGAGTCACCAAAAAGAATACCTTGGAATTGCAGATACCTTTTGAACAGTGTGGTACTGCTCCCAGTTAACAGATTGGAAAACAGAGGTGGAGAAATGTTTAGTAATTTTAACTTGCACAACTTCATGTTGCTGGTAAGTTATCAAACCATAGTTCACCCCAGGCAGTCTAAGTCCAGAGCCTACCCTCTTAAGCATGTAACAAATACTGTGTCACTCATGGCAAATATCTCATTCTTCCATTATAGCCCTTAACTTTTCTTCATTATTAGATAGTAAATTCCCTGTGTTTAAAGATCATGTCTTACTCAGGTCTCTTAGCACTATCTTCTCATTGGAAGTTAGAGTGCTATGGCATTCCTTAGGATTCTTATTTTGAAAAGTTGAAAATTAAATGGTAATTCAACATGAACCCTTCTGCTGTAGCATGCTAGCAATGAGTTTTGTCAAATAAGCACCTTCAAGGCTGGCAGAGCTTTGGCCACCTCCATCAGTTTTGAACCTATTAGACTGGTAAAGTTGAGTTTTTCTCAGAATTTTAGCTTTCAAATTGGAATGTTAATACCTGGGATTCTTGATCTGTAGAGCATGCAGTTTCCATAGACATACCTATCCCTGCTTATTTGATAGCAACAAGATCTAATCCTGGGTTTAGAAGAAAAAAATTGGAATTCCTAAATAATTTCTGCCTATAACTTTGGATAGTAGATTAATCTTTGAAATAATTCGTTCAACAATCCATATGTAGAAATCGGAGTGGGCATGGGGATGGAGAAGACATCACTTTGAGTATTCACAAGTTTTCTCATGGAAGTTGTCTTGGTAAAACAAAAGAAATAAATATTATCTACCAATCTACTAGAAACAGTAACTTGTTCCAGTGTTTTTTGCCAGGCCACCACCAGCAGCTACTTTTGCACACATTCTCTACATTTTACTTGTCTCCTCCTTTCATTTGCTTTCCTTCCACAAACCAGAACATAACACAAACATTGCCAATGCCTGGTCTAGAAGATAATATTTGACACTTAAAGGATTATATGAAGTCATTTATTTAAATGTATTTATCAAACTCCTGAATAAACAATGAAAACAATGTTTTATTTCTTTCCATTTTAACCTTTTCTTACATCTTTATTACCTAGGAATTTCTTGTGGCCATTTATTTTGGCTCTATGAACGTATGACACACCCTACACATGCTGCTTGAATTGGCAGGCTAACAAAATATAAAAGCTTTCAAGTTTTCATATTTGCTTCAGATTCTATTTCCCTCACATGTTATCATTAGTGGTCTACTAATACTCATTCGTTAAGGTATATGAATGGTGCTTAGCATTGCAGGTGGTAACCATGATTTCACAAGACTCCTATGGAAAACTGAGTTTTTTATCCAGAAAAAAAAACACTGTAAAAATAACAATATTTTACTTATATGGAGGCTTTTTCATTGTCTTTTAAAGGTTAATTGCATTTTCCCACAATTTTACCAGAGTACTAAATTTGAGATACCTTTTTACAAAAAGCAGATAAGGGAAAATAGAAAATGGTGGTTGAATAAACAGCAGTGTTGTGCACCTCCTCCTAGGAGCAGGTCAGAAAAGCAACTAAATGGGAGAACATCCACCCAATTTAAATTAACTAATTAGACACAGCTAAGGAGACAATTTCCAATAAGGGAAGGCAAAAGACACCTAGAAAATGCCACTTGCCACACATAACCCTCGTGGAACCACCACTGTGCCCAGCAGTGAATGGTGCAGCACCTCCTGACAGGTTCTCAGACATCTGCATGGAGCATGCACAACTATAGTGAGCTTCTGCACCAGGCCTCCTCACCAGCCCATTGGGACCCAAGGTCCTAGGATCTGGCTCCAGGACCTCGTACTG
Source organism: Lasiurus cinereus (assembly GCA_011751065.1). Classification (NCBI taxonomy): domain Eukaryota; kingdom Metazoa; phylum Chordata; class Mammalia; order Chiroptera; family Vespertilionidae; genus Lasiurus; species Lasiurus cinereus. The sequence continues at coordinate 18,616,667 of JAAGEH010000015.1, read as the reverse complement.
AGTGCAAGCCAAGGGGAACCCCACAACCATCCCCCAGCTCAGCCCCCTGGACGGCCCTGCTAGGGTGACCTGGAGCAACCCACACCTGTTTCACCCTGGCTTGAGAGGCACTACCTAAAGCAACCCAGTGCATGCCTCACTCAGAGCCATAGGGGAGGTCGGACTGTGTAACCCAGAGCAACCAACACGCACTCCACCCTGGCCCCTGGGACAGTCCTACCAGGGCCATCCAGAACAACCCTATGTGCACTTCACTCTGGGCCACAGGAGAGCACTGCTGGGGGAACCTGGAATAAGCTGCGTAGCCAAGCCAGGGGCCACAAGACTCTGTTGCAAGTGTGCTGACAGAGGGAACTAGGGTGCCACTCTACCACAGGTGCCAGGGCTGCACAGAAAATTGCATGACAGAGGGCTCTGGGTCCTCACAGGGAGTCACACATCAGAGGAATTGTGCACATGCTCCCACCACCACAAGCATCTGAAGCAGACAACTGAGGGACCAGATCTGTGGGAGAATGGGTTACAATTCAGAGCAGAGATATTAAGGTGAGACTCAGGGAAGACCCAGCCTCTGTGCTAACGATTCCTGGCTCATTGCCCTAATAGTATCTTCAACTTCTCAAACCCCAAACATGGAGCCTGGGGAAAAAAGACAGCAAATATGGGAAGACAAAGAAAGAACCCCCCAAGAAAGGAAAAGGAGGAATTGCCAAAAAAGGAACTGAATGAAACAAAAGATGCAATATTTCAGAGAAAGAATTCAGAGTAAGCGTCATACAGTTCATAAACAGGATGGATGAGAAAATCAAAAACTTAGTAAGAATTAAGAGGAAACCATGAATTTTAGTCTTCTAAAAGAAACCATTGAAGATACAATGAAAAGTACAATGGAAGGTTTCAACAGTAGACTAAAGGAAGTGGAGGACTGAATCAGTGAGTTAGAAGATAGGGCAGGAAAACACACCCAATCTAAATAGCAATTGGAGAAGAAAAAAATTAAAAGATAGGAGGAGAGCTTAAGGCAGCTTTGGGTCAACATGAAACAAAGTAACATATGTATAATAGGGCTGCCAGAAGGAAAAGAAGAGGAGTAAGGATTAGAACATCTATTTGAAGAAATAATGACAGAACACATTTCTGATATGGGGAAGGAAAATGTCATACAAACACAGAGTGCAGAGATCAGAAAAATGATGGTGGAATAGATGGACATGTCCCGAGCCTTCTTTTTGAGCAGACAGAGAGAACAGCTGAGGGTCGCACAGGGAGTGTTTGTTGGTGATTTAAGGGAAACTATACTCCAGGAGAAGGTGTGGGACTGCTGGACAGGGCTGGATGGGGCTTCCCTGACCAGGCAACCCCCACTGCTGCTGGTTTTCTGCCTGAGCTGCCAGCTCGGACAAGGAGGCTGCACCATCTTGAAGGAGAAAGTGGATGTCTACAGCAGCCTGAAAATCTATAGCTGCAGCACCCACCCAAGAGCTCCGAGCCCCAGAACACCGCTCCCCAATCAATGGAAACACTCGGATTCAAAGGAGCTCCACACACCAAACAGAAAGGTCAGATTTCACCTGAGATAAGGTGAGGTCTCTGGTCCCAAAGAACAAAAAGGTGCCTGCACGGGGAGCTGGAGGATTGGAAAAACTCTCTTCCTAGAGAAATCCATGGCTACTGGGCAGAGTGTGATCCCTGAATGTGGAAGGGGGTCCTCAGAGCTGTTAACAGAGGGGATCTCTAGAAAGCAACCCATTTTGATATGACACCGAAGGACAGCCTGGGAGTTATTAAAGTGTGCCTCCTGCTTGGACAAGAGCGGGGAAAGGGGACTGTGCAGACGGGCGCAATTTCCTCTTCAGATCCTTGCTTCTGATTGCTAAGCCCAATACAAAGGATCACCCAGTTGGGGACACCCTGGGAGACTGCAGGAGAAAGTTGTTTTTCAGGAGCCTGGGGATCAGAGAGGTGAGTTACTGTCAGAGAATCGGCTCTAGGGCAGTCCACTCCCACAAACCTCTATTGAGTGCCTAAGGGAAAGTAGGATCTAAGCACAAGCTAGAGAGGACCTATAGTCTCAGAGGTCAATTCTGAAACACTGCCACCCAGGGGCTGACTCCCAAATTGACTCTTGTCTAATCACAAAGGAATAAAGAGATTAAGACACACCTGCTGGCTTAAAAACTAGTGGAACCCAGGAAACTGCAATATTGTCCCATCTGGGAAACAGGCGTGCCAAACAGATCAATAGAGGAAGTGAATGACTTTCACTACTACACACTCTATTTTTTTATTTACTTTTCTAATTTCTTATTTTTTCATCTGTTACTTAAGAAACTATTTTTTTTTCTTTTTTCTTCACTTGATTTTACCTTTTTAATTATTACATCTTTATTTTCAACCAGTATTATTACTACTATTATTTTATCTTTTTAGGAAAAAAAATGTCATTTTATTTTTTCTTTATTTTACTTTGGTATTAGAGTTCTACAATCTAATTTCATCTTTCCTTCAGCATAGTTTTATTCTACCTCAACTCCACCTTTATGCCTTCACTCTCTTCCTATCTTTTCCCCTATTGTTGTCCTGTTTCTCTTACCCTTTTCCTACTTTAAATTTTTCCTATTCTTTCTTTTTACCCCCTGTTAAAATATCACCCCACTTATATATCTAATTTCCAATCCCCTGAACAAGTCTTTAGACATCTCTCTCTTCTCTGTCTTCACAACCCAAAAATTTGTTTTTCTCTCTGTCCTTTCATTGTTGTTTGCTTAATCCTGAGAATATCTATTTTTATACATTTTTGTGAGATTGTTTTGCTTATTCTTCTTATTTTGTTTTGTTTTTTTGTTTGCCTTGACTTTGTTTGTTTTTTACTTCCATTTTCCCTTGAATTCCTTGATATTAGTTGTTGTTTGTAGTTTGAATTAATCTCCAGGTACTTGTTGCTGGCATTTGTTGGGATTAGTGTCTGTTCTATTGTAGTTTTCTCCCCATATATATATAATTTGTTCCCCTTCTCTTTCTTACTCTTTTTCTTTCCTCTCTTATTTTTTTCTTTTTTCTTTTTTCTCCATTCTCCCAATTTCATTATAACACTCCTTTCTTTTCTTTCTTATCTTTTTCTTCTTCTTTTCACTCTTCTTACTCTCCTATAATCTATTTTGTCTCTCTAGTGGTCACCTTTATTTGTGGCTATTAATATTGTGAATACATTTCTGTTCAGTGCCTTCTGTGTTGTACCTGATTGTGTTGTTTTTGTGCCTTTAAATCAAAACAGGAGAGATAGAACTACATAACCAGACAACCAGAGAAGAGAGACCATGGACATACAAAGAAACAGCCCACATATGAAAGAAAATCAGGAATCATCAGAAAAGAAAATAAACAAAATGGAGACAAGCAACCTCCAAGAAAAAGAATTCATAGAAATGGTTATAAGGTGGCAGAAAAGAATGGAAGACAAATTTGACAATATGAGTAAGAACTAAGAGGAAATGAAGAAGAATCAAGAAGAAATGAAAAATAACACCACTGCTGTAAAGAATTCAATAGAAAGCATCACAAGTAGATTAAAAGAATCAGAGGACCGTATCAGTGAGCTAGAAGACAAAGTAAGAAAAAATATCTAAGTACAGTAGCATCTAGAAAAAAAATTAAAAAGCAAGAGGAAGGCCTCAGGGAACTTTGGGATAACAAGAAACAAAACAACGTCTGCATAATAGGGGGTTCCAAAAAGAGTGGAAACTGACCAAGAAATAGAAAACTTGTTTGAAGAAATAATGACAGAAAACTTCCCTGATATAGGGAAGAAAAAAAAAACACACACACACAAATCCAAGAAGCTCACAGAGTCCCAAGCAAACTGAACCCCAAAAGACCAACACCAAGGCACATTATAATTAAATTAGAAAACACCAATGACAAAGTAAGAATCTTAAAAGCTGCCAAAGAGAGACAGAAAGTTATCTACAAAGGAACCCCCATCCAACTAGCAACTGATTTCTCAACAGAAACTCATCAGGCCAGAAGGGAATGGAATGAAATGTACAAAGTCATGCAAAGCAAGAGTCTGAATCCAAGAATACTGTACCCAGCAAAGTTTCCAATCAGAATTGAAGGTAAAATCAGGAGTTTCACAGACAAAAAAAAAAGATTAAGGGAATTTATTACAACCAAACCAGCAATGCAAGAAATGCTAAAGGGTCTGCTGTATAATATGTACACACACACACACACACACACACACACACACACACACACGGGTAAAGAATAAAAATGGCAAATAATAAGTACCTTTCAATAATAACTGTAAATGTAAATGGATTAACTCTGGTACTGGCACAAGAACAGACATATTGACCAATGGAATAGAATAGAGAATCCAGATATCCACCCAAACCACTATGCTAAATTAATATTTGACAAAGGAGGCAAGAACATACAATGGAGTCAAGACAGCCTCTTCAATAAATGGTGTTGGGAAAATTGGACAGATACACACACAAAAAAAATGAAACTAGACCACCAACTTAAACCATATACAAAAATAAACTCCAAATGGATACAGGAGTTAAACATAAGACGGGAAACCATAAAAATACTAGAGGAATCCATAGGTAGCACAATCTCAGACATAAGCCAAAAGAACTTCTTCACTGATACTGCTCCAAGGGCAATGGGAACTAAAGAAAAGATAAACAAATGGGACTACATAAAAATAAAAAGCTTTTGCAAAGCAAAAGAAACCATCAACAAAACAACAAGAAAGCCCACTGTATGGGAGAACATATTTGAAAATGTTATCTATCACTGATAAAGGTTTAATCTCCAACATCTACAGCCAACTTATACAACTTAATAAAAGGAAGATAAATAATCCAATAAAAAAATGGGCAATGGACCTAAATAGAACCTTTTCAAAAGACAACAGAAGAAAGGCCAAGAGACACATGAAAACATGTTCAAAGTCATTAATCATCCAAGAGATGCAAATCAAAAAGACAATGCGATACCATCTCACACCTGTCAGAATGGCAATCATCAACAAATCAACAAAAGACAAGTGTTGTCGAGGATGTGGAGAAAAAGGAACCTTTGCACACTGTTGGTGAGAATGCAGACTGGTGCAGTCACTGTGGAGAACAGTATGGAGTTTCCTAAAAAAAAAAAACTAAAAATGGAACTCCTATTTGATCCAGCAATCCTACTCTTAGGAATATATCCTATGAAATTAAAAACACCAATCAGAAAGGATTTATGCACCCCTATGTTCATAGCAGCACAATTTACAATAGCTACAATTTGGAAACTGCCTAGGTGCCCATCAGCAGATGAGTGGATCAGAAAACTATGGTACATGTACACAATGGAATTCTATGCTGCCATAAAAAAAAAGGAATTCTTACCATTTGCAGCAACCTGGATGGAACTGGAGAGCATTATGCTAAGTGAAATAAGCCAGTCAATGAAAGAGAAACACCACATGATTTCACTCATTTGTGGATAATAAAAGAACATTATAAACTGATGAATAAAAGGATAGATACAGAGGCAGTAAGGCATCAAACAGACTGTCAAATCACAGCAGGAAGGTTAAGAAGAGGTGAGGTAGATAAAAGATCAACCAAATGACTTGTATGCATGCACATAAGCATAACCAATGAACACAAGACACTGAAGGTTAGGGTATTCCAGGGAGTGGGGGGGCAATGGGAAGATATGTATACATGTAACACATTAATAAAAAAAGATAAATGTAAATGGATTAAATGCTCCAATCAAAAGACATAGGGTAATGGATTGGATAAGAAAACATGACCCATATATCTGCTGTCTACAAGAAACCTACCTCAGAAAAAAAGGCACACACAGACTGGGGATGAAGTGATTGAAAACTGTTTTTCAGGCAAATGGAAATCAAAAAAAAAAAGCTGGTGTAGCAATACTTACATCTGACAAAGTAGATCTCATAATGAAGGACATAACAAGAGATAAGGAAGGCCACTTCCTAATACTAAGGGAGCAATTCAACAAGAAGAATACTCTGATAAACATATATGCTGCCAATACAGGAGAACCCAAATACATAAAAAAATCTCCTGGAGAATGTCAAGGGAGAAATTGACAGCAATACAATCATAATAGGAGACTTTAATACCCCATTATCACCATTAGACAAATCCTCTTAAAAAAGTCAGAAAAAAATACCAATCTTAAATGACTCACTAGACCAGATGGAATTAATTGACATCTTCAGAACATTACATCCCAAAGCCACAGAATATACATTCTTCTCAAGTGCACATGGGTCATTTTCAAAGATAGATCATATGTTGGGTCATAGGCAAAGTCTCTTCAAATTCAAGAAGATATAAATCATATCAAGCATCTTCTCAGATCACAATGGCATAAAAGTAGAAATCAACTACAATAAAAACAATCCAAAGAAATCAAACACATGGAGACTAAATATCATGCTATTAAACAATAAATGGGTTACCAAAGAGATCAAAAAAGAAATAAAAAACTTCATGACAACAAATGACAATGAAAACACAACAATCCAAAATCTATGGGACACAGTGAAAGCAGTTTTGAGAGGGAAGTTCAAAGCTCTACAAGTAAACTGAAAAAAAAAGAAACAATGGTAATAAATTACCTAACACTATAACTCAAAGAGTTAGAAAGAGAGCACCAAGAAAAGCCCAGTGTAAGCGAAGGAAGGAAATAGTGAAGATCAGAGCTGAGATAAACAATAGAGAGACCAAAGATACAATACAAAATATCAACAAAACCAAGAGCTGGTTCTTTGAAAGGATAAACAAGATTGATGGTCCTCTAGCCAGGCTCACCAAGAAGCAAAGAGAGAGGACCCAAAAAAAACAAATCAGAAATGACAGAAGTGAAATAACAATGGACCCCAGTGAAATACAAAGGATTTCTAAAAAATACTATGAACACCTCTATTCCAACAAACTGGGCAACCAAGAGGAAATGGACACATTCCTAGAAAAATATAACCTTCCAAAACTCAATCAGGAAGAATCTAAACATCTCAATAGTCCAATAACTATGGAAGAAATATGAAGCAGTCATCAAAAAGCTTCCAGCAAACAAAAGCCCAGCACCAGATGGCTACACAGAAGAGTTTTACCATATAATCAAGGAAGACTATTCCAAAAATAGTCTCAACACTTCCAAATACCTTCTATGAAGCCAGCATAACCCTAATACCAAAACCAGATAAAGACAACACAATGAAAGAGAATTACAGGCCAATATCCCTCATGAACATAGATGCCAAAATTCTCAACTAAATTCTAGCAAATCGGATCCAGTAGTACATCAGAAATTTCATACACCATGACCAAGTAGGATTTATCAAAGAAATGTAAGGATGGTACAATATCCACAAATCAATAAACGTGATGCATCACATAAAACATTGAGAGATAAAATTACATAGCCATATCAATTGATGCAGAAAAAGCATTGGTCATAATCCAGCACCTTTTCCTGATAAAAACTCACAGCAAAGTTGGAGTAGAGGGATTATATCTCAACATAATAAAAGCCTTTTATGACAAACCTACAGCCAATATCATACTCAATGGGCAAATACTAAAACCATTTTCCCTGAGAACAGGAACAAGACATGAATGCCCACTTTCACCACTCCTATTTGACAGTATTGGAATTGCTAGCCATAACAATCAGACAAGAAGAATAAATAAAAGGCATCCAAATTGGGGGAAAAAAAGAATTAAAACTGTCATTATTTGCAGATGAGATGATAATGTACATAGAAAACCCTAAAGAATCCATGAATAATTACTAGATTGAATAAATGAATTTGGCAAACTAGCAGGATACAAAATTAACACCCAGAAATCTATGGGTTTTTTATACACCAGTAATGAACTCACAGAAAGAGAAACTAAAAAAACAGTCTAATTTATCATTGCAATAAGAAAATTAAAATACATAGGAATAAACTCAACTAAGGAAGTAAAAGACTTATAGTCTGAAAACTACAGGACATTTTAAAAAGACATAACGGAAGACATAAAGAAATGGAAAAAAATGTGCCATGTTCATGGATTGGTAGAATCAACATCATTAAAATGTCCATACTACCCAAAGGAATCTATAGATTTAATACAATCCCCATTAAAATACCAACAGCATATTTCAGAAACCTAGAACAAACTCTCCACAAATTCATTTGGAATTAAAAAAAAGTCCTTGAATAACCATAGCAATCTTAAAGAAGGAGAGAAGGAGAACAAAGTTGGAGGAATCACAATGCCAGGTATCAAGCTATATTACAAAGCCACTGTTCTTAAAACAGCCTGGTACTGGCACAAGAACAGACATATAAACCCATTGAACAGAACAGAGAACCCAGAAATTGGCCTAAGTCATTATGCTCAATTAATATTTGACAGAGGAGGCAAGACAGCCTCCTCTACAAAAAATGGTGTTGGTTAAATTGGACAGATACATGCAAACAATGAAACTAGACCACACTCACCATACACAAAAAATAAACTCAAAATGGATAAAGGACTTAAATGTAAGATGGGAAACCATAAAAGTCTTATAAGAAGACATAAGCAGCAAAATATCAGACATATGTTGTAGCAATATCTTTACCCATATATCTCCTAGGGCAGTGGTCAGCAAACTGCGGCTCGAAAGCCATATGTGACTCACCAGCAGTGGTTCGTTGCTCTGTTGACTAATGAGTTTGCTGACCACTGACTTAGACTCTCAATTCCAATAATTACAGGCTGTTGTTGTTTCTTGTGATTAAGCTCCTATCAGCAATGGAAACCAAGGAGAAAATAAACAAATGGGACTACATCAAAATAAAAAGCTTCTAAACAGCAAGAGAAACCATCAACAGAAAAAGAAAGCCCACTGTATGGGAGAACATATTTGCCAATGTTATATCTTATAAGGACCTAATCTCTGAAATTTATAGGGAGCTCATACATCTTAATACAAGTAAAATAAACAATCCAATCAAAAAATGGTCAAAGGACTTAAATAGACACTTTTTGAAGAGGAAATATAGAAGGACATGAGACATAAGAAAACATGCTTAAAGTGACTAATCAACCGAGGAGGTAAATCTAAACAACAATGAATTACCACCTCACATCTGTCAGAATAGGTATCATCAGTAAATCTACAAATGACAATTGCTGGCAAGAAAGTGGAGAAAAGGAACCCTTCTTCACTGCTGGTGGGAATGCAGACTGGTGCAGCCACTGTGGAGAACAGTATTGAGTTTCCTAAAAAAACTAAAAATGGAACTCCCATTTCACATAGTAATCCCACTTCTATGAATATATCCCAATAAATCAGAAACACCAATCACAAAGTACATATGCACCCCTATGTTCATAGCAGCACAATTTACAATAGCTAAGGTTTGGAAAGAACTGAAGTGCAATCAGCAGGTAAGTGGACTGAAAAACAGTGGTACATCTACCTAATGGAATACTATGCTGCTAAAATGACGGAATTCTTATCATTTGCAGCAACATGGATGGAACTGGAAAGTATTATGCTAAGTGACATAAGCCAGTTGGAGAAAAATAAATATAACATGATCTCACTCATTTGTGGAATATAACGAACAACATAAAATGATGAATAAAAATAGATTCTGGATACATAGAAGCATCAAACAGACTGTCATACTTCAGAGGGATGGCAGCAGAGGGGACTGGAGTAAGAGATCAACCGAAGGACTTGTATGCATGCATATAAGCATAATCAATGGACATAGACACTAGTGTGGTGAGGGCATGTGCTGGGGCTTGGGAGTAGCTGCTGAGAGGTCAATGGGGGAAAAGGGAAACATATGTAACACTATATGTAATACTTTAAATAATAAAGAATTAAAAAAAGAACTGATATCTTCTAAAATCACACATCAAAAATCAGATAAGTTATTTCATAAAACAATTAAAATCACAGTTCATACATATGATAATAGAAAGAAAAACAAATAGGTGCTACAATGTCTCTTTCAAACATAGCTTTAGCAATGTATGTGACTGGTTTTTGTCAAACAAGTTCATCTTTTTAAAAAAAGTTTATCTCTTTTTATTATTTTTAATTTACATTTTATTGATTTTTGAGAAGAAGGGAGAGGAAAAAAGAGAAAGAAACTTCCATATTGAGATAGAATCATTGATCAGCTGCCTCCTGCATGCCTCCCATGAGAGATTGAACCAGCAACCCAGGTATATACCCTAATGGAGAACTGAATCGTGACCTGGTTCATTGGTCAACACTCAAGTACTGAATCACACCAGCTGGCCAATATTTATCTTTTTTTAAGTAGTATACAAAATTATGAGAACTTATTACCAAATGCCATTTAAATACTTTAAACTAACTCAATTTAATATAAGAACAGCTTAAAATCTGGATTTTAAACACAATTGTTATTAAACAATACTGGATACTTGCTTGCTTATGTGGATGGGGCAGATGTCCTAGTGTCATTAAAAGATTTTCACCCAAAACTATTTAACCTTAAAGAAAATGGAAGCTTAACATATTTAGCAATTCATGTCTTTTAATGTTCAAATATTTTAGATGAGCAAAATACAAAATGTATCACAAGACTCATTGCATTTAATATATACTGCGTGATTTTGCTGTATTAATTCCATAAATATTTATTGGGCATTTAGTATGACCTAAGTATTTATCTAGGTGCTGAGGATACAAATATGAACAAGATATGATCCTTGTCCTGAGAATCATATAATCAATTAGTTGGCCATGGATGAGAATGAAGGGGGGTGAAATTAACTGAAAACGTATCCATCATTCATTTTATCCAATTAACATATTTATTATAATTCCCTAAAATCATGCAAATTAGGCCTTTGAAAAATTCACATGGGAAAATATCAAACAACAAACATTATTGTACACCAACTATATGCACAGACTTTTGTCACATGCTTCTGGAGAATCAGAAGAACTTTAAGACACTGCCTCTGCACTCAATAAGCCTCTACTGAATTGAGGAGGCAAGAACAACATAATATAAAAGTAAACAATCTGGATGAAAAATTCAGAAATATTAACCACAAAATCAAGAGTTCTTAGATGAGAATGTCACTGAGGCCTGGAGTGGTCAAGAGAGTTTTCAAACAGGAGAAAGTGGAGCTGGGCCTTAAAGAATGAGAACTGAGGAGAAGCAGAGAGCATTCTGAGAAAGAACAATGACAATGAGGGTGAAAAGAAAAAATTAGGCTCCTGGAATTTGTAGGATGGTGAACAGATGTGGGCTGACTAGGATGTCAGGTTCATACTGGGGAAGAGAAATAATGTGTAGGTAGTTTCTGAAAGACCTCGAAAGTGACTCAAAGAGAGTATGTGTGTTATGAAAGGGAGCCTCTCTCAAAGATTTTAAGCAGAGTAGAAACTTAGTGGCCACAAAGGTAGCATGGTAACAATGATCTGCCCTTGGTAAATTGTTTTTAAGTAGCCTACAACACACAATCAGAACAAAGCTTATGTATCCAACATATTATGGAAGAACAAAAGATGAAAGGAATTGGATGAAGGTCAGAGTGTTTCCAATTCACAGACTCTGTTAGGCCAGGACAGGCAGTGTGATTCACATCAGGCCAGAATGAAAAGTAGGTAGAGAAACAAACTGAAAAATGCAGCATCCCATTTACACTTTAAAAAGCATTTTATGTCATCTTTATTAATGTACACAGGATTATAGAAAAACTTAATTGGCATCCTCTAATTGAGCAGGCATTGTACACTTGTGGAAATGAGGCCAAGGAGCTTAAGTGACTGGTTCAAATTTATTAGTTATTAGGAAGTATTGGTACTAACTACTTATCAAAGACCCCAATCATTAAGGACATGTAACTTTATTCTTATTTTCTGAATTGATTCAAACACTTTTCAATCTTAATGTATAAAATTAAAATTCCTTTTGAAAATGTAGTTGAAATTTCAACAAAGATTTTCTTTGTTAGACTTTGTTATAGAACAAGTTTATGCCAAGAGTTAAATTAAGGTAGTAACATTTATTTATTTATTTATTTATTTATTTATTTATTTATTTATTTATAAATATATTTTTATTGATTTTTTACAGAGAGGAAGGGAGAGGGACAGAGAGTTAGAAACATCAATGAGAGAGAGACATCGATCAGCTGCCTCCTGCACGCCCCACACTGGAGATGTGCCCACAACCAAGGAACATGCCCTTGACCTGAATCAAACCTGGGACCTTTCAGTCCACAGGCTGACACTCTATCCACTGGGCCAAACTGGTTTTGGCAAGGTAGTAACTTTTAAACTAAAATGGCAACCTGTAAGTTTCTGTTACAGGACTTCAGCACTCCAGTGGTTTGGAAGTATTCATGGTCCTCCCAAATTACGTATTTAATTTAACTCAATTAAATTTCCTGGGCTAATTTTTTTTGACTGATAATATTTATTTGAGCATCCACTGTTCACCAACACAAACACACACACACACACACACACACACACACACACACACAGCAAAATAATAATAAAAAACTATCACTAAGTGTTTATTCTCAGAATACTAATAAACAGCTCAAGTAAGTCTGTAATCAAAGTTGTCAATCATATAAGGATGATAATTTGCCAGAGATAAATAAAAGTAGCATCTAATAGATTTAATGGAGTAAAGCAGTAATTTTCAACCTTTTTCATACATAAACTACTAATATTCTGTGGCACAGCAAAATAAATATTTTTGCCGATCTGACAGAAAATAGGTATAATTTTCTTTCATTCATACAAGACTGCCATTGTTGTGTTGGCTGTTATCCTTTTGTTATTTGATAATCTTAAAGACAAAAGATCAGTATTCCTGATTAAATAGTCAGGTATTGCATATTTTAAAAATTCTGTGGCACACCTGTTGAACACTGCTGGTATATAGGGATTCATCACTGTATCAAGTAGGTTTTCAATGAGGATTTCCTTACATTAATTCAACACTGGTTTTATAGACAATAAATTCAAATTCTAAGTCTCAATTCAAAGTCCCAGTACTATTAGGTGTGCTTTAAAACTAGTGAACAGATAGAGAAAAATCTTTGTGGGTGAAAATGTTGAGAGAGAACCAAATATGCACTAATTTCAAAGACCAAGTAGTTTAATACATCATTGCCAATACTTCTAGTGGACTCAAAGGGATTTTTCTGAGAAAGTAACTTTTCTAGATAAGTGTACACGAGTTCTACCTTTTGTGTCTGAAGTTACTGCTGCTGTAAGACATTATTTCACATTTATATCATACACATGAGTGAAACACACACACACACACACACACACACACACACACACACACATAGAGGCCCCTTGCACAAAATTCATGCAAGGGGCTAGGCCTTTGCAGCCTCAACTTTGTTCAGAAGGTCATCTGGAAGGATATCTGGAAGGTCATTCAGCTCTCTGGTTAATTAGCATATTATGATTTTATTATCATAGATATATGCCAATAGCCTATAGTTAATTGAAAAGCTGGCTGCTATATTAAAGAGTTCAAAATAAATTATTGGGAGCACAGACAATATAGAATCTTAAATTCTACATCTCCCAATATTCATAAGGCCTCAGAGTATCTTTCCTTAAAGAACTCTAAAATTCCATTTTTTCTCTTGATTTTTTTAGAGTGGTTTATGCTAGATTGGAAATGATGGGCCTTTCTTTATAGAGAAATTTAGAGGAAATGTAACATAAGCTGGATTTTAAAAATAATTTCATCAAATTTTGGACAAGTAAAGTCATTATAAATTGATCTTCATGGCTCCGATATAATAGTTCTACTCTATCTCTTAAAGTCAATCTCAGCAACTATCACAGGAAAGACTGAAAAACCCTCAAAATGGTAGAGACCTAGAAAGAAGATTGGTTCAATTATACTATGAGAATAGAAAGCAAAACATTAACCCTGAATGTAATAGTTATCTTTGATAAAAAAACAACTCCATGAAATCAATTAATTTCAACTCTGGTTTAACTTTAAAAATAGGGAAATTATTTTATGTAGTCCCATTTGTTTATTTTCTTCTTAGTTTCCTTTGCCCTGGAGATATATCTGCAAACATATTGCTATGAAAGATATCAGAAATTTTGTTGCCTATGGTTTCTTCTAAGATTTTTATGGTTTCACAGCTTACATTTAAGTCTTTTATCCATTTTGAGTTTATTCTTGTGTATGGTGTAAGTTAGTGGTCTAGTTTCATTTTTTTGCATATACCTATCCAATTTTACCAACACTATTTATTGAAGTAACTGTCTTGACCCCATTGTATGTTCTTGCCTCATTTGTTAAATATTAATTGAGCATACTGACTTGGGTTGATTTCTGAGTTCTCTGTTCTGATCCATTGATCTACATGCCTGTTTTTGTCCCAATACCACACTATTTTGATTACAGTGGCTTTGTAGTGTAACTTGATACCTGATATTGTGATCTTTCCAACTTTGTGCTTCTTCTCAAGATTGCTGCAGCTATTCGGTGTCTTTTGGTTCCATACGAATTTTTGGAGTATTTGTCCTAGGTCTGTGAAATATGCCATTGGTATTTTAATAGACATTGCATTGAATCTATAAATTACTTTGGATGGTATGAATGTTTTAATGATGTTGATTCTGCCAATCTATGAACATGGTATATTATTCCACTTGTTATATCTCCTTCTATCTTTTTATTTTCAACTTCCCGCAGTTTTCCAAGTACTGTACAAGTCTTTTACTTCCTTGGTTATGTTTATTCCTAAGTATCTTAATTTTTTTTGTCAAAATGATAAATGGGATTGTGTTTTTTTTTAAGTTTCTCTTTCTGAGAATTCATTATTGGTGTACAAAAATGCCATTGATTTCTAGGTGTTAAATTTGTATCCTGCTTAATTGCCAAATTCATTTATTAAATCTAGTAGTTTTTTGCAGAGTCCTTTGGGTTTTCTATATATAATATCAGGTCACCTTCATAACAACAGAAAGCATCGACAAAATGAGAAAAGCTTCTTCACAACAAAAGAAGCTGTCAACAAAATGAAAAGAGAGCCCAGTGCATGGAAGAACATATTTGACAATGATACATCCCATAAAGGGTTAATTTCCAAAATATATAAGGAACTCATACAACTTAACAAAAGGAAGACAAACAATCGAGTCCCTAATCATCTGAGAGATGCAAATCAAAACAACAATGAGGTACCATCTCACACCTGTCAGAATGGCTATCATCAATAAATGACAAGTACTGGTGAGGATGCAGAGAAAAAGGAACCCTCCTTCACTGCTGATGGGAATGCAGACGACTGGTGCAGCCACTGTGGAGAACGGTGTGGAATTTCCTCAAAAAACTAAAAATGGAACTCCTATTTGACCCAGTGATCCCACTTCTATGAATATATCACAAGAAACAAGAAACACCCATCAGAAAGAATATATGCACTCCTATGTTCATAGCAGCACAATTTACCATAGCTAAGTTTTGGAAACAGCCTAAGTCCCTATCAGCAGATGAGTGGATAAAGAAGCTGTGATACATTTATACAATGGAATGCTACACAGCTATAAAAAAGAAAGAATTCTCACCATTTGCAACAGCATGGATGGACCTAGAGATACTTATGCTAAGAGAAATAAGCCAGTAATTTAGAGAAAGGTAAGTATAACATGATCTCACTCATATGTGGAATATAATGAACAAAATAAACTGATGAATAAAATAGGTTCAGTGACATAGAAGCATGGAAAAGACTGACGAATTTCAGAGGGAAGGTGGGGTAGGGTGCGGAAGGAGAGTGATTAACCAGGGAACTTATATGCATATATGCATAACTCATGGATATAGACAATACAGTGATGAAAGTCTGGGAAGCGTGAGTATGGAGTGGAGGGTGTCAATGGGATAAAAAGCACACATAGGGGACATCTGTAATACTTGCAACTATAAAAATAAATTTTAAAAAATAAGGAAATAACTTATATGCCAACTTTTGTACAGTGTGTAATTTAAATCCAGAATTCAAACTTTAAAAAAGCGAGTGTGGTAAATACAGTCCACATCAAATATAAAAATAGTTGAAATAACTCTAAATGAGCTCACAACAGAGTTATCAAACCCAGTGGTGAACAAAGTATCCTTTTGATTGCTTTTACCTTGAATGGAGGCCCAGAAAGGTTAATCTATTTGGCTAAAATGCCTGACATTGTTAGTGTATATATGAACAGCTCATGATCAAATTTCATCATATCTGATATCTTAGCAATCTGTGTTCATAATGGGTATCAGAGTCCCAAAAGTTTAACCCAATTGTCCTGATTAATTTCTTTTTTTGTTTTCATGGTCAACTCATATATGTTGAAACTTAATTCCTGGCTATGGTGTCATTTCATAACACTGGCAATCAAAAGGACACTCTGGGTAACATGGAATCCTTGGGAAAAGGCAGTACTTTTCCTCTGAAATTATAAGGATTTATTGATCCCAACTGGTCTGTGTCTTCCATTAATTTCATTGTAACTGCCTTGACACCCTCTTTCAGTTTCAGAAAACACCCTCTCTTTGGCATGCATAGTTTTGTCCCAACTGCTTCTCTAATGTAGGTTATCCAAATTTTGAACTGTTTTCTACTACACTCTACTCGACCTACTCTAATTTCTGAAAACCTTTTAGAATCAGACTCAGTTTACTGGATTATTATAATCTGACCCTCCAGGCCAAAGTGCATTGCTAACTAAAGAATATAATAAATAGAGCATATTTCTCCCATTGACCAAATCTTAACAAAGGTTTTGACCTCTTATTTCCTGTTTCTACTTATGCAATATACCATTTCATCTACTATCCTCTGGTCAAAATAAATATGCATACAAAATATTCTATAAACAAAATGCCTGAGACCATAAAATTCCTAGAACAAAACATTGTTAAACTATTTGACATCAACATAGTAATATTTATTTGGATATTCTCTCAAGGAAGACAAAGAAAGCAAAATTAAACAACTGGTCTTCATCAAACTAAAAAGTTTCGGTACAGTAAAGAAAACTAAAATTAAAAGATCACCTCTGAAATGGGAGAATATATTCACAAAAGGTATATCTGATAAGGGGTTGATATTAAAAAAATACAAGATACTCATACAACTCAATAACAAAAAATAAACAATCCCATAAAAAATGGGCAGAGTACATAAAAAAAAACATTTCTCCAGAGAAGATATACAGTTGGCCAACAGACATATGAAAAGATGATCAATATCACTATTCATCAGGGAAATGCAAATCAAAACTACAATGAGATACCAGTTCACACTAGTCTGAATGCCTATTATCAAATGCCAACAAATAACATGTGTTGGTGACGATATGAAGAAAAGGGGACTCTTGTGCACTTTTGGTGGGAATACAAAATGGTGCAGTCACTATGGAAAACAGTATGAAGCTTCCTTAAAACCTAAAAATATATCTACCACAGAACCCAGCAATTCCATTTCCAGGTATTTATCCAAACAAAACAAAAACACGAGTTTGAAAGATATATGCACTCTATGTTCATTGAAGCATTATTTACAACTAGAAGCCTGGTGCCCGACCTGCAACCTTTAGCAGTCCAGGAGCTCTCGGGGGATGTCCAACTGACGGTTTAGGCCGACACCACAATTAGACATCCTTAGCATTGCTGTGGAGGTGGGAGAGGCTCTGCGAAGGCCTCTGCTCTTGCCAGCCATCAGCCTGGCTTGTGGCTGAGCAGCACTCCCCCTGTAGGAGTACACTGACCACCAGGAGGCAGCTCCTGCATTGAGTGTCTCCCCGATGGTGGTCAGTGTGCGTCACAGCAACCAGCTATTCACCAATAGGTCGATTTGCATATTACCCTTTTATTATATAGGATACCTAAGATATGAAAGTAACTTAGATGTCCATTAATAGATGAATAAAGAAGAAAATACATTATATATATATATATATATATATATATATATGGTCCATTTTATATTATATACTTAATACGTAATGGAATATTACACAGAACTTAAAAAAAGAATGAAATCTTGCCATGTGTGACAACATGAATAGACTTAGTATTACACTAAGTCAGATGGAGAAATATAAATACCATGTAACTTCACTTATATACGAAATCTAAACAAACAAAACAAAACAAAACAGAAATAGACCCATAGAAACAAAGACCAAGGTATGTTTACCACAGTGGAGTGCTTAGGGATGATGAGTAAAAAAGGTGAAGGGAAATACAGTCAATAATATTGTGGTTAGTTTGCATGGTGACAGATGATTACTAGAATTATTGGCATGATCACATTGTAAGGGATAAAATGTTAAGCCACCATATTGTACACCTGAAACGGATATAAATAATATAATATTGTATAACAAGTACACTTAAAGTAAAAAGTTCTCTATATAAATTTATAATTAATTGGGATAGTAGGGATTTTATTGAGTAAAATTGCAAAAGTGAGTTTAGAGATAACAGAATAATCACTAAAAACACAATGAGAATAAATTAGCTTTACTAAGCACAATTTATGATGTGCTCTAAAGCAGTATTTTGATTATTAAACAATTGTCATTCTCAGATTTTAATAACAGTTAACATTTATGGTGCTCTAATTTTGTGCCAGACACTGCGTTGTTTTTATATTGATTATCTCACTCAATCATTCCAATACCATATCAAGTATATAATAATAACACTGTTGAAGTCTCATGTTTTAAAAAATTTGCTGCAAATCTCAACTCTAGACTTGTCACCAAATATTGAGTTTTTCAATATTTAAAGTTCTCAGATGTCACAATAATAGAGTCATGAACACTAATTTTAAAATCTCCAGTTTCTTATCTGGTCAGTGTGGTTCAGTGGTTGAGCATCGATCCATGAACCAAGAGGTTACTGGTTCAATTCCCAGTCAGGACACATGTGATCCCCAGTATGGGGCATGCAAGAGGCAGCTGATTGATGTCTCTCTCTCACATTGAGTTTCTTTTTCTCTGTACCTCTCCTTTCCTCTTTCTAAAATGAATTTTTTTAAATCTGTTACTCAATTTTCTTTCCAACTTCTTGTAATTGCAATGTGGAAGTTCATTACTGCCTGTCCATGGAAGCCAGAGAGTTTTGAACTGCTTATTCTTTTTTGAATATATCATCTCATACACGTTTGGCAAATAAGTTAGAAAATGCTTGACACGTTGGGTTTAAAATCTGCTATTCAAGCAAACATGCGGTCCAGAAATCTGGCATCCAGCTGGCAGAGAGAAAGCATAAAAACCTTTGGGAATACTAAATCCATCCCCCAATAATAAAAAAAATATTTATGTAAGTAAATGGTTATCCAAATCCAAGTGAAAACGTTGAACCAAGATTTATACATTATTTAAAAAAAAACTGTGATGGTAGCCATCACTTTCTAAAACTCATCTCTGTTGCTAATTTGTAAGTTTGCTATATCAAAATCTGGACTATGCAAATCATAAATAGAAGGAAAAAATAAAATAAAAATTTCTCCATGTGAAGGTTTCAGTACAAGATCTGAGTAAGAGCCTGAAAAGAAAGCAGGAATTTGAAAGTAAAACTCAAGGAAATTGCTGAAGTCTAATTAGCAAGGAAGTCTGTACACTAAGGTATGCTCTAACATATATGGAAAGTAAGAAGATACCTCTACATCAAGAATCCCTTAAAAAACAGCTCAGCTTAAATGGCCAAGCAAAAAAGAAAGAGGAGGAGAAGAATTAATGGCTTCAATATTGTGTTAAAGAGAGTATTTACATTTATACAGAGGTGAATGGACTCTTCATTAAAGCTGATGAAAAGCTATACTGTAGTAACCATGCTGTGTTCATCAAATTAAAATCATGTAAATATACCTTATAGGGATAAAGAGGATATAGGTAACGTTCCATTACCTATATCACCAAGTACTGAATGACTTAAATGATTAAACTTGCCATATAATTTGAAGGAGATGAAAATGCCTTGATTCTATTGTAAATAACAGTATAACCCCAAAAAAGACCATAAAGTTTGTCAGCATAATAGAAAATTCTTCAACTCAGAAAGACATAAAACTTAGCTTAAATCCCCAGCATCCGACTATGAATGATATTATTAATTACATACTACTAAACAGTGGTTTAACAAAAAACATTGAAGCCACAAGCAACAAAACAGTTTTCATATTAGTAATCATTGGAACAACACAATTGAGTTATCAAATTTGTAAAAGTCAAATACGCTGCTTTGAAGGGTAAGGATTTTGAGAATTCTAATTTCCAAGTAGTCATGAAAATTCAAATTTAATTCATTACCATCAGGCAAATAAATGGACTCTAAACCATTCAAGGTAAATGGCTCATATTAGATTACTGAATGCATTTTGATAGTAGTTTTTTAAATTTATTTCTCATAAATATATTCCCTGAGCAAACATTTATTGAAGACTACCTTAAGACCACATAACTAGATGTCACGATGTATAAACATTAATAAACTACAGCCTCTCATGTTTGTATTTTACTTTTAAAATTTCAAAGAAATTTAGTGGATAGATGACATGAATTTAGGAATCTGTATGTTATATACACTTCATTTTTTAAAAAATTATGTTTAGGGCCACAAGGTTATTGATTTAGATGTCAAGCCATATCATGAAAAACTCATCCATTTCCTAGCCATGTTCTGCAGGTGTTTGCCCAGTGTGTCTTAAGTTGCAATTCTGTCTCTCCCCAAAAACAAACCCATGACTTTTCTACAAATCAATTCTTTCTCTTTCTCAGGGAAGGCTTCCTTAAGCCTTCATTCTGAAGTATTTTCCACCTGATACCTCCTCTTCCTCACTCCCAATCACTCCTGTAAACACTACAATATAGCCTCCATCTACACCATTCTATTAAAACTGCCCTAGACTCAGTGGAATTTAAGAATAACACTAATTTTATTTAAATATCACTGAAACCACAGGTATAACCCCAGCACAGTACCTACACAACCAGGTTCTCAATAAATACTAGCTGAGTTGCATATTATCTATATATATATATAAGGCTAATATGCTAAGTGTCTGACTGTCCAACTGTCCACTATGACATGCACTGACCACGAGGGTGCAGATGCTCAATGCAGGAGCTGCTATGACATGTACTGGTCATTTACAAAGAAAAGGCACTGTGGGCCTGACACCCACAAAGCAATATTTAACTTCCCCTAAGTGGGACACAGGGCCTGCCACCACCCCAGAGCAACACCCCACCAAAATTCAGCTGATGTTGCCAAGACCCCATGGTGCAAAATGTGGCGCTCAGCCCAGCCCAGCCCTGAAACAGTCACTGTGGGTGCCTGACAATGACATCACATAGCAACACCTGGCCTCCTCTCCCTAGCGACCAGCTTCCTTTGGGTTTCTTCAGGCCAGAAACACAACTTGCTTTACAACCAGGTGGAAACATTTTACACTTTAACCAAATGTCTGTGAAACATTTTTATGTGCCTCATCTCATTTTATTCTCACAGAAGTCCTGGAGTAGGTATATAGGAGACTCAGTGGAATCCTATTTTATTTTCATTAGCCAGAAAACAGAGATTTAGAATGTTTAGAAATTTGATCCAACTGAAAAGAAGTAAGAAATGGTGGACTTTGAAAATTACTACAGGTTTTCTCACTGTACAGGATATAGTGAAACACTGCTAGAGTTAAATATTTTACCTTTTGTTCTCCCTGCATGATCTACAATAATAATGTGCTTTGTGTTAATATTTATGCTGTGTTGCTGACAATTACTTGAAAGAGAAGTTGGGGTGCTTCACTGGACTGGAAAAAGTTTAGGTAATCAGAAAGGAATTCTAATTAAGCAAGTTTATCCTATCTAATAAAAGAGTAATATGCAAATTGACTATACCTCCACTACATCCACCAGCCACACCCATCAGCCACACCCACCAGCCACTCAGATCGAGTACGCAAATTAACCCAACCAAGATGACTACAGCCACAGAGAGAGCAGGAGGGAGGCTTGGGTTGCCCCTGGCAATGGAGGAAGCCAAGCTTTCTGCAAACTCTGGCCTCTGCTTAAGGCAACAAAGTTTCAATGGCTGCCTCCTCGGAGTTAGCAGAAGGCTTGGCTCTGCTCCAGGCTACAAAGTTTCAATTGTAGAAGATAAATAAATCCCAGATACCAGAGCCTCTGCTTGGGTCATTGATGGGCATGGCCAGCCTGCAAACCACCACAGGCCCCTTGCTCAGCTACCCTATGCCCCAAGGCAACACCCATCCTGATCCAGGACAACCTTCAGGGAAAACCAGCTGGCCCCCACCTGTACACTGAGCCTCTATCCTAGCTAATAAAAGAGTAACATGCAGATTGACCATCACTCCAACACACAAGATGATGGCCCCCATGTGGTCAAAAGTTCCTGCCCCCAAATGGACACAAGATGGCCACCACAAGATGGCCAGCAGAGGATGACAGCTGGGAGGAACCAGGTCTGCAAGGGAAGGCAGTTGTGGGTGATCAAGCCTGCAGGGGAGGGCAATTATGGGTGACCAAGCTAGCAGAGGGAAATTGGGAGTGACCAGGCCTGCAAGGGAAGGCAGTTAGGGTGACCAGACCCACAGGGGAGGGCACTTAGGGGCAAACTTCTGGCAAGGGAGCAGTTAGACATCAATCAGGCTGGCAGGGGAGTGATTAGAGGATGATCAGGCTGGCAGGCAGAAGCGGTTAGGGGCAATCAGGAAGGCAGACACGTGAGCAGTTGGGAGCCAGCAATCCTGGATGTGAGAGGGATGTCCGACTGTCCATTTAGGCTTGATCCTATGGGCAGTCAAACATCTCTCAAAGAGTCTCAGATTGGAGAGGGAACAGGCTGGGCTAAAGGACAACCTCCCCGCCCCTGTGCATAAATTTTGTACACCAGGCCTCTAGTTTAAATTATAAAAGGCCTGTGGTTGTAACTCGTAATAACCAGTCACCAGGAGGTGCATTAATAGGTCTAATGGCACAGTGGTTCTGGGGTCCCATGCAATTTCACATGCTGGGTCTCTAGTCTATTATATAAAGAGCGCCAATCACATGCATGTGTTTCCATCTGTCATTGTTGATCTTGAATTTGTTTGACACTTCTATTATAGAGAAAGGGTGAATAGCAATATTAAAATATTTATTCTAATTAATTTCCTTTCAATATGTATAATTTCGTGCTCTAGGCCTCTAGTATTAATAATAAAAGTGGCTATAACACAGTAGTTACTCCTTAAAAGGTATTTGAATTGTCCATTGTGTATAGAAAAAAGTTTATTTATTTACAAAAACTGTTGTTTTTCTTATTTTCCAAATGTGTATTAAGTAGTATGTACAAGGTATTGGACATGGTTTCTATTCTCATAGACTTCAAGAGGCTAGCAAACTATATTTTTGATGCCACATGCTTAAATTTTACATATATATGTAAAATAATGGAATGTACTTCCTTAAAAAGGGAGAAATCCCCTTTGTTCTTCTAATACCGATTTCTCAACACCAACAGAAGGAATCAACATGTTCTCAAATCATTGTTCAAATACAACGATTCACCATAATCCCATCATATCATAGCTGTGCACCTATTTCTGTGAACAATTTGGGGTAGGACTTATTCTGGTGCCTGGAATTTATTAGACTCTCATTCCATTTGTTTTCATTGCATATATGAGGAAACTAAGGCCACAAAAAATAAGGAAAGGTTAGTTTTTCTGTGATGTATAGAATAAGCTATAAAATCAAAAAGACCTGAATTTAAACCTTGGTAAAATTATTTGACCTCAGCATTTCAGTTTCCCAGCAGGATTAAATCATATGACAAATGTGAAAACCCTTGGTGTTAATTAAGCACTCAATAAACCCATGATCACAGTAAATGACATAGAACTTATGATGTTAGACACCATAAGTAGTTTGATAAAACTTTCAAAACAAAGAAAAATATAAGTAAACAAATTATGGTAGTTATTTGATGTTTTAGATTTGACCTTACCTAAAGTGAACATTTATATAAATTCAGTGTGGGACAGTGCGAAGGACCTAGATGGGAAAAAGTACAGAGTTTTCCTAGGGGCAGAAAATACCTAATTTAACAGCATTCTTAGAGATTAGGGAGTAAAACATACTCAGATATTAGCAACATCAGTTATAGTATTAGGAAAAAATGTTTTATATAATCAAAATAAATGTACAGTGCTTCAAGGTGGCAAAAACAGAGTAAATGAAAGCAGTATCTCTTCAGATATTTAAACAGTATTTTTTCAGATGTTTAAAAGGGAAACTACTTAAAAGTAAGTAAATAACATCTTATGAAAAATGGAAATTTAAACAACTAGGTATTTACTTATAAGAACAAAAAAAAAAGAGAAAAAAATGAAATATCCCTGCTTTTAAAAAAAACTTGAAACATATCCCACCATAGCATAATGGTTGACAAGAGAGTCAGAAGTCTCTTATTCATAATTCCATCTCTTAGCTACTAGTTGAGATACCTTGGGCAAGTTACCTAAATGATCAATACTTCAGTTTCCTCATCCATGAAATGGTGTCAATAATAGTATCTATCTCATGGGCTTGTTTTGTAGTTTGGAATGTGTTAATATTTATAAAGCACTTAGAACGTGTTTGGCACAAATTTAGCACTAAGTGCTTCTGAAATAAATCATCTGAACTCATCTTGTTCAAGATAGAAATAGTAATCTGACAAAGCTCGTTCCATTATTTTATCATGATTAATTTTTAAAGTTTTGCTATGTGTTCACTCTGTAGCCATTGAGTTTCTTATATAAATACTTAAAAATGAGGAACTCTAGAAATTAATGAAAAAAAATAAAGGCAAGAAGTTGACTTGTTTTCTGTTTCTTTAGAAGATTCTATTGGTGAAAACTACAGATTCATGGAGATACACATTTTAGTTCAACACAGTGAAGGGCTGACTCTTCAACAACACATTGCAAAGCTTCACTAGGTAGTACACACCTATTAATTTGGTTTCTAACACATTACATGGGAAGTTGGATTATAAACTTCAAAATATTATACACAGTTAAAATGCCATCAGTTAGAATTTATTATAGTATCAAAAAGGACATGCTTTGCTAACTTGTGTATTACGTACATAGCACTGCATTTGGTTTTCAAGTGACACAAAATGCATATATGAGGCATATTATCTTCCCTCAATGAGTTTATATTCTATTTGGAGAGATAAATCTCACATCCACAAATTGTTAGAGGTAGCATATGATTTAAGTTCTGAATCTTACTTGCTTTATAATCATAAACTCTGAGAAATATAAAATGACAAGCTGTGCCCTTTTAAAATACTCTCTCTTATTCAAAGGTAATATTTCTTGTAAACCACAATGATTATATCTATACAAATGAAAGAAATACTCATTGCAGAGTTCCTTTTTTCCTTCACTGTGAAAATAAAGTGTTATATATCTACCAATGTCTCCCAAATGCACAGCATTTGATACATTGATAATAGCAGGTCAAGAAATTCCATAAAGAAAAGTCACAAGCCATAAAAATCTGTTCTTTTTATTGGTAATTGAGTTGTTCAGTCATGAACTCAAGCAAACCTAAAACAAAGATGCATTCTCCACATTTTTGCTTTAATATGAGCCTGAGTCAGACTCACAATGTGGGGAATGCTGATCTACAGACCAATTCCTACATTTTTCGGGAAAAGACAACAGGTCTATAAAGATAAAGTACTTGGTCACAGTTATAAAGGGATTTAGTGACACAGCCAGCACAAAAACTAAGAGCTAAGAGCCAGACCTGAACACTTTGACACTTTGTTCTATATGTTCTATACCATGGAGACACACTCTATAACTTGGAGACATTTTAATCTCATTTTCTCTCTCTCTCTCTCTCTCTCTCTCTCTCTCTCTCTCTCTCTGTCTCCTCTTCTCTTCAAATTTAAATTCTTAGTTTTCATAGTAAGAGAATACATGTCTTTACTTAATATCATTCTATTTATTTCAATTGCAAGTTGAAATAAATATTTTCAAAAGAAGAAATAGAGTAATGGCTTCTTTTTACAAAACAGACTATAAAACTGCCAGGAACATGCTAAGAAAGTTAATAGATACTTTTTTATTATTCGATACAAATTAGCTTTTAAAAATCAATTTAAGCATCAAAATCCAAAAGAAATCAGGAGTGAGAATAAGTGACAGAAGCTGACAGCTAGCCGATGGATGAGATCATCACACGATTTTTCAGAGACCAAAGGAAGTTACAGGCACAAATCTATGTATCTACATTATATTGCTGGAAACCAGTGCATTGGGGGCAGGAGGGATACATGCACTTACAGTATGTGTGTTATTGGAAGAAGGGATAAAATCTTACAACTGGTGGCTGAAAAGGAACTAAGCCTAGTGAGACATTACACTGAATTCATAATACAGTTATTTTCTATTATCAAAAGTGCTAACAATTAATATTCACTTGAAATTTAAAGAATTCAGGCTAGTTATTTAGGACAACTGGAACTAGCAGCATAACAATTAAGCAGGGCAGTAGAAGAGAAAGCTATAAGCAGAAAGCCTACAGGAAGCTGCATATGGTATAGGATATGGCATAGGCTTTCTTAAAACAAAAAGTGTGTTGAAGTAATCAATAACAAAAGTTGGTGGGAAAGGTACCCATAATTGTGCACTTTCATTTACTTGAATGTTAAAATTGTGTATTACTCTGTCTATAATTGATAACTGAATATATAATTTTAATAAAGAATTAATTTTCAGCATTTCAGAGAGGAAAATGGCTGCCAACAGGAAGGCAGACTGCAAGATAGCATATGGGACAGAAAACAAAGGGAGAGTGTGTGGTCTCACGGGGAGTGTTTGTTGGTGAGTTAAGGGACAGCTATACTCTAGGAGACTGTGGGGGACTGCTAGACAGGGCTCCCCTGACCAGGCAGTCCCCACTGTGGCTTGGTTCCCTCCTGGAGTGAATGGCTTGGACGCTGAGACTGCATCATATTGAATGGGAAAGTGAATATAGTGGTACCTCGAGATATGAGTGCCCTAACATACGAGATTTTTGAGATACGAGCCATCGAGAGAGCGATTTTTGCTTTGAAATACGAGCAACATTTGAGATAGGAGTAATCAGGCGGATGGACTGGTTGCACACCACCCACCAATTTACCGCGACTCAAGCTTCTCATAGTTTCCCACACCTCAAGGTTACGGAATGAATTAAACTCATATCTCAAGGTACCACTGTACTGTTAGGAACCTGAAAAGCTTGGTGAATCTATAACTATGGCACCCCCCAAACATCTGCGAACCCCAAAACACCAGTTCCCAATGGATGCAAACAAATGGATTCAGAGGAGCTCTACACACTACCACAGAAAGGTCAGATTTCACCTGGGATAAGGAGAGAGAGAATGACATAACCAGACACTCAGAGAAGAGACTAACCATCATGCTATTAAACAATTACTGTGTTACCAGAGAAATCAAAGAAGAAATAAAAATTGTCATGACAACAAATGACAATGAAAACACAATATTCCAAAATCTGTGGACACAGTGAAAGCAATCTTGAGAGGGAAGTTCATAGTTCTACAAGTCTACTGCAAAAAAAAAAAAAAAAAAAAAAAAAAAAAAA
>JAAGEH010000015.1:18458592-18588844 GCA_011751065.1 Lasiurus cinereus | reverse complement strand
ATGGTAATAAATTACCTCATCCTACAACTCAAAGAGTTAGAAAGAGAACAACGAGAAAAGCCCAGTGTAAGCAGAAGGAAGGATATAACAAATATCAGAGCAAAGATAAACAACATAGAGACCAAAAAATCAATACAAAAGATCAACAAGAGCTGGTTCTTTGAAAGGATAAACAACATTGATGAGCCACTGGAAAGGCTCACCAAGAAGCAAAGAGAGAGGACCCAAATAAACAAAATCAGAAATGTAAGAGGTGAAATAACAGACCCACCAAATTAAAAAGGATTGTTAAAAAAATACTATGAACAACTCAACTCTATTCCAACAAACTGGACAACCTGGAGGAAATGGATATATTCTTAGAAATATATAACATTCCAAAACTCAATCAGGAAGAATCTAAACATCCCAATAGGCCAATAACTATGGAAGAAATTGAAGCAGTCATCAAAAAGTTTCCAGCAAACAAAAGCCCTGGGCCAGATGGATTCACAGGGGAGTTTTACCAAACATTCAAGGAAGAACTAAAACCTATCCTCCTCAGACTATTCCAAAAAATTCAAGAGGAAGTAACTCTTCCAAACTCCATCTATGAAGCTAGCATCACCCTAATACCAAAAACAGATACAGACAACACAATGAAAGAGAATTACAGGCCAATATCCCTCATGAACATATATGCCAACATCCTCAACAAAATTCTAGCAAATCGGACCCAGCAGTACATCAGAAAGATCATACACCATGATCAAGTAGGATTTATCCCAGGAATGCAGGAATGGTACAATATCTGCAAATCAATAAACGTCATACATCACATAAGCAAATTGAGAAATAAAAATCACATAATCATACCAATTGATGCAGAAAAAGCATTTAACAAAATCCAACACCCTTTCTTGATAAAAACGCTCCACAAGGTGGGAATAGGAGGATCATACCTCAACATAATAAAAGCCATATATGATAAACCCAGAGCTAACATCATGCTCAATGGGCAAAAGCTAAAAACCATTTCCCCTAAGAACAGGAACAAGACAGGGATGCCCACTCTCACCTCTCCTGTTTGACATAGTACTGGAAGTATTAGCCATTGTATTAGACAAGAAGAAATAAAAGGCATCCAAATTGGAAAAGTAGAAGTAAAGCTGTCCTTATTTTCAGATGACATGATACTGTACATAAAAAAAAACAACATAAATACTCCATCAAAAAACTAATAGACTTAATAAATCAATTTGGCAATGTAGCAGGATACAAAATTAATGCTAAGAAATACATGGCATTTCTATACACCAATAGTGAACTTACAGAAAGAGAGGCTAAACGAGCAATCCCATTTACAATTGCACCAAAAAAAAAAATTAAGATACCTAGGAATAAACTTAACTAAAAAGGTAAAGGTCCTATACACAGAAAACTACAGGACACTGAAAAAAGAGATAAAGGAAGACATAAATAGATAGAAGAACATACCCTGTTCATGGATTGGTATAATCAACATCATCAAAATATCCACACTACCCAAAGCAATCTATAAATTCAATGCACTTCCCATTAAAATACCAATGGCATATTTCACAGACCTACAAATAACTCTCTAAATATTCATCTCGAATTTTAAAAAAAGACCCCAAATAGCCATAGCAATACTGAGAAAAAAATAAAGTAGGTGGGATCTCATTACCAGATTTCAGACTATATTACAAAGCCATTGTTCTCAAAACAGCCTGGTACTGGCACAAGAACAGACATAGATACGTGGAATAGAACAAAGAATTCAGATATCTACCCAAACCACTAGGCTCAATTAATATTTGACAAAGGAGGCATGAACATACAATGGACTCAAGACAGTCTCTTCAATAAATGGTGTTTGGAAAATTGGACAGATACATGCAAAAAAATGAAACTAGACCACCAACTTACACCATACAAAGAAATAAACTCAGAATGGATACAAGACTTAAACATAAGATGGGAAATCATAAAAATACTAGAGGAATCCACAGGCAGAGATATATCAGACATATGCCAAAGCAATTTCTTCACCAATACCAGTCCTAGGGCAATGGAAACTATGGGGCTACATCAAAATAAGAAGCTTTTGTATAGCAAAAGAATGCATCAACAATACAAGAAAGTCCACTGTATGGAA
The DNA here is from genome assembly GCA_011751065.1 of Lasiurus cinereus. Taxonomy (NCBI): domain Eukaryota; kingdom Metazoa; phylum Chordata; class Mammalia; order Chiroptera; family Vespertilionidae; genus Lasiurus; species Lasiurus cinereus. Next base: position 18,586,686 of record JAAGEH010000015.1, on the reverse strand, counting down.
GAACATAGTTACGAATGTTATCACTGATAAAGGTTTAATCTCCAACATCTACAGGCAACTTATACAACTTAATAAAAGGAATATAAATGATCCAATAAAAAATGGGCAACGGACCTAAATAGAATCTTTTCAAAAGAGGACAGAAGGAAGACCAAGAGACATCTGAAAACATACTCAGTCACTAATTATTGAGAGATGCAAATCAAAACGACAATGTGGTACCATCTCACACCTGTCAGAATGGCAATCATCAACAAATCAACAAAGGACAAGTGCTGGAGAGGATGTGCAGGAAAAGGAACCGTCGTGCACTGTTGGTAGGAATGCAGACTGGTGCAGCCACTGTGGAAAACAGTATGGAGTTTCCTCAAAAAACTAAAAATGGAACTCCCATTTGACCAAGTAGTCCCATTCCTAGGAATATATCTCAAGAAACTAGAAACACCAATCAGGACGGATATATGCTCCCCTGTGTTCATAGAAGCACTATTCACCATACCTAAGATTTGGAAACAGCCCAAATTCCCATCAGCAGATGAGTAGATTAGAAAACTATGGTAAATCTACACAATGGAATACTATGCTGCTATAAAAAGAAGGAATTCGTACCCTTTGCAGCAACATGGACGGACCTGGAGAGCATCATGTTAAGTAAAATAAGCCAGATAATGAAAGAAAAATACCACATGATCTCACTCATTTATGGAAATAAAGACCATTATAACCTGATAATCAAAAAGATAAATACAGAGGCAGTAAAGCACCAAACAGATTGTCAAATTACAGTGGGAAAGCAGGAGGGTGTTGGGGAAGGGGGGCCAAGAGATCAAAGTATTTGTATGTAGGCATATAAGCACAACTAATGGACACAAGACACTGTGGGGGGGGGATGAGAGCATGTGACAAGGGGTAGAGGAGGCTGGGGGAAGGTCAATGGGGGGAAAATGGAGATATATGTACTACTACATGTAGTACTTTAAACAATAAAAAATATTTAAAAAGAATTAATTTTCATAGAAAAACTGATTGGGCCACCCCCTAGTGTCAGCTGACAGAATTGCAAGCATAGTGGCTTGTCTGCATAAGGCTTGTTTTGCAATCACAGTTGAAGAAATAGGTACTCCCTCAAAGGTCACCAAATAACTAAAGCCATGCCTTTACAATACTGGTTTTATCACTTTCTGCTATTTAAAATATGTACATATATTAAGCTGAATCAATTGCATAGCAGTTCCTATCAATGAATAAGATTGAGAAAATGAGTGGATTTTCCATTTATAATTAAAGAAATATGATAATAAAATTAACAAAGATTCAGCCATCATTCTACCTAAAAGAGATTTGGCTATTTTTTTTAAGATATAAGAGGATACAATGTGGCATGAAATTATTAACATAAATAATAGATGCATGAGAGAAATAGCTTTTCTTTATAAGTTTATGTAAAGATAAAGTATGTTACTATCTAAAATCAGCACCATGTAAAATAGATACAATTAAAATACTGAGTAATTTTTTTTAAAAATTATGGTTACTAGAAACCTCTTTGGGTAGAATTATTTTCAATACAATCCTGTGTGTGTGTGTGTGTGTGTGTGTGTGTGTGTGTGTGTATTTTAATACACAACTAAATCTAATTATATTCTTCTCTCATTACTAGAGATATTATAATGCCTTAAAACCAGCATTCCTGAACATTAGTTCTTATTAGGTTAACAGAAGCTGTTGGGTGTTTTGCTTCACTATAAATTGACTTTAGGCTATAACAAGATTCTTTTTTTGTCTTACAGTTAATCTCCAGTAAATTCATATTTTATTTTTTCCTAATGATCAAATTCAGATAAAATTCTTATTTATTGACTGGGGTTTCAGACAGTTGAATTCCACTTAATATTTCGCTGTACTTGAGAATGTATTAACAACTTCAGTAACAGGAAAAAATATGATCCTACAATGTGAATTCAATATTAATTATATATTGTAACTAGTAGCCCTGTGCACGAATCTGTTGCCAGTAGCTTGCCACCTTCCAGTAGCTCTCTGCCCACTCCCGCCCTCCTGTAGCTCTCTCTACCCGCCCCCCCCCCCCCATAGCTTGCTGCCCTGCCCGCTCCTGTAGCTCTCTGCTGCCTGCTTGTAGGTTGCTGACCCACCCTCCTGCTGATCCATGATCTGGTTTTTACGCTGTCGGTCATTACGCCTCACTGTGTAATGACCATTTACATATTACATCTTTATTATATAGGATGGTAGCTAAAATCAAGAAAATCTGCCTCATAATTGCAAAGGTCTAAAAGATAACAAAAAATAATGGAAGACTCTCAATTCTCATATAGAGTGGGAACTATAACTAAAACTTAAAACCTGAGAAAAATAACAATTCTATATCCCATTGCTTTACCAGATTATTCATGCCAATAAAAATATCATGAGACCCATTAGTGATAAGTGTAGTGATATTGTATCAGCTAAAGATGAAATCACCAAAAGAAAATGTCCTATTGTAATTGCTATCCAAATACACTATTTATGCTAACCAGAGGTTAAAAGAGCACACTTTAAAAATCATTTGATGCAACACCAATGCTGCTTTCTAAAAACAGGTGGAAGCTGAAATGATAAAACAGGATTTTAAAAAAAAAGGAAGGGAATAATGCAAAAGTAAAGAACTAAAACAGGATTTTTATTGTGGAGCACATAGTAGGTTTTCAAAAATACATATCAATAAATATCATAGCCTAATATGGAGTTTATCAAAAAAACCTCTCTCAAGTAAATTTCTTTGAGTATATACATCTGTATATAGAAAACTCTACTTAGGGCACATCTTGTAAGCTACTATGTTGTTTATTTTATTATGAAAAGGTACCTCTTTTAAATTAATTAGAATATTTGTTTATGACACTGAATAATACAAAGGTAAACTTAATTTTAATGTTTCTGAAGAAAATGCACATGGGTTTCACTAAGCACACACAAGCAGCATTTCCATTTGTATAGTTTCTTTTCAGGAGAATACTACCTCTAATACAAGGTAGTATGAGCATTCACATCCACACAGCACTTGAAAATCTTCATATGATAAGCAAAGTCTTATTGTTATTTGAAAGAATTTCCACTGGCAAACTGAAACTCAGGAAACATTTTAAGGTGTCTGTTATCTTTATTCTTGTTTTAGTCCACAATTTTATTTCTAAATAATGCACAAATATTTTGGATCATGTATGATATTAATGAGGGAAAATAATTTTCCCTCCAGAAACAATGCATAGTTATGAGGGTGGTGGAGGTGTATATACAGAAATTCAATGATGACAGCAGTTCAAATTCTTCGCTAGGCTCACTTCTATTATTATTGAGAAAATAATTCTTCAATCATATTTCATCAAAAAGAGAACACGGGGGATTAATATTCTATATTCGTTTCCTCCCTAAACAAACTCTATGAGCTCAGAAGTGCCTTCACTGAAATCAGGTACTTCTTTGTAATTCTGGTACTGGTCCCAAAATAATTTTCTCAACACCATAATTTCTATGAGGAATAATTTTTGTTATTACTGTCCCATCAGATACTACAAATGTCCACAAGTTCGCATTAAGATCTTTTTACAATTACGCCCTATTTATTGGAACACTGTCTGGTCAGGAGGAATCAAAAAACAAAATTTCAAAAAACAAAAGTTGTAAACATTAATATTTGTCTCTTTTTACAAACTGGATGAAAATCATTCTGAAATGTTCTTTAAAACTTTTTTGCTCCCTTAACTATAGGACAGTAAACAAAAGTAATGCTTTTTTTTAATAATTCTAGGTCATCTTAATAAAGGATCATTAATCATGCATTGAAGGATATGTTGGCACTGTTAAATGGTCCCAGATGCCTGTGTGTTTGGAGTCCTCATGTCCACTTTTATAGTTTGTGTGTCTTCTGTCTCACTGGCAGCTATTTATTAGCTATGATTTCAGAGTGTCCATGCTTCTATTACTTGCCCCACAAGTACACCAATTCAATTTTTCTGTGGACAACAAAATAAAATGTAGCAAACTATTTCTCTGTGTAAGGTGTTGAATCAACTATGCTAGATATACATTTTGAAATACAAATGACATTGGCTCTGAGAGTGCTCTAAGGCAGGGCACTGAGGATTTACCTATTACTACAGTTCAGAAGCTTTAGGACTTGGTTTTCATGAAGTCTAAAAAGTCTGCTAAAAGGTGAGGTTTAGAAGTAGTATTTCATCTCTTTATGGGATATGACTCTTCTCTCAGAATGCTAGCTAACTAGGTTGCAATCAGAGGAAAATAGTTCATGAAAAGTCTGTGAAGGCCACAGACCTCCAAAGGCATGTGTGGTGAAGGCAGAGGTAAAATTCACAAGTGGCTATGAGCCAGGTAGGATATTCAAAATATTAAACTCAAACAACATGGGCACATGACAATCAGAACTAAAGTTACTCTGCCAGGCATCATCATTTTTTTTTGTTTGTTTTGTTTTTTGTTAATCCTCATCCACAATTATTTTTTCCATTGATTTTTCAGAGTGGAAAGAAGGAGGAGAGATACACAGAGAGAAAAATATCGATGTGAGAGAGATACATCTCAATTGGTTGCTTCCTGCATGCATCCTGACCGGGGCCAGGGACTGAGTCTGCAACTGAGGTATGTACTCTTGACTGGAATCAAACTCAGGACCTTTCAGTGTATGAGCTGATGCTCTATTGACTGAGTCTTACTGGCTCAGGTGTCATTGACATTTTTGTTGCTGAGTCATGTGGTGTCTGAGAAGTGAGCACTGGAAAAGGTGCTCTGGTCCGTGTCTCTTGACCATCCAATAAGGAAGTATTCCAAAAAGTATTTCAATGATATATTACTATATTAAGGTATGCTAATGAAGTATCAGACTGTTAGTTTGTGTTAGGTGCTTGTTAACACATAACTCCTGTTCAAACCTGTCGGCATTACATGCACAATATAAAGGGATTATCAAGAGCTTGATTGGACTTTAATCATTGCGCAACAGGGAGGCTTAGATTTTCCAGGGAGCCAACGGGAGATAGCATAGTTTGGATTCCTAGGGAGAAACAGAGCCTTCTTTAAATCTAAAATATGACTAAAAGTCATGTCAATGATTGGGAAATACTAGGGAACTGGTTATTGCTGCCTCTGTTTATCTTAGTGAAAGCTCTAGAGAATTAGTCACTGAACACATGATGATTTTTAGAGATAATTACACTAAGTAAAGACTATTCATAGTTAAATGCCTAAACACAACTTAACTGCTTACATATTTATTTAAGGAAACTTCTGAACAAAAATGAATAACCATACATGTGAAAGCTACAATTAACCCATTACTTATTGCTACCTTGGAAACTTTTTTGGTGGGGACAGCATTAATACATATCCATTTAATGACAAAGGTAAAATTATAATCTATACCAGTGGTCTGAAAACTCATTAGTCAACACAGCAGCAAACCATGGCTCACGAGCCGCATGTGGCTTGCAAGCCTCGGTTTACCAACCACTGATCTATACTAATAATAGAGGAATATGAAAATTGTCTGGGAAGCCATCACAGTAACAATAATGACCAAACAGCAGGCTACATGGGGCAATCAGGCTGACAGGGGGTTAATGAGGGATGACCAAACAACTGAACAAGCAAGCTGTGTGGGGCGACCAGGTCAGCAGGGGAGCAATTGGGGGTGACCAGGCCAGCAGTGGTGGCAGTGAGGGGTTACTAGGCTGGTTGGGGGACAGTTGGGGGTGACCAGGCTGGCAGGGTGTGCAGTAAGAGGCAATCAGACCAGTGGAAGTGGCTGCTAATGAATAATCAGGCAGGCAGGCAGGTGATCAGTTAAGGGCCAAGGATCGGGCCTAAACTGGCAATCAGATATCCCCAGATGGGTCCTGATTGGAGAGGGTGCAGGCTGGACTTCATGGACCCCCCACCCTGGTGCACAAATTTCGTGCAACAGGCCTCTAGTTTAAATATAATGATGAAAACATTGTAACAACTTGGTTCATAAAAGTTGAAAGAAAAAAAGTAGATCTCTCCTGGATCCTAGACTGAGTTGCACTTAGTATAGCATCTAGTCCCACCAGGCTTCTGTTTTCTGTGCTAAACTGGCTACTTCACTCCTTTGTGTCATTTTTAACATTTTTAATGTGCTTGATCCTGAAAATGATATAATCACTGTACTAAAATAATAAATGTGAAACAATATAGAAAGATGAAAGCTTAACAATAAGCTTAACAATAAGCTTAACAACACTTAAGTGATTTGCTATTTTTCTAAATCAAAATCATGTATTGACAAATATATATGCTCCCCTATGTCAATTGCAGCATTATTCACAGTGGCCAAGACATGGAAACAAACAACCAAAATGTCTTGTGATAGAGGACTGGATAAAGAAGATGTGGTACATATATACAATGGAATACTACTCAGCCATAAGAAAGGATGAAATAGTGCCATTTGTAACAACGTGGATGAACTTCAGGAACATTATGCTAAGTGAAATGTCAGTCAGGAAAAGCTAAGAACTATATGATTTCACTCATATGTGGGATATAAAACTGAAGGTCAGGAACACAAACAGCAGAGTGGTGTTTGTCAGGAGGAATGGGGTGGGAGGAGAAGTGGGTCCTAATACACAGTGACAGGAGAAGATTTGACTTTGGGTGGTGGGCACATGGTGCAGTATACAGGTCTTATAACATAGAAATCCACAACTGAAATATATATGTTCATGTTGACTGATGTCACCCAAATACATTTAATAAAGCAAAAAAAAAATGAATTTGTGTTTCTCAAGTTTTTGTTTTGTTTTGTTTTGGGTTTTTTGCTTGTTTGTTTTTTTTACCAAGTAGAATTCTTAAACACTGGGGGAAAAAAGTTTATCATTAATAGAAGAATAAAATCACCACTAAAGTTTTGGCACCCTAGATAGCCTACTGGCCAATGATCTTACTGGTTGTCTAAAACTATGCCCATATAAATCACAAGGCTGGCAAACAACATGTTATCAATGAGGCCAAAAAGTGTAAATCCAACTCTCTTGTATGATGTATTTCTTGTGGATTTTAAACTATGCATCAAATATTCTAAAAGCACTGATCTCTTAGCATGTGATAATATAGGAGCTATGGAGATTTTACCAAGTTGATAGGAGATAATCACGTAGCTGATTATAAAACTCTGAGATCATGTAAAAGAAACAGAAAGGAATGTCGAAGTTGGCTTCTCATTTCCAAGTAGAGATAAGAGAGAACCTACTTGGCTTTTGACGGAAAAAAAACAAAAAGTCAAAAGAGCAAAGTCAAAGGTTTATATTCTCTGTGTAAAAGAATTCTTCGCATCAGGGATTTTCAATCTTTTTCATTTTACAGCACACAAACTAATTACTAACATTCTGTGGCACACCAAAAAAATATACTTTTGCCGATCTGAGAAAAAAATAGGCATAATTTTTATTCATTCACACCAGACAGCTTTTGTTGTTTTAGCTATTATCATTTTGGGGGGTTGAGGAGGGGAACAATCTAGGGGAAAAGAGGTTAGTGTCCCTGACTAAATAGTCAAATATTACAAGTTTTAAAAATTCTTGTGACACATCAGTGTGCCTCTTGCAGCACAGTGGTTGAAAATTGCTGATTCACATCAATCTCAAGTGGTTTGAATGCCATCTGAAGGTGAGTGTGTATGAATATGATAAACAGAATAATAAAACATGAAATTTCACCAAACCAGTTTGGCTCAGTGGAGAGAGCGTCAGCCTGTGGACTGAAAGGTCCCAGGTTCGATTCTGGTCAAGGGCATGTATCCTAGTTGTGGGCACATCCCCAGTGTGGGGTGTGCAGGAGGCGGCTGATCGATGTCTCTCATTGATGTTTCTAACTCTATCCCTCTCCCCTCCTCTTTGTAAAAAATCAATAAAAAATATATTTTTAAAAAATGTAATAGCAAATATAAACACTGTGTGCCTAGTGTTAATCTTAGCATTTTCACATACATTAATTCATTTAGTGCTCATAACAATCTTTTGAGATAGATAGCATTATCGTTCCTGTTTTATGGATGAGGAAATTGAGAAACAGAAAAATTAAAACAAACTGGACTAAGGTTATACAGATGATGAGTGCAAAAGCCAGGATCAAATCCAGGCATGCTCCAGAATGCTTGATGTCAACCACTACTCTACTGCTTCCCATGGGCACAAAAGTGCACCAACATAGCCTAAAATTCATAGGATATTACTAACAATTTCAGCATATAATGAATCCAAGTTTTTTTTTATTGTAAAGATTATTCAAAGGTCTATTAAGATATGATTTCTGGAGGTGCCAGTTCTCCTTAAGTTTTATTTTCAAATGAAATATGTAACTGCATTGTATTCATTGCTATGATGCCAAAATACATAGGCATTTGTTAGATTAGAAAAGTAAAATTTAGTGCGTTCTTAATGGATGGGTTCAAATGCATGGGGATAATGACTCAGATAGGATATGCATATCAGATGTGTGGTTGAATTAGATCCAGACATGAAACTATACTCATGGTTTCAGCATTCCTATCGAACATGTTGGCCAGTCTCCATCTCAATATTTGTCATATTATAGTGAAACTCTAGCTTCTTTTTCTGTTTGACTCTGAGGTTCTCAAGAGCACGTCTTATTCATCTTCAGTGTCTGGCTCAATACCTCATACATAGTAAGTTCTCAATAAATACTTGTTAAACCAATGGAAGCAGTGAGCATCTGCTATATGGATGACACTGTGCTAGTTGGGAGGTCAAATATTAGGGGGAAATCGACCCAGGATTTAAAATGTGTTGTGATAGTTCACGCAATGAACATAGTTTACATTAAAATCCCCTAAACAAAAGATTCCTATAAAATATCAGGACTTGTCAGTATTAAATAATAGTATATATCACCTTAATACAACTTTTAAAAGTCTGGTTGCTATTACTGACAATATTGTGCAGAACAGACTTATCCTGCACAAGTGTACTATTAATTTAATAATGATTCTCTCCTCCACTCCTAACAATTTATAGTTCTATAACTCAGAAGTTATTGTAAAGTCTATAGCATCTTGTCATTCCAGATGTTTACTTCATTTAAGCAGCACTATGTTTTATCAGTGCTCAGTGCTATGTCACTAAGACATAGTGAAAGAGACAGACAGCAAACTCAAGATCCCAATGAAAACTTTTTTAAACTTCCATAATAAAACCATGGGGGTTATAAGCATAGAATGTTAAATTAGAGAGGCAAGTTTGCTGCTCTATACTAGCAGACTGCCTTTGGGTGCCCTACTTAATCTCTCTGAGCTGCACATTCCCTTTCTGTTAAAAAGAGATAAATAATAACACCAACTTCACAGGTTTGCAGTGAGGATTAAATGAGACAATGTGTGTAAAATGCTTACTACAGTGCCTGGCACAGAGTAAGTAGCTGTTTTAATTAGAAAAGAGACTATAAACTTACAGCACTTCTCCCTAACTCTTCTTAATATAATCTTAATATTCCTTTTACTTTCCTCTTTGCTCCCGAGTCAATTATTCTAGAGCTAGGCCTTCTCAGAAACTAAAAACTAGTTATCAATAAATAAAAAGGTATGATTGATTTATTTTAGGTCAGATAATACATGAGAAGACACAATTTAAAAAGATCCATAGCCACTACATATCTACAATACAATTGCAATCTAGTACAGAACTCAGATTTACATATAAGTTAAAACTGTTCCTTTGTGTGTTTGTATGAATGTGTTGGGGCTGTGCATTTAGTACATTGGATACCCTATCACAAACTTCTAATAAGTATGTAATCTATAAATGCTTTTCAAACCAAAAGAAGACAGAATATCTAATACATTTTATTGCTGCACCAACTTTCCAAGGTTATAAACATCATGATTTCCTATTCAAATGCTGCTTTGGAAGAATACACTGTAAAGTCAATTGCAAAAGTCACACAAAACTGGTATACCTGATATTTCTCCATGTATTTTTGCATATTTTCTTTTCTTTTCTATGAATTTGTGTAGCTTGCTTTCTGGATTCTGATAACTTTGCTCCATTTCCCTATTTTGAAAACTGCAATGCACTTATGAAGCTACAATTTTCAGTTAGAATATTGGAAAAAAAATATAATTCCTGCCAAGAATAGCAGCTACAGACCTTTGGATGTCAACATGGGTATTTAGTAACATTAATGTTATACCAGGAACTGAGGCTAAAGAGCCAAATATAAGCTTGCCTTTGGAAACAAGAGGGAGCTTCGATGATGAATATACACAAGACAAATCAAATAGAATCTGAATCTGAAAAAAGTGAATGACTATCTCTCAAAGGCGCCAAGTCCCACAAAACCAGCCTTCCCTGGCCTTGAAAAAGACAAAGTACTTGGCACACTGAAGTAAATGTTCCTCTCAACTTAATGCAGCTGGGCAAAAGTGGAGGCAAAGGCTTTTATTGCAAAGCCATTTTAAAAGGGGTTTGTTTGGAAATACTCTCTCGTCACTCATTTTTGTCTTCTTCGCTGGAATTTTTCCATTTGAAGCTCAACAAACAAGTCATCATTTCATCAGTATTTATGACATATTAATCATACACATGCAAACATAGATAATGCAGTAAACACTTTTGGGAAATACATTTTTCTATATGTATTTTAATGCTAATTATTAATGATCTTAATAATCTTTATCTCAATGTGTAAACCCCGTTGTTAAAAATGCAATTGCCCTGCCCTAGCTGGTTTAGCTCAGTGGATAGAGTGTTGGCTTGTGGACGGAAGGGTCCTGAGTTAGAGTCCAGTCAAGGGCACATGCCCAGGTTGGGGGCTCGACATGGGTATTTAGTAACATTAATGTTATACCCCCAGTAGGGGGTGTGCAGAAGGCAGCCAACCAATGATTCTCTCTCATCATTGATGTTTCTCCCTATCCCTTCTTCTCTGAAATCAATAAAAATATATTTTTTAAAAAGTAATTGGGCCAAAAACAGTTTGGCTCAGTGGATAGAGCGTCGGTCTGCGGACTGAAAGGTCCTAGGTTCGATTACGGTCAAGGGCATGTACCTTGGTTGCGGGCACATCCAGTAGGGAGCATGCAAGAGGCAGCTGATCAATGTTTCTCTCTCATGGATGTTTCTAACTCTCTATCCCTCTCTCTTCTTCTCTGTAAAAAATCAATAAAATATTTTTTAAAAGTAATTGCCCTAAGCAAAAGGATTCTGTGAATGTGTTATAAACCCCCAAAACAATCCATTTGCAAATTATTTTCTTTACTGAATACAATAAGAAATTTTAATAATAATATAGCAGAGAGAAGATCCTGAAAGAAAACCTGTGATGCCTATGAGGTGTAGTTAATTGGTAACATGGAACAAGGCCTTTGAAGATATATCAGACTAAGTTATTTAGTTAAGAGATACATGAAGTCCACAGCTTTGATTATTAAGCTATTTAATTCCTTCAAAACAATAGCTTTAGTTTAAACCAACAATATGAACTTGCTTTCCTTTCTTATCCTTCCTATTATAAAGCAAAAAGTTGAAAGTTGTTGATCACATATTTAATAAGCCTATTTCTGCTATTATTGTAAGTTTGGTTCTACAGAATATATTTTATTCAAAGCAAAAAGATATCCTCTGTAACTTAAATGTGAAACCATTTGGTTTGCTTCTCCATTTATGTACCATAGAAATCTATTTTCTCCAGTATAAAATGATAAGAAAAAAGTTTAAACTAGAAATCATAAGCAAGAAATGAGTACCAAAATTTTCAGTCACTTTAGAAATAAATTTAAACATTTTCTCTGGAATGAGGGTAATCGTTTAATGTAAGTTACTGTTGATTTTGTGCACTGTGTTTTCTTGGCAGGAAAATATTATTATTAAACTATTTGCTTCCTGTTGATGGAGTACTCTTAAATTCTTATCAACCAGTAATACTTGCACAGTACCTTGAAATGCAGAATAAAAATACAAAAGCTGAAATAAAAAATATTTTGGGAGATGTAATTTTAATGCAATTTAATTCTCAGAATGTGATATTCCCTTTAAACATAAATTCACAGGCATTTCACCTAAAAAAACTTCTCCTCCTCCCACCCCGGAATATATGGTGAAATAAACTCAGTTTAGAAAATGTTAATTTAGATTATTAATAACTGCATATCAATATTCACATTGACCAAGACATGGAAACAACTTAGCATTCTATCACTGGATGACTAAATACAGAAAATGTGGCATTGGCTGGTGTGGCTCAGTTGGTAGTTGATTGGAGAGCTTCATACTGTATGCCAAAAGGTGGCAGGTTCCATTCCCATCATGGCACATACCCAGGTTGTGGGTTTGATCCCTACTCAAGGTGCATGGAGGAAACAGCTGATCAATGTTTGTCTCTCATATTAATAAAATAAATAAAATGTATAAAAAAGCAAATGTGGTATATATACCTTGAAATATTACTCAACATTAGACAAGAAGGAAATATTTCCATTTGTGACAATATGAATGGCTCTTAACAGAATTATACTAAGTGAAATAAGTCATATATAGAAAGATATAAACTGCACGATCTGTTATATAGAATCTAAAATAGTCAACAGAAGGAGTGAATAAAATGCAGCTGTTAGGATCAGGGGGGGATGTAAGTCTAAGAATATAAAGTTTCAATTATGCAAGCTGAATTCATTCTGGAGATTTAATGTACAGCATTTTTTTACTGTAGTTAACAATACTGAATTGTACACTTGAAAATTGCTAAGATGGTAGATCTTAAGTATTGTACTGCAAAAAAAAAGAGAGGAAATGATTAACTATGTGAAATGATGGATATGTTAATTAGCTTGATAATGCAGTTCATTCCACAAAGTATGTGTACATCAAAACATCAAATTGTACACCTTAAATATATACATTTCCTATGTGTTAACTATACCTCAATAAAATTGAGGCAAAAATAACTTCAAAATTTTAAGTTTTTCAAAATGTTAAAATTTGCATCATTTTTCTTTTTTATTTATTCATTGACTTTTAAAGAGAGAAAGGGGGGGGGAATTTGTTATTCCATTAATTTCTGCATTTATTGGTTGTTTCTTGTATGTGCCCTGACCAGAGATTGAACCTGCATCCTTGGTGTACCTGGACAGCACTCTAACCAACTGAGCTATCCAGCCAGGGCTTTATTTTTTTCTTTGTAGAATAAAAAGGATTCTAAGAACCTCAAAGCAGCCAATTTTTATATTTGAGGAGAATCAACAACTACCTAGACATTAAATACAAGGCTTATATCAGAGATGTTTTGTCTTAAATCATCAGCTTATAAGAAAAGAACAAAATATGTTCTAGAGTAGAGAATAGGGAGGATGTCTTAAATTGGGGGGAGTGAATCTGGACCTGAAGTTTACTTTTTAAAATACATGTTAAAATATAAAACCCCTGGAAAACTGAAGTTGCCTGATGTAACACAGGGAAGGTATTTCCCATGTTAAAATTTCTAATGTTATGAAGGACTGACACTAAAATTTAGTCTAAAGGAAAATCATAGAATAAAAGTACATCATTGGTAGTTACATTTGAATCCTCATTATTTTTAAGAGCTTTCCCCACCTTCTCTTAATTTTTGTTGAACCTGATCTATGGAAAGATGTCAATCACATTTTCACTAATTCACTTGCACTATCTTGTTTCTAAAGCCAATTAAAAACAATTTTATCTATTGTTTTGACTGAATTTCACTATTTTTAAGGGGAGGGTGCAAACCTATCATATTTCTTTTATTACAACATTAACTCTGTCTCTTAAAGGCAAAAAGAATAAATACAGAGTTTTTCATGGATTACATAATCACACTGCACAATAGTACTATCCATATTAACAGAAATACTGGCAAGTAGGGTAGACACTTAATACATATTTGGTGATTTAGAGACATCTTTTACATTCTACATTTGATGAGAAAAATAGGGTCAAAGATTAAATTTGACTTCATTTCTGCCTCCTTGTCAGCTAGTAAGTGTGTCTAAATCACTCCTACTCTAAAAACAACAAAACTCTTCCTTCCCTTGATCCTATTTGTGAACTTTCAACATGTCTCATCATTAATCATCAAATATCTTTTTAAAAAGTAATCATTACCACTTTCATCTCCCAACTTTTCATTTACTCCTCAAACCTTTTAAACTAGCTTCTTCTGTCTAAAATGTCACAAAAATACTTCTAAAATACCAATATTAGTGGCCTCAATTTATATAATCCTCATGGTAGTTGTTGATTGCCCCCCTCTTCTAGAAACTTACTTTTTCCTTTGTTTCTGTGACATACAGATATTCCTCTTCTGGTGCTCTCCTTGTGCTTCCTTGGCCATTCCTAGGGGTAAGAGACTGACTTCCAAGGTCTTGCTTTATTATATTCTCTGCATTTTGAACAAGTTTAATCCAATTTTCTCTGCATTTTTCTACATGACTGTTTCAGCAGCACTTTCCCTCAATATCATTTCACATAACCTCTGGTATTTCCTATTCTACTACTGCACCATCTACCACATAGTTAAACCAGTCGTTCTATCAAGTTGAGTAAGAGATTAATGTAGGCCTGACCTAAAAGGAAATAAGTATCTTCACTGATGGAAGAGGCAAACCATGGGTCATGAGGTCATGGTATAGTACACAAATGATAAAAAAAAATGTGACTGGACAATGAATAAGTGGTTATGTGTAAGGGGTGAGGTTGCATTGAAACATGAGCAAAGAATTATAGTTGCAATCTTAGTCTGATATCTTAGCTGCCAAAGAAAGTTTTGCCTGGCTAGCACCAATTGTATTTCACAATTAAAGGAAATTTTCTCATAACAAAATGAAAGCATCTAGTATACAGTAATTGTTCAATAAATGTCAGTTGACTCTAAATACATATCTATTATAGGACATTTTTATTGGGTGTAAAAATAGGAGTTCAAATTTTATTCCTATATATAAACGCCTGCCTACAGATATTAAGATTGATTTAAAAAGTAGACTACACTTTGATGCTGATTTCTTTTGCTGTGCAGAAGTTTTTTTTATTTTTATGTAGTCCCATTTGTTTATTTTTCCCTCTGTTTCTCTTGTGCTAAGCATTGTGTCTGTGAAAATTTTGCTACGTGAAATGTCTAATGTTTTACTATTTATGTTTTCTTCAAGGATTTTTAGGCTTTCACAATTTACATTTAGATCTTTTATCCACTTTGAGTTTATTTTTGTGTATAGTTTAATTTGTTGGTGGTCTAGTTTCATTTTTTACATGTACCTGTCCAACTATACCAGCACCATTTATTAAAGAGACTAAAGGATGAGGAAAAGGAATCATACTATACTGCTGATGGGAATGTAGACTGGTACAGTCACTACAGAAGTCAGTGGTAGTGTCCTCAAAAAATTAAAAATAGAACTGCCATTTGACCTAGTGATCCATCTTCTAGGTATATATCCTAAGAAGCCAGAAACACAAATCAGAAAGAACATATGAATTCCTCTGTTCATAGCAGCACTATTTACAATAGCTAAAATCTGGAAACAGTCCAAGTGCCCATCAATAGATGAGTGGATAAAAAGCTGTGGTACATTTACATAATGGAATACTATTCAACTATAAAAAAGAAGAATATCTTACCCTTCGAGACAGCGTGAAGAGACCTAGAGAGTATTATGCCAAGTGAAATAAGTCAGAGAAATAAAAGTATTACATGATCTCACTTATATGTAGAATATAAGGAGCAAAAAATAGCTGACAAAAGGAAAACAGATTCAGAGATGTGGAAGTATGCAACAGACTAAGGATCCTCAGAGGGAAGTGGGGGAGGGAAGAGATCAATCAAATAACTTATATGCATATAGGCCTATACCATGGACACAGATAATAGTGGGGTGAAGGCCTGAGAAGGGGATGCTAGTGAGGAGAGGTTTCAATGGGGAAAAGGGAGGACATCTGTAATACTTTAAACAATAAAGATAAAATTTTAAAAGAAAAAGCCTGAAAAAGTAATATAGAGAATAGAGTCTCTGCAGTACACAGAAACTATTATAATGGTGTTATCAAAATGACAACAAAGGGAGGATAAATTAGAAAGTGATCCCTGGAGAGATGAAGCCCCAATAGAAAAATTATAATACTAATAACCAAAAAAAGTAGACTACATTCCTGGAAGTGAAGGTGGTATTAAAAGCTACCACACAAGAACTCCAAATGCCGATATTACCCTATCTGCGCCTGCTAGCGTAAGTGCCAAAGGCAGTTAAGGGTGACCAAGCCAGCAGAGGAGAGAAGTTGGAGGTGACTGGACCTGCAGGGAAGGGCAGTTAACTGCTCCCCTGCCAGCCTGTTTGCCTCTAACTGCCCTCCCCTGCAGGCCTGGTCATCCCTAACTGCCCTTCTCTACAAGCGCAGTCACCTTCAACTTCTCTCCTCTGCTGGCCTGGTCACCCTTAACTGCCCTCCACTGTAGGCTTGATCACCCACAACTGCCCTCCCTTGCAGGACTGGTCCCTCTCAACTGCCCTCCTCTGCTGATCATCTTGTGGTGGCCATCTTGTGTCTACATGGGGGCAGGATCTTTAACTACATGGGGCAGGCATCTTGTGTGTTGGAGTAATGGTCAATCTGCATATTACTCTTTTATTAGATAGGATAGAGGCCTAGTGCATGGGTGGGGGCCAGCTGGTTTTCCCTGAAAGGTGTCCAAATCAGGGTGGGGGTTCCTTTGGGGTGTGGGATGGCCTGGGTGAGGGGCCTGTGGTGGTTTGTGACCCAAGTGGAGGCCCTGGTATCTGGAATTTATTTATCTTCTACAATGGAAACTTTGTAGCCTGGAGCGAAGCAAGCCTCCTGCTTGTTCCATGGCAGCAGCCATGTCTGTTGGGATTTATTTATCTTCTAGAATTGAAACTTTGGAGCCTTAAGCGGAGACCAAGGCAGGCCAGGGTGTATGGAAAACTTGGCTTCCTCCATCACTGGGAGCAACCCTAGCCTCCTGGTCTCTCCAGCTCTGTGGATGCTGCCATTTTTCTTAGGATTTATTTATCTTCTATAATTGAAACTTTGTAGCCTGGAGTGGAACTCTGGGTTGGCTAGGGTGTGTGGAAAGCTTGGCTTCCTCCATCACCTGGGAAACCAAAGACTCCCTCCTGCTCTTTCCATGGCCACAGCCATCTTGGTTGGGTTAATTTGCATACTCGCTCCTGATTGGCTGCTGGCCGTGGCTGGTGGTTTTTTTTTTTGCAGAATGATGGCTAATTTGCATATTGCTCTTTTATCAGATAGGATAGGGTCCAATCATTGTAGGCTTCCTGAAAGTGCTAATAATTGCAATTATTGGGACCAAGGTATTTTCCTGGTCAGTTACGAAAAAATTTGCCAACAGAAATACCATCATCTTAATTTCTTTTTGGTCAATATTCTATGAAAATGAGAAATATGGTGTAAAGAGTTATACCATAATTAAGCAAAAGACTAGCAAATCTAGCATCTCTTCCTTTCCATCGTCCTTCTTCATTTTAGGAGAAAGTTTATCTTCACAGTCTCATTGTCCTCTGAGGAAAAATTTTATTCACAACAAACAAAATAAACTCACCTGTCAAAGGTATTGAGTTCTATGTCTACTTAAAGTTTTAAGTGTCAGATGTGTTACACAAAGGATCATAATATTTCACAAACAGACTGAGAATTGCTAGTATGCTATGTGAAATGAACTGTAGTTTGGGCGCTAGTTGGCTTTAGCACACCTTCTTACACAATTTTTTCTTATCACTATTAATTTGCCAAGTATTCCATAACAAAAAACCTAGAAGGCTAAAGTGAAGAAAGTAGCTGACACCCAAACCAATGACTAATTTTGTTTGCCTAAAACACACAAGCAGCCACAAGTTTGCTTGTTGCAACTGAAAATCCAGAATAGCTCACATAATAACTTCCCACACCTTATCCCACTTACACTATACTACTCTGTAAATGTTTACAGTGAAATAGATGCTATAAATAAAGTTATCCTCTGTCCTAAAACAGCTTTAACAAGCAGAATACTTTTGGTAGCCATTTGACATACAAATACACATTATTATGCATTCAGAGATCATAATAATATGGCCACTCAGTGTATATGCAGGGTCATATATTAACATTTTTTTTAGTTTTTATCATCATAAATATAATAAGGTATATACTTTTTCTTGGTTATGCTGTCACACATTATTGTGGTGCTTAATTTATTTTATATCTCATTTCATAAATTGATTGCTAATTACACAACCAAATGTGTAAATCTTTTTCTAGTCTTAAAAAGTTTTAAATATGGTAAATATGAAGAGGGAAATAACTCATTTGCAATGACAGAGCTTAGTTACCAATTCATTAGAGCCAAGATTATATTTTCAGAGCAATAACTTGAGTTTAACATTTAAATGTCTATAATAAAAAGCCTAATTGCATTTCAAATTCTCAGAGCTGAGAAAACAGCAATGCTTTAAGGGTCTGGAGCCTGTCCACAGGAAGAGACCTTTGGGAATGAAGTTAACATGTCTAGCGATAAAAGAGATTTAATGGATTGGGGAGGAAACTGGGGCTGGAGGGTGAGCATAAGATCCTAATGGTCCTCCTGCAGATATAACAGTACTCCAGAAGGCAGTATTTTCCTCCACCTAACAATTATTCAAATCAAATGAATATGCACAAATTATCCAGACTTCTAAGGACATTTCTAATCTCCTTAGAAATTCAGTACTTCATGTGAGTTAATGTTTTGTTGTTGTTGTTGTTGTTTTGTTGTTTGTTTTTACTGTCACTGGGCTTTAATTCTCATCAGTACAAAAAAGTAATTAGAAAGATCATGTGGCTACTGTTTTCTTTATTTGTATAATCATTCCCATAAATATCTCAGGTATATTTAACAGCCTCTCAGCTTATGCCTTCCATCCACAATTTTTAAATTCATTTTAATGTGTGCCTTTGTTCAATGCAGAAAAAAAGATCACTCGCAGGTTTTCTTCCAATGCATGGTAAATATGTACACTTGTATTTATTTGAAAAAACAGCATTCTTCTTCGAAACAATTTCTCATGTGACTGACCATTTTTACTTTGTAAAAAGCAAAACTAATTTTTGAATTCTTTTAACTTAAATTTAACTCATACTAAAATAAGGAGGGATTTTTGCTATTAGAAGCACCTCATACGCAGCCAGGCCAAGATTTTTGGTTGTGGTTTTTTTTTTTTCTAAGACATTCTTTTCCAAGCTCGCATCATATTCTGTCTTGTGATCTTCCAATACCACTTGGTTAATACACAGTACTTGCATAATGTACATGCTCCCTCAGGACTACAAAATACCATAGACATTAAATCTTATAGTATAGTTAGTACAGAAATATGCCTTACTTCTCAGTTTGAGAAACACATACATAAATGTCAAGATACTTAACCAACAAAACTCTGTATGTAAGCACCCAAGCATCCAGCATACTTTGCCCCTTTCCCTTAATAAAAAAAGAAAAAAATACATTTCTGACCTAGATTGAAATAATATCCACTAAAGCATTGGCTTTTAAACCTTTTACAGCAAAAAATAGTAAGAAATGCATTTTATATTACTCACTAAGTAAATATGTACACATGTGCATATATCTGAAATAAGTATCACCAAAAATACCTAACCTTACTGCATGATGTCTTCTGATATTTTCTATCTTATTATATTTTGTTTAAAATAAATGCCAGGCTCTTCTAATATCACAAAGTCATGTTGCTGATTCTACATATAGTATATCTTAATTAATTTTGATGCCACTAGTACAGACTGGTAAATGAACCTAAACCAACTTGAAATATATATATTTTGGATAACCTATAAAGAAACAGTTTGTTTAACAAAATGATAATGTCAAGAAGATGGAAAGGGTATGTAACCTCTTAGAACAAGAACTTCTAAGGTTTGAGGATCATTTTTTAAAATACAGCTGCATTGCTACTTCCAATGAGTGTTAATATCTAGGCCAATAGGACGTTGATTTAGAAAAACCTTCTTTGTTCTTACTCTAAAACTTGTTTTATTCAGAACATTGCCTTTAATTTGAGCTAACAATGTATATTAACATTCAAATTCAAGATGACTCAAAATTAAAATCATGTTTTAAAATATTTGTTTAGTTCATCCAGCCACTGTATTGTTTTTTTTAATTTTATTTTAGTTTTTTGTTTAGATATTACATATAGTGGTACATATATCTCCTTTTTTAAACCTGCTCAAGGCATCACCTAATAATAACAACAGTAATGAGTATACAGTTCAATTGTAGAGTATTTTATACTTCAGAAAGTGCTTTTATTTTGAGAACTGGTAATGACTAGCAATCCTTGGATTACTGGATATTTAAAGCATATAATGACGTTTTCCAGACCCAAAAATGAAACTTAATATTTGGTTTGTTCTGAATGTGACAGATTCAATCCCTTGAAGAAATCCAGGTGCTGGACTCTAATGATTGCCTATATTATGGAGTTCCAGGCCACTCCTGCCATCCCTCACCAATCTTGGGAGATATGAAAGAAATTTAAATTTCAAGGTAAAAGACCAAGCAAAGTTCTGTAGTGGGGGTGTCACACAACTTCCTTGTGAGGAAGTTTTTACTAAAGATCGTAAAAACAGATGTTTATCTTTTATAAACATTTAACATTTTGGCAAATTTAAAGCTTAGGAAGCTAAGGGAGTGAAGGACAGGCCAGGAAGTCAGGAATTCCTGGATGTGAACCTAATCTTGGTCTTATTCTGTTTTTGCTCTAAATCAATGCCAAACTCTTCACACCTCAGCTGCTTTATGGCAGGCAAGAATTATACGGGGGATAAAACTGTTTCCTGGGAATGTCGCAGGTTAAATGGTTAATATTTCAGCCTTCAACTGTACTTCCACAAAAAGCAAGACATCCTCCATGTATATTAGTTACCTTCATTATATTGGGGATCAAAACAAAGCGTCTGTATCCTGCTAAACTGAACTTGAAAAGATATAATTCCATTTCTCAATTCCTGTCCATTTTTGCAATCATCAGTTATACAATTAATTGGGAAACTCATTCATGTGAGTTTTAAGGTTTTTAAGGTAGCTGTAACATCTGTGAGTTGAATATTTTCAGGCAGTTAATACTTTCAAATTCAGGGCCCTCATCTTTATTTGTCCCCCCTCCATGGGTTCATCAACTAAAAGGTCATCTCACTCAAGTCCTAATTTGACAATTTATGGAAATATTAATTGGTCCCTGTCATAAAAAGAAGCTCAGTTTTCTGTTAGGAGACACAACATCCAAGTCTAGCTCTGTCCATGCTGCTTTGGGCTCTTCAAAAGGCAGAATGTTGTTTCACTTTCTCCTCACCACTTCATGATAAAAGTGTCCTGGTCCCCTCTTGTGGCACTTAATGAATGGCCCTCTTTCCCTGGATTTGAACTATTGGTCTTTCCAACCACTCATTAACTGGCAGGAAATGCTCTCCTCAGCAATCACTATTGTGTAAATAGAGCTATAAACTTTGGAAGGCTGGTACAATCCCAGATCCTAAAACTGCACGTGTGTGTGGGGGTGGGATGGAATCTTGATTGTAAAAGCATTGCCTTCCAAATTAAATTCAAACCACATGATACAGTCCATAAAATATACAAAACACGCAGTCCAGTGACAGATTTATTGTAGCCATACAGCATAAAGCAATATATATATATATATATATATATATATATATATATATATGGAAAACACTGCTACTTTTGACCCAAACAGGAAGCTGAAAGCAAATCAGCCAGCTGTGGCTTCCCTAAGTTACAAAGGAGACCAATGCAACCAGCATTTCCTGTCATTGCTTGTCACCATTTCTGTGTGTCTCTGTCTGAACTGTTTTCTTAGCTAAGGGGATAGATGGAAGGCAATATTGTAGGCTATTATATGATATAGGTTTGAAAGTAAAAAAAATGTAACTTTTACCAACAATTTTTACTTTGTACAGGTCACTCAACCAGTGAGTTCAACTTCTGCACTTTAATAAATACAGGAAAAATAGACGACATTAATAAATATTAAAGTGTTTAAAATCAGACACTTTCCTGCTAATTTACAATAAATATTCAGAACCACAATTTTCATGCATCTGATTAGTAAGATAGAACTGCTGACTGCAATATCTTTGAGAAGAGGAGCTAGCTTCTTAGAGTCTCTCTCTTTCTCTCTCTGTCTCTTTCTTATCTGTCTCTCTCTCACCATTCCCATAGCACAACTTATGAAACTTCAACATGTATGCATGTATGACAGCTTTCTAAGGGAATCACATTTTAGATCCTTTTTTATTATCATCATCATAATCATCACAGTTTCCATAACACATGAAGGTATTCTCATGTTTTTCAGAATGGTAAAATGTCAAGACCTATACAATATTTTCCAGTTTCTCATATTCTCACTCACAAAAGAGCTCTGGAGGGGGAGTTTCAGTCAGAAAGTAAAAGTACTGTGCCCTCATATTTTTGCTACATTGAATCTCTAAGTATGTCTAAATGAGCCCTCCAGCAAAATCAAGTTTATCTTTCTAAGAAAGATGATTTATAAATGGCAAAAGGGCAGCTTGTTCCACCAAAATCCAAGGTGGTTCTCAAATAAATAAGAAAAATCTCTCCCTTGAGGGGCTTGTCAATCTGAGTCCAGACCAGACCTTAGTTTAAGAAAGCCAACAAAACCCTACTGACACAGTCTCTGTGGGATGCTGAGGCCACTGCTCCAGGCATTCATGAAACAGACCAGATTATGAAACCCCTGTGCCCACTCCCCATGTTTTTTTGTATTTTCAAGTCCTTAGACATAGAATATGACCCTACAATATGTGCTATTTTTCACTTTATACTTTTGAGTGAACTAATAATGATTTTCTTCAAATTATTCAATTACTTAGGGAAAATGCTGATAAAAACGAGTTGGGAATTCAAATTTTCCCCATAATTACATCTGAAAAGAAATACAGTCCACCTCTTAAAGATCCTCATTGATCACAGAATTTAAGAAACAGCAATGTACCCTTTAACAAAATAGCACCCACAATTGGACCATTTATTGAATGCCTACTTTTCAGAAGACAAATGCAAAATCCACTTGGACACTGAGGTGAAATATGATCTCCATCACTATGCGGTAGGTCTTGTTGAATGTCTCTATAATATTTTTAATAGAACTCAGAAAAACCACTATACAGTTCATGAATCCAATCATAATAAAGCAGCCATCTTAATATTATGCAACAATCTCATTTACTAGGTTTGTAAAGCATTAAATAACTGAAGAATTAAACTATGAAATACATGCCCAAGTTAATATTATACACAATTCTTTTGTTTTTGCTTTGTTTTGTTTTCCCAAATAAAGGTTGAAAACTACAAAAAATGAAATGTAAGCTCTCGGCTTCTTTCACTCTCATTTTTTAGCAGGTCACCCCTCTAAAATACACCTTGTTTTCTTCATATTGCCACATACAGGTAGACTACAAAAGCTGTATGTACCTAAAGACTGATGGTCCTCTGCGCACAAACGAAAATTGTGATGGATCTGAAATGGCAACTTGTCTCGTCTACTATGTAGACTTTGCTTTCTGGAAACAGTAAAAAAAAAAAAAGAGGGGCTATTTATACCTGTATCTTAGTAAATAAAAACCTATGCAAATTCAACCTCTAAATGGGCAATCAGTGTTTGACTGAAAATGAGATAGTTCCCGGTATTGTTTTTGGTTTTTGTCTGTGACTTCATCACTTTCTAAATTATACATAACATGAAGCATCTGAGTCACAGTATTTCTTATTTTTGTTCCTTTTTTATCTGCTGAAATGGTTTAAAGAATTGTTTCTACATGACTTTTAGTTGAAGACTGATTTACCTTGGATGTATAAGAAATACATAATGTAGAGGTGACAGAAAAATAGCTGCTGGCTTTCAGGCCAATCCTCCAGATCTCTTGCTTGCTTTTCCCTGAACTTGTTAGACAGTTAGTTGCTACCATGGCTTCCAGTAGGACCACACTCAACCTAGTGTTCAGTCTGTTTTGCTGTTGTTATTGTTGATTTTTTTATAAAAACAACCAAACAGACAAATAAAAATAGAGATACTGCTACCTGAAATCACGGGACGGGTGTTCATAAAAATAAAAAACAAACAGAAAAACAAAACTATTATTCTATTTACTTAACAGTCTTTTACTGAGAATCTACTATGTGCCAGGCACTGGGTCCATGAGCTAAGGAGACTTAGTAACCTGCCTAATAAGGATATACTCCAATATTCAGGGAAGCCTTTCTCAAATTTCCACACCAATTCTGGGCAATGCCAAGGAACTCAGGATTCAAAGAATCTAATGGTGATCATTTTAAGCCAATTTGAGTGATCCAAAATGGAAAATAATATCTAGCAAACTGCAAGTCTCTAGGATGCTGCCATGTTCTAAGGAGATCAATTATCTTGTAGGAAGTCTCTAGTACCAACCCCCTGAATTTCTGTTCAGACTGCTTTTCTCAATTGGAAGCCTTTTCTTTCTGGCTGCTGTAGTCCACCCACTCCAAGCATTAAAAACAACAACAACCACAAACAAACAAACAAAACCCTCCTGTCTAAAATAAGAAACAAATCACTTCTACTCATGAGCCAACTTAATGCTGATGGAAGTAGGGCTTGAGAGTGGACATAATATTTTAACAAGCATGCCTAATTTATTCCTAAAACTCTAATCAGACTCCTTTTATTTCCTTAACACTTTGTTCTTATGGCTGTTATAAAGAGTAAAGAGTTCTGGGATTACATGCTTGAGTTTCTTGAAAAGTATCATATATAGAGAGAGGGAGAATGAATATATATGTCATGTATTTCTGTATGCAAACTTACATAAATATGCATGTTCATATATACACATAATATATATGTATACACATGAATATATATTATACATCTATACACAGGTACATTTTGTATATTCACATACATACAACACACACACACACACACACACACACACACACACACCTAAATTAAGCTTCGTTTTATTCCTGCTTCTTTTTGAGTTCTGAGCAATGAATCTTTTTGTCAAAATTAACTGCCTGGAGTTGAGCATTCAGAGTCCTGGCTCTATTACTGAGCCTGGCAGACATCACTTAATGCAAAAATTTATTATAGTTTATTTTGAACCTTTTTTCTTTCATTCTTAAAATGGGAGGAATGCTGTAAAAATAGGTATTTTCCTATAAACCTCCAGGGAGAAATCAATGCATAGCTGTATAAAATGTTCTAACATGACAACTAATTTGCTCATGCATGCACATGTGTGTGCTTGTGTACATGTGCCCACACAAATTGGGAAAACCTTTATTTCTCAAATAAAAATATTTTTCAGTTTATATTACTTTCCCCATCAGTCTTTTAAAAAGAGTTGCTCAATATAGTACAAAGTAGAACTAAATGATTGATTTATATGGGGTGTCCCAAAATGTATGTACATTTTAACAGCTGGTGGCTCAATTTTGAAAATGAAATGTATTTTAATAAACAATGCCTTTACAATTATTCAAAATGTGTTTATAACATATTTGGGGGCATATTATGTTGTGTTTGTACTAGAATGATCTGGAAAAATACCTTTTCTGATCTATTTTAGGTCACATGGATATTATTTAACACATAACAATGTAAGTGATATCTTGTTTATCCTAATTCTCAAAGTTGCCTTTCCAACGTTGTTATTTGGCTATCATGATGCAATATACAACCATTCAGAAAGAGTAGGATGCCATGGAGACCCCTGGTTTCCTTAAGATCTAAAAGCCCACATTAATATAAATCTAATTTCTCTCTTTTTGGTCATAATTTGTGTTATTTTTGTAGTTGTTGTTTGGTTGATTGGCAATTAAACCTTTTGCTCCCAGACATTTTCATAGAGGAAAAAATTTCCACCTCATTTTATCTGAGATAGAGGTTTCTTTCTAGTTTTGATGTGAGAACCACATCACACCTAGGGATAAGAATACAAATCCCACAAAGAAACAAGACTTCTGATTTATATTTTCTTGACATCACATACATTTATAATGGGGGAACATGCATCTGTTCAACCTACTAAACATTTTTATAAGAAAACTTAACAGCAGGGAAGCACCTTGATGGAGTAAAGGGGATCATAGCCTGCATGCTCTTTCAGACACTTGATAGTTTTAACACAGCAGCGTCCATTATCTGACTTTAATTACAGCATCAAATTACTTGTCAAACATGTACTGTAACTTATTCTTGTCTGTTCTGCCCAACCCCTGTTTGTAATCCTATCAGACAACATTATTTATTTCAAAACAGAAAAATTCAGCTACCCTCCGGAATTTATTGTGCTATAAGCAGGAAATATATAAAACTTTAGGAATGAAAATCTCCTCACCTCTTTCCTCCTTCCACTCCATCTCACACAAGAATACAAGTGGGCAAAGAACAAAATTATACTTCAAACTATACTGTCAGCATCAGTATAGCAGCCAAGACACTGTCACTGTTCCAACAAGTGCAGTAATGTACAGCCTCAACAAACAAAACCTTTTTTTTCCCCGAGCTGCTGTGATTATTTTTTCATATTGCAGAGCTGGGCCAATAATAATGCAACTACTGGTCAAAAGGATAAATTACACTAGTGCCTGGAAGTACAATAAAAAGCGAGAGAACTGATTTGAGGCAAATAGAATTCAGGCAATTAGAGGTCTGTACATTCTAATCTACTTTAAATGTTTAAGTTCTTGCAAGCACACAAAAAATGTCTTCTGTTTAAATTAAAAGCTACACACAAAATCTGCTCCTTTGTGAGTTTACAAATGATTCCTTTTTTCATTTTACTGTAATACTTATTAAGCACCTTCTTTGTGCAAAGTATTGCTTAGGTAAAGGGTAGGTGCAAGGGAATACCAAAGATATTTAGGATACCAGCTCATAATCAGAGGTTTTATCCCCCTTAAAAGACAGCTATTATGAAATGCCTGGTATAGACAGTCAAGGAAAAAAAGGTACTTTATACTAGTCCTGAGAATCATTATGGGTGCTAAAAGCAGCGAAGGAAATTAGAGAAATGAATTAGCTCTTAGAAGTAGAGTAAAACATGCAATTACCACCTCTAGCCCAGTAGTACAGGGTGCCCCCCAAAATATATACACACTTTGAATAATTATTAATTAATTCCAATGAGCTAAATCTGAAAAAAACATCAATTGAGCTATCAGCTGTAAAGGTTGTATACATTTTGGGGGGAACACCCCCTATATCAATTCTGTCTCAAAATATTTTTTTACAAACTCCTTCACTTATGTTTTCATACATGGTCTTCAATCCCATCATTATATGAAGCTTCAGATGTTAGCTGGCAAAATTTCCTCTAAGGTTTCTGACACTAGTTTAACTTGTCTATTCTGGCCTCAAAGTTTAGTATTTTCACTTTTCCCCCAAAGGATGCAGTTAGTCAGAAGTATGTCAGCAAACAAGGCAGCAAGCACACCAGGAAGCAAAGTTTGCTGAACTGGGGTCTAAATATGTAATCACTAAAAAGGAGAGAAGTTGCTTTTGGTCACCTCTCTCTCCATCCCTTACAAAACTGCAAGTATCTGTTGCTCTAACTGCAGGAATTCTTCTTTCAGATGTGAAGCAATGAATTGCTCCATACACTTCTCTCAACAATCATATGAAAAATGGATGCAATATTTATTATATAGTAAATTCCACAGTTTACTTTTTTCTTTCTAGGCACTTTAGCACCTGGGCAGGAAAACTGCCCTGTTCTGTAATAGGTGGTAAACAATACCTTTCCCTGCCCCCCTCCCAGAAGCTTGCTAAATTTAATTGCAAGACAGTGCAAGCCAAGTACTTAGCTTCTATTATTTGGGGGAGAAGTAAACAGTAAACAGACATATTATATTAGCTGGGCTATGGGCAAAGGTCCCTTTAGGCGATGTTTAGAGAAGTGTCTATGAATATGAAGGCATCCCCCCCAAAATATTGCATATTGAAAAAAATTTTTAAAACAACTTTAAAATTATTTAACATTTGCATAGGCAAAAGAGAAAATGTGAATATAATCAGAGAAATCTGAGGTCTCTGGTAAACTTTATTGTTAGCATGCCTTTTCATTAGAGGGGGCCAACCCCTCATAGATGAATTGTATGAAGCATTGATATCTCATCATTTGTATAAGTATTTCAACAGTCTGCTTTCCAATGATTGTATCATTAATCAGCCAAAGACTTATTGATTAAACCAGGGAGTCAACATAGTGAAAAATCAGCAATCATTTGGAACTTAAGTCTTGGAATAGATTTGTTTTAATTAATGCTTTCCCATGAACACAATATACATAGGGGGATCGGTGCCCATTTACAAACACTAGCAATTTAAGGACAACTAAGAAAAAAAAAAGAACTCTTCTAAAACATATTCCCTTAATTAAACAGCAACACAATAAATTCACCCTTACAGTTGTCTCTCCCTATACCAAATCAATGGGTAGTAAGCAGAAAAACACATAGATCTACTACAGTAAAGATAAAACTATACAAATGAATCACTTAACGTTAACTTTCATTACTTGACTTAATTTTGTTTTCTTACCATGAAAGCCTATTGTGCAAATGCTGAAAACTAAAGTTTTTCATAGTTTAATAGTTTGAATAATCTCCTAAAATCTACCTTCATGCCCTCCAGATGTTGGTATACAAGGAAGCTGCCCAAATGCATTGATCTAGAGCGGCAAAAGGCAAGGGCTGCAAGGAAGCTGTGGCATTGCTCCTGAGGTAGCATGACCATGAGCGAAATTAGTTGTTAAATGCATTTGCTGATGATATGCCATGCAAGAAGTTTCTTTAAATCACTGTATGTAATAGATATTATATATGAAGAAATAGAAGAAAATATAAATAAAAGAAAAGAAAGGAAGAACAAGAGGAAGAGAGATCAAAGCCCTAAAATTGCAACAAGTTGCAGGGTTAATTTCCCTCTTTTGCCATTTTGAAAAAAATAAATAAATAAAAGTTTAAAAGGCATTTTATTTCGTTGGCGTCCTAGGAAGGCAGCCACTCTCAGGAACCCCAACTCATCTCCAGCCTTACCTTATGCTGCGAGAGCAAACCCTGAGGTTAAGAGGTCCTGCTCTCAGCGGCAGAGGCAGTGGCAGCGGCAGCGGCAGCACATGCCATCTGTTAGCTACAGAAGCAAAAGCAGCGCTGCGCGAGGTGGCCCAGGTGCCCAGAGAGCCTTTAGCAGGGGTGTATACTGAATGCCGCCATTTTAAAGCGAGGCTCTGAAATCATTAGATATAAGCAAATTAAAGCCCGCCCCACCTACATAACTTCATGGCTGGGACGCGCAACCCAGTTCCAAGTCGGCCGCTGTGGGGTATAAAATGTCACGCCAAGAGACACGGACACGAGAGCACCCAGACGGAGGTGATAATCCCTCCGCTCCCCTCTGCCCCCTATCCCGCTGTGCATTTGCAATCCTACTTTCAGGCCCAGAAGAAATAATATTTTCTTTTCTCCAAAACACGGGACCCTTTCCCGGGGCAATCCGGCGTGCTGTGGGGCAGAGGGGCAACGGGCCGGCCTCCCCCCTTCTTGCAAGCTCTTGGTTCAGTCCGCTTGGAGAACCCGTCGGAGCTCCCCAGCGCCCTCCCAGCTACAGGCTGGCTTGGGGCTCCCGCCTGGCAAGCGGCTGCCATGGCAACCCCGGCCCAAACCCCGCCTGCCCGGGCCAAAGGCGTGCCCTCCACCAGCTGTACCCTGGCTGAGCCCGCCGACCCCAGCAGTTCTGCCCAGCACGCCCGCCCTCCCGGTGCCCCATGCCCCGCAGACCCGGCGAGCCAAGGAATCGGCGCTAGTGAGGGGACTTCGGGTGCCAAAACGACAACTCCTGCGAAACTCTGCCCAGCTGCGAATGGGCACTGGAGCCCAGGCCACCCCACCCGTCCAGGTAGTGCGGTGCGCCCCGCACAGCTGCCGCCACCCTCACCTGGTTCCCACAATTGGACTGGCGCGAAGTCGCCGCGTGCCGCCCGGGCACCCGAGCCCACTCTGTGGCTGTCCGTCCTCTGCCTCCTGCTCGTTGGTCCCCAAAAAAGCGCCAAAAAGTCGCGCTCCTGATCAGGATCCTAGTGCGGGCACTTTCTTCCTGTAGGGCGCTGTTTCATCGCCAACTATATTCTTTGTGTGATTCGTTCATACGCGCAGGGTTCTCAGAGAGTGCAGCGCGGGCTTTATTCTCAGGGGGTGTGGCGCCTCTGCCCCAAACCCGACAGCCCAGCCCCCGCTGCAAATGCTCTTTGTCATTTCATTGTTAAAAGAAGGGGAGCAAATCATAAGTTCAGGTTTTACAAAAGCGAAAACAAACAGCTTGCACACATCCCAGGGTGGGGGTAGAGGGCAGCAAAGTTTCTATAGCCTCAGGAACTAAAATGCCAATAAGAAATGCAACGTGATTCAAATCTGTATCTTATAAACATTTCAGATACAGGTAAGGTGAAATAGGTAATTCTTTTTTAAAAAATGGCTTTAGTCAATAAATATAACGGCTCAGTAAAGGCAGGAAAAAAAGAAGAAAGAAAGGAGGAAAGGAGGAAAGGAAGGAAGGAGGGAGGGAGGAAGGAAGGGAGGGAGGGAGGGAGGGAGGGAGGAAAAGAAAGAGAAAAGGAAAATACTCACAAGCTGCTTTTCTGTGTCCTCTCTCTTCTATAAATTGTTCAGTCCTTTATTTCCTCTTAAGAAACTCACTGAGGGAAATGTTGATATGTGCAAATAGTTCCCCCTTTTCAATAGAGTTGGAAGGGCATGAGGAGCCCTAAGGTAGAGTTCCAGATACTTTTGAATAAGAAATAATGCAAATGCAATTTTATATTTTGATTAAAAGTGTGCATCTGGACAACTAAATTACAGGTTTCAACCTAATGCAAGTGTAATAGGAACACCAGCTGTCTCTTAATTGGAACAATAATGAATGCATGCTTTAATTTAATTTTACCAGAACAATCGTAGTATAACACACATATATGCATGAGTCTCATGACAAGCTTAGGAGTGTATGTGCTGCTTTTCTGCAATGAACTGCTTCATCCTCATACAGGTGTCTAGATGCTCTGCAGAAAGTGCAAAGACATCACAGGAGATATTTAAGCAGCAGTTAGATTGAGGAGTGAAGTGAATTCTCAGGCTAATTGTTTTTTTCATTCTGCCAGACTAATCCAAATAGAATTACCTAGCTAATTTTAGGCAAGAAGTCAATCTCTTCGTTAAATGCAAGATGATAGAAGCAGGGTCGTAATGGTTGGAAGGAGAACACTGGCACAATTTAATAATTGAGAAATAACCCCATGGTGTTTGACAAACACTGTGAAAGTCATCAGGACAGTGTACAGGACAGTGTCTGATATGTTTGTATTACTGAGTGGAATCTTAGTGTAAGTCAAACAGAAGCCAGGAATTTCTGGTTATTGGGGGCGGGGGAGAAAAATTAAAAAGGCTCTAATTCCAAACCACCTCTCCCTGCCTCCCTTCAAACCTGCCAAATTACCTGCACTACTGTAAAAGTCAAATTTGGCTGACATATAGGAAGTATCTTTGGCAGTCCAGGAACTACCCGTTAAAATGTAAAATAGGAGGTGTTGGCTACCACAGTAGTCTGGAAAGAAAGGCAAAGCTGAATTATATAACGTTATTCCCAATGATCTAACAAATGAGGAACTCTTATCACATTGAGTCAACAAAGGAGCCTTTATACTAAGCCTATCTTGGGTCAACATCAGTTCTCTTACCTCTGTCCACCGCTGCAAACCCCATCTCCTGTGGGACACTCTGGGTTTCCCTAATCCCATACAAACTGGATTGATTTTATTAGTACATTGTTGAAATAATTGTTTGATCAGAAATTTAAGGCCAATTCGCTAGTTCTCACATTAGCATAGCCTTAACATTGTTTCTTAATTGAAATTGCTGACCAGTGAAAGTTACAAATGAGACTTTATTATTCTCTTTTTCACACTGGAGGGAAGAAGAACCTTATAAACAAATTTTAGCCTGGTAAATGTCCTCCTTTTATCCGGGGAGTATGACCCAAACAAACGAAGCTAGATAACATTTCCATGCAACAGGTCACTAGAGAGTTTTTCAGAGATGGTTGGAAATTGCTGTTCCCTCCCCTCAGCATTTTAAAAGGGCTAGTTTGTTTTCTGGGGTAGACTCACCTTGGAATTACTGTCCACTTTAATAAAGTGGTTAAAGCTAGTTACATTTTTTTTCTTTCCTTTTCTTCCCCTTTGGCATGATTGAGGGCATGCCCGAGGAAAAATTGAGTTGTATAGTGACTGATCCACTAGATGAGTTTTTAAAATAATATATGCACCTTATAGTTTCTGAATACTTAATACTTGTTCTCTTACTGTATTTTTGGGCTAGTTGATGAGTTTTGTCCTATGCACCAGAAGGTCACAGGTTTGGTTTCATCTAGGCATGTGCCCAGATTGTGGGCTTGATCCCCAGTGGGGGACTTGCAGGAGGAAAGCCAATAGCTGTTTCTCTCACATTGATGTTTCTGCCTAACTCTCCCTATCCCTTCCTATCTGAAATCAATAAAAATATATTTAAAAAATAAAAATATGACCTATTATTACTTAGGAATATGATTTAAAAATGACCTATTATCTCTTAGGAATATGCCTGACATGGAAATACTACATGTCAGGCACTGTACTAAGAAGCAGTTTCCCAAGTTAACTCATTTTTAATCCTCACAATGATATTTATAGAGTGTGTATTATTGTATTTCTATGCTAAGAAAAGGAAAGTGAGGCTCTTTCAAAGTAACAAAGGTATTAAGTGGCAGAACCAGGACTCAAAAGTTACTTGCCTCTGAAGGCAGGGCCCATGTTTTTAACAATTACACAATACTAAACACAGGCAGTATGTGGTCAAGTTGGATTTTCAAGCCTACTTTCAGGCCCAGAAAGTGTATAATGAATGTTCATTGACATGGACATTTTAATCAAATTCTACAAGTAAAATGAAGAAATGTATTAAAATAGTTTAAGTATTGATCAAGTATTGTTTACCCAGAAATGTAAAGATGATTTCCGACAAAAAAAATACAAATAAATATTGTAGACAAATGTGTAATCATCTTAGTAAATTGCAAAAAGGAATTTGATAAAATCTAACTTCTTTTTACGGCTAAAATATTTTAAATATAGCATTAGTGAACTATTCTTTAGCATGATAAAATATGTATATTCAAAAACATAGAACTAATTTCTGACCTATTGGGAAAACAAATGCATTTCCCATAAAAACTGGACCAAAACAGGGAACTTTTATTCATTTATAAATTTACTATTTCTTAGAAATTCTTGTTTTAGTAGTAAGGCATGCAAATAAATTCGAAGTAAATATTTGGAAGTAAGAAATTAAAAAAATATAATTTTCAGACAGCACAGTAGTATATACTTAGAAAAGCCACAGAATCAACTTCAAATGATTAGATAAAACTATAGCATACAGCAAATTTACAAAATACAAGATAAGTCTTTGAAAACCAATAAAATATCTACCAGTAAGCCAATCAAAAGGAGAAAAGGTAACATTTACAATAAATCAAAAACATTAAAGTGTTTGGAAATAAGTAAATATATACACAAAGGTGTGAGAAAAAGAAATGATATGAAACCTTAAAGATAGAAACAAAGAAAAATCTGAATAAATGTAGTCATATTACATTTCTGAATGGGAGCACAGATGGCATGAAACATATTTCTTCACAGGTTGATGTAGAGATGTAGACAATTCGAATAAATAAATGTAGACAGTTCTAATGAATTTTATTTCAAAAATTATATCATACTAATTTGTAGTAGCAAGTGTACATTAATAGATAGGGAAGCAAGTCCTGACCAGTTTGGCTCAGTGGATAGAGCATTGACCTGTGAACCTAAGGGTCCCAGGTCTGATTCCAGTGAGAGGCATGTGCCTTGGTTGCAAGCACATCCCCAGTGGGGTGTGCAAGAGACAGCTGACTGATGTTTCTCTCTCATCAATGTTTCTACCTCTATCTCCTCTCCCTTCCTCTCTGTAAAAAAACAATAAAATATATTTAAAAGATAATATATAGGAAACAAAAGTCTAAAATATCAAATACTAGAATCCTTTTTAATACAGAGGTGATATGCAAATTGACCATCACTCCAACACAAGATGGCCATCCCCATGTGGTCAAATATGGCTGCCCCCAAGTGGACACAAGATGGTCACCACAAGACAGCTGGCAGGGGAGGGTAATTGTGAGCGATCAGGCCTGCAGGGGATGTCAATTGGGAGGTATCAGGCTTTCAGGGAAGAGCAGTTGGGGGTGAACAGGTCAGCAGGGGAGGGTAGTTTGGGGGCGACCACACCTCCAGGGAAGGGCAGTTGGGGGCAAACAGGCCAGCAGTGGAGGGCAGTTTGGGGAGAAGTTGAGGGACCAGGTCTAAAGGGGAGGGCAGTTGGGGGTGATCAGGCCTGCAGGAGAGGACAGTTGGGGGGGACCAGGCCAGCAGGGGAAGGCAGTTAGGGGCATTGGACTGGCAGGGGAGCAGTTAGGTGTTGATCAGCCTGACAGGGGAGTGGTTAGGGGGTGATCAGACTGGCAGGCAGAAGAGGTTAGGGACAATCAGGCAGACAGGCAGGTGAGCAGTTTGGAGCCAACAGTCCTGGACTGTGAGAGGGATGTCCCACTGGGATTGGGCCTAAATACATCTTTCGAGGGTACAGGCTGGGATGAGGGACACCTCCCGCCTGTGCATGAATTTTGGGTACCAGGCCTCTAGTATATTATAAATTAACACTAGATGAAATGGCAGAATTCTGATGCAAATCAGAAATATTAATTAGTAAACAACATAATTAGACCAGGAAAAAGGCTCTAGTAATAATAAGAATTGAATGTTCAATGAACAAAGCAGGAAAACAATGGGGAAATTACTGATTATTACATAAATTCACCTGCAATAACTACTCATGAATATGTAGAGGAGGTATAAATTGATTCTTTATACATGAACTAAAAACTAATTATTTGTTCCCTTTTATACTTAGCTCTTTGTGTGACTCTGTTCTTGGAGTGTTTAAAATAGGGACAGAAATGTATTTTATTTATTTTATCTGTTGAAGAAAACATTTTTTTTGTTCATTTAAAAGTGAATAAACTGAATTACTTCTGAATTCTTTTTTAAAGGCACCTGAATTTAATTATATTTTAATTATATATGCATGGCCAAGGCCAAATCAAATGCTTCTGCAAAACTGTAAACTATATCAATTTCAATGAATTTATCATCACAGAAAAAAATGAACATAAATATGAAAGATTTACATTCACGTGTATAGGAACTCTGCTATTCTAATTTTCAAGTTTCTAAACATATGATTTTTATTTATGCAAATACATGCTCTAACCTCTATGCAATGTGTTAATACAATAATTACAATCTTGCTTGTATTTTGCATTCATGATATTGTGAATGTAATATCTGTATGAACAGTATGAACAAGTATCCTTAATGATAATACCTCAGATGATACTGATTCATAATGAACAAATGCTGAGAATGGGCAAGAGATTTTAAAAAACTGATCAGAAATAGAAGGGTGGCCAAAATTAGGTACTGTTGTTTGTATGGAAAACTATATCATATAAGAATAAACACAACAGTAAACTGTGTTTTGCTTACTCACGACTGTTAACATATTTTTGCTCACCTCACTTCTTAAAGTGACCTCAGACAAGTTAATCTCTCTCAACTTCCTCATAAATAAAATGAATATAATTCTAGAAGTTTTCTTGTAGCATCTAGGCATATCTCATCTTATTGTGCTTCTCTTTATTGCACATTGCAGATAATGTTTTTTGGTTTTTGTTTTGCTTTTACAAATTGAAGGTTTGTGGTAACCCTGAGTAGAACAAGTCTATAGGCATGACTTTTCCAACATACTTAGATATGGGTTAGCATTTGTTAGCAATACAATATTTTTAATTAAGGTATGCACATTTTTAGCATACATTTTTTATTTATCTTTTTATTTCAAAGTGGGAGAGAGATGTAGAAACATCAATGATGAGAGAGAATCATTAATAAGCTGCCTCCTGCACGCCCCCGACTGGGGATGGAGCCCACAACCTGAGCATGTTCCCTGACCAGAAATCAAACCATGACCTCCTGGTTCATAGGTCGACGATCAACAGCTGAGCCACGCTGGTAGGGTAAGGTATGCACATTTTTTAGGCATAAATCTATTGCACACAGTAGACTATAGTATAGGGCAAACATAACTTTTATATGCATGAAGAAACCAAAATAAATGCGTGTGACTCACTTTATTGGGATGGTCTAGAACCAAATCCACAATATCTCAGGTATGTCTGTGTATTGTAGGATTAAATATAACAAAGTTTTAAAATCACATGCAATGCCTGGCACATAGTAAGTACTTCATCAGTGAGAGAAGGGAGAGGATATTGCAGATTTAGAGGCTCAATGTTCACATTGGCTTAAGGAAGGAATTCAGAGGGCATGTCAGGGAAAGAGAAGATATTGGCTATTGTGCTGGAGAGTGAATTTGATTAAAGAAGGTGTTATCAGCCCCACAGCAACTTGGACTTCTATTAGCAAGTTTGGAGTGCTGGATCAATGTCCTGCCAAACATGGACATGGCTGAAATATTCTGGATATGGAATGAGAATGTGTTCTTCAGTGATGAGTCTATGAGCTGATGGCTATGTCAAGCCTATCTGCTTATGCTATATAGGAAGGTGGAAATTAAACATGAGATGCTGATCAGTATAATATAGTGGTTAAGGGCACAGATATTAAGGGTACAGATCCTACAGCCACACTGCCTGCATTCACTTACTTAGGAGTGTGATCTTGAGCAAATGACCCTCTCTGTGACTCAGTTATTTGTTTGAAAAGTGGGGATAATGATAGTACCTCCTTCATGGGGTTTGTGGTGAGAATTAAATAAGATAACATTATGTAAAACACTTAGAATGTTGCCTACCAGATCATGAGTGCTGCCTATTTTTACCCATGTACAAATATTCCATTATCAGCTTCTCTTCTGATCAGAATAATCTTCTTCATGGGTCCAGGGAGAACACATCCTCATATACAAAAGAGAAGTATCATGCATTCTCTCCCTGATCGTAACTTGGGTGGGGCATAATAAAAGCCATAAGACAATAGCGTTGACACCAGAGAGACTTTGCAAATGACTATAGAAACCAGATGGAGGTTAATCCTGACATTATGGATTGTGTAGAGGCACTCTTCCTCTCCAGGCTGCAGTGAGACTTGAAATTTTCTGTCATCATGTGTTAATGTCTTCAAAAAAGCCCCTTTCGAAAGGAACAAATTAACCAGGAAGAATAACACACTAACCCATTAGCTGGATGAACACTTTAGCAGATTACTTTGATCAGATTACTGAAGGAAAGTTAAATGGTGCTGAGTGGAAAGAGGGAAAGGGCATCTGGAGGGCTACTGAGGGCTACAGCCTGGCAAAACCATCATCTGCATGGGCCCCTACATGGAGCATAGAAGACCCTTACACCTATATTCTTCCTCACTCCCTTTATCCTGTTTTATTTTATTTTCTCTATTTTTTTTGTATTCCATACATCACATAGTATAGGGTCAGGCACACAATCAACAGATATTCATGAAGTACCTGCTGAGTAAATAAATACCTATAGTGGACAGAAGACTCCAAACACTTCCAGGATATTCTATCTTGCACAGAAAAAACTACTGACTAGTCTGTAGTACAATTTGAAGTCAGGTAGTGTGATACCTTCAGCTTCATTCCTTTTTCTCAGGATTGCTTTGGGTATTTGGGGTCTTTTATGGTTCCATATAAATCTGTTGATTTCTAGTCCTATTTCTTTAAAAAATGACATTGGGGTTTTGATGGGTATTACATTAAATCTGTATATTGTTTTGGATAATATGGCCATTTTAACTATGTTGATTCATCCAATCCATGAACACAGAATATTTTTCCATTTTGCTGTATCTTTTTCAATCTCTTTTAATAATGCTTTGTAATTTTCAGTATATAGGTCTTTCAAGTTCTTTGATAAGTTTATTCCTAGGTATTTTATTCAAATTATACTACAAAGCTCCAATAATCAAAACAGCATGGTATTGGCGGAGAAACTGACATAACGATCAATGAAAGAGAATAGAGACTCCAGCTATAATACTACATGTGTATGGACAGATAATTTTTGACAAAGGAGCCAGAAATACACATTGGAGTAAAGATAGTCTCTTTAATAAATGGTGCTGGGAAAACTGGAAAGTCACATGCAAATGAAGAAAACTGGATTACAGTTTGTTCCCATGTACAAAAATTAATTCAAAATGGATCAAAAACCTAAACATAAGACTAGAAACAGTAAGTTACATAGAAGAAAATATTACCAGTAAATACCAAACTTATGGACCTGGTGTCATAGAGAACATTTTATGGAGTTGACCCCAAAGACAAGGGAAATAAAGGCAAAAAATGAGTGAATAGGACTATAACAAACTGAAGAGCTTCTGAACAGAAAAAGAAATGGACAAAAGAAAACAAATAGGCAGCCAACCAGACAGGAGGTGTTATTTGCAAATAGTAGCTCTGACACAGCTTTAATTTCCAAAATACATAAAGAATTCTTAAAACTCAACACCAAACAAACAATCCAGTCAAAAAGTGGGAAGAGGACCAGAAAATACACCTCTCCCAAGAAGACATACAATCAAGAGATATATGAAAAGATGTTCAACCTCACCATCAATTAGGGAAATAAATCAAAACTACAATGAGATACCAAATTACTAGTGCAGCTGTTAGAGTGGCCATTATCAACACGACAAGCAATAACAGTGTTGTAGAGGTTGTGGGAAAAAAGGGAACCCTCATTTGCTGCTGGTGGGAATGCTGACTATGGAAAGCAGTCTGGTGATCCCTCGCTCAAAAAATATTAAGAATTGAGCTACCATATGACCTAGCAACCCCACACCTGGGTATATACTTAAAAAACTCAAAATCATGTATTTGCAAAGATGCATGCACCCCTATATTTATGGCAGCATTATTCTTGATGACCAAGACATGGAAATAAGGAATGTGCCCCATGATAGAGGACTGGATAAAGAAGATGTAATACATATATACAATGGAATACTACTCAGCCATTGGCTTTCCTTACATGCATGCATGCAAGTCCTTTGGCTGATCTCTTATGTAACCCCCAAATCTCCCCAGCCTTCCTGCTGTAGTTTGACAGTGTGTTTGATGCTGCTCTGCCTCTATATCTATTTTTGTTTATCAGTTTGTAATGTTCTTTATTATCCATAAAAGAGTGAGATCATGTGGTATTTTTCTTTCATTGTCTGGCTTATTTCACTTAGCATAATGCTCTCTAGTTCCATCCATGCTGTTGCAAATGGTAAGAATTCCTTCTTTTCTATAGCAGCTTAGTATTCCACAGTTTTCTAACCCATTCATTTGCTGATGGGCATAAGTCTGGTTCCAAACCTTAGCTATGGTAAATTGTGCTGCTATAAACATAGAGGTGCATATATCTTTTCTGATTGGTGTTTCTGGGGTCCTGGGATATAGTCCTAGAAGTGGGATTACTGGTCAAATGGGAGTTCCATTTTTAACTTTTTGAGAAAACTTCATACTGTCTTCCACAGTGGATGCACCAGTCTGCATTCCCATCCACAATGAAGGAGGGTTCCTTTTTATCCACATCCTCTCCAGCACTTGTCATTTGTTGATTTGTTGATGATAGCCATTCTGACAGGTAGTACCTCATTGCTGTTTTGATTTGCATCTCTCAGATGATTTGTGACTTTGAGCATGTTTTCATATGTCTCTTGGCTTTCTGAATGTCCTCTTTTGAAAAGTGTCTATTTAGGTCCTTTGCCCTTTTTTTTATTGGATTGTTTATCTTCCTTTTGTTAAGTTGTATGAGTTCCCTGTAAATGTTGGAGTTTAAACCCTTATTTGAGATAACATTGGCAAATATGTTCTCCCATGCAGTGGGCTTTCTTGTTGCTTTTTTGATGGTTTCTTTTGCTATGCAGAAACTTTTTATTTTGGTGTAGCCCCATTTGTTTATTTTCTCTTTAGTTTCCATTGCCCTAGGAGCTGTGTCATTGAAGATCTTGCTATGACAATATTGCTATTTTTCTGCCTATGGCTTCTTCTAAGATTTTTATGGCTTTCCATCTTACATTTAAGTCCTTTACCCATTTTGAGTTTACTTTTGTGTACGGTGTAAGTTGGTGGTCTAGTTTCATTTTTTTTGCAAGTTATCTGTCCAGTTTCCCCAACACCATTTATTAAAGAGACTGTCCTGTCTCTATTGTATTCTCTTCCCTCCTTTGTTGAATATTAATTGAGCATACAGTCTTGTGTCAATTTCTAGGTTCTATGTTCTGTTGCACTGGTCTATATGTCTGTTCTTGTGCCAATACCAAGCAGTTTTGAAAACAGTGGCTTTGTAGTACAACTTGATGTCTGGTATTGTGATCCCTCCTTACATTGTTCTTTTTAAGATTGCTGCAGCTATTCGGGGTCTTTTTTTTATTCCAGATGAATTTTTGGAGAATTTGTTCTAGGTCTTTGAAGTATGCCATTGGTATTTTAATGGGGATGTGTTGAATTTATAGATTGCTTTGGGTAGTATGGACATTTTAATTATGTTGATTCCACCAATCCATGAACATGGTATATTCCTCCATTTGTTTATGTCTTCCTCTATCTCTTTTTTCAATGTCCTGTAGTCTTCTGAGTACAGGTCTTTTAAGTCCTTAGTTTATTCTTAGGCATCCCTGTCTTGTTCCCATTCTTAGGGGAAATTAGTTTAGTTTTTTTCCCATTGAGTATGATGTTGGCATTAGGTTTGTCTTATAAGGTTTTTATTATGTTGAGATATGATCCCTCTATTCCCTTCCCTCTTTGCTGAGAGTTTTTATCAAGAAAGGATGTTGGATTTAGTAAAATGATTTTTCTGCATTGATTGTTATGATTATGTGATTTTTGTCTCTCAGGTTGTTTATGTGATGTATCACATTTATTGATTTGTGCATATGGTACCATCCTTGCATCCCCAGAATAAATCCCACTTAGTTATGGTGTATGATCTTTCTAATATAATGCTGAGTTTGATTTGCTAGAATTTTCTTAAGAATTTTAGCATCTATGTTCATCAAGAATATTGGCATGTAGTTCCCTTTGTGGTGGTGTCTTTATCTGGTTTTGGAATTAGGGTAATGCTGGATTCATTGAAAGAGTTTGGAAGTGTGCCTTTCTCTTAAATTTTTGGAAATAGTCTGAGGAGGATAAGTTTTAGTTCTTCTTAGAATGCTTGATAGAACTCCCCTGTAAAGCTGTCCAGGCCAGAGCTTTTGTTTGCTGGAAGCTTCTTGATGAATGCTTCAATTTCTTTGGTAGTTATTGGCTTATTCCATTTTTTTATTCTTCTTAGCTGAGTTTGGGACTTGTTTTTTCTAAGAATATGTCCATTTCATCTAGGTTGTCCATTTTGTTGGAATAGAGTTGTTCATAGTATTTTTTCATAATCAATTCTATTTCTGTAGGATTGGTTGTTACTTCACCTCTTTCATTTCTGATTTTGTTTATGTGGGTCCTCTCTCTTCTTGGTGAGCCTGGCTAGAGGTTCATCAATCTTTTTTATCCTTTCAAAGAACCAACTCTTGGTTTTGTTGATCTTTTGCATTTTCTTTTTTGGTCTTTATTTTATTTTTCTCCACTCTGATCTTCATTATTTTCTTACTTCTGCTTATGCTGGGCTTTGCTTGTTTGTTTGTTTTTTTAACTCTTCGAATTGTAGGGTTATATAATTTATTACCATCTTTTCTTGTTTTTTTGAGATAAGCCTGCAGAGCTACAAACTTCCCTCTCAATACTGCTTTCACTGTGTCCTATAGATTTTGGTTTGTTGTGTTTTCATTGTCATTTGTTGCCATGATGCTTTTTATTTCTTCTTTGATCTCTTTAGTAATCCAATCATTGTTTAAAAGCATGCTATTTAGAATCCATGTGTTTGATTTTATTATTGTTTTTATTGTAGTTGATTTCTAGGTTTGCCATTGTGATCTAAGAAGATGTTTATTATGATTTCTATCTTCTTGAATTTGAAGAGACTTTGCCTGTGACCCAATATGTGGTCTATCTTTGGAAATGACCTATGTGCACTTGAGAAGAATGTTTGTTCTGTGGCTTTTTGGTGGAATGTTCTGAAGATGTCAATTAATTCTATCAGATCTAGTGAGTCATTTAAGATTGCTATTTCCTTGCTGATTTTTCTGTTTAGAGGATTTGTCTAGTGGTATTAGTGTATTATTAAAATCCCTTACTATGACTGTATTGCTGTCAATCTCTCCTTTGATATCCTCCAGAAGTTTTGTGTTTTTTTTTAATGTATTTGGGTGCTCTTGGATTGGGTGCACATATGTTTAGTAGAGTTATTTCTTCTTGTTGAATTGGTCCTTTAGTATTATGAAGTGGCCTTCTATATCTCCTGTTATGGCCTTCACTTTGAGGTCTAATTTGTCAGATATAAGTATAGTGCTACCCAAGCTTTTTTTTTTTCCATTTGCCTGAAAAATCTTTTTACATCCCTTCACCTTCAATCTATGTGAGTCCTTTGTTCTAAGGTGGGTTTCCTGTAGACTTCAGATATATGGGTCATGTTTTCTTATCCACTCAGGTACCCTATGTCTTTTGATTGGGGCATTTAATCCATTTACATTTAAAGTTATTATTGGTAGATATTCGTTTGTGACCATTATTATTCTTTATGCCTGTGTTCTTTCTTCACTTCCTATTTCTTCTTTTTTATAGAAGACCCTTTAGCATCTCTTGCATTGCTGGTTTGATGGTAATAAACTCCATTAATCCTTTTTTGTCTGTGAAGCTCCTGATTTCACCCTCAATTATGATTGATAGTGGGTACAGTATTCTTGGATTCAGACCCTTGTTTTGCATGCCTTTGAATATTTCATTCCATTCCCTTCTGACTTGATGTATTTTTGTTAAGTAATCAGTTGATATTCTGATGGGAGATCCTTTTTAGGTAACTTTCTGTCTCTCTCTGGGAGCCTTTCAGATTTTACTTTGTCGTTGATGTTTGCCAGTTTAATTATGTGTCTTAGTGTCGACCTGTTGAAATTAATCTTGTTTGGGACTCTGTGAGCTTCTTGAAGTTGTGTGAGTTTTTTTCTTCCTGGTATCTGGGAAGTTTTCTGTCATTATTTATTCAAACAGGTTTTCTATTCCTTATTCAGTCTCCCCTCCTTCTGGTACCCCGCTATTATGCAGATGTTGTTTTATTTCATGTTGTCCCAAAGTTCCCTTAGGCTCTTCTCCTGTGTTTTAAGTTTTTTGTTTTTGTTTTTCTAGATGCTGCTCTGCTTGGGTATTTTTTCCTACCTTGTCTTCTAGCTCACTGATGCAGTCCTTCACTTCTTCTAGTCTACTGTTGATGCTTTCTATTGAGTTTTTTGTTGCAGTAATGTCATTTTTCATTTCTTCTTTATTCATATTCACTTCCTCTTGGTTCTTACACATATTTTTTAATTCATCTTCTTTCCTTTTCAGCTACCTTATGATCATTTCTCTGAATTCTTTCTCTCTCATATTGCTTCCTTCCATTTCATTTACTTCAGTTTCTGGTGATTCTTCCTTTTCTTTCATATGCTGGCTATTTCTTTGTCTTCCCATGATTGCTGCTCTCAGGGTTTCTGGTTATGTAGCTCTCTCTCTCTCCTTTCTTTAGGCAATGCCAACTGTGTTTAATATGCCAGTTCTGGGTGGGTGCCTGTAGAGTTATTTTTAAGA
This sequence comes from Lasiurus cinereus, assembly GCA_011751065.1. Taxonomy (NCBI): domain Eukaryota; kingdom Metazoa; phylum Chordata; class Mammalia; order Chiroptera; family Vespertilionidae; genus Lasiurus; species Lasiurus cinereus. The sequence continues at coordinate 18,542,673 of JAAGEH010000015.1, read as the reverse complement.
TACATTTTATTTCTAACATGCTTTCTGAGCTTTAAATATACTGTACAGTCATATCACTAAAGGAAAATGAAAGTTACCTAAGTTCTGAAAACACTTGCTAAGAGTGAATGAATTTGCATGATTTCCCTGATCAGAAACCTTCATTACAATTTGATGCAAACCATAAATGAAATGACTTGGCTGATTATGTCAGTGCCCCATGAACATTTGTTTACATATAAAAACTTCTATATATAAGTGCTGTCTCTTCTCAGGGAAGGTCCAAGTGGGATTACAAAAAGTGTTGTAAGGTTCTATGGAAGTGTGATCACCAGTTACGGAATGAACCTGGCACTGCATGTCTGCACTTCGTCTGCCTTGGCAATTGAATCCATCAGTTTTCCTCCTTCACATAGCTAAAATTATCTAATGAAACAGCAGAAGTTTTGGGAAAGAGAATACGGGGCTGTAAATAATGTTCAGATCTGATATGCCATGGAACAAGGACACCCAAGTCTACAGTACTTTGCTCCTGAGTCATAGTATATAATTACACTATAGTTATGATGTTCTTTCAGAAAGAAAATGATAGTACCATCTGATTATCTAAGAGAAAGATGTGGTTGAAGATAAGTCAGGATCAAGGACATACCATAAATATTGATTTCCAAAAAGAAATGCCAATTTTCCTTAATCAGTTTTTTAAACCTTTTATTATTGTGAAAAGAATGTAGATTTGCTTTTTTAATAAATAAATCATCACCCAATGATATTTTCCCACTTTTTTTTTTTAGGAAGAGTGGAAAGGAGGGGAAGAGACACAGAGAGAGAAACATTGATGTAAGAGAGACAGTTCAATTGTTGCCTCCCACACATGTGCTGTCCAGGGGTTTGGGATTGACCCTGTAGCCAAGGTACATGCTCTTGACCGGGATAGAACCCAGGACCCTACAGTCCATGGTTTGATGCTCTAACCAGTGAGAAAAAAACAGTTAGGGAGATATTTGCTTTTTAATAAAACAATTTATTGAAGTATGATTGACATAAAAAGTTGTATATATTTTATATGTGCAATTTGATGACTGAAGTGTATACTTGTAGAACCATTACCACCATTAAAGCTATAAACATATACACCGCTTCTTTGTTTCTTCTTTGTTGTTGTTGCTGTTTGGTGGTAAGAAGACAATGTAAGATCTACCCTCTTAGCAAATTTTAAGTATATGGTATTATTAGCTGTAGGCATTATTCGGTATAGTATATTCAGAAGATATTTATTTGGCATCACTGAAACTTTGTAACCTGTAACCATGACATACCCATTTCCCTCTCTCCTCAGCCCCTTGAAACCACCATTTTAGCCTTTGCTTCAATAAGTTTGACTATTTTAGATTCCTCATATATGGAATGGGTTATCTCATAGTATTTGTTCTTTGGTGTCTGGATTATTTAACTTAGCATAATGTCTTTCAGGTCCATTTATTTTGGCATAAATGGCAGTTTTAGTCTTTTTAAAAGCTGAATAATATTTCATTGATTATTACATTTATTCTTTAATGGACACTGATAAAACTGCTTTTAGTCATCTTGTCAAAAATATTTTTTCAGAAGCCTTTTAAAAAAGACTTTACTAAATTCGTTACAGAACCTATATGTTTCCCATTCACTGAGAGAATACTATAACTTTTTAAGTGTTTTCTTAAATACACCTTTATTGTAAGTCTTGTGAAATGTTTCAAGACATGTATATTTTATTATAATTTTTATTTTCCTTTATTTTTCCTTTATACTTATTGTTTACAATATTTCAGTGTTGCATTTTCCCTCTTTTCCCACATCCTCTGAACCCTTGTTCCTCCCCCCCCCCCCCGCCCCCCCCCCGCTCTTCCCTTTGACAACTACCACACTGTTGTGTGTCTATGGCTTATGCATATACTAGAGGCCCAGGGTCCCTCAGCCCAGCCTGCACCCTCTCACAGTCTGGGACCCCCTAGGAGGATGTATGCCTATCAGCTTAAGCCTGATCAGATAGGCAGACATCTCTTGTGCAGTCTGGTGCTCACACAGTCCAGGACCCCTTGCTCCTTACTGCCTGCCTGCAGCAAAGGCAGGAGAGGCTCCCACCACCACAATTGGGCTCACCAGCCATGAGGCAGGCTTTTGGTTGAGCTGAGTTGTGTTCCCCCTGCGGGAGGGCACTGACCCCCAGGGGGCAGCTCCTGCATTAAGCGTCTTCCCCCTGTTGGTCAGTGCATGTCATTGCAAGTAGTAGTTCTGCTATTCAGTTGATTTGCATATTAAGCTTTTATTATATATGATTTTCTTGGGCTAATCCCTTCACTTTCTTTCATCCAGTCCCCTCCCCCCACCCCCCGCCGCCCCATCCCCTCTGACAGGTGTTAGTCTGTTCCTCTAGGAATGCTTATTTTGTGTGTTTATTTTGTTCATTCGATTCCACATATAAGTGAGATTATATGGTATTCATCTTTCACTGGCTTATTTCACAAAGCATAACCTTTTTTTATCCATTCACCTGTAGATGTACATTTAAGTTGTTTCCATATATTGCCTATTGTGAATAATGCTTCAATAAACGTGGTGATGCAGATAACTCTTCAAGTTCCTGATTTCATTTCCTTTGCATTTATATCCAGAAATGGGATTGCTGGATCATATTGTAGTTCTATTGTTTAACTTTTTGGAGAACATTCATACTTCTTTTTATTGTGACTGTATCAAGTTATAGTCTCACGAACAGTGCATAAGTGTTCCTTTTTCTCTACATCCTCAAAAACATGATATCTTAAGATGATTTTTTTAAAAAATAGCACATACTAATAGGTTGAGGTTTTATTATTCATTACTTTGATAATTAGTGATGCTGAGCACCTTTTCATATATCTATTGGCAATTTATATGTCTTCTTTAGAGAAATATTTACTCAGGTCTTTTCATCAATTTTTAATCCAGTTTTTTGTTTTGTTTTATTTTTTGCTATTGTGTTGTATGAATGCCTTGTATATTTTGGATATTAACCCACTATTAGATATATGGTTTACAGACATTCTCATATTCTATAAATTGCCTTTCATTTGTTGTTTTTTTGCTTTACAGAACTATTTATTTTGATGCAATCTCAAGTGTGTTTTTTTTTATTTTGCTGTTATATTAAAAAAATTATTGCCAAGACAAATGTCAAGAGCATTACCCCTATGTTTTCCTCTAGGAGTTTAATGGTTTCAGGACTTCAGTTTGTCTTTAATCCATTTGGAGTTGATTTTAGTGCGTCTATAATAATAAAAGCATAATATGTTAATTAGACCAGACAGTAGAACAACCATCCGGATGTCCTTCTGGATGAAGCCTGGGATGCAAGGGATGAGCCCCTTGCACGAATTTCATGCATGGAGCCTCTAGAAGTATAAGATTTAATTCCGTTGCATGTGGATATCTAATTTTCCCAAAAACATGGTTGAACAATTTTGACCATGTATGTGGAACCTATTTCTTGGCTCTCTATTCTGTTCCATTGGTGTCTGTATCTGTTTTAAATGTCAGTGCCATATTATTTTGAGTGCCATAGTTTTTTAATATAAACTAAAATTATAATTCATAACTTAAAAACCTCCAGCTTTGTATTTCTTGCTAGAGATTGCATTGGCTACTCAGGAACCTTTGTGGTTCCATATAAATTTTAATATTTATTTTCTATTTCTGTGAAAAACACCATTGGAATTTTTTTTAATTTTCTTCTTTTTTATTTTAATAAATTTTTATAGTTCAGATTATTACAATTGTTCCTCTTTCCCCCCGCCCCATAACTCCCCTCTACCTGGCTCTCAACCCACCCTTTGCCCTTACCTCCCCCACATTGTCCTCATCCATATGTGTATAATTTTTATACAGTCTCCCCTTACACCCCCCTCACCTATTTCCCCCTGAGAATTAATAGTCCATCCCCTTTCTATTCCCCTAATTCTATTATATTCACCAATTTATTCTGATAATCAGATTTTCAATTCACTTGATTTTTAGATTCACTTGTTGATAGATATGTATTTGTTATTCATAATTTTTACCTTTACTGTTTTCTTCTTCCTCTTCTTAAAGAATACCTTTCAGCATTTCATATAATACTGGTTTGGTGTTGATGAACTCCTTTAGCTTTTTCTTACCTGTGAAGCTCTTTATCTGACCTTCAATTTTGAATGACAGCTTTGCTGGGTAGAGTAATCTTGGTTGTAGGTTCTTTCTATTCATCACTTTGAATATTTCTTGCCACTCCTGTCTGGCCTGCATAGTTTCTGTTGAGAAATCAGTTGACAATCGTATGGGTGCTCCTTTTAGGCAATTAACTGTTTTTCTCTTGCTGCTTTTAATATTCTCTCTTTGTTTTTTGCTCTTGGTATTTTAATTATGATGTGTCTTGGTGTGGTCCTCTTTGGATTCCTTTTGTTTGGGGTTCTGTGCACTTCCTGGACTTGTAAGTCTATTTCTTTCACCAGGTGGGGGAAGTTTTCAGTCATTATTTCTTCAAATAGGTTTTCAGTATCTTGCTCTTTCTCTTCTTCGGGCACCCCATAATTCTGATGTTGGTATGCTTGAAGTTGTCCCAGAGGCTACTTACACTATCTTCACGTTTTTGGAATCTTTTTTTTTTCTTTTTTCTTTTCCAGTTGAGTGTTTTCTGCTTCTTTGTATTTCAAATGTTTGATTTGATTCTTGCATTCCTCTAGTCTGCTGTTAGGTTTCTGTATAATATTTTTTATTTCAGTCAGTGTATATTTAATTTCTAGTTGGTCCTTCTTCATCTTCTCTTGGGTCTCACTAAATTTATCCATCTTTTCTAGGAAATTCTTCAAAAACCTTATAACTGTGGCTTTGAACTCTATACCCAATCATTTGTTTTCCTCCATTTCTTTTGTTTGTGATCTGTTCTTTTGTCTCCACATATTTCACAGCTTTCCTGAGTTGGTAGAGTAGCTTTGTGTGCTAGGTGTCCTATGTGGCCCAGGAGTTTTTCCTCCCCAGTTACCTGAGGTGGACAGTCTTGGTGCACTCCTTTGTGAACTGTGTGTACAGTCTTGTTGTAGTTAATTCTTGATTGTTGTTGGTATGACTGGGTGGAATTGACCTCCAAGCCAATTGGTGATATCAGCTGTGTCTGCACAGGCGCACAAGCCACCAGACCTCCGCCTTTCTGGTTCCCCTGAGTTTCTGAGCACTTTAGGGGCCCGTATGAGTCTGTGTTCTCAGGGTCTTGCCTGAAACTTGGGTTCAGTGCAGTTGGACCTGGATTTCAGTGCTGTTGTGAGGATCTGTTTTCCTCCCGCTAGAGAAAGCCAATGGCTCAATCAGCAGTCAGTGCTCTGTGTGCTCACTTTTACGTGCAACTTTCACAAGCCCCCAGTCCTCTGCCTTTCTCAGCTCCCCTAAGTTTCCCTGCACTCCTTCTTTTTCACAACAGTCCAGTATGAGTCTCGCCTGGAACTGGGGTTCAGTGGAGTCAGAAGTGGGGTTCAGTGGAGTTGGGATTTTCCGTCTCCCTCCTGCTAGAGGAAGCCAGCCAGACCTTCCTCTGCCCATCCATTCCACCAGGGTGTCTTCATACCTCAGCTTTTTACAGCTCCTCTGAGTCTTCGTGAGTCCCTCTCTTTACTTCTAGTTGTAGAATTTCCACTTATCCAGCTTTCCTGTGGTTCTGGATGGTGTCCATTCTGTTCTTTACTTGTAATTTTGAAACTGTTGTGCGAGGCAACAGCTTAGGTGTTCACCTATGCCACCATCTTGGTTTCTTCCTGGAATTTTTAAAAAATATATTTTACTTATTTTTTACAGAGAGGAAGGGAGAGAGATAGAGAATTCAAAACATCGAGGAAAGAGAAACATTGATCAGCTACCTCCTGCACAGACTTGGTATGAGCGAGCATCCAAGGTACATGCCCTTGACTAGAATTGAACCTGGGACCCTTCAGTTCATAGGCTGATGCTCTATCCACTGAGTCAAACCAGTCAGGGCTCCACTGGAATTTTGATAGGATTACACTAAATCTATAGGATGATTTGGGTAAGTATGGACATTTTAGCAATATTAATTCTTTTTTAAAAATATTTTTATTTATTTAAGAGAGAGAGAGAGAAACATCAATGATGAGAGATAATCATCCATTGGCTGCCTCCAGAACACAGGCCTACTGGAGCTGGAGCCTGCAACCCAGGCATGTGTCCTAACTGAAAATTGAACTGTGCCTGGTTCATGGATCGATATTCAACCACTGAGATACACTCACTGGGCAACAATATTAATTCTTTCATTTTATGAATATAATGTATCTCTCCATATATTTGTATATATTTTAACTTTTTCATCAATATTTTATAATTTTTAGTGTACAGACCTTTTACCTTCTTGGTTAAATTTATTCCCAAATATTTCATTGTTTTGATGCTAATTCAACTGGGACTAATTTCATAATTTATATTTCAGATAGTTTGTTCTTAGTGTATAGACATGCAAATGATTTTCATATGTTAACTATGTATCTCACAATTTTACTGAATTTGTTTATGAATTCTAATAGTTTTATGGTGGAGTCTTTAGAGTTTTCTATATATAAAATCATGTCATCTGCAAACAGCTTTTACTGCATCTCATAAGTTTTGGTGTGTTGCATTTCCATTTTCATTCGTCTCATTATTTTTAAAAATGTCCCCTTTTTATTTCTACTTTTACTCCTTGCAGTGTTGTTCAGAAGTGTAATGCTTAATTTCCACATATTAGGAATATAATAATTTTAATTGGAAAAATGAGTCTCTCTTATTTGAATAAGTATAGAAGACAAACACATAATTGTTTTTTCCTTCATTAACAAATTTTAATTTGAAAATAAACTTTTTTAATATCTGTATATTTACCATAGTGTTACACAATTTAAATGGTAATTGGAGGATTAAATATGCTTACAAATTTTAGTTTTAAATATCTTTAAATATATTTTTATTGATTTTAGAGAGGAAGGGAACAAGAGAGAGATAGAAACATCAATGATGAGAGAGAATCATTGATCTTCTGCCTCCTGTATATCCCTTCCTGGAGAATGTTTCTCTGTCTCTCCATTTTGACTGTCTCTTTGTGGGTTTTTGTTTTTTGTGTTTTTTTTGTTTGTTTGTTTGTTGGTTTTTTTTTTTTTGTGTGTGTGTATAAGGTATCCCTGCTATGATCCCAATATTCATAGGGTGCCTTATGTAGTAGAAATTCTTTGGAGTCTAGTGGTGCAGTCTCTTTGATCACCTGAACTGGAAATGATAGAAATGTCCCTTGAGTCAGTTATGTGGCCTATACTGTTATCATTGAGTCCTGATTGCTATTGGCCCATTCATGCATCATCAATTCTCAGGCTATCTGACTGTGGATGGACCTCAACCATAGGTTATGAACTGCTGTGCAGGTGCCAACACATGAAGCCAAATTGATCTGGTGCCTGCTGAGCTCTCCCTTTGGATGTGCCATTTGTGAAGCTAATTGGATCCTACTCCCATGTTTTCTGAATATGATCACTGTGTGTCTTGATTCTTGGGCCTCTGGAGAGGGACTCTTATGCAGGCCAATATCAGATACTGCCTGTGACTGACTTTGGGCAACCTGTTTGGAGATGTACACAGTTTGTGGCTGCCTTTGCTTGGCCTGCCTGTGCATAGAAAAGACCAAGCTGTGCACCATGGCTGGCTTTTACCAATCCCAGTCCCAAGGACAGGTCAGAAAAAGTCCCAAGTCACCCCAAAATGTGCCTGCTAACTGCCTGTTTGTTTCCATCACTGAAAGAGCCTCTGATGATACTTAAGTTACATGAGGTAGATCCTCAATTCATTACCAGGTAGGGGCCAATGGTATTCACCAGGTTGATACAGGTTTCAAACTTGGTGTCAGTGCTGTGTCTGAAGTCACTCAGCAAATGTACTATAATACTAAGTCTAGCTGCCATCTACTAGGTGCTTAAACACCTTTGTGGTGAGATCTCAGGGATTTGTCAAGTGAGGCCAGCAGAGTTTTTTAAGCCCAAACAAACCAAGATTTGTCCACATGAAAACAGGATTTGCTCCACTCAAATGTGCTAGGGGAAAATGTCCTCAATTCTAGATCCCCATAACTCAGTAGGTTTCATATTCTGCCTGGAGCCAAATCTCAACATATCTAGGCCTCTAAGAGTCAGGAGGATGGGCCAAATAGATCTCCCATTACTGGAAGGTGATGATCAGACTCAGGTGAGGTGGTGGACTGGTCTCCGCCCCAGAGTCACACAATTCAGTCTGTTCCAGATTCTGTCTAGATCTTGGCAAGGCAGACACTCCAAGAGTCACAAGGTGGGAGATGGCAGGGCACTCGTAGAGTGAGGCTAATGAGTCTCCCATGAGAAGAAGGCACAAGTTATGTTCAAGGAAAATGGTGGGGAGGAAATGGTCACTGCTCCAAAGTCACAGAATTCAGACACTGGCTAGACCTCTACATCCTGGCCCAGGCAGCTGACTCTCCAACAGGGTGAAAGCTTGACAGGGAGTCCAGAGCGTCAGGCTATTGCATTCCCTCTGGCTGATGCCATATAAAAGGGAGTGGTCCACACAAGAAATACGGCATATGAGGTGTGGGAGTGGAATTCATCTTAGGGATTCTGGCAGCTGTCCTTTCTTCTTTCAACTCTCTCCCCAAAGCTACAAACCCCAGTCTTCTCACAGAACTCTAGTCTGCTCCACTCTCCATCCCCCTGAGCCCAGAATGAGTGTTTATTACAAGATTCCAGGGCAGGAGGAATAAGGAAATTGGGATAGGAAAGTTAAAACAAGGCCAAACAGTGTGGGCAATATGCAGCCAGCTTGTAACAAGCCATTATCTTTCCCAGCCAAGGACATGAAGACAAATGGTTAACAAACCCTTTAATGAGAGAATACAGAAAGGGAAGGGGAAAGGTGAAAGGAAAAGGGTGCAGTTTTACTCGATAACCAGAGAAGCCAGCAGTCTAAAGGCTTGGCAAGATAAAGTTGGCAGGTGCTTCTCATGAATTCTGGGAAGGACACACAAAGTAAAAAAAGGACTTTGAGAATTAATCTCTACCAAAATATTCAGCAAAGGCATTTTGAAATCTATAGACAGGAGGGTATATAACACCTCAGACCCCACCCAACTTGCTCTTCAGATTCACTGAGAGCCCATCTCTGCTTCATAAGCCAGATGTATAGCTTTACTTGCTTTGCTTTTTCAATAAAGGTGCATACTTTAATTGATTTAATACATTGCCTTTCACAATGCAGTCAAGGGTTCTCATATAAATTCATTAGTAGAGAGACCTTGACTGCATTCTGAAAAGTAAATATATTAAAGCAGTCTTTGGTAATATAGAGAGGTGTTTGGTAACACTTCTCTGGTGCCCAAGAGAGGTCTCTCTAATAGTTGCCATCAAAATGTTGTGCATTAGCCTTTTAAGAAAATGCCTGTGTTTCTAGTGGACTCCCATCTCTTCCTGGTGGACATCATGCCCACTGATTACAGAGCCTGATGTTATGTGGGTGCCTTTTCTTGTCCCTGGTACTCTGAGCTGGAGCAGCTGGCTTGGAGTTGAGACCCCATGCTTCTCAGGGGGAACCTTTGCAGCTGAGATATCTCTCCAGCCACCACCCATGGGAGTAGGGCAGCACTTTTTACATCTCTGCCCATCTTACAGTCTCTATGTGGTTTCTTCTGTAAATCTTTGGTAATCAGACTTCTCTTCAGCTAGTCTGCAGTGGGTTATCCATGTTTACTGCCCTATATTTTAGTTTTAATGCCAGTTTGATACTGGGAGGGTGTGAGTGCAATATCCACCTACACCACTGCCATCTTGAGTTGTAAAAATAAAATTTTATAGTACAATATTACTCTCATTGGCTAGCTATATAAAATATAGACACATGGCCCATATTTATTTCCATATTTTCCACACACATTTTTTACTTTCTAATTGTAATATGACCCAAAAGAATTTAAATCATGGCTTGAGAGTCTGTATCATTGCCTCCACCACTATTGATTGTTTTTAAATACATTCCACTGATTCTTCACAGAGAGGAAGGGAGAGGGATAGAGAGCCAGAAATGTCGATGAGAGAGAAACATCAACCAGCTGCCTCCTGCACACCTCCCACTGGGGAAGTTCCCACAACCAAGGCACATGCCCTTGACCAGAATCGACCCTTCAGTCTACAGGCTTACACTCTATCCACTGAGCCAAACCAGCTTTGGCTACCATGACTATTGATTTTTAATATATTCTTTGATAAATTATCCACCATCATATTCCTTCTGCTATACATATCTTCTCTCTAAAAAGAATATGGCCCTCCCCTGCCAGCCTGATCTTGCCCCCAACTGCCTTCCCCTGCCGCCCAATTTTGTTCTGCTTGGTTGGTTTCTATGCCAATCAATGTCAAAAGTTCCACCATCTAGACAGCCATTGGCTCCGCACAGTTCACACAGATTTGGTTTTGAATGGTCGGTTTCTATGCCAGTCAGCATCTCTGGGCCTATCAATGGAGCCTAATCAGAAAGGTGGAGCTGATCAGCAGCCTAAGGGGAGGCCTGAAGAGAAATGGAGGCGTGGCTGTTGGCCCAGTCCAGAGAGAAAGAAAGAGGCAAGTGTTGATCAACACTTGCCACAGAAGCTATGGATCAAACCCTGCTTCTCTCTTCAAGCCTCTCTTCAGGCCTGATCCACAGCCCCCTCAGCAGTCAGTTTGGGGTTTCTATGGCAACCCAGGGCTGACTGCAGGACTAACTTCTGGTTGGTTGAGCCTCTGGTCATGACAGACCTAGGGTTTTTATACATTAGGATTAGTTTCAGATGTACAACATAGTGGTTATGTTGTCAGAGGATTACACAAGGGGAGTTTGTTCCTACATTGTCAATCGAAGTGGGACTATTAGGCCACTGCTGAAATAAGTATTTTCAGAAGCCCCCAGAAGAGAGGAGATGTGGTAGAAGATTTTACTTACATGGAGTTACATTCCTTGGGTTGTAAAGTTTCATGTTCCTTAATCCAGTCTTAGAAAAGGGGCAGCTGTGGATTCAGCAAAGCCAAAAGAAGGGTTAGTGTCTATATTATCCATTCCATGACAGAAGTGGGTACAGCATTAGGCTAATCACAGTCCATTTGTTCACTGTGTGTGTCCCACATGGCCATGAGTCATGTGGGAGAATATAAGAAAGTGTGCCCTCCAGGAGCACAAACGGTGAGAGAGAAAGAGCCAAAAACCAAGAGAGAGCCCTCCTTTGTCCTTGAGTTTAAATATTTAGGTTTCACACCCTTGCAACAGCCATGCCTATTCTAGCCACTGACTTGTTTCCAGGTGTGACTGACAAGTAAACGACTTCCCATATCACTCAGACCTTACTGGGCATGCATCAATACAGGCTTTGTCCAGCCTTTCCTCAATCAATCACCAGAGAACAGACTTGGAGATTGTTGTTGTTTTTCTAATTGTTAAACACTTTTATTTATTTTCTAACAAATTTTTTTTGTTCAGATTATTACAGTTGTTCCTCCTTTTTCTGCCCATAGCTTCCTTCCACCGGTTCCCATCCATAGGTGTACAATTTTTGTCCAGTCTCTTCCCACATCCCCCACACCTCTTTCCCCCTGAGAATTCTCAGTCCACTCCCTTGTAATGCCCCTGATTCTATTATATTCACCAGTTTATTCTGTTCACTAGACTTTTTATTCACTTGATTTTTATATTTGCTTGTTGATAGATATGTATTTGTTGTCACTTTGTTGTTCATAATTTTTATCTTTACCTTTTTCTCCTTTCTCTTCTTAAAGAATACCCTTCAGCATTTCATATAATATTAGTTGGGTGGTGATGAATTCCTTTAGCTTTTTCTTATCTGTGAAGCTCTTTATCTGACCTTCAATTCTAAAAGATAGCTTTGCTGGGTAGAGTAATCTTGGTTGTAGGTTGTTTCCATTCATCACTTTGAATATTTCTTGCCACTCCCTTCTGGCTTGCATAGTTTCTGTTGATAAATCAGCTGACAGTTACCTTGTAGGTAACTAACTTTTTTTCTCTTACTGCTTTTAAGAGTCTCTCTTTGTCTTTTGTCCTTGGCATTTTAATTATGAAGTGTCTTGGTGTGGTCCTCTTTGGATTTCTTTGGTTTGGAGTTCTTGCATTTCCTGGACTTGTAAGTCTATTTCTTTCACCAGGTGGGGGAAGTTTTCAGTCATTATTTCTTCAAATAAGTTTTCAGTATCTTGCTCTCTCTCTTTTTCTGGCACCCCCATAATTCAGATGTTGGTACACTTGAAGTTGTCCCAGAGGCTTCTTACACTGTCTTCATGTTTTGTATTGTTTTTTTTTTCTTTTTGCTTTTCTGGTTGGGTGTTTTATGCTTCTTTGTACATCAAATCTTTGACTTGATTTTTAGGATCCTCTAGTCTACTGTTGGATCTCTGTATATTATTCTTTATTTCAGTCAGTGTATGCTTAATTTCTAGTTCATCCTTTTTCATATCATTGAGGGTCTCAATAAATTTATCAGCAGTTTCTAGAACATTCTTGAAAAATCTTATAACCGTGGTTTTGAACTCTATATCCAGTAGTTTGTTTTCCTCCATTTCTTTCTTTTGTGATCTGTTTCTTTGTCTCCATGTTTTGGCTGCTTCCCTGTGTTGATAGCATGGTTTTGTGTGCTAGGTGTCCTAGAGGGCCCAGTGGCTCAGCCTCCCTAATTACCTGAGGTATACACTCTTAGTGCACCCCTTTGTGGGCTATATACACAGTTTTGTTCTTGTTAAGCCTTGATTGTTGTTGATATCACTGGGAGGAATTGGCCTCTATGCCATTTGGCTGTGAGGATCAGTTGTATCTATGATGGGAGAACTTTTGTGCTGGAGACACCCTTATGGGGCAAGACTTGCTTCAGTGGGGCTTTGACACTCACTGAGTCTGCTCCCTGAGTGTGTTTCTTATGGATCTGAAGAGTTGTAGTCTGGATGTTCTCTCTCTGACCACTGGGCATACTGGATCTTGGTTCTCCAACGAGAGAGGCTACCCAGCAGAAGCTACAGAGAGATATGCAGATTTCTTCTCTTTGTTTGGGGTTTGGATCCCAGATGAGGCCAGTTGTGAAGCAATGCAAGTTGCTGTTGAGCCTTGGCTTTTCTTTTGGAGGCTCTGTGGCTCTTTGACCCAAGTGCAGTATGTTAGGTTTCAGACTGCAAAGGCCAAGGCCATTTATATGCAATGCTTCTGTGCACAGCTTGAGTGGGGTTGTAAATTGGTTGGGGTGGGGTCTCAGGAAATCACCAGGGTGAAGCAAACTGCAATGGCTGACCACCAGCCCTGCATGGAATAAGTCTCATGTCTCTGTGTCCCACAGCACCATGCAGGAACAATGATCACTTCAAGCACCTCTGAGAGAAAGCTGCCCTCGAGTTCCACCTGATGCCAGACAGTCCAGTTTCTCCCCATATGAGTCTAAGTACCCAGAGTCTTGGCAGGAACTGGAGTTCAGAGGAGTCGGGATCTTATATCTCCCTCTCAATTGAAAAAGAAAACAGTATACTCAGTTGCCAGCCCTTTCCACCTGTTTGTTTCCATACCTCTGCACTTCACTTCTGCATTTCCACCCTTCCTCCAAGTTTCAGTGTGCTTTTCTCTTTCCTTATAATTGTATAATTTCCACTCAGCCAGTCTTCCTGTGGTTCTGGATGATACCCATTTTGTCTTTTAGTTGCAGTTTTGAAGTTGTTGTGTGAGGCAGCAAGTTCAGGTGTTTACCTATGCCACCATCTTGATTTCTCCCAGACTTGGAGATTGTTAACTGAAGCTTCCAGGCAAAGCTGTATTAATGGCATGCTTACATTATCTAGTTTCCACTTTACTCCTTTCCTGTTAAATAATAACCAGATTATTACAACTGTATCAGTTAGACAATTATATAATTTTTATAGTGCCCCCCCAATATTTCAAATACCCATCCGACTTAAAGGAGTACTTTTATGCTTCTTTACTGCGTGATACTCAAAGAAATGTAACCTCTGACTGTGCAACTGCATAATGTTGTGGGGGGAAATTTTCCCTTGTGTAGGTAGCTTCCAAGGTCCCTAACCAAGGTCAATTTCTAGATGCTTACTCTTTCCAGAGAAAGCATTATAAGGAGAGGCATAAAGGTTTCTTCATGAAGTATGGAAATTTAGTGACCTTCTGAAAGACACTGAAGGTTACTCTCCTTCTTTTTGTCCTATTCCTGCTGTGCCATGTGCTGTGTGTGTGCAATTCGACTGCATGCCCTGCCACCAAGAGTTGGCTAAATTTCAGTGGTAAAGGAGAAAGACACCACAGAACTGTGACTACCCCTTAGTACTACTGAATCTCATTATATATTCATCAGCATGCTACTGTTACTGGATCCTTTATCAAAGTCCCTTTTAACATCATGGACACCCAGAATTAAAAGAATGTTGAATGTTGCCAATTGTATTTGTTTCTTAGTCCTGAACTGAGTTACTATTCCTATGAGCACAATATAATCTACATGCAATCTTTATATTTGGTACTAGAGTTCCAGTGCATGAAATTCATGCATAGGGGGAGAAGGGGTTGCCCTTCAGCCCAGCCTACACCCTCTCCAATCTGGAAACCCTTGAGTGATGTCCAACTGCCCATTTAGGCCAGATCCCAAATGGGCATTTGAACATCCCTCTCACAATCCAGGAATGCTGGCTCCCAACTGCTTGCCTGCCTGCCTTCCTGATTTCCTTTAACTGACTCTGCCTGCCAGCCTGATCACCCCATAACTGCTCCCCTGCCAGCTTGTTTGTCCCTAATTGCCCTCCCCTGCAGACCTGGTCATCCTTAACTGCCCTCCCTTGCAGACCTGGTCACTCTCAACTGTCCTCCCCTGATGGCCATCTGTGGTGGCCATTTTTTGACCACAAGGGGACAGGCATCTTGTGAGTTGGAGAGATGGTCAATCCCCATATCACTCTTTTATTAGATAGGATAGAGGCCTGGTGCACGGGTGGGGGCCAGTTGGGTTGCCCTGAAGTGTGTCCCAGATCACGGTGAGTATTTCCTTGTGGCGTGGGATGTCCTGGGCAAGGGGCCTATGGTAGTTTGCAGGCCCCCGAGTGACTCGAGCAGAGGCCCTGGTATCTCGGATTTATTTTTTTTCTACAATTGATACTTTATAGCCTGGAGCAGAGCTAAGCCTTCTGCTCACTCCGTGGCAGCAGCCATTTCTGTTGAAATTTACAGTGGTACCTCGAGATATGAGTGCTCTAACATACGAGACTTTTGAGATATGAGCAGTCGAGCGAGCAATTTTTTTGCTTTGAAATACGAGCAACATTTGAGATACGAGTAATCGCGCATATCGGCCGGCTGCACAAGACCCACCAGTTTACCGCAACTCGAGCATCTCATAGTTTCCCATGCCTCAGTCAGTGTGCTTGTTTACCTCATTGTTGAACCATCTTTTGGGCATTTACATACTTTATCACATTTCTTTTTATAACCATGGGTCCAAAGAAAGCGAGTGGAAAGGTCAGTGCTCAGAAGAGGATGCTGTCTATTGAATTAAAGCATTAAATCATAGAAAAATATGAGCAAGGTGTGCGAGTGGCTGATTTGGTGAGGCAATACGGGCGTAGTACTTCAACGATATGCACTGTGCTTAAACAGAAGGAGTCGATAAAGGGTGTAACGCCAGCTAAGGGCATTACAATAATTTCTAAGCTCCGTAGCTCTCTCCATGAAAAGATGGAGAATCTACTGATGGTGTGGTGACAGAGAAGCAGCTTAAAGGAGATACATTAACACAGGGCATCATATGAGAGAAGGCGTGAGTGATTTACGGTGATTTGCTGGAGCAGACCCCACACACTTCCACGGACAAAGAATTGAAAGACTCATTTAAAGCCAGTAGAGGTTGGTTTGATAACTTCAGGAAAAGGTCCGGCATTCACTCCATCACCAGGCATGGTGAGGCAGCAAGTTCGGAAGTGAAGTCAGCAGAGGATTACCTCAAAACTTTTTCTGAACTGATAGAAGCCAAAGGATATATCCCCCAGCAAGTCTTCAACTGTGACAAGACAGGGATTTTCTGGAAGAAGATGCCAAATAGGACTTATATAACGGCAGAGGAAAAGATGATGCCAGGCCACAAACCCATGAAGGATAGGCTAACTCTCACACTGTGGGCCAATGCGAGTGGCCACTGTAAGATCAAGCCTCTGCTCATATACCATTTGGAAACCCCCAGAGTTTTAAGTCACATAAGATTTTAAAAGATAAACTGCAAGTTATGTGGAGGGCAAACCCGAAGGCATGGGTCACCAGGCAGTTCTTTGTGGAGTGGGTAAACCTGGTTTTCGGCCCTTCTGTTAAGAAATATCTACAGGAAAACAACCTAACCATGCAAGCCCTCCTCGTCCTTGACAATGCTCCTGTCACCCACTGAACCTCGAAGATGAACTCCTCGAAGAGTTCAAGTTTATAAAGGTTGTCTACCTACCTCCCAACACCACTCCTATCCTGCAGCACATGGATCAGGAGGTGATTTCTAATTTTAAAAAGCTGTACATCAAGCACCTGTTCTGGCACTGCTTTAAGGTGACGGAGAACACAAACCTCACCCGTCAAGAGTTCTGGAAGAACCACTTTAACATCGTGATATGCCTCAGAATTATTGATCAGGTCTGGCTGGGTGTTACAATGAGGACTTTGACCTCTGCATGGAAGAAGCTGTGGCCTGAGGCTGTAGCTGAAAGGACCTTCGAAGGATTCGAACCCGAGGTGCCAGTGGAGGAGGAGATAGTGTCTCTGGGAAAATCCATGAGCCTGGAGGTGGGTGAGAGAAACGTGAATGAGCTCATGGAGGAGCACTCTCTGGAACTCACCACAGAGGAGTTTCAAGAGTTGCAGTCTCAGCAACAAGCGGAGGTTCTCCAAGAAATTGGTTTCAAGGAGGAGCCAGAGGTGGAGGAGATCTCTACAAGTGAGATAAAAGAGATCTTAGGAATGTGGGAGAGGGTGTCACACTTCGTGGAAAAGAAACACAACGAAAAAGTTGCTACTGGTCGTGCATCGGAGCTGTTCAATGAAACTTGCCTCACCCATTTCATAAACATTCTAAAAGGGAGGAAGAGGCAAACCTCATTGGACACGTTCTTTTTGAAATTCGCCAAAAATACAAAGACCAGTAGCAATTAAGTTCAGTGAAGATTAGTTAAGTTACATTTAGTTTAGGAATAAAGCGTAGCATGAAGAGTGTAATGAGTGGAGAGAGCGGGTGCCGAAATACCTGGCTGGTTTTCTAAGGCAGGAGGGAAACGGAGACTCTCAAAGGCATTGAACCCCTTATCTTACAACACTAAACCCCAGATCCAGCCGAAACTAATACTGGGGGAATTTGGACTGTGAAAAGGGAGAGGTGCTCCGAAATCTAGGGGAGTTGCAAAAGATCAGAGGGCTGGTGGCGCGCATGGCACTGTGCAGAGGACAGATTGCTGATTGTGCTGCTGGCTTTCGCGAGTGGGCGGGAGACAGACCCTTCCAACTGTACCACTTCTGACTCCACTAAGTCCCTGTTTCGGGTGAAAACCTGGGGACCTAGACTCGTGTGGTCCTGGTGCACAGGGGAGCCAGAAAGGCAGCCGTCTAGAGGTACTGAGAGGGCACTCGTGCACAAGGACCGCTCCAGTGATTACCCAGTCACGTGAGATTCAGGGGCCCTGGTGGGCGGGGCCAACTGAAAGGCAAAGCGGTCCCTTAAGTCCTGAGACTCCACCCATCCCAAGCTCAAAAGAGGCTTCTTCGGTGTTACAAGTCTGATATCATAAGGCTGAATCCAACACAGAAGTTTTCCCAGCATAGTGAAAATGCCGAGACAAGGGAAGGGATCACAAACAAAAGAAATGGAGGGAAAAAAAACGACTGGATATAGAGTTCAAAACCACGCTTATAAGGTTTTTCAAGAATATGCTAGAAAAGTTAGATAAAGTTAGCGAGAGCCAAGAGGAGATGAAAAAGGACCAACTAGAGACACTTACTGAAATAAAAAATATTATACAGAGTCCTAACAGCAGAGAAGAGGAAGGCAAGAATAAAGTAAAAATTTGAAATATAAAGAAGCAGAAAACATTCAACTGGAAAAGCAAGAAGAGAAAAGAATCCAAAAATGTGAAGATAATGTAAGGAGCCTCTGGGATAGCTTCAAGTGTACCAACATCAGAATTGTGGGGGTGCCAGAAGAAGAGAGAGAGCAAGATACTGAAAACCTATTTAAAGAAATAATGACTGAAAACTTCCCACATCTGGTAAAAGAAATAGACTTACAAGTCCAAGAAGCACACAGAACCCCATGTAAAAGGAATCCAAAGAGGACCACACCAAGACACATCATAATTAAAATACCAAGAGCAAAAGACAAAGAGAGAATATTAAAAGCAACAAGAGAAAAACAGTTCATTACCTACAAGGGAGCACCCATACGACTGTCAGCTGATTTCTTAACAGAAACGATGCAGGCCAGACAAGAGTGGCAAGAAATATTCAATGTGATGAATAGCAAGAACCTACTACCAAGAATAATCTATCCAGCAAAGCTATCATTCAGAATTGAAGGGCAGATAAAGAGTTTCACAGATAAGAAAAAGCTAAAGGAGTTTATTAACTCCAAACCAGTATTATATGAAATGCTGAAAGGTACTCTTTTAGAAGAGAAAGAAGAAAAAGGTAAAAGCCAAAAAATTATGAACAACAAATACATATCTATCAACAAGTGAATCTAAAAATTAAGTGAGTTAAAAATTTGATCAACAGAATAAACTGGTGAATATAATAAAATCAGGAGCACAGAAAGGAAGTGGACTGATAATTCTCAGGGGGAAAGGGATGAGGGGTGTACAGAGAGAGACTGGACAAAAATCATACACCTATGGATGAGGTCAATGGGAGGGAGGTAAGGGCAGAGGGAAGGGTGGGAGCTGGGTGGAGGGTTGCTATGGAGGGTTAAAAAGAGAAACAAATGTAATAATCTGAATAATAAAGATTTAATTTAAAAAAAGAGTGTAACGAGTAGGTAAATACACTTTATAAAACCAGTTTATTCCTTTACGTTCTCTTTTATTATGTTTTTATACAATATTTGTCATTTATAAATACATTTTTCTTATTAAAAAACATGTAACAAGAACAACTGGGGTGGCATTTTGGGGGCTGGAAAAATTAACAGCATTTCAATTTATTTCAATGGGGAAATTTGCTTTGAGATAGGAGCAACTTGATATACAAGCAAGGTTAAGGAACGAATTAAACTAGTATCTCGAGGTACCACTGTATTTATCTTCTATAATTCAAACTTTGTAGCCTTAAATGGAGGCCTGGGCCAACCAGGGTATTTGGAAAGCTTGGCTTCCTCCATCACTGGGGCAACCCAAGCCTCCATCCTTCTCTCTCTGTGGCCATAGCCATCTTGGTTTGGTTAATTTGCATACTCGCTCCTTTTTGGCTGGTGGGCATGGCTTGTGGCTGTAGCAGAGGTATGGTCAATTTGCATATTACTTTTATTAGATAGGGTATTTGGAGTAAGTTACCTAACTTCTGGATTCCTCAATCCCATCAACAGATGCACTTCATTAAGATATTTCCTAAATGAGCAAGACATTCAATTTATTCTTCCTTTTGATCCTAAAGGAATGCTTACTAAGGGCTAAGTTTTACTTAAGTCGGTGAGGCCTACAGTTTTCAAAATAAGTGACTCCTGCTGAATGTTTAAAGGCTTTGTTTTACCCAAAGGTGTGGTCAGTTAAAGTGAAATTATACTTAAATCTCCAGAGAACAAGCTGGTCCTCTACCCTGTAATGACCACTGCCTACATAAAAAACAACGAGACTTCTTGTTTCAATAAAACTCAGTATTTAAAACATCCAAGTGACTTTTTATTTCCAAAAGTAACCTCTTCAATACCATTACTTCACATCTTGGAACTCATCCTAGGGAAATGCCATTAGAACCAGTATCTCAGTCAGATCCACACCTAGTCCTTGAACAAAAACAGCATTACCCAGTTTGATTCTTTCCCCCTACTCCCCACTTCTCATGAGACTTGTGTTTGTTTGTTTGTTTGAGGCTATATGCCCTTACCAAAAAATAAATTTACTCTCAAAGACCAAACTTGTAACTATTGAGAATCATGAGAATAGGCTCTCAAGACAATTTCCAAATAAGTGTGCCAACATGTTAGGAGCATGTGAATCCCCCTGGAATAATGGTATGATCCAAAAAGAGATAGGACTTATTTTTATATTTAAAATATGGAATGCTATTTAAATATTGGATAAGGTGTGCCCAGCTACAGTGACTCAGTTGGTTGGAGCATCATCCTATACACCAAAAAGTTGCAGGTTTGATTCTTAGTCAGGTGTGTGAGGAGGCAACTGATCAATGTTTCTCATTCACATGGATGTTTCTCTCTCCCTTCCTCTCTAAAAGTCAATAAAAACACATCCTTGGGTGAGAGTTAAAAAGTAAATAAATGTAGGCTTTCTCATTTTTAAATATAAAAATGGGGATGGAAACACTGAATTCAGAGGGTTATTGTGATAAATAAATGAGATATATGGATATATTTTATAATCCTCAAAGTGGACTTTCAAGAGTAAGATGCATGTGTATGTAGATAGTAAGCATAAGCATATGCACATATCTATACAGTACATAAAATCAATGCTATTATATTCCTATCTTTTATCTATACAGGAAACATGAGGAAGAGGTAAAGAGGATGAAAATGAAAAGAATAAACAGTTGAGTTCAGATAGATTAAAATAGTAGAAAGTGAATACAGATTTTAAAGTACAACAAGATGGCTTGAATTTTACTAATGATTCAATTTTCCTATCTTAATGCCAAATGATGCTGTTAAAAATATGTTAAATCTGAATGGCGGCATAGGTGAACACCTAAACTGCTGCTTTGCACAACAATTTCAAAACTACAACTAAAAGACAGAACAGACATCATCCAGAACCACAGGAAAGTTGGCTGAGTGGAAATTCTACAACTAGAAGGAAAGAGAAGGGTTCACAGAGACTCAGAGGAGCTTCAAAAAGCTGAGGTATGGAGATGGGTGCCTGGAGAGCACAGGCGGTGGAGTGCTTGTCTGGTTTCCTCTGGTGGGAGGAAGATGAAGACTCCCAACTGCACTGAACCTCTTATCCTACAGCACTGAACCCCAGTTCCAGGTGAGACTCATATGGGAGGAGTCTGGACAGTGAAAAGGGAGACGTACATGGAAATTTAGGGGGGCTGTGAAAGGGCAGAGGTCTGGGGGTGCACACACCACTACGCACAGAAGACAGACTGCTGATTGTGCTGCTGGCTTTCTCTAGTCGGTGGGAAACAGAGCCTCCCAACTGCACCACTTCTAACTGCACTGAACCCCAGTTTTGGGTGAGACCCTGGGGACCCAGACTCATACAGGTTCTGGAGCTCAGGGGAGCCAGAAAAGCAGCAGTCTAGAGGCACACACACACGTGTGCACAGAGACAGCTGCAATGATTACAGAGACACACTTGAGAGGGCCGAGTAGGATGGGGCTGACTAGAAGGCAAGGCAGTCTGCTAAGCCCTGAGACTCCACCTCATCAAGTAGAACAAAGAGGCTTTTGCAGTTTTGCAAGTCTTGTATCATAAGCTGATTCCAACATAGAAGTTCTCCAGGCAGAGTGAAAATGTGGAGACAAAGGAACAGATCATAAACAAAAGAAATGGAAGAAAACAAACAACCGGATATAGAATTTCCTAAAAAAGATGGATAAATTTAGTGAAACCCAAGAGGAGATGAAAAAAGACCAACTATAAATTAAACATACACTGACTGAAATAAAAAAATATTATGCAGAGACCTAATAGCAGACTAGAGGAATGCAAGAATCAAGTCAAACATTTGAAATACAAAGAAGCAGAAAACACTCAACAGGAAAAGCAAAAAGAAAAAAAAAGTTTCCAAAAATGTGAAGATAGTGTAGGGAGCCTCTGGGACAACTTCAAGTGTACCAACATCAGAATTATTGGGTGCCAGAAAAGAAGAGAGAAAAAGATACTGAAAACTTATTTGAAGAAATAATGACTGAAAACTTCCCCCACCTGGTGAAAGAAATAGACTTACAAGTCCAGGAAGTGCACAGAACCCCACACAAAAGTAATCCAAAGAGGACCACACCAAGGCACATCATAATTAAAATACCAAGAGCAAAAGACAAAGAGAGATTATTAAAAGCAGCAAGAGAAAAATAGTTAATTACCTACAATGGAGCATCCATAGGATTGCCAGCTGATTTCTCAACAGAAACTATGCAGGCGAGACGGGGGTAGCAAGAAACATTCAAAGTGATGAATAGCAAGAACCTACAACCAAGATTACTCTACCCAGCAAAGCTGTCATTCAGAATTGAAGGTCAGATAAAGAGCTTCACAGATAAGAAAAAGCTAAAGGAGTTCATCAAACCAGTATTATATGAAATGCTGAAAGGTGCATTCTTTAAGAAGAGGAAGAAGAAAACTATAAAGGTAAAAATTATGAACAACAAATACATATAGATCAATAAGTGAATCTAAAAATTAAGTGAATTAAAAATCTGATAAACAGAATAGACTGGTGAATATAATAGAATCAGGAGCATAGAAAGGGAGTGAATTGACAATTCTCAGGGGAAAAGGTGTGAGGGGGGTGCAGGGAGAGACTGGACAAAAATCATATACCTATGGATGAGGACAATGTCAAGGGAGGTAAGGGGGAGGGGTGGGAACCAGGTGGAGGGGAGGTATGGGGGAAAAAGAGAAACAAATGTAATAATCTGAACAATAAAGATTTATTAAACAAAAAAGGTTAAATCCTCAAAAAAGAGGACTACATTTAAATACAATGAAAGAGGAATGCTTAGTAAGTGCTAATGCTGACTAATTTATTCCCAAACTGACTTTAGTTTTTATTCCCCTTTTCATACTAATATTTCAATCCCAAATACATTCAACTAAAAGAAACTAAATGAATGGATTGAGAAGCTTAATTTTAATTCACTTGAACAAAATTTTATTGAATTACATTTTTTCACAAATGTAATACTTGATGACACTAAAATATTAAAATATTCAAATAGAGAATTTATTCCATTATCTGTCTTTATCACTTTTCCTTTCAAAGTATACAGTCAAAGGATCATGAGAATATTTCCCTAGTTAAACTTAACTTTCAGTTATTAGTAGTAGATTAAAAACTCAATTAATTAGAATTCAACCAATTAGAACTACCTAGTTGCAGGAATGCTACCATTTTTAACTTGTACTCATAGAGAACCAAATAATGTAAAAGCAAATGAAAGTCAGCCAATTTTGTTAACAAAAAACAAATCTTCTAGAGGAAGAGTGTCTTAGTTTAACATTGGGCCCAGTTTCCTGCAATTTTTCTATGATAGTTATATAAGGAAACAGAGGAAGCAATACATGTTTATGAAATCCTTCCTATGCACCCATCTCTGTGATCCTGCCCTGGCTAACATTTTAAATTTATTCCTTCACATATTTTCTTTTCCAGCCATTCTGAGCATCTACAATTTTATTTAATCCTGACAATAATCCTGTAAAAATGTACTGGTGAAGAAACTGAGGATGTGCTATGTAACATGTCTAAGAACATGAAGTTAAGTTACTTGTCAATGATCACATAGTAGTAATAAGACTGGTATTTGAATCCAGGTCATTTTAACAACAAAACACATATTTGAATGATGATCTTTAAACAGTGAAAAATCTTCAACCAGCAAAGAAATATTTTATTTCATTAGTGTCTGTGTCATGAGTAGATCATGAAATTTAATTCACATACATAAGAAATATTTTCAGCAAGAAATGAAATTAAAATAGTTTTTTTAATTTAAATTTCATTTAACTATAGTTTATTCTAATCCTAAAATTCCAAGTTAAAAAATAGCTTCCATCAATTAACGAAATAAAGTTATTAATATGGAGTAGGCACTCAGATCACAATGCAATATCAGAAATAAAAAAAATTCTCTCAAACATTGATACACTTAAGAAAACATTTAAATGCCTTTATAAAATGAGACTAGAAATGGCATCAACAAAAAATGGCAGAGTGTAGAACTCTGAAATTACACCTTCTAAATGGTAACAAAACAATGCTGGAATGGCTATCAGACAAATTGACTTTAATACAAAAAAATTGTTACTAAAAAACCAAGGGGACATTTCATAAGATGTATGGGACAATCCCTCAAGAATTATAACAATTATATACATATCTGCACCTAACAACAGAGCCCTAAGATACATAAAGCAATACTGACATAATTGGAGGGAGAATAGTTCAATAACAATTGAAGACTTTAATTTCCCACTTGTAATCATATTTATAACAACTGGGATAAGTAATTAGAACAATAATGGATAGATCAACAAGGAAATTGAAGACTTGAACAACACTGCAAACAACTAGACCTAACAAACATTTATAAAACATGCCACCCAACTAAAGCCGAATACACATTATTTTCAAGAACACAAGGTATATTCTTCCAGATAGACCATATGCTAGACCATAAAACAAATTTCACTAAATTCAAGAGGATTAAAATCGTACAAACACTTTTTCCAACAACAATGGAATGAAAATAGAAATCAATAATAAAAAAAGATTTGGGATAACCACAAATATGTAAAAATTAAACAACACAGTAAATAAACAATGGGTCACACAAGAAATTAGAAAAGAAAATACGAGTCAAAGAATATAAATGAAAGCACAATAAAAAAAAGTATGAAATTCAGCAAAAGCTGAGCTCAGAGGGATTTATAAACACTTTAATTTTACAAAGCAAGAAATCTAAAATAAGTAAAAGTTTCAGATTTAAGAAGCTAGAAAAAGCAGAGCAAACTAAACCTAAAATGTACAAAAGGAATGAAATATTAAAAAATAGAGTATAAAATATGAAATAAAGAACATAAAAATACTAAAGAAAATAAACAAAACCAAAAGCTAGTTTTTGCAATGACAGAGAAAACTGGCAAATCTTTAGCTAGATTTATAAAAAGAGAGAAGAATAAATTACTAAACTCAGTAATGAACAAGGGATATTTCTACCAACATTTCAGAAAGAAAAAGGATTATACAAGGACACTATGAACAATGTAGGCCAACAAATTAAATAACATAGATGAAATGGACAAATTCCTAAAAGACACCAACTACAGAAATGTACTCAAAAAAAAAAACCCAGATAATCTGAATAAACCTTTATCAAGTAAATAGATTGAAGTAGTTATTTTTAAAATCCCACAAAGAAAAGCCCAGTCCCAAGTAGCCTAACTGGTGAAATCTCCCAAATGTTTAAACAAGAATAAACCCCAATACTTCATAAACTTTTCCAAAATGTAATAGAAAAGGGTAAATGACTCAATTCATTCTATGAAGCTAGTATTACACAAAGGCAAAAAAAAGACATTATAAGTAAAGCAAACTATAGACCGATATCTCAAAAGTTTGTTTCCCAGTTGAGAAAGCAACAGAGGAAGAATAGTGAGAAAGAAGGGGTTCCTCATAAAAAGCAGAAGTACTATACTGAATCCCTCATCATCAACCCAACTCTCATGTAACTTCTATAATACAAAATCACAATTTTATTCAAGTTAACTTCTGTGAATTGAACATGCGATATGAGCTAGGCCTAGAGTTACCAGGGTGAATATAGAATAGTCCCTGGCTTGTGGGTACTCCATAGTTCAGGGTGAGTAACAGGCACATTCATGGATAATTACCCAACAATGTAATTAGGGCTCTAATTTAGATGTGTGAACAAAGTGCTGTAGGTTGGAGCCAGAAAGTGCAGGGATATAACTGCATCACAAAGAGTTGGTAATTTGTCCAGTACAGAGTCCTTGATGTTTTGTGAGCAGGGAAGTGACATGATCAAATGAATGTTAATACAAATCTGGAAACTTTGTGGAGTTAAGGACAAGGATATGAAAGAAATTATAAGAAACAATATGATTAGCAGACTACTTAATTAATCCTGGCATATTGCAACAAGGACTTTAATTAAAATAATAATGGCAATGACTAAAATAAAGAAACATATGGAGGTGTGGATTTTTTTAATGGACGTATTGGAATCAACAGGGCTTGGTGCTCAGTGGTAAAGAAGGATAAAGCAAAGAATGGTTTTGTATCTGTATAACTGACAGTGTGGTGGAACCATTGATAAAAATGGAAAGTTTATGACAGGAGCACATTTTGAAGCAGAGAGGCTGTGTTGTGTTTTCAACATGTGTGTATTGAGCAGCTAAATGGAAATGTCCAGCTGGACACTTCCATGGCTGGACACTTAGGCTTGGGCATAGAAATTAAATGTTGTGATTTAAACATGTGAAATAGCAGTGGAATTAATATACTAAACTCTAGAGAAGAAAGGAAGGGGGAGTTTTATTTTCCAGTAATATTTTATTTCTTAAAAAAAAGAGTTCTGAAGCAAATATGGCAAAATATTAGTTCTTGTTAAATCTAGATGGTAGATAAATAGGTAATTATATAATTTTCTGTACTTTCAGTGTCCTTTAATGTATGTATAAATGCAACTGAATTCTCTATGTTGACTTTATATCTTGTAACTTTATTGAATTCATTGATTAGTTCTAATAAAATTTGTTGACTTTTTAGGATTTTCTGTATATAAAATTATATCATATGCAAATAAAAAAATTATTGTTTTTTAACTTGCATGTTTTTATTTTATTAGCTTCCCATATTGCTGTGGCTAGGACTTGCAGTACTATCTAAATAGTCTATCTAAATAAAAATGGTGAGAGAGGCAACTTTGTCTTATCTTTTAGCTTACAAGAAAAGTTTTCCATTTCCTAACATGGATTATGAAGTTAGTTGTGGGCTTCTATACCCAATTTGTTGAGAATTTTTACCATGAAAGGGTGTATTTTGTTAAATGTTTTTTGCATCTATTGAGATAATCATATGATTTTATCTTTCATTCTATTAATGTGTAACACATTTATTGATTTGCATATGTTGAATCATCCTCATCTCTCAGGGATGAATTCCATTTGATCATGATCTGTGATCCTTTTAATGTGCTATTTAATTCTGTTTGCTAATATTTTGTTGAGAAATTTTACATTTATATTCTTCAGAGATATTGGTTAGCAGTATTCTTTTCTTGTAGTGGCCTTAATCTGGCTTTGGTATAACTGGGCAATAAAACTGGGTAATTCTGGCCTTGCAAAATTAATTTGGGATTTTTCCCTAATAGGAAATAATTTGAGCATTACCTAATTGTTGCCTTCTGTTCTTCCAATGATGCTGCTGAAGAAAAAGAACAGGTAGATAGGTATTGAGAGTATTCATTAGGGCAGAAGTAATCAGATCTAAGAAATTACTAGTAACTTCTTAACCAACCAAGGACCA
The DNA here is from genome assembly GCA_011751065.1 of Lasiurus cinereus. Taxonomy (NCBI): domain Eukaryota; kingdom Metazoa; phylum Chordata; class Mammalia; order Chiroptera; family Vespertilionidae; genus Lasiurus; species Lasiurus cinereus. The sequence goes on along the minus strand of JAAGEH010000015.1, from coordinate 18,515,172 downwards.
TGCTGAATTGACTAAATATTATTTTGTTCTCAGTAGTAAAATATTCAAATTGTTCTTTAAAGGTGAATAATTTAAATCAGAAAATAGAATAATCTACTAATATATTTTAAAGTAAAACAGCTGTTTTTCTAGGGCCAAAGGGGAAATAACTATTTGGAAAGTTATAGCTGAGTCCTACCTACTGACATGTTATCTTGATGCAAAGTTAATAATAATGATTGCTAGTAATAGTCATGAAGATTTACTGAGTTATTGTTATGTGTTAGGTATGCTTTTAAAAGATTTTCATTTAATTTTAACAATAACCCAATGAATTAATTATTAAAACCCCTTTTACAGAGGAAGAAAGTAAATCCTAAACCAAGTGACACATCCAAGCTCACATAGATTATAAGTGGCAGAGTTGAGTCAAGAACCCAGGCAGTCAACTTGCAACAACATAGATGAACTTTGAGGGCATTAAGCTCAAAGAAAGAAGGTTGACAGAGAAAGACAAATAATGTATGGTCTCCATTATGTGTGGAATCTTAAAAACAACAACTCATAACTCAAAGGAAAAGATCTGTGATTACCAGAGGTAGAGGTTGGGGGAAGGTGAATGAGGAGACGGTGGTCAAAAGGCACAATCTTCCAGTTATAATTACTAGGAAGAGTTTATTGCACAACATGATGACTATACTTAACACTGCTGTATAATATATACAAAAGTTGTTTAAATCATAGAGTTCTCATCACTCATCAAAATATTTTTTTGCATTTATATTAAGATGAAAGACATGAATTAAGCGTTCTGTCATGAACATTTTATGATCAATGTAAGTCAAGTCATTTGACAGGCTGTATACCCTAAACTTACACAGCGCTGTATGTCAATTATATCATAGTAAAATTGGAAGAAAAAAAAACCAGGCAGTCAATACTTGAGCCTGTACTGGGGATAAAATTATAAGCCAGCACTGACATGGTTCCTGCCCTCAGGCAACACAAACTGGTAAAATTTCTGAGAAGGTGGTGTATGAGTGACCTGACATTATATGTATGTATATATATATATATGATTTAACTCGTTTAGGGGATCAAGAAACACTTAACTGCATTGAAATATGAAGCATGACCAAATGTTAAATGAGCAAATGTAGTGCAAAGCAGAGATACATTTTTTAAATATATTTTATTAATTTTTTACAGAGATAAAGGGAGAGGGAGACTTAGAAACATCGATGGAGAGACATCGATCAGCTGCCTCCTGCACACCTCCTACTGGGGATGTGCCAGCAACCAAGGCACATGCCCCTGACCGGAATCGAACCTGGGACCCTTCAGTCGGCAGACTGATGCTCTACCCACTGAGCCAAACTGGTTTCAGCAGAGATATATTTTGAGGAGAGCATTCCAAAAGGAAAGATTTGCTTATGCAGAAAAAAAAGTGATGTGGCTAGAGCACATCCCAGGAGTAACAACAACCATGGCAGCACAACGGTTATTTTGGCTGGAGCATAAGAAAATATACAGAGTTAAGTCTATGTAAGCTCTTACAGGCCATTGTAAGAAATTGAGGTTTATTCTAGGTTAGTGGTTATGAACAGAAGGGATTTTGCACACAGCTCTGCCCCAGAGTATATTTGGCAATCTTTGTAATCATTTTGGATTGTTACAACTAGGGGTGGGCTGCTATTGGCATCTAGTGAGTAGAGAACAGGCATGTTGCTAAACATTGTACTGTGCACAAGATAGCCTCCACAACAAAGAATTTTTGGTCTGAAATGTCAATACTGCTGAGGTAAGAAACTCTGTTCCATGGTTAAAGGAAAATTTTAAAGGGCTTTAAGTAAATGGGTGGTCAAATCTCATAGATATTTTAAGACTGATGTCTAATATCAGTTTTGAGAACTGAAAGTGGAGAGATATGATTGGAAATGGATAGATTAATTAAGAACCTTTTGTAAACATCCAGGCCAAAAATGAATTAAGGAATTACCTAAGGTTGTGACAGTGGTAGCAGAGAAAAGTAAAATAATTCAACTTTTCCTTTAAAAGTGGAGACTAGAAAACTTGCTGAGAATGAAAGTGGATACAGAAGAAAAAAGAGGAATCAAAGATGATACCTAGCCGAGACCGGTTTGGCTCAGTGGACAGAGCGTTGGCTTGCGGACTGAAAGGTCCCAGGTTCGATTCCAGTCGGGGGCATGTACCTTGCTTGCGGGCACATCTTCACTGTGGGGCGTGCAGGAGGTGGCTGATCGATGTCTCTCTCTCTCATCAATGTTTCTGACTTTCTATCTCTCTCCCTTCCTCTCTGTAAAAAATCAATAAAATATATTTTGAAAAGAAATTTAAAAAAAGATGATACCTACATTTCTGACTTTAGCTGAATGGAGGGGGGTATGATTAATAGTAATATATATATTTTTTATTTTTTGCATTCACGAACTTTCCACCTGGAATAACAAATGGAGAAGTCTGTGATGTCTGAGGGCAAGTCTTCACCCTCTGCAAAGAGTATAATGAAAAGATACTGCCTCTCTCTCCTTAAGTTTGCCTCTTTGTATTACTGTCAAAGACACTTCTTGTTGGTTGGTTCATAGAGCTTACACAGCTTCACATATCTTATATTTTGTAAACTAATATTCACATTGCTTATATGAAAACCAAGCAGTTGTTGTTTTCCGATACCATGAAGTTTCAAAGATTAACATTATTATATGAGTTTGTTTCATACTGGAAGTTAATAATAAAGTTCTTGTAGATCTGGTGTCATAGTTTAATTGTCTGCTTATCACTAGAGCTCAATTCATTTCCATTGCAGCTATAAGAAATGGTTGTATAATGCACTATTTGCCAATGCAAAGCCCTATGTTGTTCCATATTTTACTACATTGAATCTGTCTACCTCTTTCCACATCTACTACCACAATGTTGGTGCAAATTACCACCAACTATCTCCTGGACTTTTGCAACAGGCTCATATTTGTTCTCTCTATTTCATTTCATTCTTCAGACAGCTATCAACATAAGTTATTAAAAAAACATAATTTTAGAGTCCATTATTTAAGTCCTTAAATATTTTCCAGAAATTCCCCCTGGCACTTATAATATAATTAAAATCCTCACCAAGGCTTCACATGATAAAAAACTTGCCTAGCTCCTCATACTCACCACTTTCCAGAGACATCACCCTTCTGTATGGGCCAATTTTGTTTTTGTCTCAAGGTCTTTGCACTTACTATTACCCTTACTTAAGCTGTTCTTTCTCCAAATATCCACACCGCAGTATTTTCTCACCTTAGAAGTCTTACTTAGTTTTTCCCTCAAAGAAGGTCATTTCTGACTCCATTTACGTAGCTGTGTAATATTTGGTAAGTTGCTCAACTTTTCTAAGCCTTAGTTTCCTTATCAAGAAAATGAAGGAAAAGAGAGTTCTTATGGGGAAAGATAGAAATTTTAGTAAATAGGTCTGAGAAAAGTGGTTAGTCATTTGAGAAAAGATAAAACTAGATCCATATTTTATACCATGTAATATAAATTATATGTGGATCAGAGATATAAATATAAAACGTAAAGGCAAATAAATCCTAGGGGGAAAAAAACAGGTGAATTCCTCTTTAACCTGGGTATGGATAAATGCTTGCTAACTATGGTTTAAAATGCAGTGGCAATAAAAGAAAAGGCTGATAAATTTGGCTACATTTTTAAAAATGTGTACATGTAAACTTTACCACCACCTCAAACAAGATAAAAAACAACTGATAGAAAATATTTGCTATATATATTCATCAACACCAAACCAGTATTATATGAAATGCTGAAAGGTATTCTTTAAGAAGAGGAAGAAGAAAACAGTAAAGGTAAAAATTATGAATAACAAATACATATGTATCAACAAGTGAATCTAAAAATCATGTGAATTGAAAATCTGATTATCAGAATAAATTTGTGAATATAATAGAATTAGGGGCATAGAAAGGGAATGGACTGTTAATTCTCAGGGGGAAAGAGGTGAGGGGGGGTGTAGAGGGAGACTATACAAAAACTATACACCTGTGGATGAGGACAATGTGGGGGAGGTAAGGGCAGAGGGTGGGTTGGGAGCCAGGTAGAGGGGAGCTATGGGGGGAAAAAGAGGAACAATTGTAATAGTCTGAATAATAAAGTTGTATTAAATAAAAAATAATAGAAATAAAAAATAAAGGTTGAGGCAGAAAAAATAACTAAATGAATCTGTAATATCTTGGTGTGCCAGAAAGTTAGAAAGTATTCAAAACATGAGGGGATTGATCTCCCCGCCCCAAAGGACTTTTATGCATGCATATAAGCATAAACAATGGACACAGACACTAGGGCGGTGAGAGAACAAGCAGGGATGGGGTGGGCAATGGGGAGAATAAGGACATATATGTAATACCTTAATCAATAAAGAATTTAAAAAACCATGAGGGGGATATGTCAAAAGGAAACAGGAACCATTTGTAAGGGCCTTCCACTGACCAAATACTGGATAATTTGAATATTCAAATAAATGAGAGTAAAAGATTTTAAGAAACTTTATTGATTTATGAGAGAGAGAAAGAGAGAGAAACATTGAGTTGTTGTTCCACTTATTTTGTATGTGCCCTGACTAGGAATTGAAGCTGCAACCCTGGCATATCAGGATGACACTGCAACCAATTGAACTATCCAGTCAGGACAAGAGTAAAAGATTTTATTTTATTAAATAAAATAAGAAACTATGACTCTATACTGATTACGTGAATAAATAAGAAATAAAAAGAGAAGGGGAAGGTCTTTCCTAGAGTAGATAGCCAACTAATAAATGTGAAACAGTGATGTAGTTTTAAGATTACCATTTGGTAACCAGAATAGTAATAATCTTTTCAGGCAAGACTCAATTACATCTAGTGGGTAAAATTTTGAGGATATTTATATAATTTCTAAGTATCTCCCTATATGAAGGATTTTAATTACAAAAGGGAAATATAGTCATGTGATAGTGAGCTAATCCTGGTAGATATGTCTTTAACCAAAGATCAAAATTAACATCATCAGCAATGGGAGTAATGTGTCTCCTGCTATGATGCACAGAGAATAATACAACATCACTTCAGAGTTTTTCCCTGTCCAAAATGCAAAATCTGATATAATTAGGAGTAAACCAACAATCCAAACTGAGGGCTAGTCTATCAAATCAGAATTGCTAAAGTTGTCAATGTCTTGAAACAAAGAAATATTGTGTTTTTGATTAAAGGATATTAAATAGGGATGACAATTGAAAGTACCTAGGAAATTATTCGGATAATTTTCAAAATCTGAATGAGGTCTATAGATAAGTAATATTGTACTGGCGTTCATTTACTGATTTTAATTATATTACTATTGTTATGTAGAGAATGACTTTGCTTTAATAAATATATATTGACGTAGGGATAAAGGACCACTATGACAATAACTTACTCTCAAATGGTTCCAAAAATAGACATAATAATATGTATATGAAAATAAGTATGCATGTATATACTCTGTATACATATAATATGATATATTGTATGTGTTACATATACATATGCAGTGAAGTCCCTATATTGCAGAGATCCCATATAATAAAGAGGTAATATGCACATTGACCATCACTCCAACACACAATATGGCTGCCCCCATGTGGTCAAAGATGGCTGCCCTCATGTGGACACAAGATGGCGACCACACAATGGCCAGCACGGGAGGGCAGTTGGGAGGGACCAAGCTTCCAAAGGATGGCATTTGGGGGTGATCAGACCTACAGGGGAGGGCAATTGGGGGTAACCAGGCTTGCAGAGGAGGGCACTTAGAGGAGAACAGGCTTGCAGGGAGGGCAGTTAGGGGCAATCAGGCCAGCAGGAAGGGCAGTTAGGGCCAACCAGGCCTGCAGGAGAGGGCAGTTAGGGTCAACCAGGTCATCAGAGGGGGCAGTTAGGGGTGACCAGGCCAGCAAGGGAGGGCAGTTAGGGGTGACTAGGCTGGCAGGGGACCAGTTAGGCATCAATCAGGCTGGCAGGGGAGAGGTTAGGGGTGATCAGGCTGGCAGGCAAAAGCGGTTAGGGACAATCGGGCAAGCAGGCAGGTGAGTGGTTGGGAACCAGCAGTCCTGGATTATGAGAGGGATGTCCATCTGCATGTTTAGGCCCAATCCCACCAGGGATTGGGCCTAAATGGGCAGTCAGACATCTCTCAAGGGGTCCCAGATTGGAGAGGATGCAGGCTGGGTTGAGTGACACACACACCCCCACCACCATGCATGAATTTCATGCACTGGGCCTTTAGTATTATAAGAATTAAAGAAAAAACTACATAAATATATTAGTATTATATTTGTACATATTAGATATTGGATATATGTTAATTATTGTCATTATTGGAATTTAGAACTTAGTTTTTTCACCTCTAAAATAAATTTTTTTCTGTTTTATTTGTTTTATTGTTCTTTGGATTTTACATATAAGTGAAATCATATGGTATCTGTCTTTGACTGACTTATTTCACTCAGCACAATACCTTCTAGGTCCATTCATGCTCTCACAAATGGTAACGTTTCAGTCTTTTTTATGGTTAATATTCTATTATGTGTACCCCTGAGGTATTAACTAAGATAATATTTGCAAATGTGGTATATGTACCTTAATGTTTTCTGAAAAAGTAATCATTATTAAAGTTATTTAATAATGCTTATTGTATAACAATGTGGACTTATTTAATCTTCATAGCAAACCTATTGAGATAGATGCTATTATCACCTCATTTTATAGGTGAGGAAACTGAAGCCCAAGGTCATACAGCTTGTAATTTGTAGATCCAGGCTGTGAGATTTGACTGTCTGAATGTAGCGCTATATTCTTAAACATAATGCTGTTGATTATCATTTCTTTTGTTACTTAATTTTAATTTTATATATTCTAACACTTCTCCAGATTTTAAGAATATTTACAGTTAATAGTCTAGGATTTGTGACAATCCCATGGTGACTCTCTCTAACTACTTAACACAATACTATTTTGGTTTTATATAATTTTTATACCATCTTTTTTTTCTCCTTTATATATTATTCTGATAGCCTTCCTTATATAAAAAATATGTGGAAGTTTTCTCATTTCACTTTTTCTACCTGAATCTTCCTTAGACTTGCACTTAGTGGTCCACATGTGACAGAATAATGATTTTATATAAGAAAATGAGCATAATGTTTCCATTTTGTTTCCAGTCCCATTTGTGAAAATGACTGAGCTTTTAGGAAGCCTGCCTAAAATGAAACTGGTACTTGCAATCTTCTCTCTGGTTAAATTATTAAAATAAGACTCTGAAAGTGATTGCGGGGTGTCTAGAAATAATTTGCTTCTCTTATGCTTTATTATTTGCTTCTTTTGGTTGGAGATAGATTATTATTATAATCATTCTTTCAGTTTTATATGTTTAAACATGGTAAATAATTTCTGTAAAAGTGACAATAGATACATAATAGCTATTGGAGTTCATGAGAGATACTGTGACAGTTAAATTTCTGACTTAGCAAAATTCCAAAATGTGAATTAAATTTTGGCAAATTACTCCTAAATACTAGTTTTAGAAATCTACAACCTAGTTCTATTCACAACGGATTGGTTCTTCAGTTCATGAATTGGCAAATATATGAGGCAATCAAGTCTATGTGTTAAAAACAAATCCACTCTTGTTCTTTTAAGCCAGTCATGAAGCAGTTGTGTTTGAACTTTTCCTTTTTTAGGAAATTAGGATGTGTGATTGTGTATTTTCTTGCTCACTATTAAAGAAATAACTAGCATAACATGAAAGTGGTAAAGAAATTATTAAAAACAACAACAGTAGTTTGATATAGTAAAGGATGCCCCACACCTCTTTAAAGTCTGTTCTTTTTTTTAATTTTTATTTTTTATTTCCCTCTGTTACTTAGATTGCATGCTGTGGTCTGAATGGACCCCTCCAAAAAAATGTCACATATTGAAATCCTAGCCCCAATGAGATGGTATTAGGAAGTGGGACCTTTGGGAAGGGATTAGGTCATGAAAGTGAAACCCTCATGGAAGAGATCAGTGACCTTATAAAAGAGAAAACAAAGAGATCCCTCATACTTTTCCCCATGTGAGGAGACAGTGAGAAGATGGTTGTCTATGAACCAGGAAGTAGGCCCTTGCCAGAGACCAAATCTACTGAAACTTTGATCTTGCACTTTTAAGCCTGCAGAATTGTAAGAAATAAATGTCTGTTGTTTATTCTGTGGTGTTTTGTTATAGCAGCTAAAGTGAACTAAGACATTGTGTAATCTCTATTAGTCTATCTTCAAGTTCACTGATTCTTTCTTTTGGTACCTCAAACCTACTGTTGTATCCTTATAATGAATTTGTCGTTCAAATTATGTTTTTTTAATTCTAGCATTTCGATTTGATTCATCTAACTATGATGCCAGGGGCTTTTCTTAACTGTTTCTCTGATTTTCTCTCTTAAAACTAGCTGCTCTGCTATTTTGCTTATATCTTTGGTTACCAACCACTATTATTCTCCACCAAGATCTTCATTGCTTTTCAGAGCACTCTCGGGCATAAAGTTCTCTGTACTCTCTTCCAATAGTACCTTCAGGCAAAGTTATGGAGCACTTCACTCTCTTGGCCTGCCTCTCCCTTCAACCCACCCCTTCCCCCTACCCAGGCATAGTCCCTGCACTACTCAGATTGGAGCTGGGGCCAACAACCTACTTTCTCTAGAGTGAAAACATCACCCTATGAGATTGCTACTGAGAGGTTGTGGCAATCTCTGATCTTCCTAGGTTGCCCCTCTAGGCTTGGAAATTTCACCCTGTGAGCCAGTTAGGGTGGAGATAATTTAGGCCAGTATTCTTAGTTTACTGCACTTAGAGTAGACCTTCCACCCTATAAGTAGGGATGTGGTAGAGGGAAAGATGCAGTCCTTTTGATCATACCTTCCTGGAATAGAGCATTTACAACATGATGTTGGGGAAATGAGAAACACTAGAATCCTGATTTTCTCATGTTGAAACCACGGCCTCAGACTGGAAATGGTGGAGAAGAGAGAGAAAGAGAGAGAGAGAGAGAGAGAGAGAGAGAGAGAGAGAGAGAGAGAGACCCTGTCTTCTTGGTTGCACATAATCAAATTAGAGCTTCCATAACACAGAACTGAGAGGAGTGAGCAAGTCTTTTACTATTCTTTCAGAGCTTTAGTAAATTTACTTGAATGAATGTTTCTCTGTTTGCTATATGCCCTTAAAACAATATCCAGATATTTTAAATGAATGTTTTATATAATTTGTAGCAGCCCAATTGTTGTTTTGATGGAGAGGGGCTCTGCTGAATTCCTTATTCCATCATTCCAGAATTTCTGCTCCGCCCTCCCCCTTTTTTTAATAGGATGAAACTGAAGTCCAAAGAAATGGTAAATTGTCTACACAGCAAAGAGGCTTTGACCAGAACCTAAATCTAATGGGTTGTTTTTTTTCACTATTTCAGGTGCTTCAACTAAAAAGAACAGTGATTTACTTGTTGAGTATAGTATATGTGATCCAGGTAAAGGATCAAATCATAGGTAGATCCAATATTCCAAGTTTAAAATTAGTTCATTAAATTAACATGTCAGTTGACCTTACTGTTTCCTCTTTTTTTTTCCTTTTGATTATTTTGTGCTTCAATGATCCTCCCTCTCCCAATTTTATCTCCCCACCCACCCCTTGCATATACTAGAGAAGGATCAATGGGCAGTGGTGAAATTTCTAGAACAATTATTCTACTGAGAAGAGACACATAGCTTTGATTCTTTCTGGTGAGTACTGGTTTATCAAACATAAAATTTGAACTTGTGGGCTGCTGTAGTGAGTAGAATCTAGGCTTTGACAACAAACTCAGTTAAAGACTACACTTGCCCACTTCTTGTTTGGGTATTTTCAGGCATGATGGGCAATTTTTCTGAAGCTCAGTTTCTGTATATGAAAATTGGAAATAATGATATTCTACAGAATGTTGTGAAGAATCATTGTAGTCAGGCACGCTTGTATAGAGCCTGGCAAGGACCAGAGACTCAATCTGCAGCACCTTCTTTCCATCCTCAGTATCATTGCTATTAAAGAGAAATTGATTATTAGGGTTTCACTCACTTCCTTTTCTGCAGATTATTGCTTAATTTCTTATTTCTGTTGCTATCTCTTTGGGATATTATGCTGTTAAACTGATGCATGTCCTTAGTACTTGACATAATATTGTGCTTTACCTAATAATAAATGTAGTCCTATATATAATATTCAAAGGGCAGATCTTCCTTGTAGATAGAGTCTGAATTTCTTTCCATTTTTTTTTTAGTTTGGGAATCTAGGGTTTCTACTTCCACCCAGTTTCTTATCTATTTTCATAGCCATAGCATTAACCTCAGTTATCAGAGAATCTAGAAATAGTGAAGTAATTTACTAATTTAGTAGTCTGAAGTTCTAAGGGCAATTATTTTATGTGAGTGTTTTTACAAGATTCACATCCTTCCAAACAAGCAATTTAGTAAATCTGTCCAGTGTAAGTGTGTTGTGATTAGGCTGGATTAACCTCCGTCCATTAAAAGAGAAATACAGAATACTATGCTGCAGCCAAAGGGAACTGGTTAATGTCCATTAGGGATCAACAAAATAGTTGCTTGGTTCTAGGCTGACATTTTGTTTCTTAACCACAGAGTTTTTAATGGAATTGGTATGAAACTCCCAGAGTGGTTAAATGGTATGTATATGTGTGTGCTTGCTTGGGAGGAGGAGTCTGAATATGGCCTTGGAGGTTCATGAACATATCAAGACAAGTCACCAAAGATCAAAATAATAATTAAGAATTACATTGTGTTTATGATTTTGAGGCCCTATTTTAAGTAGTTCATAATTATTCAATTTGTGCTCACAAAAACACTGTGTGGTAGTTGTGATTATTATTCCTGTTTTATAGATGAATATTATGAGACACAGAAAAGTGACTTGCCTGTGGTCAAAGTTGTCATAGAAACTAAAATGGCCAACTTCAAATTCATTTTCAATTAGTATGCTGCCCCTTGCATAATGAAGTGGACTAAGAAGCGTTCAAATGGTTTTTCATTATTCCTAAAACTGCATTTTTCCCCAAAAATGTTTATTTTGGTAAAATAAATAAATTATAAAATTTAACATCGTCACTATTTTTCAGTGTATAATTCAGTTGTGTAAATAACTGCTTTTCTTTTTTAAAGATATTCTTTCTCTCTTTCAGCTTTATTGAGGAATAACTGACAAATAAAAAAAATGTGTATATTAAGGGTGCACAATCTTTACCCAAGTAGTGTAAGCAAAGGCTACCAAGTAAGCAAATAGAAATGCATACTCCTCCTGAGCATGGCTCAGTGGGAAGCTTCGCACTCAATCTTGGGAAGCTCTGCTCTCAATCCAAGCAGGAGAACATGTGTATCTGACTCTAGGGCCTCATGCTGTCAGCCCCAAAGATGATAATAAGAGGCCACTGAGAGGGAGGCTGCTGGAGCAGGTGCAGCAGACATAGGTTGACTCTTGACAGTTCTCTGGGGAGCTTCTGCATGACACTTTCAGGAAAAGGAGCAGAGTACATGCTGATAGTTTAGAAGCTTACCAGAGAAATGCTAAGTGGTATCCATGGGAAGGGGAGTCCAACCCCCCTTTAGAACTACTCTGAGGCCAGGTCAGTGTGAGAGTAGCTCTTTCTCTTACTAGAACCCTAGAAGACGTTAAATAAGTGATTTCCAACCAGTGTGCTGCAAGAATTTTTAAAACATGCAATACCCAACTATTTAGTCAGGGGCACTGACCTCTTTTTCCTTAGGTTGTCAAATTAAAAAAAAAAAATGACAACAGCCAACACAATAGCTGTCCAATGTAAATGAAAAAAAGTATACCTACTCTTTTGGTCAGATTATTAAAATATATATATATTTGGTGATGCCACAGAATTTTAGTAATTAGTTTATGTATTCCATGAGATAAAAAAGGTTGAAAGTCACTACATTAGACTCCTGCCACTTTTAAGGCAGCAGACTGACAGAGAACTCATCGGGAAAGCAAAGGCAGTTTTCCTGGATGCTCAAGATGCTGGATAAACTCTTCCATCTGAACTCAACCTTGGGAGGACTCACATGCCAAGAGTTGCCCTGATTCTGAACCTCCCGTTGGTGAGGCCCATGTGTCCTTGACATCATTAGACTATGGCTGCTGACATCATTAGATGCTCTTTGCCTATTTAAATAGTGTCTGTCAGCATAAGATGCATTCTATTTGTGCGTTTTACAAATGTTTTTATTGTTGATAGTATTACAGATATCTCCCGTTTTCTCTCTTTTTGCCTCCCTCCACCAAACCCCCATCCCAGGTTTTCTCCATGCTATTTATTGTCGGTGTCTATGGATTTGCATATATGCATATATGTTATTTGGTTAATCTCTTCCTGTTCCCCCTCCCTCAACCCTCTTCCCCTGAGACATGTTATTCTGTTCCATGCATCCATATTCTGGCCTTATTTTGTTCATCAGTTTATTTTGTTCTTTAGATTTCATTTATAGGTGAGATCATGCAATATTTTTCTTATTCTAACTGGCTTATTTCATCTAGCATAATACTCTCCAGGTCCATCTATGCTGTCCAAATGGTGAGAGATCCTTCTTTTTTACAGTTGCATAGTAATCCATGGTGTAAATGTACCATAGCATTTTTATTCACTCTACTGATGGGCACTTGGGCTGTTTCCAGATCTTGTAAATTGTGTTGCTATAAATATAGAGGTGCATATATTCTTTCTGATTGGTGTTTCTGATTTCTTAAGATATATTCCTAGAAGTGGGATTACTGGGTCAAATGGGAGTTCCATTTTTAACTTTTTGAGGAAACTCCATACTGTTTGCCACAGTGACTGCATCATCTATATTCCCACCACCAGTGCATGAAGGTTCCCTCTTCTCCACATCCTCACCAGCACTTGTTGATTTTTTGATGGTAGCCATTCTGATACCTTATTGTCATTTTGATTTTATCTCTCAGATGGTTAGTAACTTTTAGCATTTTATTCAAATGTCTCTCAGGCTTCTGGATGTCCTCTTTGGAGAACTGTCCATTCAGGTGCTTTGTCCATTTTTAATTGGATTGTCTTCCTGGTGTTGATACATTATATTTGTATTGAATCTTTTATTTCAGAGGCTAGTTGCTTGTTTGTTACTTTAAAAAGAATGTATTTCATGTGATGTAGGTACCTAAAAAATAGTTAAAAGAACTGTTGACCACAGAACTCAGAGTTAACACAAGCACATTGTGATAATTTTTTGCCTACCAATGACTTTTGTCTGCCATTTGCTCTATTGTGGGAGGGTTGGAGAGGGGAAAAAGCTCTGATGATTCATCCAAACTTTAACAGACAGTAATTGTACCAAAACACATGCAACAAGAGATATTTTCTATCCCTTTCTTTGCACCCTTGTTTCCCCGTTGGGGAGTGTCTTTCCTGAGAGTATATTGCATCCTATGCCTTTAAGAGAAAGGGAACAAATAATGTGTAATAAGCTAGAGTTACACACATCTAGGATGTCATTCTCAATTGTCAATTCAAGCAGGAGGCTTATCTAGCTTTTTGTCTAATCGAATGAAGGCATTTGATACCTTGTCTATATTCAAATTGATTTGCTCTTACAAAATAACAAGTGCAAATGACTGCTTAACATGGATTGATTGATACTATACCCTAGAGGCTACTGACTTAAGATCCCATCTGTTGAGAACCTCAAAAAAGATTTTGGTCCATTGTCCTGCAGTGGAATTACAGTGGGGAGACAAAGGAGCACAGGAGTTTGCTCAACTCCTGCCCTATATAAGGAAGAGTTATACCCTATTTGTGCTGTGATATGTGTTGCCCAGAAGCCAAACTGACCTTGTGCTAATAGGGTTTTTTGTTCTCATGCTGCCATCCCTACCTACATCATCTCCTCTTATGCCCAACCAGTTCCTTCTTCTCTTCTCCCTTCTTTGACTTTCCTCCACTTTCTTATTTTTTCCTCTCAATTTCTTCTTTTCCCTTGACTTTTCATTTATATTTCAAATTATCCCTGTCATTGTATTAACAGTATTTAATTTGCATTTCTCTAATGAATGAATAACAGTGTTGAACATATAACCATGGCTTATTTACCATTCTTATATCTTCTCTGCACATCCTTTAATTGGGTTATTTACTTCCTTTAGGTGGAATTTTAGAGCGCTCTCTCTCTCTCTCTCTCTCTCTCTCTCTCTCTCCTACACACACACACACACACACACACACACACACACACACACACACACACTATAAATCCCTTTGCAAATATCTTACATAATAAAAGGCTAATGTGCAAATTGAACAGCAAAATGACTGGTTGCTATGGTGGGCATTGAACACCAGGGGCCAGACACCCGATGTAGGAACTGCCCCTGGTGGTCAGTGCTCTCCCTCAGGAGTAGCACTGCTCAGCCAGAAGCCGGGCAAGCACAGTGGCTGTGGCAGGAGCCTCTCCCACTTTGGAGTTAAGCTAAAAATCCCTCAGGGGATCTCCAAGGGGTCTCAGGCTGCTAGAGGGTATAGGCCGGGCTGAGGGAACCGCCCCCAGTGCACAAATGTCATGCACTGGGCCTCTAGTTTGATTTATAGTTCTTTTTCCCATTCTGTGGCTTAACTTTTATTTTTCTTAACATTTTATTTTCAAGAACAGAGTTTTTAGTTTTGATGAAATCATATTTAAATGTGCTTTTTGGTATCATTATCTGAAACTCTTTGCCTAAATAAGGACCCAATAATTTTCTCCTATATTTCCTCATACATGTTTTAGGTTTTACATTCCTTTCCAGGATATATTTTGAGTTAATTTTTGTGTGCATTTCAATATAGAGATAAAAGTTTATATTTTTGTATATGGATATCCAATTTTCCAGCACCATTTATTGAAAAGTCTATCATTTCTCTACTGTATTGCTTTTGTAGTTCTGTCAAAAATCTATCTCTTGATTCTTTATTCTGTTTCATTGGTCTGTTTGTCTATCTTTACAGCAGTACCACACTGCTTTTATCACTATAGCTTTATAGTAAGCCCTAAAACAGGAAGTGTTTAAACTTCCAACTTTGTTCTTTTTAAAAGTTATTTTGACTATTCTAGGTCTTATATACACATGTCATGTGAATTGTAAAGCAACTTGTCAAATTGTACAAAAAGCCTGGTGGAAATTTGAGTGGGATTCCATTAAATCCACAGGTAAGTTTTGAGAAATTTCACATCTTTACAAAATTGAGTCTCCTAACTTAAGAACATAACACAATTCCCCATGTATTTACGTCTTCTTTAATTAGTTTCAGCAATGTTCTATAATTCCAGTGTCAGATTTATTCCTAAGTACTTCATATACTTATGCTGTTACATAGATAATAGTGAAGGCCTGGGGACAGGTTGGCGATTGAGACAAAATATGTTAGAGTTGGAATAAATTAATGTAGACATGTGGTTAGGGCCAGATCATAGGGGGCTTAGAATTCCAGGTAATATTATTGTTATGATATACAATTAAAAGTTTTTTTAACAGAAAACTGACAAAACCCACAGGTATTTAAGTGGATGTTTCAAATATCTTACTTATATTAAAGGAAATACAGCTTTGTCTTCCTTATCACAGTATCTCTTGCCATTTAATGAGAGGCAATAGAATGGACAGGGCCTCTAGAGTCAGACAGACTTACTTATTATTTTTTAAATTTTGGATTAGTTTCAGGTATATAGCATAGTTCCCCAATGATATTTCAAATACCCAACTGGCACCATATATAATTATCACAATGTTAGTCTTTATATTCCCTACACTATATTTTACATTTCCATGACTACTTTGTAACTACCAAACTGTACTTCTTAATCCCTTCACCTTTTTAATTCAATCACCCAGTCTCCCTCCCCTCTGGCAACTATCAATCTGTTTACTTTATAAGTCTTTTTCTGTTTCATTTGTTCATTTATTTTGTTCACTAGATTCCACATATAAGTGAATTCATATGGTATTTTGTCTTTCTCCAACTGACTTATTTCACGTAGCATAATAGCCCCTGGTCCATCCATGCTGTTGCAAATGTTAAGATTCCATTCATTTTTATGGCTGAGTAATATTCCATTTGTACATGTAAACTTCTTTACCCACTTATCTATTAATGGGCACTTGGGTTGCTTCCATATCTTGGCTATCTATATATATAAAAACCAGGTGACCAGAATGCTGGTATGAACAGAACAACTGGCAGCTATGATGTGCACTGCAGCTGGCCCACAATCTTGATTGGGGGGAGGGTAACCACTCTTCGTGACTAACCCTGGCTGGATTAGGGGCAGGACTTGCTGGTCAATCTCCCAATGCTGGTCCAGCCTGATCGGCCCCCATTGGGTTGGGCTGGCTGGACCCCACCCATGCATGAATTCATGTACTGGGTCTCTAATTATTAATAATGCTTCAATGAACATAGGAATACATATATTTTTTGAATTAGTGTTTAAGATTTATTTGGATATATATATATATATATATATATATATATATATATAGAGAGAGAGAGAGAGAGAGAGAGAGAGATGTAGATATATCTATATATATGTATATATATCCAGAAGTGGAATTGCTGATTCATAAGCCAAATCCACTTTTAAGACATACAGATGATCAACAGACATACAAAAACATGTTCACCATCACTAATTACTGGAAAATGCAAATTAAAACCACAATGAGATATCACCTCACATGTGTCAAAATGGGTATCATTAATATATCAACAAACAAGTGTTGCTGAGGATGGGAAGTAAAGGGAACCCTCTTGTATTGTTGAAGGAATGCAGACTTCTACAGACAGAATTTCTTTAAAATCTGCCTCTACCACTTACTCATGGCGTGTCTTGGTCTAGCTTGATTTCCTCATCTGTAAAGTCATCTTGTGAAATTCAGGAAGATATTCTATGCAAAGTATTTGACATGGGTTAAAAACAAAATACATGTTGGACATTATTACTGTTATTAGGGAAAATTATGGGGATATCCTACTGCTATTCTCTTTTTCCAGGGAGTTGCCTGTTTCTTAGCCAGAAACAATGATTCTCTTTTCTCAGAAACTTTACATGCTTAGAGGCAGCAATAGTACAGATCCTTTTAACTGTTATATTAAATGCATCTTAAACATATCACATCATAGCCCACATGTAGAATTGGGGTAAAGATAGAAAGAAATTATTATTTTTTTAAAAATATGTTTTATTGATTTTTTACAGAGAGGAAGGGAGAGGAATAGAGAGTTAGAAACATCGATGAGAGAGAGACATCGATCAGCCGCCTCCTGCTCTCCCCCTACTGAGGATGTGCCTGAAACCAAGATACAGGCTCTTGACCGGAATCGAACCCAGTCAGCAGGTCAATGCTCTGCCCATTGAGCCAAATCGGTTTTGGTGAAAGAAATTATTGCTGAAAGCTCCACTACTACTCTGTTACCTCATGAAATGGAGTCATGATGCCACCATTTAAAGCCTTTTCATATGTCTATTTCCAGAAAGCTTGTAGGAGACTCGCACCGTGCTGGACAGCAATGTTGTCCATATCTCAGAACACATATAATATACATGCCCACACTGAAAAAGTTAATATTACACCATCTTTACTAATTTTTGATGGTTGAATAAAAAAAAATACTCTCCTGTAGATGATCTGTGTACTCTGTAGGTGATATATTAAAGCAAGAATCACTAATGTCTTGTTTTCATATTAGTGACAGAAAAGGAAGATGGCTTATCTTTGCATCTAGTAAGACATTAAATAGTCTGCTAAATAACTTTTGCTCATCACCAAATGTTATGTAATTTTGCCAAGGATTGAGCTACAATTAATTCTTGTGTGTACACACAGCACTTTAAGTGATCATCTTGTATAAAGGTAAGTCATTATCAGATTGCCTTTAGCCAAAATAAAATTACCCTTGGGAGAAACCAAGACTGTGACATAGGTAAACACCTGAAATATCTGCCATGCACAAATACTTCAAAACTACAACTAAAAGACAAAACAGACATCATCCAGAACCACATCATCCAGGAAGGCTGGCTGAGTGGAAATTCTACAACTAGGAGGAAAGAGAAACACACTGAGACTCAGAGGAGGTGCAGAAGTAAAGTGCAGAGGTATGGAGATGCATGAGCAGAAAGGGCTGGCAACTGAGTATGCTGTTGTCTTTTTCAATCAGGAGAGAGACACAAGCTCCTGACTGCTCTGAACTCCAGTTACAGGCGAGACTCTGGGGACTCAGACTCATAGAGGGGGAAACTGGACTAGCATATGGTAGAACTCAAGGGAAGCTTTATCTCAGAGGTGCCTGCAACAATTACCAAGGGACATTGAGACCCTGGGGACCTCTTAGGGCAGGGCTCAGGATCATTTATAGCTGTTTGCTCCACCCTGTTAATTCCCTGAGACTCTGCTCCACCCAAGCTGTTCACACAGGCTTTTGCATATGGATGGCCTGGCCCTTTGCAATCTAAAATTACCTAACAAACAGCAGCTGGGTCAGAGAGCCCCAGAACTTTCAAAAGAAGGCCTAAGCCCCCACAACAGCTTACACTGCTTCACAGCTGGGCCTCATCTGCACACCTCCAAAACCCAAACAAAGAAGAGCAATCTAAAGATATCTCCATAGCTCCTACTGGTTGGCCTCACGCAGAGGCTAAATTAGCACCTCCTTAGAGATCCGAGAGCCAGTGTACCCAGTGGTCAGAGTGGGACCATCCAGATTACAACTCCTCAGATCAATAAGGGACACACTCAAGGGGCAGGCTCAGTGAGCAACAAAGCCCCACTGATGCAAGTCTTGCCCCATAAGGGTGTCTCCAGCACAGAAGTTCTCCCAGTGTAGACACAGTTTACCCTCACAGCCAACTGGCCTATCAGTCAATTCCTCCCAGTGATATAACAACAAGGCTTAACTACAACAAGACTGTGCACACAGCACACAAAGGGATGAACCAAGAGTATACAGCTTAGGTAATTGGGGAGGCTGAGCCACTGGCCCCTATAGGATACCTAGCATGCAAAGCCACTCTGTCAACACAGGGAAGCAGCCAAAATGCGGAGACAAAGAAACAGGTCACAAATGACAGAAATGGAGGAGAGCAAACTACTGGATATAGAGTTCAAAATCACGGTTATAAGGTTTTTCAAGAATCTTCTAGAAAGTGCTGATAAATTTAGTGAGACCCTCAGTGATATGAAAAAGGACCAATTGGAAATTAAGCATACACTGACTGAAATAAAGAATAATATACAGAGATACAACAGCAGACTAGAGGATCACAAGAATAAAGTCAAAGATTTGAGATAGGAAGAAGCAAAAAACACTCAACCAGAAAATCAAAAAGAAAAAGAATCCAAAAATATGAAGATAGTGTAAGGAGCCTCTGGGACAACTTCAAGCATACCAATATCTGAATTATGGGGCTGCCAGAAGAAGAGAGAGAACAAAATATTAAAAACCTATTTGAAGAAATAATGATTGAAAACTTCCCCTACCTGGTGAAAGAAATAGACTTACAAGTCCAGAAAGTGCACGAACCCCAAACAAAAGGAATCCAAAGAGGACCACACCAAGACACATCATAATTAAAATGCCAAGAGCAAAAGACAAAGAGAGACTCTTAAAAGCAGCAAGAGAAACGCAGTTAGTTACCTACAAGGGAGTACCCATAAAATTTTCAGCTGATTTCTCAACAGAAACTATGCAGGCCAGAAGGGAGTATCAAGAAATATTCAAAGTGATGAATAGCAAGAACCTACAACCAACATTACTCTACCCAGCAAAACTATCACTCAGAATTGAAGGTCAGATAGAGAGCTTCACAGATAAGAAAAAGCTAAAGGAGTTCATCAACACCAAACCTGTATTATATGAAATGTTGAAAGATATTCTTGAAGAGGAGGAAGAAGAAGAAGAAGAAGAAGAAGAAGAAGAAGAAGAAGAAGAAGAAGAAGAAGAAGAAGAAGAAGGTAAAGATAAAAATTATGAACAACAAATACATATCTATCAACAAGTGAATCTAAAAATCAAGTGAATAAAAAATCTGATGAACAGAATAAACTGGTGAATATAATAGAATCAGGGGCATATAAAGGGAGTGGACTGACAATTCTTGGGGGGAAAAGGGTGTGGGGGTGCAGGAAGAGACTAGACAAAAATCGTACACCTATGGATGAGTACATTTGGGGGAGTAAGTCAGAGTTTGGGGTGGGAACTGTATAGAGGGGAGCTATAGGGGGGGAAAGGAAGAACAACTGTAATAATCTGAACAATAAAGATTTATTAAAATGGCAATAAAACAAAATTACCCATCAGGCTTTGTTTTAAGAACTTGGACATCAAATAAGAATTTGTAAGCAATTAGAATGGTAGCACCTCTTACTTGTGAGATACCTGAAATAATAAGTTGATGTTTAAAGTATAATGCAATAGTGGCTGAGAGAAAAATTTGTTGTGTATTTTTTGTAACACAATATCAGATATTTCATTTAGAAAAAATTTAGTTATGCTAGGATGTCTTCACTATTTCCATTCCTGGTGTGGATTCTGAATCCTCAAGTATTATTTATTAAAGGAATTAATAGGTCTTTGGCTGTAAATCAATTTTCAGTACCAAAATTATTAGAAACTAAGTTCACCTAGTTAAAAAAAAAAACAACACACACACCAAAATCAAACAACAGAAAAACACCTCCTAATGGTAACGGAATGGAGAAATCGCAGAATAAAGTCTTTAATCCTGGATGATGTTTCTCATGCATGGACTAGTAGTTTCAATTTTTGTTACAGGAAATAGAACATAGAAATAATGTCAACTTTCTATTTTGTCTTTATAAGGTCATGTTTTTCTCATTTGTTCCCTTTTTACCATCCTCAAAAATTCCTTGGGTATGAGCTTCTTAGCCAGAACTGGCTACAAAATTTTGGGAGCCCAGTGCACATGAAAATGTGATAGTCCTTGTTCAAAAATTGAGACTTTCAAGATGGCAGCAGGAGGGTATTCAACCAATTATGTTGGAAGTCACCCATTGTCTTCACTAGTAGAGAAGTGTGGACAAGGAACCAGAAAAGGTGGTCAACCCTGAAGTTCTGACAGGTCACAACCAACCACCCATTGTCTAGTTGAAACAAAGGGAGCTAAACAACTTGCACCTTTTAATCATATGTAAATCCTTGCTGATTGGCTATTATTGGAATTGCCTGCCTAAAGGCTATGGGTGTAACCCACAATCTTAGTGAAAGGGATTTCTAGGCAGGAGCAAAGCAAAGTCCTTCTCCTTGAGTTGGGCTCCCGCCTGGCCCCCATTATTTCCAAATTAATATTTTCTATCTCTTTCATTTGTGTGCAGCCTCCTCCAGAGCCTAAACCCTGAACCTGAACCCTGACAACTTGGAACATGAAAGGGGTTCACTACAATCTGGAGCCCAAACTGAGCACTACAAACTGGAGCCCAAACGTGGGACACTACACAATTACAAGGCCCCTCTAAGTGTGAAGCCCTGTGTGATTATACATATCACAGACCCATAAAGCTGGCCTTGTACCTAGATTTTTAAAATCCCAGAGTGGGAAACTTTGCATATAAAATGCCACCTTTATGTTGAGTCAGTGGTCCAATGATCTGCAACATTTTGCAGTAAATAAGATTTCTGTTACCTCTTTTATTTCCTATCCTTCTCTTTTTTAAAAAAGAAAAAAATTTATTTCAGAGAGAAAGAAAGATCAATGATGAGAGAGGATCATTGATCAACTGTCTCTTGCATGCCCACACTGGAGATTAATCCTGCTACCTGGGCATATGTCCTGACTGGGAGTCAAACCTTGACCTCCTGGTTCATAGGTCAATGCTCAACCACTGAACCACATTGGCTAGGCTCTTGTCCTTTTCTTAATGACTCTTACACTATATCTTAAAAAGAACAATATGTTTATTTTGGCACTGTAAAAATCTCTATACTTTGCTGCCTTTCAGATTTTGTCTTTGATCCTCGTATTTAAAAACCTTGCTGAAATATGCATTAAACTTTGATGATAAAACCCCCACTCTATAGGTGTTTACTCTCATTGGGACTCCTTTTTATCCTAGTTTTAAGGTTTGTGCCAAATAATTTGATATTAGAATGCATGTAGGTTTTCTGTTTGTTTGTCTAATTAAGAAATATATAAAATTCTTCCTTTGTTTATGATTATGGTTTTTTAAATTGAATTTTAGAGCTATTTTTTCTCAATTTTAACCTAGGTACTTACTTTTGATACTAAATCCTATCTCCATACATAACATTATTTTCTGTAGTTGTTACAGCCCCAAGTTTTGAGTTGATTTTCATGAATTACTCGGTAATTGGATTGAGCATCTGCTAAACTTTTGATCTAACAGATTGGCTTAGTTGAAAATCTTCAACAAGATTGTTCACTTGAAACAGATTTTTCAGCACTGGTGTATTCACTTGCAGTAGATTCAGATTGCATTGTTTATAGAAAAAAATAGGAGTGTGACTGGTTTCCTTACCATTGTGTTTTTTAATTGAACTCTTCTTTTATGGATTTGTTTGTTTATAACTATTTTATTTATTATTTTGTACAATTTTGCTATTTCCATAAACACTGCCCCATCATGTATCTTAATATCCCTGAAACTTTTTTTATTAAGTCTTATTTGTAGAAGTGTCTAGTACAAAGCTACACATGTAGAGATTTCTCCAGAAGGATTTCTTTTAAGGTATACTTAAATTATGCAGCAATGTTCTCAAGAAAGACCTTTTACAAGAGCACTACTTATAAGAAGATCAGATTTTCTTGTCCTTTGACTTAATAGCAAAGAGCACAGATTCCACCTTTGCTCCAACTCTTAGACCACACTGTTTACTACTGAAGAGTTAATCATTGCTTTAAAGTAGAATGTTACTCACTGGTATTTCTGAGATGAACTCCATCACTTTCACTTTCCAACACTTCTCACAATCAGAAGAAACTCTCATATATGGTAGAACTCAGTCTGCTGTTCACAAATGTGGAAAACAAAGCACAGCAGAAATAGTGAGGTCTGTAAATAAATCATCCTGGGGTTAGGGCTCCCTGTCAATGATATGTGGCCATAATTCATTACTTACCAAACTCTACAAGACACTAAACCTCTTTTACTTCTCTGCTGATTGTCAACTCAGCTCAGATTATGCTAGGTTTACCATACTTTTGGAAAGCAAGTGGGTCACAATAATCATAAAGCAAGTCTAACACTCTTATAAAGCTCAAAGCATATTTGGCAGAAGCCATATATATGTGTGATACGATATCAAAGAAGCAAGGATCCTAAGCTGTCTGCTGACGGTAGTTCCCCCCACTTTTTGTATTCCTCCACCTGCTAAACTCAAGGCTTGGGATGAATTTATAAGTGAAGATCAATTACAGAGGAATCCTATCCATCTACTAGTAATTGATAACAGGGTAGTCATTGAAGGTTAGGAAACTTCAAATAGGTGTGGAAGATTATAGAAATTATTGACTACTCTACTTTCAGGCAAAGCTAGTGGAGGATATCTAATTCTTACAACTCTAAGTGAGATGTGGCATTGATGATTTTACCTAATGCAATTTGTGTGATAAGCAGACTGAAAGGGCTCCCAAGCTTAGCTCAACAGCTGTTGCTGACCATCCAGTAGAGCAGAGATATATCCATGGTGATTTTATTGTTTCAGCCAGAATAATGATTCCCAAAGGGCTTAATAGCTTAGCATATTTCTAGCATCTTTAATATATTAATTACTGCATCGCATAGGAGTAAATCTGAAATCTCCTTTCAGAGATGGTGAAGGTAATGATATTTGCTATATTATGTCAGTAGGGGGTAAATAGTAAGAAGAGATTCAAATTGGAGGTTATTAAAACACCTCTATTCTTTGATGTGTCTTATTTTCTCAATTCTTTAATCATGTAAATGATCAATAAACAATCTTCCCAAGGGGGTTGGGTATGTGATTGATTGCACATTACAGATGATGAGAAGGATGCTTTACTGAGTGAGACAAATAGTAAAATAAGCAAATTTTATGGAAAGACACTTTTTCATTTAATGTCCTATTAGTTTGGGAACATTTGAGGGAGAGGGAAGAACAGACAAATGTGACAATTTAGAGAACATCTGTAGCCAGGGATTTGGTTATATAAAGCATAGTAAGTAATACATTAAATCATTCTCCCCTCACCTTTCTCATCTATTCTAAAAAGTACCTAGATGAGGCAACAAAAATGGTACTGGGAGAGAGAGAGAGAGAGAGAGAGAGAGAGAGAGAGAGAGAGAGAGAGAGAGAGAGAGAGAGAGAGAAAGAGAGAGACTGACTAAAGGATACCACTGAAAATCTATATATAATTGCCATCTTGAAAATCAGAGGCTGTGACTCAGATAAGGGAAAAGAGGACTTAGTATTGGGGGTAGTAACATCATAAGTCAAGGATGGCTGTGGAGAACAAGAAGCACTGGACATGGAAGGAAAGCATAGAATGATGAAATGCTAACATGGTAGAAGTCCCAGAAATGCATTAGAACCACAGAGAAATAAAATAGCTATCTATGTTCATGGCTGATAAAGAAGAAACCAGAGGCCTTTTGAAAGGGCTTTAGATTCCAAGATAACAAAATGATTTGATGATTTAACACAATCCACTCTAATCAGAGCTTTAGATCAAATGAAAGCTATGGTTCCCAATCATGGAGTTTTGTTTTGTTTTAATTTAGTAGCTATAGATGGGAATCAGGAATATAAGTTTTTTTTTGTTTTTTGTTTTTTTTAATACATTTTATTGATTTTTCACAGAGAGGAAGGGAGAGGGACAGAAAGTCAGAAACATCGATGAGAGAGAGACATCGATCAGCCGCCTCCTGCACGCCCCCCACTGGGGATGTGCCCGCAACCAAGCTACATGCCCCCTACCGGAATTGAACCTGGGACCTTTCAGTCGGCAGGCTGACACTCTATCCACTGAGCCAAACCGGTCTCGTCGGAATATAAATTTTTAAAGGCTTTAGCAGATTATGGTACTGACCAGGTTTGGCAACCACCATTTTACAAAGAAGTAATTGCCAAAACGACCTGAATTTTACCTAAGCTACAATATCTCCCTGTTTTGAAAAAAGTGATATAATCAATACAGATTTTCAAGGTAATTATTATTTTTAAATATGTTATATTTTAGCAGACAGGCCCCTTTATTTTTTTAAAAGCATAACTTTAAGACCTATAACCCTGGCTGAGTAGCTCAGTTGGTTAGAATGTCATCCCAATACACCAAGGTTGCATGTTTGATCCCAGATCAGGGCATATACAAGAAGCAATCCAAGAATGTATAAATAAGTGGAGCAAGAAGATATCTCTCTCTCTCTCTCTCTCTCTCTCTCTCTCTCATCAATTTAAAATAGTAAAAAATATTTTAAAATAAAGACACTATATCTTAACAAGTATCCAGTATATCTACTTCTGTTAGATGATAGAACACTCAACTATTCAGTATTATTATTTCTTATGCATTTTGTTTCTTTGTTTGTTTGCTTGGCTGTTGGTGATGGGAGGTGTTTTGCTTATTTTGTTTTCCCTGTTTTTTGGCTTGGTTGCTTAGCAGGGGAAAAGACCAGATTTGAATAGTTAATCCTCCATCCCTTGAATTCGGAAAGAATAGGAAGCAGTATATGTGTTCATATATAGTTAACAAATTACAATGATAACAAATACAAGTAAATATACTGGCAGCTTTCATTTACAATAGCTAAAAGATGGAAGAAACTAAAAGGTAGAAACAACCCAAATATCCATCAATGGGTAAATGGATAGTCAAACTGTGTTAAATACACAAAATGGAATTGTATGCAGCCTTATATAGGAAGGAAATCCTGTCCCATGCTACAACATGAATGAATCTTGAGGAGATTATGCTAAATAAAGTTAGTCATAAAAATACAAATACTGTATGATTCCAGTTATATGAAATACCTACAGTGGTTAAATTCATAGAAACACAGATTATAATGGTGGTTGCCAGGGTCTGAAGGAAGAGGAAAAATGGAAGTTGTTTTTTAAAAGATATAGAGTTTCAAAATGAAAAATGTTCCAGAGATCTGTTTCACAATGATGAGAATATACGTAAAACTATGAAAGTTAAAAAAATTATTAAGTTGGTAGATTTTATCTCATGCAAGGTTTTTTTAAACCGCAATTTCAAAAAGAAAACATTCGTCGTCTCTCACTACCATCAAGCCATACAGAAATTTCTTTTTCAAGTATGTAATAATTTTGAACTCTGGCATACATTTGTTCTGAGCTTCCAATAAGTTGTTTTAAAATAGTCCAGAATCCTGTAAGCTATTACATTTATAAACTTTTCTTTTCAGTATTTTCTTGACATCCACAGTTGTCCCTTTCCAAATATTGAGTGCACGAAGAATTTATTTCTTTGTTTGCCTTTTCTGAATTTCATTGTGTCATGATCACTGTGAAATAGAAAGTACCTTTGGGAAATACAAACTTCTTGCTGTTCCTTACTTTAATCCCACATAGCCTACTTCTAGCTCATATGCAGCAAAATAATACTTCCGTATTCTTGGCATGTACATCTCCCAGTAATCATGATACTCTCACCGCCTCCTTGATTATCCCCTTGCTGATACTTTTTCAATGTTATGTCCAATTCTTTATAAGAAGTCTTTGTAATCTTTTTTTAATTTAATCATGCCATTGCACTTTTCAGAAATCCCTTTAAATTGTTTTATCTTTTTGGATCTAAAGATCCCCAAACAATTTATCTGCTGTATTAGAAGTGGGAGTGGATTCTGTAAAATTATCCAGAAATGAATTTATGAGTGAAAACTATTCTTTTTCATAAGGAAATTTTGGTTATTGTAGAGTTCAGAGGACTTCGAGCATTTGGAGTATGAGCATAAGAAAAGTTGTGGACTCTTCTTAACATTTTGAACTGTTACTATCTGTTGAATGAGAAAATACACAGTGACACAGAGAGTGTAATAACAATTGTATGAATAACAACATCTAGATACATTTGAAGAATAAAAGCATATAAATATGATGTACTATGTATCCAGAAAACTTCTATTGGTCATATAACTGTAGGAAACTTCTCCAACATCATCCCACCATCCCACCCATTGCCCTTCAAGAGATTTGTGATCAGAAATTTAGCAAAATTGTTATTTAGACTAATCCCTGGTTACAAGTAAGTTATACGTAAGTAACACCAGAGAGAGGGTGATGTAACCCATCCTAAACACTTCCAGCAAAGGAAAGTCCATAGCCTTACACTTACCATTCCACAACCTATTCTGGCAGTACATAATAACTTCATTTTAGGCTCCCTGCCTGCCTGCCTCAGACATCCAAAGGCAGTAACTCCAGCCCTGCTTTCCCCGAGTCAATATATGCAATCATTTTCAGGGTGTCCTCTGTTCCCCACCCTCATGCTTCAGAGGGATATGGATTAGGAGACACCAGGTCAAAGGTCATTTATTTTCATTTTACCTGTTGATCTTGGACAATTTGTTTAAACTCTGACTTTTATTTTCAATTAATTTCAGAGACAGAGGAAGAGGAAGCGGGAGAGAGAAAGAGAAAGAGAGAGATGAAAGAGAGAGAGAGAGAGAGAGAGATAGAGAGAGAGAGAGAGAGAGAGAATGAGAGGAGAGAGGAGAGAAACATCTATTGGTTGCTTGCTGTACATACCCTGACTGGGGATCAAGCCCTCAACCTGGCTATATACCCTGACCAGGAAGGAAACCCTCAAACCTTTCATCGGTGCATGGATGATAGATACTCCAACCAACTGAGCCACACTGGCCAGGGCTCTTTGAGTTTTTATAACCTTGGTCAGTAAATGGAGGCAGAAGTAGTTGACATTATGCTGTGGAGCTTAGGTAATTAAAATTCTGACTCTGAACTTATGTTTTCTAAAGGCTGCAAGCCTGATAAACAATTGTTTTTTTTAATATCATTAATAAAGTTATTAAAGAAATTGTGCTCAATGCTGACCCTTTGATGGATAACTATACCAAGACTAAAACCAACGTGTGTAGCTATTATGATTATAGTCTTTATGGAACTTTAGTATTCACAGGGATTTTCTTCATTAAAATATTTTATTTTTAAAATATATTTTTAAGAAAAATATAGCAGATAGTAGAGTATCATGAAAATAGCACTAGATATAAATAAGATGATATCTGCTATAGATTGATTTTATGACCTTAGATAACACTCTTACCTTGTCAGAGCCTGTTTCTTCATCTGTTAAATGAGGTGATGGAGTAGCAGATTTAAAAAGCCCTTATAACTCTGCTTTCTCAAATTCTGTTTGCAGATCACATTCCAGTCAATAGAGACAAATTACATTATTTTAGAAAACATGTGTTTAACATATAATTTGTGACAAAAATGATACAATCATAATTGGCTAGTAAGTTTCTAAACAGCGATTTTAGACTTACCAACTATAAACTCATGATTTGCAAAATGATAAATATTGGAAAATTTTTTAAATCTGAGCCAAGACCTTGAAGGTCTCTAACATCATTCTCCACCTAAATGAACTAAGGAAACAGATAAATAGCTAATTCCAGGGATAGAACAAGGAAAGTACAAGATAAGCCTGGGACATCTTGTTATATCAAAAAGCAATGCAGTGCTAAAAAAATATAATAGGGTATGTCATTGGACACAGGAACTAACTTGGAGGAATGCTCACTGGCCAAATCTAGAACAACTTGAGCATTAGTATAATTAAGTAATAATTATAAACCCTTGTGGAAAAAGTAGAAAATTATGAGGTCATATCAATAATAAATAACTAGGGAGAAACAAAAAATTCTTGCCTATCGTCCAATGCTGAATGCTAACTAGCAAGTGAAGAGGAATTGTTGTAGTTGAAAGGTCAGTTTTTTTTCAAGCAAACTAAAGGTTGGATAAAATAAAAATCAATGGATATTAAATCTTGGTGGAAATTCTAATGAGGAGCAGGATATTTGCATGAAGTTCATGTCTTCCTATAAACTGCTTATTAGTTGCAAGAGGGAAATAATTATTTAGGGGAGAAATTGGACAACTATTTGGCCAGGTGACCAACATTAACATCATTAATCATGGACACATGAACATTATGTGCCTTCAGATGTAATACTCTGAGATTATAACACTTATGTAATATTCCAGGCTAGAATGCATAGCCTGAATATGATCATGAATCAGACTAATCCCTCAAAAAGGAACATTGGAAATGTCAATATCTTTTTGTATAAAAAAATTAAGTAATCCTTAGCCAGTTTGTTTCAGTGGCTAGAGCATCTGCCTGCAGACTGAAGAGTCTTGGGTTTTATTCTGGTCAAGGGCACATGCCTGGATTGTGGACCTGATTCCTAGTAGGTGGTTTGCAGAAGGCAGCTGATCAAGGATTCTATTTCATTATTGATGTATCTATCTCTCTCTCCCTCTCCCTTCCTCTATGAAATCTAAAAATATATTTAAAAGAATAAAGTAAGGTTGTAGAATGTTCTAGAATAAAGGGGTCTAAATAAATATGACAACTAAATGCAATACTTGATCCTCGACTAAATTCTGTCCTGGTAGGAGAGAAATGATATAAAGGATGCTATTAAGCAAACTAAAAAGAGTTTACTATGGATATATAGATATTAGATTAGATAAAATTAGTACCTATCAATGAAAATTTGTGGTCAATTTGTATAGAACCATACAATGATGTATTTAAAGGTAAAGGAATGTGATGTATATAATTTACTTTTAAGTGATTCAGGAAAAGAGAAGAGAGAGAGAAAGAGAGAGAGAGAGAGAGAGAGAGAGAGAGAGAGAGATAATAAAATAAAGGTGGTAAAATGTTTAGGACAGTTAAAGCTAAGTAAAGTTATACTCACATACTTTAGACTATCTAACTTTTGCAACATTTCTGTATGTTTAAAATTATTACCAAATAAAAAGGTAAAAAAAAACTTTAAGTTGTCAAATATTTCTTAAATACAACCCTTAGACTGGCAAACCATATAAAAGGCTTGTGTACAAATAAAAGGCTTGAATCCAAAATTCAGAATGATTTGCAAAGTAATAAATACTGCTAACACCATTCTCTAAGTTAAGAGAACTAAGACAATGCAGATAATGGCAGAAAATACAGAATGTTAGAAATATAGAAAGGAACTCTCACTACTAAATAAAACAAAAAATAAACCAATAAAATAGTAAAAAATAGTTGAACAGATATCCCACCAAAGAAGATATACACATAGCTAATAAGTACATAAAAAGATGACCAAACTCATTATTTGATAAATGATTTTTTGAATATTTTTATCGATTTCAGAGAGAAAGGGAGAGGGAGAGAGAGATAGAAACATCAATGATGAGAAAGAATCATTGATTGCCTGCCTCCTGCACCCCCCCTACTGGAGACTGAGCCCACAACCTGGTTCCCTTTAGTCCACAGGCCAATGTTCTATCCACTGAGCCAAACAGCCAGGGTTGGTAAATGATTTTAACCATAATAAGATTCCACTGCACTAAATTCTGTCCTGGTGGGAGAGAAATGCTATAAAGGATGCTATTAAGCAAACTAAAAAGAGTTTAAAAAGTCTGACCATATGAAATGTTAGTGAGAATATACAGGAATTGAAACACATGCTGCTGGTAGCAATTTAAAAAGGTGCAACCTTAGAAAATATTTTGACATTTAGTTAAAAAGTCAAATTTGAACTTATTATATTATCCATCCACTCAACTCATAGGTATTTACCTGAGAAAGTTGAAAGCATATTTCCACACAAAGACTTTATACGAATGTTTTTAGAAGCTCTGTTTGTCTGACCCAAATCTGGAAAATACTCTAATATTCATCAGGAAGTAAATGACTAAGTAAATTATGACAGAACACTACTCAGCAATGAAAAATAATTCAATACTGATACATGCAACAAGTTAGATAATTTCAAAATAATTATGCTGAACAAAAAAATGCACACAAATGAAAGCACATATTGCATAATATCCTATATAATAAAAGGCTAATATGCAAGTCAACCAAATGGTGGCATGATTGGTCCCTATGATGCTCACTGACCACCAGGGGGCAGACGCTCAATGAAGGAGTTGCCTCCTGGTGGTCAATGCACTCCCACAGGGGGAGCATCATGCAGCCAGAAGCCTGGCTCACCTCTGGTAAGAACAGCACTGATGGCAGGAGCCTTTCCAGCCTCAGCAGAAGTGCTATAGCCATCAGTCGGACATCCCCCCAGGGCTCCCAGACTGTGAGACAGCACAGGCTGGGCTGAGGGACACCCCCTCCCCAAGTGCACAAATTTCCTATACCAGGCCTCTAGTATTTATATAAAAGTAAAGAACATACAAATAATCTGTAGTGATAGAAGGCAGAAGAGTGATTGCCTAGAGCAGTGGTCGGCAAACTGCGGCTCACAAGACACATGTGGCTCATGAGCCGTGGTTTGCCTGCCGCTCTGTTGACTAATGAGTTTGCCGACCACTGGCCTAAAGCTAAAGGAGATGGGAGGAGGTACAGAAGGGAATGATTTCAACAGTGCATGAAGAAACTTTTGGGCTGAACAATATTTTTTTAATTTTATTTTTTATTTTTATTTTCTTTTCCCTTTTGCTCTCCCCACCCCCCAGTACATGCCCTCATCCTTCTTTCCCCCTCGCCCCCCCATTGCCCTGTATCCACTGGCTATGCCTACACACATGCATACAAGTCATTCAGCTCCTTATAGTTCTCATTGAGTTGTGTGATATTGTCATTGAGTTGTGTGTATTTGTCTTCCATCCGTTTAAACATCCTGAAAACCATTACTCTGAATTCTTTCTCTGAAAGGCTGGTCACTTCAATTTCATCTAACTCCCTTTCTGGTGATTCCTCTTTTTCTTTCCTTTGGGGATTGCTTTTACGTCTTCCCATGTTTTCCTGTAATGTTTTAATTGTAGATCCAATTGCTTTACTACCCAAGTTGTTTTTTTTTTTTTTGTGGGGGATGGTGCTAATGATGTATTCTCTCAGTTCTCCTGTGTTTGTTAATTTATTGTAGTTTCCTACTTGAGCTATTTGGGTGCTCTTGATGTAGATCTGCGAGCTTGCGCAACACAACTGTGGTGTCTAGAAGTCCGCAGCGGTGGAGAGGAGTGTCCCTATTTTTGCTGTTTTGCACCCTTAATTGAGATCACGCACGCCCAGCGGGGATACACAGTGGCACCATGGACCTATCTGTCGGGGTGATGTGTTTCAGGGGGCCTACACCCTGGTGGGGCATGACTGTGATGTCCAGAGTTAAAAATTCACACCTGTGGGTGCTCCCAGTGGCTCCCAGGCACTATTTAGGGGGTTGTCCACCAGAAAAATGCTGATGAAAACCGCCTTGGGTGGCGGCCTCAAGGGCGCTCCACAAATGCCAGTGACCAGGGATCTCCACAAACTAGATAGAAGGGCATGCCACAGACTGGGCGACCAGAACACGCAAACACAGAGCCTAGGGTGCCACAGATGGGCCGACCCTGACATGCAAACATAGGGACTAGGGTGCTTCGCAAACTGGCACAAAGGCACGCTGCAGACTGGGGAACTGTGGTGCGCAGAAACGCGTTGACCCAGGAGTTCTGCAGGCGGGGACTAGTGTGTAGCCACAGCTGAAACCATGGCACAGACGAAACCGTGGTGCAACACACGGTGCGTACACACTTGGTGACCCTGGAGTTTTCAAGCCCGGACCAGTGTGTGGCCCGGGCCCAGCAGTGCCAATATCACTGGGGAGGGGGAGGCTACACTCACTATTTTGGAGGCAGAGGTCCTAGGATCCGAAGAACTCTGGCTGAAGTGGCTGTTGAGTTGCAGGGAAGCTCCGATGCCTGTCTAGCTGGCGGTGTTGGTGAGCTCCCAAAGAAAGGCCGTTTTTCCCTTCAGGATGGCATGGGCTCCGCACCGGAGTCCCGCAGTCTGGGGAGTGAAAGCCACAATGGCAGTCTCTTCTTGTCCAAGAGAGCCTGGACTGCCAGCTCCCACTCTCCCATGAGATTCATCTGTCCCTCACTCAATCACACACCCACCACACACACCCACACACTCTCTTTTGTCCCCTCACTCACTTCCTCTCCCTCACCTCCATCCAGCCAGTTGCCATCATCCTCGCATCATCCCAAAATCAAACTGGGCTGAACAATATTAAATACTAAAGGCCTGGGGAGTATTATGCTAAGTGAAATAACTAAGTCAGGAAAAGACAAGTATCACATGATCTCACTTACATGTGAAATCTTATGAACAAAATAAACTGATAAACAAAATAGATCCAGAGACATGGAAGCATGCAATAGACTGAGGATTCTCAGAGGAAAAGGTGGGGCGGGGAGGGAAGAGATCAACCAAAGAACTTACATGCATACTAGAGACCCAGTACATGAAATCATGCACTGGGGGTGGGTATCCCTCAGCCCAGCCTGCACCCTCTCCAATCTGGGACCCCTCGGGTGATTAGGCCTAAACCAGAAGTCAGACATCCCTCTCACAGTCCAGGACTGCTGGCTCTCAACTGCTCTCCTGTCTGCCTGATTGCCCTTAACCACTTCTGCCTGCCAGCCTGATCATCTCTAAAGACTTCCCTGCCATCCTGATAGCCCCCAACTGCCCTCCCCTGCTCACTCAGTCACCCCTAACTACCCTCCCATGACAGCCTGGTTGGCCCTAACTGCCCTCCTCTGCCAGCCCAGTCACCCCTAATTGCCCTCTCCTGCCAGCCATCTTGTGGTGGCCATCTTCTAATCATATGGGGGCAGCCTTTTTGTGCAAGGGTGTGATCGTCAATTTGCATATTACATCTTTATTACATAGGATAATATCAATTGAGGATGGGCATATAAATATGTCAAAATTTATCAAAATGTACATTTTAATTATGAATAGCTTTTTGTGTCAATTATATTTAAATTAAATTGCTTTTACAAGTGGCTAGTACAGTGGCTAGTACACACCAAGCATTTACTACATATAGGTTCTCATCTCTTTCCTCTACTAACCCCCAATCCCTATTTTTTATTATCAATGCCAAAGAACATCAGTTTTCATAATAGTGGGGATTTTTTTTTTTTGGTCAGAAATTTAAAGATGCCGAGACCGGTTTGGCTCAGTGGATAGAGCGTCGGCCTGCGGACTGAAAAGTTCTGGGTTCAATTCCTGTCGGGGGCATGTACCTTGCTTGCGGCCACATCT
Organism: Lasiurus cinereus; assembly: GCA_011751065.1. Lineage (NCBI taxonomy): Eukaryota > Metazoa > Chordata > Mammalia > Chiroptera > Vespertilionidae > Lasiurus > Lasiurus cinereus. Next base: position 18,480,795 of record JAAGEH010000015.1, on the reverse strand, counting down.
CCAGTGTGGGGTGTGCAGGAGGCGGCTGATCGATGTCTCTCTCATCGATGTTTCTGACTTTCTATTCCCTGTCCCTTCCTCTCTGTGAAAAATCAATAAAATGTATTTTAAAAAAAAAGAAAGAAAGAAATTTAAAGACAAAAATAAAAACAAAACAAAAAATAAACAAAATCTGAACATCAGTTAATTCTGTTTACCAAAAAAAGAGTAATAATTAGTCATTTTCTAGATTTTAAAATCAATAAATGGAAAGATAATAAATTCCTGCTCCTGCACCACCTCCCCCCTTCCTATCCTTTTCATCCCGCTTCCCCTTTTTCTCTTCATTCTTCTTTTGACAATTAGGTTTTGCGAATTTGATGAAAACAACAGCCAACACCTTGGGATATGAACTTCCAGGTCAATTAAAGAGCAAGAAAATATTTCAGATTCCACGTCAGAACACCTGCAACTCAAAAATTAATGGAAATGTAAGCAACTACATGTCTATTAACAACACATTAAAAGGGGTTAATTGTTCTTTATTTCTTTTTCAGAAAGTTTGAGATTGAAGGAGGAAGCAAATTATTCTTTTTTGGGTGATGTACTCTTAGTTGAAGAATGAGATGGGATTGGGTAAGATGGGTTTGAAATAGATCAGAAAGTGTTTCCTTGTGAACTAGAAATAATGTCCTTGGAACTAAAGAAACTTTGAAATTTTCTTTAAAGCGCAGGCAGTTATGATGTTCACATTAAGGTTTAGGCTAATAAATCTGTTCTCTGCAAATATTGACACTCTCATGAGTAGAAACTGATAGTACTGAGGAAGATTTCCTGTCTGCACAGGTTCATCAGATACTACCAAGATGATGCAAAGAGATATTTTTGTCAACCTTTATTCCAACTCCTTAGATGGGTTACCAAAGTTGTCATAGCAATATTTACTAATATATACTAAAAAAAATTATATATATATTAGATGCCCAGTGACAAAATTCTTGCAATAGTCGGGGGGGGGGTGTCACGTAGCCTGGCCTGCACCCCCTCACAATCTGGGATCACTGGCTCCTAATCACTCGCCTGCCTGCCAGCATGATTGCCCCTAACCACACTGCATAACTGCCTGATGCCCCTAACTGCTCCCTTGCAAGCCTGGTCTCCCCTAAATGCCCTCCATTGCTGGCTTGGTCACCCCTAATTGCCCTCCCCTGGCAGCCTAGTCACCCCTAACTGCTTCTGCCTCAGCCCCTGCCACCATGGCTTTGTCCAGAAGAACATTCGATGGATATCTGAAAGAAGTCTGATCTAATTAACATATTACCCTTCTATTAATATAGATATTTAATGAACAGCAGAATTAATGCAAAGTATTGAAAGACAAATAAATGAGCAAAAATTGCAAGACAAATATTAAATCCAAGTTTTAACTTAATTTTATCAACTAGTGGAGTAATTACAAATAGGCATATCGTATGCTCATTGTGAATATATTAACTAAAAGTATAGTTTTTAATATTTTGGTGTGTTCAAATAATTACAAATTTCTCTTTTTTAATTTAATAAATCTTTACTGTTTGTTTAATTAGACTTATTCTTCTTTTTTCCCCCTTGGCTTCCCTCCACCCGGTTCCCACCCCACCCACAGCCCCTACCTCCCCTCACTGTCCTCAAGAATAGGAATGAAAATGTAAACATAGAAATTATGAACAACCCACGCATGTTTATCAACAAGTAATGTTAGTGCACTCTCTTTCTATGCCCCTGATTCTATTACATTCATCAGTTCATTCCATTCATCAGATTTTCTATTCACTTGATTTTTACATTCACTTGTTGATAGACATGCATTTGTTGTTCATAATTTCTATCTTTACATTTTCCTTCTTCCTCTTAAAGAATACCTTGCAGCATTTCATATAATACTTGTTTGGTGTTAATGAATTCCTTTAGCCTTTTCTTATTGGTGAAGTTCTTTATATGACCTTCAATTCTGAATGATAGCTTTTCTGGGTAGAGTAATCTTGGTTGTAGGTTCTGGCTATTCATCACTTTGGGTATTTCTTGCCATTCCCATTTGGTCTGCATAATTTCTGTTGGTAAATCAGCTGACAGTTGTATGGGTACTCCCTTGTAGGTAATTAACTGTTTTTCTCTTGCTGCTTTTAATATTCTCTCTCTGTCTTTTGCTCTTGGCATTTTAATTATGATGTGTCTTGGTGTGATCCTTTTTGGATTCCTTTTATTTGGGGTTCTGTGTACTTCCTGGACTTGTAAGTCTATTTTTTTCACCAGGTAGGGGAAGTTTTCAATCATTATTTCTTCAAATAGGTTTTCAGTATCTTGCTTTCTCTCTTATTTTTGCACTCCCATAATTCTGATGTTGGTATGCTTGAAGTTGTCCCAGAGGCTCCTACACTGTCTTCAAGTTTTTGGATTCTTTTTTCTTTTTGCTTTTCTGGTTGATTGTTGTTTTTTTCTTTGTTTGTTTTGTTTTGTTTTGTTTTTTTGTTTTGTTTTTGCTTCTTTGTATTTCAAATGTTTGACTTGATTCTTGCGGTCCTCTAGTCTGCTGTTAGGTCTCTGTATATTTTTTATTCAGTCAGTGTACATTTAATTTCTAGTTGGTCCTTTTTAATATCCTGGAGGATCTCATCTTTTCTAGGAAATTCTTGAAAAACCTTATAACCATGGTTTTAAATGATAAGTCCAATTGCTTACTTTCCTCCATTTCTTTCATTTGTGATCTATTTCTTTGCTGCTTCCCTGAGTTGGTAGAGTAGCTTTGTGTGGTAGGTGTCCTACAGGACCCAGTGGCTCAGGCCCCCCAGTTACCTGAGGTGGACACTCTTGGTGCACCTCTTTGTGGACTGTGTGAACAGCCTTATTGTAGTTAAGTCTGGATTATTGTTGGTATCACTGGGAAGAATTAACATCCAGGCCAATTGGCTATGAGAATCAGCTTTATCTATGCTGGGAGAACTTCTGGGCTGGAGACACCCTTATGAGACAAGGCTTGCAAAATTGCAAAAGCCTTTGTGCTCAGTTTGGATGGGGTAGAGTCTCAGGGCAGAACAGACAGCCTTGGCTTCCCATCAACCAAGCTCTATGAGGCCCCTGGGTCTCAGTGTCCCTCAGTAATCACTACAAGCACCTCTGAGAGAAAGTCACCATCAAGGTTTTTGTTGTTGTTGTTGTTGTTTTACTTTAAAAAAAATTATTGATTGATTTGAGATAGAGAGGGGCGAAGAAACATCAATTTTTTTTCTTATCCATGCATTCAATAGTTGCTTCTTGCAAGCGCCCTGACTGGAAATGGACCCCATAACTTTGGTGTAGGGGGACAATGCTCTAACCAAACTACTGGCCAGAGCAGATATGGTACTATTTAAAGGTAAACTGTTTACTGAACTATTATACTATTTAAAACATCATTCTTCAAAGAGGCCACAAAAAGTATAGCATTCAAACATCTTAGGTAAGATTCTTCAAGGGTAAGCTTTTTTATTTTTCAGTCAGTTTGTTTAAAGTTTAATAGCAACAGGATACTTCTGTAGAGATGTGCAGTTGGTTCAAACGCAGTTTCTGCTCATGCTACGCAGAGCATCCATGATGGTTTTATTGTACTCTGAAATCTGCTTGTTCACATTCTTCATAACTGTCTGGTAATCACTCTCTTGACTCTTGGTTGCTATGAATTCTTTCATCACAAAATTATTTTGTTCATGGTGTTGCCACTGCAGAAAATGGAGCTTCTGGAAAGTAATATAACTGAGGAGCAACATTCTCTAAAAAGCAAAATTAAACAAATGATGATTGATCTGGAGACATTTAATGATTTGCCAGCTTTAAAAGCATCAGGTGAAGAAAAGAAAAAGAAATTACATCAGGAGAGAGCAGTATTATAAACCCGCAGAAATACCTTTAAGAAAATAACAGAGAAGCTAAACACAGAATATGAGACACTAAAAGCATACTTGCAAGAAAATGAGACACCATGGAGTTTTACCTGCTACCAGACAGTCCAGTTTCTCCCTGAATTAGTCTGTGTTCCCAGAAATTCGCCAGGAGCTGGAGTTTGGTGCAGTCGGGTACTTCCATCTCCCTCTCACTTTAGAAAGCCAGCCATGCACTCAACTGCCCGTGCACTCAACAGTCAGTCCTCTCTGCACACATGTGCTTCTGGTCCTCTGCCTTCCGAAGCTCCTCTGAGTCGCAGTGTGCTTTCTTTTTTCCTGACAGTCCAGATTCCCCCCCCAATGAATCTGGTTTCCCAGAGTCTCACCCAGGACTGGGGCTCAGTGCAGTCAGGATCTTCCATCTCCCTCCTGCTTTAGAAAGCCAGCCGCACATTCAGCCGCCCATGCATTCAGCTGCCTGTCTTCTCCACGTGTGTGTCTCCATACCTCAGCCTTTTGCAGCTCTTCTGAGTCTCAATGTGCTTTCTTCTTTCTTTCTAGTTGTAAAATTTCCACTCAGCCAGCTTTCCTGTGGTTCTGAAGGTGTCAGTTTTGTCTTTTAGTTGTAGTTTTGATATTGTTGTGCAAGGTAGCAGTTTAGATGTTTATCTATGCCGCCATCTTGGTTTTCCAGCACAGGTGGAGATTTATTAAAGAACAAGTACAGACTTCCACATGGGGAGAGGAAAGATTCCCACAGAATGGACTCCCACGTAAGGAGAGGGAAAAGAGTCCCACAGAACTGACTCACAAGTAGGGAAGGGGAAGATTCCCCAATAATTAAAAATTTCTGAAAAATAAAATAGATAAAACTTTTTTATGACTTATATGTTTTCTGATAACAGATAAATTTTATATTTTTCGTGTAGTACAGATCATTAAACCAGGTCTTTCTCTCAAAATTTCTGTTACTCTTTGGGGTTAAGAGGGAATTTTATGACAGCATAAAACTTAAGGGCTCTAAATAAGCACATAGTAGACTCACGAAGTAGACAGAGTAAGCTGGCAATTTAAGAAATGATTCTCTGAGATGAAGTAGGCATTTATAAGGTTATAATGCTCCACAGTTAGGCAAAGTTTTTTCTCTGTTTAAATAGAAACACTAGAGTTTGTATTAACAGTGACAGGACTGTGAGGATTAACTGAGTTTGAGTCCACGGTGAGATTAAGGGAGATATTGCTTCTGGAAGAAAACCAGAGTAGAATTAGTTCAATATTTGAGACTGAAAAAAATATAAATTGTTACCTATATATTTTGTATCTTCAAATTCATGTTTACATGTTTATAGGGATTCAACTTCTAAAGATAACTGTCATATTGTAATTTTTTGGTGGTTTAAAAAATAAAAAAAAATAACATAAAAGGAACACTATTTCGTTGCTTTTTAATTTTTAATGAAATCAAAATTGTGTTTTTAATTTACTTCTCAATTCTGTAAACCCTAGGGAGAGCTGAACTATGACGATCTATGTTATACCGACAGGAGTCAATAATAGGGCAGTGACCTAAATGGCAGATGTTGATCTAAATGACAGATATGGTAATAAGGAGATGCTAATCTATCTCTAAACTGTTGTGTGTTCCACAAATGTCACCTGATCTAGTGAAGCTTTATCAGAATGAAAATTTTCAATTCATGGAATCAGTCATGAAAAATGCCTACTTGGTCTTAAATGTAATTACATTGAGTTTTAGTTCATCTTTGTGTCACAGTATTTCTCCATGATTGTCCAACTAGAAAAATAAACAAAGCAAGCAAATACAGAAATTAAAATAGAGAACAGGCTAATAAGATAACCAGGCAATTCATTTCTCCCAAAACAAGACTTTGGAGACCTAGAGAGTAAATTTAAAATACCTCCAAGATTCCAAAAGAAACAACAAACACATTCCTTTCCATGCATACAAAGATTTTGAAATCCTGGAAAAAAAATAAAGGATTCTTTGAAAATTCAACTTTGAAATTTGAAAATAAATGCGGTAATATGACCTTAGAATGCGAAAGAGTTCAATTTTTTTAAATTGCTAAAATGCTCAGCTTTTCAAAAACCAATCTTTATTCCTATCTTTTTAGTTCATGCTTTGTTACCCTGTGAATATCTATTTCTTTCTTACCCAATCCTTGTTCTAATATTATATTTTTACTTCTTTCCATCCTTCTTTGTCCACCCTCCATTAATTGGTTATAATATAGAACAATGTTTTAAAAAAAGATAATATGCAAATATAATAACATTTTATTTTAAAAACCAGATGAAGAACAAGATTGCTTTTTACTTAAGTGGGTCTATGGTCAGTAGAAAAAGTTCCCCACCCTTTATTTATGTAGCCAGTGCTAGGCACTAACAAAGATAGTAGGATGAGGAACCAGCAGAGTCCAGGAAAACTTGTTTCTTTTTGTTTCTTTATTAAACTTTTACCTTAAACACGTTTCCTGAGCAATGAAAGTAAGATGTCCTTCCAATTGCTCTGCTGACCCTGTTCCTGTTCTATGAACAGATACTACTTCTATTTGTGGGAAGGATTTGGCTCCTCCTAATTGCATAATGCTTTGGAAATACAGAAAGATTGGGCCTTTACTTGTAAAAAGAAATTTAAAAAAAAAAGAAAAGCCTGATGGGACTGGCCATGGAATTTCCTATCCAGAAGAATCTGGGAGAGTTTCTAACCCTCCTGTTGTTTTCCTGGTCTCCTCTCCACCTAATCCTCTGGCTCCCCCACATCCTGTAGCTGTGTTGCCAACAATTACACAGGCTCTGGGACACTTACATTGATTGAAATACTACCTTCTGTGTGCTTGTTTAAGCTTCGAAGGAAATGTCACAAGCAGCTTTGTAATCAGGAGAAGCCAATTTGAAACTGAACATGTTCACAAACAATATCCTATATTTAATGTATTTCCTCCTTTAAGTGCCTGCCCTTGTTATCCAGCATCCTTTCAACTCATAAGATTTTATTATAGAGGCTGACTCACTACTTTAAGTATGTATTCTTATATTTATCTTATGCTTTCTAAACTTAGAGTGATAACCAATGCACATATAGCTCCTTTAACACTTTAAGTGCTTATCATAAGCTTGGAACAAAACAAAAAGCATTATTATCCATAGAAATCTAAGGATTCAGTCATCAGAGAATCTTGAGGTTATACAAAACCTTATTTTAGTTGCTAGGCATGTTTTAAGAGGCATCAAAGCAATAACCATAGGGAAACTAATGGCCTGTTCAAAATGGCCATGGAAAGAAAAATGACTTGGCTGTTTCTCCTAGTTTCTGATCCTCAACTCTGACTTTTTTAGGTATCTTCTCAGTTTGTAACTTGACCTCACCTAGTGACCTCTGCATATGGACTTTGGTTCTCTTTACAACCTACCATCTTAGACCATGGACTATACCTACAATCCTTCTCACTCCTTTCCATTACAGACCCCACTGCTCCTGATTTTGAAGCTGCCTGAGGTGCCAAGGTCAGTGGCTCTGAAACACAAATCACTATTAAAAATGTATGTACAACTCGGCTGTAAAAAAAAAAAAAAGAGGAAATCTTACCTTACCTTTGTGACAGCATGGTTGGATCTGGAAAGCATTATGCTATGTGAAATAAGCTACCTTCATGCTTTTAAATTATTCTTTATTTTTGCTGCTCTGATTGAGTAATTTTTTCCTACCTTATCACCTAATCCTCTGCTTCCTTTAACCTATTGTTTTTTCTCTCCAGTGTATTCTTTATTTCAGATGTCATTCTTCATTTCCGACCATAGATTTTCATGCTGTTGAGCATTTTAAAACCCATTACTTTATACTTTTTTTTCTGATAAACTGCTTGGTTCCATTTATTTAGCTATTTTTCTATTTGAGGCCTGTTTCTTTTTTCCCCTTTTTTTGCTGTTTCCTGTGTTTGTTTCTTTGTGTTGGATCAGACTGCGATGACTCCCAGTCTCGATGGACTGGCCTTCTGAAGTGAGACTTAGTGGTGTATTTTCCTTTACTTTCTGAGCTGAGTGCTCTAGAAATGTCCCTTGTGTGGGTTGTGTGGCCTTCATGTTTTAACTGGGTGTGGGTTCAGCCCTTGGGCTGGCTAACTATGAGGCTCATCCCCAACCACATCATGCCAACTTTTCTATAGATGCTGACAGAACTGCACTTTCCACTTCTCTTCCTATCCTTCCTCCATATTCCTTGGTCTCTCTATTTCAGACCAGCTACACTTCAAGTGATTTTTCAATACAATTGCTCTACAGTTTAGCCACAAATTCAGATAAGTATTGGGAGCAAGCAGACAGAGCTTCTGGCTACTCTGCAGCCATCTTGGAATTCTCTGAGGATGGCCATGTCTCCCATCTCACAGTCATGTTGTTGAGGCCTTAATTAAAATCTGCACTGTGAATAGGAAGTCACAGCAGCAGCAACAGTGGCATCCCCTAAATAGATTATCTGTTGATGAATATTTGAATCTATGAAAGCATCCCTCAAATAGAAGGTTTGGTATTACAAATAGAGTCTGTTAAGAGTAAAGATGTAGAGCAAAGTGAGAAAGAGAGAACCACTATGATTTCCATTCTCCTTTTTCTTAGGATGATGGGACAAAAATTGCTAATATATGGGGAACACATCCTTTTCTCACCTAGCTGGAGGAGCATGCCACTTTTTCTCATAACTGTATATCACATAACTGAGATTTTCTTTGCTCATTTATCTATTTGATTTCTTGCTTATCTCCCTCTGCTAGAGACAAGCTCTAGAAGAACTGAAATTTTTATCACTTTTGTTCAATGCTGTATCTCCATCATCAAGAATAGTGTGTGGCATGGTAAGCACTCAACAATGATTTATAAAATGTGGGAATAAATGAATACTGTGTACTCTTTGGAATTTTTAGCAAATTCAACAAAAATAACTTACCATATTTTTCGGCGTATAAGACCACTGGGCATGTAAGACGACCCCCAACTTTTCCAGTTAAAATATAGAGTTTGGGATATACTTGCCCTATAAGATGACACCTGGCATATAAGACGCCCCCTGACTTTTGAGAAGATTTTCCTGGGTTAAAAAATCGTCTCATATGCTGGAAAATACAGTAAGTATTTGATGGGTGGCCAAGGTATAGCTTTCAAAGTGGTGGGTTTGGGCAGGGAGGTGGGGAGGCAGAAATACAATGAATTCCACAGTATCCTTTTGTGTAGGTTTTTTGTTGTTGTTTTATTTTGTTGTTTTGTATTTCAGCAATTAATGTTTCACAAGAGTATCATAATAATCTGGACTTCAGAGTAGTAGGTCCTCTGAAGCATAAATCACCCTAAGCCTGACAAACTAATTAAATTTGTGTGTCTCTTATTTCCACAAAGGTATGTAATGTTTTTTAAGAATATTAACAGAAATCAGTCTTGCATTACATTTCCTTCTATGCTTCATAGCATCTTCCTTCCTTTCTTCCTCCCCCCTTCTTTTTTTCCTTTCTTCCTCCCTTCCTTCCTTCCTCTCTCCCTCCCCTCTTCTCCTTCTTTTTATTTTTTTCAATCTTTATTTCATTATTTTTTTCTTTTAACTCAAGAGATCTTTTAGGATTATGTAAAGGCTGTTCTGGTTTCCAGGGTATTTTATAAAACAAGGGTAGGAAAGTTCCAGTCCACAGGCCATATATGTCCTGTGAAATAATTTAGTTGGCCTTGCCAAGGCATTAAAGGTGAGTTAATTAAATGTTTGACCAAAAATATCAGGTTAATTTTTAAGTTGATAATTTTGTATGACCTGTGGATGGTATTATAAGTATCCAAATGACCTTTAGCAGAAAATAGGTTCCCAGACCCTGATATAAGGGGAAATAATTTGTAAACATTATTGAATGCTATTCCTTTTAGAATAAAAATCACAGCAATTATCTTGAAACACTTAATGATTCCATTAAAGCAGATACCTTAAGGGGAAAGAGGCAAGACTATGCCTGTAAATTATAACATCAAAATTCTTTATATCAAGAAGAGTATCTGGTGCAGATAATGAGAAGATTGAGTCCAATAGGAAGATATTTGAAATACACACTGGCATTCTTAGTTTTGGAAAATAAAAAACAAGAAATAATTCAAATGGAATGGAAAATCAAGCATCTGTTATCTTAATGTTTTTACAACTAAAAAAGAGAGATAAAGAACAAGAACAAAAGTTGGAAAAACATCATTTGGAAGTGATAAAATAATATTGTTCAAGATTAGTCTTTATCAAAATGGTCTTAAAATGGGTTTTGGTATTATAAGTGGTTATAGAGGAACAGAATATTAAGTAGAAGTTTTCTGAATTGATTCTGGGGTTTCAGGAATTGATTCTCTAATCTGATCAGATTTCAATATACTAATGACTGTATTTCCAGTAGTAGAAAGAACACTGATTGTCCATAGTGTGACCTGGCCATACAAAATATCACCATTGGATACTCCTGATCAACCACTTAGAAGAAGCAAGGAACAAATTGACTCTATATATACTTTTGAACTTTTTTGGGGGGGGAAACTAACAAGTACAATGATGTTGATGATTTCTCCTAATATCCCTGAACAAAATGGTGGGGTGGGGAGATAAAATCAGACTCAAATATCCAGCTCAAACACTGCATAAATGACTTAAAAGCTTCTATGTGTTCTCTGAAGGAGACCCTAGTCTCTCATAGTTACAGGGCTGAAATTGTTGAAACTCAAATGCAGAACTTCAGCTTGCGACTGGCTAAATTACTGTGCAAGTTAAACTCTCAGCCTTCCAGAGTATTAAAGTGAAGGCATTGACTGGAGACTAATGGAATCCTAAAAGTTGGGATGTGAAAATGTCTTAATGAAGCTGGGAACACTGAGATCCTAAGTTCTGATGAGTCTTTTTTACCAGTGGTAGAGGTCTCCCCACAATACCCCGAGCAGAGTGACATCCCCATCCCCAGTGGGAGTGGCATTCTCAGTGGTATGAGCCTTTCCACCTCCACCTGTATTATCTGAGGAAACCTTAATGTCCTCCCTTGAGGTGTTTGCCAAGCAATGAAATGCTGATTCTCTTTAGGACCTACTCCCATCACCACTCTTTATTTGTAAATCTATAACTAGACTAAAATTGCAGCAGGCCACTAGAGATGAGGTACAATGCATGATCAGGAGATGTCTAACATTTCAAAAGGACAACTTGAGGGTTTTTTTATTTATACAGGGAATATGTGTAGGAATAAATATTAAAAATATAGTATAATGGCGGAACATAAAATTGCATCAAGCCACATTTATTGACATAGGCTCACTAAGAAATCTCCAGAAGTCTTAAGGGAAATGAGGTTAGCTTGTGGAGGCCCTTGATCTATATTGTAAGGCACTGGTGTTTAATTTGGCTGGCAAAGAAACCAATCAAATTTGCTATTGTGTTTTGTTTTGTAGGCTGCAGGAGTTATGAATTTTGTGCTATGCAAAATATCTCAGGACTTGGCTGACATGCTTCATTACCAGGCAAGGGTACAGTAAAAACGTTATAGATGTGGAATATTGTTGATACTATCGGGAAATCAAGGCAAGAGTAAGACTCTTTACCAGTATTAACTCGAGTTATCTGTTAATTAAGATAAGTACCAACAGTTATTAACAACTAGCTTCTTGGTTAAATGAGTGAATCCTGCAAAAAAAATAAAGGCCAACTACCCTGTATTCTTGGAAAATAACATTTTGACATTTTGGACAGATTCTGATTTTTCTGGCTTTCCTAGGTATTTGTACTGAGAATAAAGTATTTGAACTTGGTCCTACACTGGAATATCAACTTTACCACTCTGTGGCTATTGGATCTCTGACTGACAAGCTACTTAAAAGCTTTTAGTTGTAGTTTCCTCATCTGTAAAATGATTACACTGATAGTACTGAGTATATATGGTGATTGTGAAAATTAAATGAAATTATTTAGGCAAACATTATTAAAATAGGGTCTGACTCATAACAAGCACTCAATAAATGCGAGCCATTATCATTATCCCTGGTTCAAAGTTTTAGGTCTTAACTGACTAAAAAGCCTTTTGATATAAGTGTATTTTATTCATTGCTGAAATATTAATTGTGCAATTACTATGAGAAACACCATGTGCAGATAGCTAAAACAAAGTGATAGGGTGCTGTTGGTTCACAGAACTTTAAGATGATAAAGAATATTACCAAGTATCTGAGCTGCCTAGTCCCCTCCTCAGTTAACTGTAACTACTTTCGAGTTTTGTACTAAAATTATATTGATACATACATTTTTTCCCATCAGAGAGAGAGAGAGAGAGAGAGAGAGAGAGAGAGAGAGAGAGAGAGAGAGAGAGACTCTTAAGGTCTCTATGAAAGGCATATTTAAAAGTTCATATTACAGGTAATTATCAAGTCCTGAAGTGACGAGCAAGAGTTTAACAGACCATGGTTTACAAAATCTGGCTATCTTACTTCCTAGTTGATTAATTCTAGTAATAATAGAACATGAAGTACCTAGTAGACCTGTTGGGAAGACTGAATAAGATAAACCTGATCCCAGCTCTAGACATGACAGAAAATTGCTAAATGTGCAGATCCATCCTGTCACCCACTGTGTTAGTGAACACTGAAAATTTAAGAATCCAGGCAAGTTCCTGAACTCATAAAAGATCAAACTCAAATCCACTTTGCTTTTCATTTCTGCATAAGTAGGGACAAGGACATTTTGGCCGGATGTAGCTGGCAAATAGTTATAGGTCTCTCTTTTCTGCAGATACAGAGCCACCCAGAAAGATCTTCACTGTCCTATGTTTGACCTAACAAAACAAAACAAAAAAAGATAATGTTCTCAGTGTACTGGACAGGAGCAGATGTAAAAATAAAATCTGATTCAAATTCTATGGCTCAGAAGTTTTTTTTAGAAATATTCTTTTGTTAATGGTCACATATTCTAGAGTCACAAAATTGCTACTTTGATTTATAAAGATCTACTTAGAGCTTAATATGTAAGTTTTCAATTTATAAAGCTGATGATATAATATTATTTGTAATATCCTAGGATTGTTTTTTCCTTTGTGAATTAATTATGGACATTTCATCTTGAGATATTGTGCAAAGCAGGAAGTGTAGTATGGAGAAAATGGAAAAGTAATGGAGATAGAGACATGTAATTTCACTTTTGCAGCCCTGTTTGGTCCCAGGACAATCCTCAGGCCTACCACACACATTTTTTTTCCATATGAAGTAAATCAAGTGAGTCAATCTTCTCATTCTATTCTTGTGCATTTTTCATAGGAAATGTTGGCTCAAAAATTCTTAAGCTAATACGTGATTCTCCATCTGTAAAAACATAATTTAACATCTTGAAATTAAGTATAAAAAAGTAAAGTTTTTTTGGAATGTTGGTTTTGTCTGATTTAATAATTACTGTCTTGATTATTTCTGAAGATCACATTTTGGCTTCTTGTTAAGTGTGTTGGATGTAAGCCTGGTGACACAGCATGCATGCAGCCTATACTTTGTGCACTTTTAAAGCAAAAGAAGAGCCAAGTCTTTCAGGAATGTCCTTGGCTTGTTTTGTGTGGAGCTGTCAAACAGTAACAATCAATCAGTTATTATTTAATTAACAGAGAAAATTGTGCACCACCCTTCTAGTCATGTTTTGGCATGATAGTACATAATCCATACCTGTGTGTGCTTGCTCCACTTAACGTGCATGGCAATACCTGTCAGATTCCACCTGTAGGCAGTTTCTGTGAAGAAATGAATTTTTTTAAAAATAAATAAACGTTTTCAACTGTATCAGTAAACTTTAATTTGTATTTTTGAGACTGAGAGAAATTTTAAACTCACGTAAGCAACATCTTCATTTTGGAGATGAAAAGAGAGGAAGCCATAAGTTGGGGCTGAGTTGTCCCAAAACACGGAATAAGCTAGAAAGATGGAGAGCCAAGGCTGGAATTCAGCCATCTTCCCAAGTTAGTGCTAATTCTTATATGTAGGCTCTATGAATGGGCCAAGTCATGACACAATGTTTGAAGTCAATAATAGACATAAATATTTTATATCTTGTAACATTCCACAGAAATAAAAAAGTAGTAGCATTGTTATGGCATAACTGCCAAGAAGCAACCTCCAAAGTGTCAACAAGAACCTTGAGGATAGAGGGATAATGTCTGACAGTTTTTCTTATAAGGGCTGCCGAGTTTGGTTATTAGTATCAGGCTCAGGTGAATTTTCTGAATCTTATAGCATGCTAGACTACATTTTTCTCATTGGTCATTGACATTGAGTTCTTATACTCATTTCCTTGATTACTAAATAAATAAAAAAGTAAACTTTGCCAAGACCGGTTTGGCTCAGTGGAGAGAGTGTCGGCCTGCGGACTGAAAGGTCCCGGGTTCGATTCCGGTCAGGGGCATGTACCTTGCTTGCGGGCACATCTCCAGTGTGGGGTGTGTAGGAGGCGGCTGATCGATGTCTCTCTCTCATCTATGTTTCTGATTTTCTATCCCTCTCCCTTCCTCTCTGTGAAAAATCAATAAAATATATATTTTTTTAAAAAGTAAACTTTGAAAGATAGGAAAGATAACTTGGCCAAATTATTTGCAAATTGTTGGTGACTATATTCATATTGAGAAATAGGATAAATCCACATTGCTGACTATTTTCCCAGGATGAGGTTTCATGAAACTTGGGCACATAAAAAATACTGTAATATTTTAAATTTTACTTCATTGTTTAAAGTATTACAAATAGTAGTACTTATGTCTCCTTTTTTGCCCCATTGATCTTACCCCCTCCTTCCCTACCTCCAGGCATTTATCCTCATCACATCCTCCTAGTGTCTTGCATCCACTGGTTATACTAATATGCATGTATACAAGTCCTTTGGTTGATCTTTTACCTCCTGCCCCTGCCAACCCTCCGCAGCCTTCCCGCTGTAATTGGAAAGTCTGTTAGATGCTTATCTGTATCTATCTTTTTGTTCATTGGGTTATAATGTTCTTTATTATCCATAAATGAATGAGATCATGTATTATTTTTCTTTCATTGCCTGGCTTATTTCACTTAACATAATGCTCTCCAGGTGGATCCATCCATGCTGCTGCAAATTGTAAGAATTTCTTTTTTATAGCAACATAGTATTCCATTGTGTAGATGTACCACACATATTAATCCACTCATCTAATGATGGGCATTTAGGGTGTTTCCAAATAGTAACTATTGTAAATTGTGCAGCTATAATAGGTGCACATATATTCTTTCTGATTGGTGTTTGTTTTCTTGGGATATATTTCTAGAAGTGATATTACTGGGTCAAAGGGGAATTCCGTTTTTAAATTTTTGAGGAAACTCCATACTGTTTTCCACAATGGCTGCACCAGTCTGCATTTCCACCAGCAGTGTACAGTAGTTCCTTTTTTTCCACATCCAGCACTTGTCATTTGTTGATTTGTTGATTATAGCCATTTTGACAGGTGTGAGGTAGTATCTCATTGTTCTTTTGATTTGCATCTCTCAGATGATTAATGACTTTCAGCATGTTTTCATATGTCCCTTGGCTTTCTGAATGTCCTTTTTCAAAAAGTGTCTATTTAGGTCCTTTGTCCATTTTTTGATTGGATTGTTTATCTTCCTTTTGTTAAGTTGTATGAGTTCCCTGTAAATGTTGGAGATAAACCCTTATTGGAGATAACATTGGCAAATATGTTCTCCCGTGCAGTGAGTTTTCTTGTTGTTTTGTTGATGGTTTCCTTTGTCAAATATTGAGTATAATGACTTGGGTCAATTTCTGGGTTCTCTATTCTGTCCCATTGGTCTATATGTCTGTTCTTGTGCCAGTACCAGGCAGTTTTGAGAACCAGGGCTTGGTAATACAGCTTGGTATTGTGATTCCTCCAGCTATTTTCTTCTTTCTCAGGTTAGCTGTGGCTATTCAGGTTCTTTTTTTATTCCAGATGAATTTTTGCAGATTTTGTTCTAGATCTTTGAAATATGCCATTGGTATTTTAATAGGTATTGCATTGAATCTATAGATTTCATTAGGTACTATGGACATTTTAATGATGTTGATTCTACTAATCCATGAACACAGTATGTTCTTCCATTTGTTTATGTCTTTATATATCTCTTTTTTCAATGTCCTATAGTTTTCTGAGTACAGGTCTTTTACATCCTTAGTTAAGTTTATTCCTAGGTATCTTAATTTTTTTGGTGCAATGGTAAATTGGATTTTTTGTGTTATTTTTCATTTCCCTTCCTGTGAGTTTATTATTGGCATATAGAAAGGCCATAAATTTCTGAATGTTAATTTTGTATCCTGCTATATGGCCAAATGCATTTATTAAGTCTAATAGTTTTTTCATGGAGATTTTGGGATTTTCCATGTATAGTATTATGTCATCTGTGAGTAAGGAAAGTTTTACTTCCTCTTTTCCAATTTGCATGTCTTTTATTTCTTCTTCTTGTCTAATCACTATGAGTGGTACTTCTAGTACTATGTTGAACAGGAATGGTGAAAATGGGCATCCCTGTCTTGTTCCTGTTCTTAGGGGAAATGAGTTTAGTTTTTGCTCGTTAGTATGATGTTGGCTATACACTGAGTGGCCAGATTATTATGATCTCTGAATGCATAATAATATGGCCACTTAGTGTATATCCTATTTAATAAAAGGCTAATATGTGAATTATCCCCTCAACCAGGAGTTCGACCAGCAGGCAGGCCAGCCAACCACCCATATCTCCTCAGCCTGGCCAGACTGGCCACCCAACCTATGCACGAATTCATGCACCAGGCCACTAACCTACACTAATAAAAGAGAAACATGCAAATTGATTGTACCACCACTAAACCCACCAGCTAATCAGGAGCTAGTTTTCAAATTAACCCAACAAAGATGGCGGCAGCCACAGAGCTGAGTGAGAATGAGGCTTGGGTTTCCCTCGGTGATGGAGGAAGCCAAGTTTCCAACCCACCCTGGCTGGGCCTGGCCTCTGATCAAGGCTACAAAATTTCAATTATAGAAGATAAATAAATCCCAGATACCTGCTTCCAGCTGGCCCTGGCCTCCGCTGAAGGAGGCGCTTATAAAAAATAGAAAAGAAAAAAGGAGACACTGGGAGCCTGGGTCACTGGGTTGTGGTCAGCCTGAAAACAGCCCTCAGCCCCTCATCCAGGCTGGCCATGCCCCCCCTCCAGCAGGGACCATCACTCCATGAGTCATGGCCAGCCTGAAAACCACCACAAGCCCCTCACCCAGGCCACCCCACACCCCAAGGGAACCCCCACCCTGATCTAGAACACCCTTCAGGGCAAACCAGCAGGTCCCCACCTGTGTACCAGGCCTCTATCTATACTAATAAGAGGGTAATATGCTAATTAGACTGCAATACCTTCCAGGAGACTTTCTGGATGTTCTTTTGGACAAAGCCATGGTGGCAGATCTGAGGTAGAGGCAGTTAGAGGCCAAGAGGGGAGGGCAGTTGTGGATGATCAGGCCAGGATGGGACAGCAGTTGTGAGTGATCAGGCTGGTGGGGGGATGGACCATTGGGGGTAAGCAGACCAGCAGTGGGACCAGTTAGGGGCAAGTAGGATGTCAGTGTGGGTCAGTGGGAGGTGATTAGGACAGCAGGGGTCAGTTTGCAGTGAGCAAGGCAACAGGGCAGTTGGGGGCAAGCAGGCCAGTGGGGAGGAAAGGTGGGGTGAACAGGCCAGCAGGGGAAGATTTTGGAGGTGAGCAGGGAGGCAGGGGCAGCAGTTGGGGGCGAGAATACTGGCACAGGGGGCAATTGCGGGTGATTAGGTAGGCAGGGGGCATATGGGGGCCAGCAGGCCAGCATGTAGAGTGGTTAGTGGCAATCAGAAAGGCAGGCAGGCAGGTAAGCAGTTAGGAGCCAGCAGTCTCAGATTGTGAGAGGGATGTCTGACTACTGGTGTAGGCTAGATCCCTGTAAACCAACAATAAGACACCCTTCAAGGGGTCCCAGATTGAAGAGGGTGCAGGCCGGACTAAGGGACACCCCTCCCCCGTGCTAAAATTTTGTGCACCAGGCCACTAATACACACACACACACACACACACACACACACACACACACACACATGAGAGGCTCGGTGCACAAAATTCATGCATGGGGGTTATCATTCAGCCCAGCCTGTTTCCTCTCCTATCTGGGACCTGGATCAGGCCTAAATGGGCAGTCAGACATCCCTCTCACAATCCAGGAATGCTGGCTCCCAACTTCTCACCTGCCTGCCTTCCTGATTGCCATTAACTGCTTCTGCCTGCCAGCCTGGTCACCCCCTAACCATTCCCCTGCCAGGCTGTTTGCCCCTAACTGCCCTCCCATATGGGCCTGGTCACTCCTAACTGCCCTTCCCTGCAGGCCTGGTCACCTCTAACAGCCCTGTCCTGCAGGCCTGGGACCCCCCAACTGCCCTTCCCTGCAGGCTCGGTCACCCCAACTTTCCTCCTCTGTTGGCCTGGTCACAGCTAACTGCCCTCCCCTGCGGGCTTGATCATCCCCAATTGCCCTCCCCTGCTGGCTTGATCTCCCACCACTGCCCTCCCTTGCAGGCCTGTTCCCTGCCAACTGCCCTCCCGTGCTGGCCATTTTATGGTGGCCATATTGTGTCCACATGGGGGCAGGATCTTTTGACCACATGGGGGCAGCCATCTTGTGTGTTGGAGTGATGGTCAATCTGCATATTACTCTTTTATTAGATAAAATAGAGGCCTGGTACATGGATGGGGGTCAGCTGGTTTTCCCTGAAGTGTGTCCCATATCAGGATGGGTGCTCCCTTGGGGCTATTGTGGTTTGCAGGTCAGCCACGCCCCTCCCCCCCACCCCGTGACCCAAGCAGAAGCCCTGGTATCTGGGATTTATTTATCTTCTACAATTGAAACTTTGTAGCCTAGAGCGGAGCCAAGCCTTCTCCTGGCAGGCTTTGCAGAAAGCTTGGCTTCTTCCATCTCCAGGGGCAACCCAAGCCTCCCTCCTGCTCTCTCTGTGGCCATAGCCATCTTGGTTGGGTTAATTTGCATACTTGCTCTGATTGACTGTTGGGCAGGGCTGGTGGGTGTGGCTTATGGGTGTAGCAGAGGTATGGTCAATTTTAATATTACTCTTTTATTAGATAGAATATATATATATATATATATATATGCAAACAAAGAGAGAGAGAGAGAGAGAGAGAGAGAGAGAGGAGAGTCCATACTATTATGCATTCAGGGATCATAATAATCAGTGTAATTTTGTCATACAGGCTTTTGTTATGTTGAGGTATGATCTCTCTGTTCCTACTTTGCTGAGAGTTTTTATCAAGAAAGGGTGTTGAATTTTGTCAAATACTTTTTCTGCATTGATTGATATGATTATCTGATTTTTTTTCTCTCAGTTTATGTGATGCATCACATTTATTAATTTGCATATGTTGTGCCATCCTTCCATCCTCGGAATAAATCCCACTTGGTCATGGTATATGATCTTTCTAATGTATTGCTGAATCCAATTTGCTAGAATTTTGTTGAGGATTTTAGCATCTATGTTCATCAAGGATATTGGCTTGTAGTTCTCTTTTTTGTGGTGTCTTTTCCTGGTTTTGGGATTAGTGTAATGCTGACTTCATAGAAAGATCTTTAAAGTATGCTTTCCTCTTGAATTTTTGGAAATACTCTGAGGAGGATAGGTTTTAGTTCTCCTTTGAATGCTTCATAGGACTCTCCTGTAAATCTATTCAGACCAGAGCTGTTGTTTGCTGGATTTTTGATCACTGTTTTAATTTGTTCAGTAGTTGTTGGCCTATACAGTTTTTTTTTATTTTTCTTGGTTGAGTTTAGGAGCTTATATTTTTCTAAGAATATGTCCATTTTATCTAGGTTGTCCATTTTGTTGGAATAGAGTTGTTCATATTCTTTTTTCGTAATTGTTGGTATTTCTGTGGGATGAGTTATTATTTCACCTCTTTCATTTCTAATTTTGTTTATTTGGGTCCTCTCTCTTTGCTTCTTGGTGAGCCTGACTACAGGTTCATCAATCTTGTTTATCTTTTCAAAGAACCAGCTCTTGGTTTTGTTGATCTTTTGTATTTCTTTTTGTGTCTCTATTTCATTTATCTCCCCTTTTGTCTTTATTATTTCCTTCCTTCTGCTTCTGCTTATGCTAGGCTTTTCTTGTTGCTCTCTTCCTAACTCTTTGAATTGTTGGATTAGGTAATTTATTACCATTCTTTCTTATATTTTGTGGTAGGCTTGTACAACTATGAACTTCCCTCTCAAGACTGCTTTCATTGTGTCTAAAGACTTCAAATTGTTGTGTTTTCATTGTCATTTGTTGCCATGATGTTTTTTACTTCTTCTTTGACCTCTCTGGTAACCCAGTCATTGTTTAGTAGCATGCTATTTAGCCTTCAGGTGTTTGATTTTTTTTATTGTAGTTGATTTCTAGTTTTATGACATTATGATCTGAGAAGATGCTTGATATGATTTCTATCTCCTTGAATTTGAAGAGACTTTGCCTGTGACCCAATATATGGTCTATCTTTGAAAATGTCCCATGTGCACTTCAGAAGAATGTATATTCTGTGGCTTTGGGGTGAAATGTTCTGAAGATGTCAATTAAGTCCATCTGATCTAGTGAGTCATTTAAGATTGATGTCTCTTTGCTGATTTTTTTGTTCAGAGGATGTGTCCAATGGTGATAAAGAGGTATTAAAGTCCCCTACTATGACTGTATTGCTGTCAATCTCTCCCTTGATATTCTCCAGAAGTTTTTTTTAATGTATTTGGGTGTTCCTGTATTGATTGTGTATATGTTTACCAGAGTCATTTCTTCTTGTTGGATTGCTATTATAACCCTTCTTTATCTCTTGTTACGGCCTTCACTTTGAGATCTAATTTTTGAGATACAAGTATTGCTACTCCAGTTTTTTTCATTTCCATTCACCTGAAAAACCTTTTTCTATCCCTTCACCATCAGTCTGTGTGAGTACTTTCTTCTGAGGTACCATAAAGACGACTTTTTTCTGAGGCATATAAGACGATTTTTAACCCAGGAAAATTTTTGCAAAAGTCAGGAGTCGTCTTGTGTACCGGGTGTCGTCTTATAGGGCAGTGCTGAAACTTCCGAGCTGGACTGGAGAATCTGCGGTCACTGCATATGGTGGGAGGAGCTCAAAAACAACTGCAGCCCCATCCCCGCCATATGCGGCCACCGTATGAAAGCCGCAAGGGTGGTGCTGTACAAGTATGGTAGAAGAAAATCCACTCACCAGGATTCATGGAAAGAAGTGACTTAATGCAGTTCCAATGACGAGGTGAGGGGGCACCTCACCAGGAAGGTGTAAGTGAAGGGCGGAGCAACCTGCAGGCAGCCGGGACACCTGGGGTATGGGAAAAAGAGATAGAGCATGTGGTACCCAGAAAAACACGTCTCTTTCACCCATATGGCCGGCCCTTGTGTCCTATTATTGTACCTTCTTCTCTGCCTCACAGATCTCGCTCCTGAGGACCGCAGTGAAGCGGCACAGGTGCGCATTTGTGAGATCTGAGAGGCAGAGAAGGAGATAGTATTTTTAAAAGAAAAACAATGCCGAAACTCAAGTTCCCTGTTGGTTGTTTTGTACATGTGAATGAAAAAGCCTGGATGGATGATAATATATGGAGCAGGCGACCAGGTGGACTTATTAAAAATGTAGTCTACTGGTGTGGGATATGTTCAGGGCTCATTTAACTCCCAGCACCAAGCAAAGGCTTGCAAGACTAAACACAGATATGGCAGTTATTCCTGCAGGATTGACATTGTTGGTACAGCCATGGGATATGTGCCTAAACAAACCATTTAAAGATCGCATTCGAGAACAGTGGAATGAATAGATGGTTAGCAGTGAAACGTCATTCACAAAAGGAGGAAACATGCATGCTCCACAGTTGGATATTTTGTGCAAGTTTGTCATAAAATCCTGGGATGATATTGATGCAGAAACAGTAATCAAGTCTTTCAAGAAGTGTGGCATATCAAAATCATTAGATGGTATGGAGGACGACTACTTCTGGCAAGATGAAGAGGAAGCTGAAGCTGAGATCACACCATCTGATACGAAATTCCATCCATACAATGACTGCATTACAAATGTATCACAAGATGTCATTGATGTACTTATAATATCAGATGGTGAAAAGGAGGATTTTGAAGGCTTTTAAAGGGAAACTGTCATGCCAGCAAAACCTGTAAAAATACCATAGCTTGCAGTTATGATGGGCACTGCTAATGCGCCAGGGACTTGCCTGGCACTCTCTCT
>JAAGEH010000015.1:18426211-18458492 GCA_011751065.1 Lasiurus cinereus | reverse complement strand
CACTTGCACTGTTTTATGTTTACATGTTTGATGACAAACAGCCTTCTGTTTATAAGTGACAGTTTTTCTGCTAAGTATCTGCATGTCATAAGCATTTCAATTAAAATTACCATATTGAAATCAAATCTGATGTTTTTTAACTTTTTATTTGGTGGGCGTTGGAAGAAGGTAGTCTTATATGGAGAGTATATCCCAAACTGTATATTTTAACTGGAAAAGTTGGTGGTCGTCTTATATGTCCAATCATCTTATACACCAGAAAATACAGGTATGTTTCCTGTAGGCAACAGATATATGGGTCATGGTTTCTTATCTACTCAGCTACCCTATGTGTTTTGATTGGGACATTTAATCCATTTCCATTTAAAGTTATTACTGATAGGTACTTGTTTGTCACCATTTTTAATTTTTATGCCTGTGTTACTTCTTCCCTTCCAATTTCTTTTTTTCACAGCAGACCTTTTAACATTTCTTGCATTACTGGTTTGGTAGTAATAAACTTCCTTAATCTTTTTTTTTTGTCTGTGAAGCTCCTGATTTCAGCCTCAATTTTGATTGATAGCCTTGCTACATACAGTATTCTTGGATTCAGACCTTTCCTTTGCATGACTTTGTATATTTCATTCCATTCCCTTTTTCCTGTTGTGTTTCTGTTGAGAAACCCATTGCTTGTCTGATGAGGGATCCTTTGTAGTTAACTTTCTGTCTCTCTGACCACTTTTAAGATTCTTTGTCATTGGTGTTTGCCAATTTAATTATAATCTGCCTTGGTGGCTGTCTTTTGGGGTTCATTTTGTTTGGAACTCTGTGAGCTTCTTGGACTTGTGTGAGTTTTTTCTTCCCTATATCAGGGAAGTTTTCTGTCATTATTTATTCAAACAGGTTTTTTTTTTATTTCTTACTAAATTTCCTTTCTTTCTGTCACCCCTATTGTGTGGATTTTTTTGTGTAATTTTTTGTTTTGTTTTGTTTTGTTTTCTTGTTTTCCCAAATTTCTCTTAGAGTCCTAGGGTCCCCTCCTATTTTTTAAGGTTTTTTTCCTAGATGTTGCTCTGCTTGGGTCTTTTTTCCTACCTTGTATTCTAGCTCACTGATGCAGTGCTCTGCTTCTTCTAGTCTACTGTTCATGCTTTCTATTGAGTTCTTTGTTGGAGTGATGTCATTTTTCCTTTCTGCTTCATTCTTCTTCATTTCCTCTTGGTTCTTATACATATTTTTGAACTTATCTTCCAACCTTTTCAGCAACCTTATGACCATTTCTATGAATTCTTTCTCTGATGTATTGCTTGCCTCCATTTTGTTTACTTCTTTTTCTGGTGATACCTCCTTTTCTGTTATATGTGGGCTGTTTCTTTGTCTCCCCATGATCACTATTCTCTTGGTGTCTCATTATGTAGCTCTCTCTCTACTGTGTTGACTTAAAGGCACAAAATACAACACAATAAGGCACAATGCACAAGGCGCTGAACACAAATGCATTCATGATACTGATAACCCCAAATAAAGGTGACCACCAGATAAAAGAGAATTAGGTGATTAAAAAGAGTGCAAAAATGATATTGAGAAAAGGAAAAAAGTAAGAGACAAAAGAAAGATATAAAAAAGAAGGAGTTAAAACTATTTATATGGGGAGAAAACTCCAATAGAACAATAACTAACCCCCCAAAAAATGCAATCAACCAACACCCAGAGATAAATGCAAACTACAAACAATAACTAACAACAAGCAATAAGAAGGAAAAACAGAAGCAAAAAAAGAGAATCAATCACACAAACAAAAAAATAAACTAATCAACAATCAAACAACAATAGGACAGAGAGAAAGAAGGGCAAAACAAAACAAAACAAAACAAAAAACATAAAACAAAAAATAGAATAGAGAAAAAAATGGATAGTGAAGGAAGAGAAGAGAGAAGTGTGTATGGGAAGTAGAAATAAGACATATAAGTAGGATGAATTTTTAACATAGGGTAAAAAGAAAGAATAGAAAAAATCTAAAGCAGTAATATTGTAAGAGAAAAAAGACAACCAAAGGGGCAAAGTGAGGAAGAGAGTGTTGGCATAAAGGTAAAGTTGAGATAGAGTAAAATGATGTTAAAGGAAAAATGAAAATAGAATGTAGGTTACTAATCACAAAATAAAATAAAATAAAATAAAGAAAAAATAAAAGGAAACTTTGAAAAGGTAAAATACTAGTAGTAACAATATTAATTAAAAATAAAAATATAATAATTAAAAAATGTAAAATCAAGTGAGAAAAAAAGAAAATTTGTTTCTTAAGTAAAATATAAAAAATAAAAATGTGCAGTAGTGGATGTCATTCACTTCCTCTATTGTTCTATTTGGCATGCCTGCTTTCTGTCAGGTAGTCAGGACAGTATTGAAGTTCTCTGCATTCGACTGCTCCTCTGTGTCGTAAGCCACAATCCTGTTTTCAAGCAGGCAGTATTCTTTGTTTCTCAACCTGCCTTTAGATGTTTTTATACAATAGTCAATTTTTCATTGAACCCCTGGGAGGCAATGTTTCTGTATTGACATACAGGACTATAAGTCCTCTCTACCCAGTATTTAGTTTTTGTTTTCCCTGCCACATTTAATACTGGGTTGGGGGAATGGACTGCCCCAGAGCTGGTTTTCTGATTGTTTCCTCCCCACTGTGATCCCCAGGTTCCATAAAAACAACTTCCCCTGCAGTCTCTAAGAGTGGTTTTAACTGGGAGATCCTATGTACTGGGCTTAGTAATCAAAAGCAGGGATTTAAAGAGAAAAATAATAGCAAAAGTAAGCACATGGACTAGAGACTTTCCCCCCCAACACTGTGTGTGTCTCTGTGCACATCTCTGAGCATGGCTTTTTCCCTTAGTACTGCACAGATGGTATACTGATAGAACTTTTGGCTGAATTTCTGTGCCCAGCTATGGGTTGATTTCTAGAGTTCCCTTTTCTCAGCAGCCCTGTGGACCCCCTTCCACATTCACAAGCTATGCTGACCCCAATGGCCATGGATGTTATGAGGTGCAGACTTCCTTTGAAACTCTAGATCCCACTGCAAGCATTTCTCCCTCCATCCTGGATCAAAGACCTCACCTTTCTCTAGGAAATATTTAACCTTTTGGTGATAAGGTGCAGGGCTCACCCATGTCTGTGCATTTGTGCTACTTGAGACCCAGTGTTTGTGGGTTCACAGCTGGTCCTTGGGTGTTGTGATTGTAGAGTCCCAAGAGGTATCCAATTTCTTCCTGGTTGAAGGTAAGACTAGGCTTCTGTTCACAACCACTCTCCCATTCAAGATGGAACAGTTTCTGTGGCAGACCTGGGAGAGATTTCAGCAGCAGAAGGGGCTTCCCGGTCAGGGGTGCCCAGTCCAGCAGTCCCTAACAGTCCCTTGGAATATAGCTGTCCCTCATTCACAAATAGACACTCCCTGTACATCCACAAACTCTCTTTTTGTTCTCTCATTCACACACTATCTTGCAGCCTGCTTTCCCATCAGCAGCCATCTTCCTGTCCTCTATAAATTATTTGAATTAAATATCATATTCTGTAGTTAATGATATGGTTCCAGTGAGCTGTTGAAAATCTTAATGCAATATGAAAAATTACACACAGATTCTAAGTGTACTGGAATATTCACATGTCTGTTTGCAAAAAGAATTTTTTAATAGCATTGAAATTACTTGCTCAAATAATTGTAATATGGGTATGATTTAATTTAAACATGAAATTTCACATAAAAGGTTAGATTTCAATTTATATATTTACCAATATTAGAAGAGGAAACTAATGTTAGACATGCAAATTACAAAGTTTTTGTTTGGGAGAGAAATTACCATTGGATTTATACATAAGTGTTGAGCTACAGCCCATACACATCAGAATGCTGGTATTAAAAAAAAATAGCTGAGGCCGGTTTGGCTCAGTGGATAGAGCGTTGGCCTGGGGACTGGAGGGTCCCAGGTTCGATTCTGGTCAAGGGCATGTATGGTGGTTGTGGGCACATCCCCAGTGGGGGGCGTGCAGGAAATGTCTGATCGGTGTCTCTCTCTCATTGATGTTTCTGGCTCTCTATTCCTCTCCTTTCCTCTCTGTAAAAAATCAATAAAAATATATTTTAAAAAAACTAAAATAAGCAAAATATTTCTTTTCATTGGCATACAGAGAAAGAATAAGATGAAGGTGGAGGAAAATGAAGAATTTGTCTATAAATGATTCTGGGACAAATGGATCATCATTAAGGGGGAAATAAAGTTAAATTTTATCTGATGCCTTCAAGCAAAATACAGTGGTACCTCGAGATACGAGTTTAATTCATTCCGTAACCTTGAGGCGTGGGAAACTATGAGATGCTCGAGTCGCAGTAAACTGGTGGGTAGTGTGCAGCCGGCCGATCCGCGCGATGACTCCTATCTCAAATGTTGCTCGTATTTCAAAGCAAAAATCGCTCGCTTTCGGCTCGTATCTCAAAAATCTCGTATGGTAGGGCACTCGTATCTCGAGGTACCACTGTACATTACACATAATTTAAAGATTTAAATGTAATACAAAAAAGTAAACACTAAAAAATACTTGAAAAATCTATAAGTATTTTTATACCTTGCATAAAGAATGTTTTCCCAAAGATGACATAAAAAAATAAGAGATTAAGGATGAAAAACATTTATATATAGTAAGAATACCATACTGAATGTAAATATCAAACTGGAGGAAAATCACTATCACATATACAAAGGGTTATTAGTTATAGTATACAAAAAGCTCTGAAAAACAAATGATGAATATCTCAGTAGAAACTAAGGAAACAACATAAATAGCAATCCAGGAAAAAAAAGATATATAAATGTTCAGTGTTATGTCTGAAAGGACAATTTAACTAGTAATTAAAGACTTGGGGAAAAAGTGAAGACTTGGGAAAAAATTGAAGCTTTGGTGTTTTTTTTTGTTTTGTTTTTGTTTTCATTTTTTATTTGTTTGTTGTTTTTTTTGTTTTGTTTTGGCCTACCAACAATTTTAGTTTGTGTCTTATTTTGAAACACTTGAGTTTGGAAAGAGAGTACATTATTTGGAATCTGTTGTCATAGATGTCATCATTGCAATTTTATTTTAAACAGTCAGCTATCAAATCAACTGAAGCCCTTTTGGGGTGTTTAAAAAATTAAGGGCTGTGATTATTTTTGATCAGCCAGTTTCTGTATGTCTTCTAAGTCCCATGATACTGTGTAGAGTTAAGTAAGAGATATTTTAAAAGTCTGGAACTTCAGTTGGCATGCACTGTGCATATCCACAAAGTGAGGTCCCCATTGGGAAACAGAGAGCTGGCATAGAATTATGAAATTTCTCCCAATGGTACTTGTATAGACTGACATTGATAGTGGTACAGTAATACTTGATACTTAATCACAATTGGGATATTATCAGTTTCCTCACAAATCAGCAAACCCTGTGATATGACACATAATCCACACCAAATCCTAGTAATGAGTCTACATTTTCTTTCTTTCTGTTTTTTATTGTTAGACTTTTCAAACATACAGAAATTGAAAGAACACTCAAATATCTACCATTAGATTCCATAATTGAGGCCACCACCATATTTTAACCACAGTGGAGGCCTGTTTCTAAATAGCTTTCTAGATCACACATACACCCAAATATGCATATTCAAAAATGATATCATACTTTACATGTTCTGCAATTTTTTAAAATTTTACTTTAAAATAGATCATAAATATTTTCTCAAGTTTCACTAAAAAATCTTCACAAGTGGGCCTTTAGGGTCTGTTCTATAGATCAATTATAATTTTTATGACCAATTCCATAGGTTTGAACATTAGTGTTTTTACATTTTTTTCTCTAATAAAAAAAGATAAAATGCATGGTTTGGTTTTTTTGTTTCTTTGTTGTTGTTGTTTTTGTTTCTTTGTTGTTGTTTTTCTTTTTTTGTGTTTTATTTTAAATCTTAACTCTAATTAAATCTTTATTATTCAGATTATTACATTTATTTCCCTTTTTTCCCTCCATAGCTCCCCTCCACCTGGCTTCCACCCTTCCCTCTACCTTTACATCCCTCCCGTTGACCTCATCCATAGGTGTATGATTTTTGTCCACTCTCTCCCTGTACACCCCTCACACCTTTCTCCCTGATAATTATCAGTCCACTCCCTTTCTGTGCTCCTGATTCTATTATATTCACCAGTTTATTCTGTTGATCAAATTTGTAATTCACTTAATTTTTAGATTCACTTGTTGATAGATATGTATTTGTTGTTCATAATTTTTTGGCTTTTACCTTTTTCTTCTTCCTCTTCTAAAAGAGTACCTTTCAGCATTTCATATAATACTGGTTTGGAGTTGATGAACTCCTTTAGCTTTTTCTTATCTGTAAAGCTCTTTATCTGTCCTTCAATTCTGAATGATAGCTTTGCTGGATAGAGTATTCTTGGTTGTAGGTTCTTGCTATTCATCAAGTTGAATTTTTTTTGCCACTCCCGACTGGCATGCATTGTTTCTGTTGAGAAATCAGCTGACAGTAGTATGGGTGCTCCCTTGTAGGTAAATGAACTGTTTTTCTCTTGCTGCTTTTAATATTCTCTCTTTGTCTTTTGCTCTTGGTATTTTAATTATAATGTGTCTTGGTGTGGTCCTCTTTGGATTCCTTTTATATGGGATTCTGTGTGCTTCCTGGACTTGTAAGTCTATTTCTTTTACCAGATGTGGGAAGTTTTTAGTCATTATTTCTTTAAATTGGTTTTCAGTATCTTGCTCTCTCTCTTCCTCTGTCCCCCCCGCCACACACACACAATTCTGATGTTGGTACGCTTGAAGCTGTCCCAGAGGCTCCTTACATTATCTTCATTCACATTGTTGGATTCTTTTATCTTCTTGCTTTTCCAGTTGAGTGTTTTCTGATTCTTTATATTTCAAATTTTTGACTTGATTCTTGCCTTCCTCTAGTCTGCTGTTAGGTCTCTGAATAATATTTTGACTTGATTCTTGCCTTCCTCTAGTCTGCTGTTAGGTCTCTGAATAATATTTTTATTCAGTCAGTGTATGTTTAAATTCTAGTTGGTCCTTTTTCACCTCTAGTTGGATCTTTTTCATCTCCTCTTGGGACTCGCTAACTTTATCCAACTTTTCTAGGATATTCTTGAAAAACCTTATAAGCATGGTTTTGAACTCTATATCCAGTTGTTTGTTTTCCTCCATTTCTTTTATTTGTGATCCCTTCCCTTTTCTCGATATTTTCAGTATGCCGGGAGAATTTCTGTGTTGGATTCAGCCTTATGATACCAGACTTGCCAAATCCCAAAAGCCTCTCTGTTGAGCTTGGGATGGGAGGAGTCTCAGGGCTTAAGGGACCGCCTTGCCTTCTAGTTGGCCCCGCCCTCCACGGCCCCTGAGTCTCACGTGACTAGGTAGTCGTTGGAGTGGTCCCTGTGCTCGCGGGCTCTCTCTCGCAGTGCCTCTAGACTGCTGCCCCTCAGGTTCCCCTGCACTCCGGGACCATATGAGTCTGGGTCCCCAGGGTTTTGCCCGATACCAGGGTTTACTAGAGTTAGAAATGGCACAATTGGGAGGGTCTGTCTCCTGCCCATTCGTGAAAGCCAGCGGCACAATCAGCAGTTGGTCCTCTGCGCCACCAGACTTCTGATCTTTTGCAACTCCCCTAAATTTCTGTGCACTTTTCCCTTTTCACAGGCCAAACTCCCGCCATATGAGTATCATAGGATACTCATAGGATAAGGGGTTCAATGCCATTGGGAGTCTCCGTTTCCCTCCCGCCAGAGAAAGCCAGCCAGGTTCTCTGGCACCCGCTCTCTGCATGTGCGCGTCTCCGTACCTCAGCTTTTTGCAGCTCCTCTGGGTCTCCGTGAGCCCCTCTCTTTCCTTCTAGCTGTAGAACTTCCACTCGGCCAGCTTTCCTGTGGTTCTGGATGATGTCCGTTCTGTCTTTTAGTTGTAGTTTTGAAATTGTTGTGTGAGGCAGCAGGTGTTTACCTATGCTGCCATCTTGGATTCTCCCCTGTTCTTTTGTTTTTTGTTTTTTGTTTTTTTGCATTTGGGTAAAAATTTTCAGAGGTAAATTTCTAGAGTGGAAGTTGAGTTGTCAAAGGATATGTACATTTTACATTTGACACCGACTTCTCAGTTGATATCTGTACAGTTGTTTGGGATTTGTAATAATCTGACCTGAAGATAATCAAGGTATTTCTACCACAGTGCAATAAATTCTTATCAATATAAAGTAATTTCAATTAAGTCTGACTGTTCATAAAATTTGTTTTATTTGTCTTGCCTCAACTTTGTCCCCATGCCTAACCTCTACAACAAAAAGAGGCAAATATTAGAGGCAGAGATGTTCACTTCTGAACAGAAGATTTCATTAAACTATTCCTTTTCAATAATTGATTCCCATTACATATTAAACAGCAAGACCTACACTTTTATTTTGTAAAACAATGGTTTGATTTTTATCAATGAAATTAGCTAATCCACATGTGTGCAGCGTACCTTTTATGGAAAAAAAGATACACAAATATCTAAACTAGCACCATAATATTTACTTAAATTCACTCACACTAAAGCATGAGCTGGGTCTATGTAATCAAAGTGAAGTGGAGAATTAAAGTAATTTGAGATAATTCAGACCAGAAAATTTGACTTCAAAACCTTTCACCAACTGCATCAATTATCTAATTAAAACAAATCTTAGGACATTGAGGCTTGAATTATTCTAATAATTGATTTAATTTTCATTTAGTTTTGTGTATGAAAATACACCCACATTCACTCTACTTTGAACCTTCCTAGTTAGTAACAAGCTAATGCAGCCCTCATCACTGCAACTGACATAATTTATCAGTTGTTTCTTCACATTGGCATATCACAACTATAAGACTTCATTGGCATGGTCATAAAAAAGCTCTATGGGGAAAGTTTCAATTTTCTACAACTTGAATTATATAATTGGATGGTTTTTTTTGTTTGTTTGTTTGTTTTTTGGAGGTGAGGAATGGAAATCCCTACACTTCTGATATAGACTTCTCAATTATTTTTCTATTTTTTTCCTTTACAAAATTATTTCTTGCTTCTTCTGTATATCTGACATCTTGCTGGAGAAGCTGGAAGACTTTAGTTTGGGAGAAGAGGACCAGGGGAGATTTTTCACTGCTCACTTCTTCTAATTCAAGATTTCATACAGTACAATTCCCCACATTAAGTATACCCTCTGAACTGGCTGTAGTAGCCCACTAGATACTCCCTCCATTCTTGAAGTCAAAACAATTTCCTCCTGCCCAAATAGCATGGCTCAGTGGTTGAGCATCGACCTCTGAACCAGGAGGTCACGGTTCGATTTCTGGTCAGGGCATATGCCCAGATTGTGGGCTAGATCCCCAGTGTGGAGCATGCAGGAGGCAGCCGATCAATAATGCTCTCTCATCATTGATATTCCTTTTTTTAAAAAATATTTTTATTGATTTTTTACAGAGAGGAAGAGAGAGAGACAGAGAGTTGGAAACATCGATTAGAGAGAAACATAGATTAGCTGCCTCCTGCACACCCCCAACTGGGTATGTGTCCGCAACCAAGGTATGTGCCCATGACCGGGACCTTTCAGTCCTCAGGCTGACGCTCTATTCACTGAGCCAAACCGGTTTCGGCTCGTTATTGATGTTTCTATAGAGCTCTCTCTCACCCTTCCTCTCTGAAATCAATAAAAATCTCCTCCTCCTTCTTCTTTTTCTCCAATTCCTAATAATTGTATGCAGTTCAGAAGCACCAACCATTTGCCTACTCAGACTTTATCACTAATAAGTACCTAAAGACTGTTCAGTCCGAAGCAGTATCACAAATATAAACACATAAGTACAAACAACTGTAGTGGTTACTTCATTCAACAATAATTTAGCAGTACTGAGCTAGTTCCTGGAAATACAAGATAAACAGAATCGCTGCCCTCCAAGTCTTTAGTATAGTCAGGGAGAGAGACAAATAAAGTGGCAAATTTTCAATTCAAGCTGAGACTGTTTCAAGAGGGTAACTGATCAGAGGGTACTAAAACAACACAAAGGGGCCCCTGACCCAGGCTCATCCTGAATTTCAGGGAAGACATTCCAGGTAATGGATTTTGGCTTATTTTGGGGCAATAGGACTGCAATAATCAGGAAAATGAAATTATGAGATAACTGCTGGGTGTCAAAGAAATTGATGGGAAGTGGATAGGATGGCAAGAACAAATGCAGGAAGATTATTAATTATCAGAGTATTATAATGGTTCAGAGAGGATGCAATGAAATATGTAGATAAGTGAAGAGTTCAGAAATAGAGAATCAACAGGATTTGATGATCAACTACATGTGTGGGAGGGGAGACGGAGGAGATGAAGGTCCTCAATAAGACTCCTTGGTTTCTGGCTGGGGCAACTGGGTGGATGATACCATTTACTGAGCCAGAAAATATAAGAAGAGGAGATTTGTGATAGTATTTAAAAATCTCTCAATGAGACATTCCTTATTAACAGCAAGAGCTTTCATATGACCTTGAGCTAACACAAAATATTACATGTCAATTAAGACTCACAAGAATCAGAAATTTTATCTGATATGAAACTTAACTAATACTTTAAATAATACAGGTTATTTAAAGATAGAGGTAAATATACTGGCAAAGCATAGAAAAGTATGAGATCAACAACTCTCTAGTGTAAGTGAAGAATATTTCCTTAATACAAATAATTGCTGATTCAAATTTATCCATTTTATAAATTCAGGTTTTATTATCTCAGATTTTCTAAAATCAAGATCTACTTCTAGTTATATTTACAACTATTGTCAAAGTACATGAAAGAGTATTATTAATGCCATGTTTTTATTACCACTTTTAAATGCATTTGCATTAAAATGGAAGCTTAAACTAATTATATAAATACTTTTTAGTTGAAAATTAATGAAATATTCCTAAGACTACATATTTTTAGAACCTTTTTTTCTCTCATTTTGCTACTAACATTTATAAATGTAGTTCATCATGAAACTATCTAGAAGTCCTAACATCCACGGTGCAATGTCGTTAGTGTTTTCAGACTTGCAAATGGTCACACTGACTAATGTTTTGTTTGTTTGTTTTATTCTTACCCAAGGTTATTTTTTAAGTTAATTTTAGAAAGGAAGGGAAAAAGGGGGGAGAAGAGAGAGAGAGAAAGGAGAGAGGAGAGAGGAGAGGAGAGAGAAGGAGAAAGGAGAGAGAAGAGAAAAGAAGGAACATTTATGTGAGAGAGAAACACTGATCTATTGGTTGCCTCCCGTAAGCACCCGTCTGGGGATTGAACCCGCAATCTTTTGATGTATGGACAATGCTCCAAACAGCTGAACCACCAGGTCAGGGATGGCTAATGTTTTATAAAATTAGAACATTAATGTAGTTTGAGAACCATTCATGAATGTGGACAGAGTACCTGCAGACCACTGGTCAGATATCCTGATAACTCTCTTTGGTAGTCTTGATTGGTGAAATAATTTTTATTAGGTCATAGGAGGAGCAATTGGATGTGTCAGAATAAGCAGGATAATAAAATCTACAATAATAAACAGATGTTCTAAAATTTGAAATTTTGTTTTCCATTTGTAAAAACAAGAGAGGAAGAAAAGTGAAAAAGAGAGCTATTTAACTCAAAGGAAAGTATTAAAATGAATCCCTCACCTCCACCCCACTCTCATGTGACTTCTATGATTCAAAATTAATAACAGTTAACTTCTGTGTATTGAACATCCAATATAAGCTAAGCTTAGAGCTACTAAGATGAATACAGTACAGTCCTGAGCCTCTGGGAACTCATAGTTCAGTGTGGGTGACAAGCATGTTCATGGATAATTGTCCAATATTGTAATTAAAGCTCTAATAGATGTGTGAACAAAGTGTTATAAGTTGGGGCTTGAAAGTACAGGGACATAACTGCATTGCAAAGATCGTGCACTTTGTCCAGTAGAGAGTCCTTGATGCTTTTTGAGCAGAGAAGTGACATAATCAAATAAGTGTTTAAAAGATCTGGAAACTTTGTGTATGGATATGAAAGAAATTATAGAAAATAAAATACTTAAGAAATAATTTGATTAAGTATGTCATATTACAACAAAGACTTGAGTTAAAATGCAGGGTGAAGAAAAAATAGATTTACAGTTGTAAGTTCTTATATATTATTATCAATTAATTATTGTATTATTTTCTATATGAACAACTGTAAACTTACTTTTGCCCCAACCTGTAGTGATGGTAATAACTAAAATTAAAAAACATATGGAGGGCCCCAGCCAGCATAGCTCAGTGGTTGAGCATCAACCTATGAACCAGGTTATGGTTTGATCCCCAGTGTGGGACATGCAAGAGGTAGCTGGTCAATGATTTTCTCTCATCATTAATGTTTCTAGCTCTCTCTCCCTCCCTTCCTTTCTGAAATCAATAAAAAATATTTTAAAAAACATAAAAATACCACATGATCTAATTCATTTATGGATAATAAAGAACATTATAAACTGATGAACAAAAATAGATAAAGAAGCAGAGAAGCATCCAACAGACTATCAAACTATAGCTGGAAGGCTGGGAAGGGTTGAGGGGGAGGTATGACATCAACCAAAGGACTTGTATGCATGCATATAAGCATAACCAATGGATGCAAGACACTGGGGTAGCAGGCAGGGTGAGGATAAGTGCCTGGGAGAGGGAAGGCTGGGGGAAGGTCAATGGGGAAAAAAAGGAGACATATGTACTACTATTTGTAATACTTTAAACAATAAAATAAACAAACAAACAAACAAAAAACATATGGAGGTGCCAACTATTTTAATAGAAGTATTGGAATAAACAGGGTTATAGTTTTGTGTTTGTATAACAGACAGTGTGGTGGAGCCATTGATAGAAATGGAAAATTTATTACAGGAGTACATTTTTTTTTATTGTCTGAAGTTTTACATTTGTCTTCTTTTTTCCCAATTAATCACCCCCAGCCATTTCTACCCAAAGCAAGCCCCCACTGCCTCAGTGCCTGTGTCCATTGCATATGTTAATATGCATGCATACAAGTCCTTTGGTTCCTCTCTCTAATCCCTCTCCCCACCATTTGTTTCTGGATCTATTCTTGTTCATCAAATTATATTGATCATTATATCTCACATATGAGTGAGATCATGTGATATTTATCTTTCTCCAACTGGCTTATGTCGCTTAGCATAATGCTCTCCAGTTCTATCCAAGCTGTTGCAAATGGTAAAAGTTCCTTCTTTTTTATAATGGCACAGTATTCCACTGTGTAGATGTTCCACAGTTTTTTAATCTACTCATCTGCTGATGGGAACTTAGACTGTTTCCAAATCTTAGCTATTGCAAATTGTGCTTCTCTGAGCATAGAGGTGCATATATCCTTTCTGATCAGTGCTTCTGGTTTCTTGGGATATAGTTTAGAAATGAGATCACTGGGTCAAATGGGAGTTCCATTTTTAACTTTTGAGGAAACTCCATATTGTCTTCTGCAGTGGCTGTACCAGTCTGCATTCCCACCAGCAGTGCAGGAGCATTCCTTTTTCTTCACATCTTCACCAACACTCGCCATTTGTTGATTTTTTTATTATAGCCATTCTGGCAGGTGTGAGATGGTATCTCATTGTTGTTTTGATTTGCATCTCTCTGATGATTAATTTGAACATGTTTTCATATGTCTCTGGGCTTTCTGTATGTCCTCCTTTGAAAAGTGTCTAGATCCTTTGCCCGTTTTTGTTTTTGTTTTGATTGGATAATTTATCTTCCTTTTGTACAACTTAACAAAAGGAAGATAGGATCACATTTTGAAAGAGAGAAGTTGTGTTGTGTTTTCAACATGTGTGTATTGGGTGGCAATTGAGCATCTAATGGAAATGTTCAGGGCATAGCTAGACATATACTAGTAGGCTTAAATACAGAAAGGAAAGCAGGTGGAAGGAGGAAGAATTATATGGATTCTGCAACTAAGGGGAAATGTGGTGGAAGGAATGCATATGTAGTTTGAAAAAGTGAGCAGAACAAGAGGAAATGGAAAGCCAGAGGACAGAACTTGGGGGAAATGCTGATATTTATGGGGTAGGAAGGAAAAAAAAGACAGGGAAGAGTAGAGAAAAATTTTAGATGTGTTGTCTCAGAAGTCACAAAGGAAAGATTTTCAATGTTAATCTTACAGTGAAGTAACAGAGGAGGGCTGAATTACAAGAAAAGGCTATAGGGCTTCAAGGTTTTATATATCACTGGATATCTTTGGGGAATAAATGTGTTGAGTATCTGAGTAGGAAGCCAAAAGACATGGATTCAAGCAAGAATAGATAGTTAAAAGCAAAGGTAGTAGAAGCAGAGACCACTTTTTTTTTCACCAATGAGCCTGGTCACCAACCTTCCATTAGGCCTTGTGGAACTTTCACTCTATGATGGAGCAGTTGCTATCCACTCAATCTAGAGGTTTAACTGTGAACTGAAGGAAATGTAATACTCTGCTGAGGCAGCAGCATTGATATACTTGAGATATTATGGAAGGCCTTAGAAGATGGGCAAAGATAGAGAAGATGGATAGAAAACTCATAGTGTATTGTTTATGTCTTCTTTGGAACACAGGAAGACAAGTAGATAAAAGAGCTGTATGCACAAGAGAGAACATGTGTGACATGAGTTGCATGGAGATGAGAAATAGTCATTAAGGAATGTGTGGACAAGAATCAACAAGAGAAAAAATAAAAAGGAACAGGAAAGGGACGCATATCCACAGCATCCTATTCTGTGCCAGGTACCATAGTAGTGTCTTGTCAGACAAGTAACAAATGTGAATTTTTGAAAGGAACAGTTTGTTCAAGTTAGAATGTTCATCCTTTCTTATAGCCATGATCTACCTCCAGAAAGCATGAAAATGAACTGAGAGCAATAAGACTGATTTAGACACAAAGCAATACACCATAAAATAGTAAGGGGATTAGTAACAATGATGTTTTCCACAGTGGCTGCACCAGTCTGCATTTCCACCAGCAGTGCAAGAGCGTTCCTTTTTCTGTACATCCTCGCCAGCACTTGTCATTTGTTGATTTGTTGATGATAGCCATTCTGAAAAGTGTGAGATGGTACTTCATTGTTGTCTTGATTGGCATAAGATTATTAGTGACTTTGAGCATGTTTTCATGTCTCTTGGCCTTCAGTATGTCCTCTTTCAAAAAATGTCTATTTAGGTCCTTTGCCCTTTTTTGATTGGATTATTTATATTTCTTTTGCTAAATTGTATGAGTTCCCTATATATTTTTGGAGATTAAACCCTTATCAGAGATAACATTGGCATATATGTGCTCCCATGCAGTGAGCTTTCTTGTTGTTTTGTTAATGGTTTCTTTTGCAGTGTAGAAGCTTTTTATTTTGAACTTTCATTTGACCCAGTAATCCAACTTCTAGGAATATATCCCAAGAAATCAGAAACATCAATCAGGAAAGATGTATGTATCCCTGAGTTCATAGCACAATTTACAATAGCTAAGATTTGGAAAGAGCTTAAGTGCCCATCAGCAGATGAGTGGATTAGAAAACCATGGTACATTTACA
Source organism: Lasiurus cinereus (assembly GCA_011751065.1). NCBI lineage: Eukaryota > Metazoa > Chordata > Mammalia > Chiroptera > Vespertilionidae > Lasiurus > Lasiurus cinereus. The sequence continues at coordinate 18,442,898 of JAAGEH010000015.1, read as the reverse complement.
CAATGGAATACTATGCTGTTTTTAAAAAAGAAGGAATTCTTACCATTTGCAACAACATAGATGGAACTGGAGAGCTTTATGCTAAGCAAAATAAGCCAGTCAGAGAAAGATAAATATCACATGATCTCACTCATTTGTGGAATATAATGAGCAACATAAATTGATGAACAAAAATAGAACCAGAGACATAGAAGCATGAAACAAATTGTCCAATCTATGAGAGAAGGAAGGGGGTGAAAGGGTAAGAGATCAACCAAATGGCTTGTATACATGCATATGAGCATAACCAATGGATACAGACAGTAGTGTGGTGAGGGCATGTGCTGGGGAGTGGGAGGGACCGGGGAGAGGTCAATGGGAGAAAAAGGAGACTCATGTAATACTTTAAAAATAAAATATTTAAATAAAAAAATAAAATAGTCATAGTCGGTTTGGCTCAGTGGATAGAGCTCCGGCCTGCGGACTGAAGGGTCCCAGGTTCGATTCCGGTCAAGGGCATATACCTTGGTTGAGGGCACATCCCCAGTGGGGAGTGTGCAGGAGGCAGCTGATCAATGTTTCTCTCTCATCGATGGTTCTAGCTCTCTATCCCTCTCCCTTCCTCTCTGTAAAAGATATATATATATATATTTTTAAATAAAATAGAAATTTACAGAGTCAAACTATTTAGAGTTAATTTTGTGTAGGAGAATGTTAATGGACATTATGAACTGAAAAACAAAGGCAAAGTAAGTAGAAGGTAAAAGGCCAGTATAGTGTGGTTGGGAAATGGCCACTGGAGGAAGGAGTGGAAGTTGTACTTAATGGAGGGAAACTATAAATGCAAGATCTCTTCTGAGGAGGAACATTTCTTTATGGAGGTAGGATTCAGAGATTCACCAGTATTGCGGGTGGCTAATGTAGCATGAGTTTCTGTTCTTACGGCACTGAGGTTATGATGCCAGTGTGTTTGCTAAAGTCATCAAGGAAGACAGGGAAGAAGAGAGAAATATAAACCAGTCACCAAAATAAATGAGGAAGGTAATTCCAAATTGGGGGTGAAAATTTAGTTAATATTTATAATTTTGAAAAATTCTCTATCTTAAAAAAACCCTCAGAATGCCTCTTTAAACCTGAAGAATCTCAGTCTCTCTTGTTTCTCTGTCTCTTTCTCTCTCATCAATCAATAATAAAATAAAATAAAAAAGAATCAGGTCTGGACTTACAGAAAAATTTCTGTGACCATATTCACAAAACTATCAAAAAATTAGGATGTGCTGTATGATAGAAATACTGTGAGCTACTTCTAAATATGAGATAAAATATGAGAGATATAATTTATATGCGAAAATGTTGAAACTTGGTGACTATTTCCATGGTATATCACCACATAACATAGCTGTTTGAAATTCAGAGTCAGTTTTCTACAATAAAAAACAGTAAGGGTACATGGAGAGAGCCAGATGTAGGAGTCATGGAGGCCTGGAGTTGAATCCTAGCACTGCCACTTACTAACTGAAAAATCTGTACTTTAAATCCTTCACTCATCTACATTGACATATTGCTACATACCTTAAGGTTCTATTTTGAGGACTAAATAAATTGAATTTTGCAAAGGGCTTGGCTTATAATAAGTTCTCCCCAAATATTAATTTATTTATTCATTCAACAAACATTTATTGAATACTCTCTGTGTGTGGCAATCATTGTGCTAGCTATTGAGCATACAAAGACAAATAAGACAGCCCATTCTAAAGGTGATCACAATTAAAACAATGAGATCCAAAAATGAACAATTAAGATACAATATGGTTACAGCAGGAAGGTTAGGGAGAGGTGGGATAAATAAGAGATCAACCAAAGGACTTGTATGCATGCATATAAGCATAACCAATGAACACAAGACACTGAAAGGTTAGGGTATGCCTGGGAGGGGGGAGACAATGGAAAGATATGTATACATGTAATACATTAATTAAAAAATTTAAAAAAAGATACAATATGGAAAATCTGACAATATAAAGCTGTGCATAGGCTATTATGAAGAAACAGAAGAGGAGTTAAGGATGGCTTCCTGAAGTAGGTGATGAATTTTAATTGTTAATTCCATTTGAATCTGACTTGTTTACACTTGAGTAGGACCCTAAACTCTCATATTGTCACACCTGTGGCCATAACAAAAAAGAACATAGCTGACTACTTACCTTCAAATGTGAAAAGCTATGTTTTCTTCTTTCTTTTATAGACAAATGCATCTTAAGGAAAGAATATCCAGGAAACCATTGAAATAATCTTATGCATTATTACCTAAATAATCTTGTTTTCTATGACATTGAATCTGCATAGGATTTTAAAATGTATAGATATGACTAATCATATAATTAGGAGGCAAATGGAAGGATTCATGTTTTTGTATAAACTTATTCTGAGTTTTAAATTTAACTACACAAATGGTATCAAGAAAAAATACACCTCAATTAAGCCTATATAGCATATTCATTTACAATGTCTTCAAATTCAATTAAATTTAGAAAATAATGCTTAAAATCATGGCTTAAGAACTAATTGGTCAAAATGCTAAACATCGTTACCATTATTTGAACCACAATTCCAATTCTAAATATATATCCAAGATAAATGAAGACAAATGTCTACACAAAAACTTGTACTCAAACGTTTATAGCAATATTATTCATAATAACCAAAAAATAATAACCAAAATGGCCCTTAACTAATGAATACATAAATAAAATGTGGTATATTCATATAATAGAATATTATTCATCCATAAAAAGGAATTAAGTGCTGATACAACATGGATGAACCCTAAAGATATTATGCTAAATGCGTTGAGAAGAAGCTACACACAAAAGATCGCATATTATATGATTCATTTATCTGAAATATTCAGAGTAGGTAAATCCACATAGACAGAAAATAGATATGTAGTTGCTAGAGGCTAAAGGTAGAGAAGATAGTGAAGTTACTGCTTAATGGGTATGGGGTTTCTTTTGGTAGTGATAAAAATGTTTTAAAATTAGATAGTCGTGGTGATTGTACAACTGAGTGAATATACCAAAAATGACTGAATTGTACACTTTAATATGGTGAACTGCATTGTATGTGTGTAGCATGGGCCATATTATACCTCAAGGAAGCTTTTAGAAATCCCATCAGCATATCCCATGTTGATAATGAATTATTTGAGAATTTGGAATGCTTATTTTGCTCCTGAACAACTAACTCCTTCTTCTACCACTTCTGTTTATCATGTATGGTAACATAACTAATCAAGTAAATGGAAGCAAAAGGGCTAATCATTGTTATTATATAACATATTTATAAGGAGTAAAAATAATGGCCCCTGAATGGGTGGCTCAGTTGGTTGGAGCATTTTCCTGTACACCAAAAGATTGTGGGTTTGATTACTGGTCAGGGTGCATACTTAGGTTTTGGGTTTGATCCCTGGTCAGTGGCTGTGCAAGATGCAACCAATTAATGTTTCTTATATTCTCTCTCTCTCTCTCTCTCTCTCTCTCATTTCTGCAATCAAGTAAAGTATTAAAGCCACTTTTCCTCTGTTGAATAGTTGCGGAATTTCAAATTGTTGCTAATTAAAACTGTAATCGTTCTCTAAATGAGTATAAATAAAAGAGATGTGTTTTCACATTAATTGAGAAGCTAGACGTCTAAATGATCTGTACCAGGCAAGCATTCACCATTTCCAAGTTAGAGTTAAAATTTTAAAAAAATATATTTTTCTCACAAAACTAGATTTCAGAAAGGTATACCAAATCAGAGGACTGTGGACATACGAATAGAGTGAATAAAATGGGAAAGATTAATTTGTGACTCCTTTAAATGTCAAATTAAACCAGGTCATCATTGCCAAAAACTTTCTTCTCTCTTTTTATGAAAATAATGCATTTTGCTGTTATATAGGACATGACATTTTACAAATAATTTTTCAGCTGATTAATTATAAAAAGTAAATTGTTATAGGAAAGGAAAGAAGCAAAAGCTAACATTTTAAAAACTAGGTTGTTTAAAGACATCACATTTTGATCATTTCAGCTGTCTAATGGCCATGTATTAGGTGATTAAAGAGAAATATTCTAACTTTAATTAAGTCTTTAATCCATACATTAGCCTGAACTAGAATAGCTGCCTAAAAGCTGTGTTATGTCTAGTTATAATCCAACAAATTAGTTTAAGAAACAGATTTTCTCAGGCACTGAATTCAAATGTAAAGGCATGTTTTAGGCAGAGGGAAGAGCAGCTCAGTCTACCATTATGCTACAATGTTCATGTGCTAACAGACAAGTGCTGAAAGGATAAGACAGTTTGTAACTCACACCTGAGGGAATCTTCAGGATATGCGTAGAAACTCACACAGGTCCAAAACAACTTTAAAACTACAATGCTTTCTAGGAACTCTCAAAATCAGGTGTTTTAAAAGATATCTTGGGACAAGGAAATAGGGGGAGGGTAAAGCAAGAGATCCTCATAAGCAAGTAATTTTCTGGTGTGGGGGGAGACCAAGGTTCTTATTTCAAGGACTCAGGAGGTGAACAGGGGAAACTATAGGGATCAATTCTTCATTTACTCACTTTTCTGTGACTGGGTCTATCTTTCCATTAGACTGCAGACTCCTTGAGAGCAGTCTATTTCTGTTTGGTTAATTGTTGACTTCCTCAGTATATGTAGCACACAGTAGTAGATGCTCTTCAGATCCCTAATGTATCCACATAAAAGAAGCTTGAGTAGGGCTAGGAATCAGTATACCTGTCTGTGAGTGACCCTGACTAGTTCCATTGCAACCCAAGAGGGAGTGGAGGAGTGAATCCTAAAATGGCCCAACCCTTATTGAACACCTAAAATTACCAGAAGAGCTTTCAAAATGCAGATGGCAGGCTTAGTCCCCTGAAAAATTCATTTAATTTGTCAAGGCTAGGGCTGGCCATTGGTGCTTTTTACTAGTTGTTCAGGTGATCCTAATGCATGGCCAGGGTTAAGAAGCACTGCGCTAAAGTAACATTTGAGGAATTCAATCCACTGGTGAGTGTGGGTCTCATGTTAGTTTGCCAAAGAATCATCATTTTGTTTAATAAATGGCTTTCTTGCTCCACTCCAAGACATCCTGAATCAGTGGGTTTGACAAGATGCTTGAGCTAAGAATGTGCATTTGTAGAAGCACTTGATTCTGTTGCAGTGGATCAAAAGACCACACCTTCAAAAAGATACCGAGGAGCCACTGCCTTTGTTTTCTGAAGGTACCTGGGTTATCTTTGAGAAAAGAAACCTAAATGGCAATGGGGGAGGGGAGGACTCTGTTTTTAAAATGAAGTGGAACTGCTTTTGTTCTCCAGCCATCAAATAGGATTATCCAACGGGCATTACCATAAATACAATTGTTTCCTTTTCACCCAGCAGCCTTGAGAAAAAGATCATGAGTACTTTATTCTCATTTTGAAAGACTGAGAGATTGAGACAGAAATTGACCCTAAGGCAGAGCTATATTAGATTGGGAAAAATCAAAGCCCTGATTTGATTTGTGTCAAAAGCACTTGAACATCTATGACCTAATTTTTCCTTACTAATCCTCTTATGAAGAAAGGTGGGGGCAGGTGTCATTCTCCTTAAATCTGACCTTATTTGTGGGAGGAGAAAACCAGCAAGTATTGATGGGATCTTCAGGCCCCACTACCAAGAGACCTCTCCCACCTTTAATGCCTCAAGTTTCAACTTCAGCAATCATTCCTTTGAGTTAAGTTTTACCCTCTCCCTGTATCTTTTCATGTGCAGATATTCTAGATATGGCTTACATAGCATTTGATATTTTTAGAGGTGGCCTCTTTTGCTCTAGGGGAGAGAATATGCAGGAAAAGAGCACTGAAAACTAAGTGAAAAGGGAACATTACCCAAAAAGCCAATAGACCCAAAAGTAGTGACTATGGAAAAGGGATGTTTTATGTCAGCTTCACTTATTTTTCTATGTTACCTGGAGCAAGCTCTGATCTCCAAGCGCAGATGTGGTGGTTCAGGGACTTTGCCATATTGATTAGAGCTGTGTTCTGGGACACATTCCTCATTAATAGCAAAAATACCAAGATTTAAGAGGAACTAAATTGCCTTAAAATTAAGATACTATTTACTTGCCATCTTTTCTTTTTAAAATGTTGACCTTTGGAAAATCTAAAGTGTTTCAATACTAAATCAGTCTGGGTGACATTGAATTTTACCCTTAACATGGAGAAAAAGCTCTCTTATTTTCCTCTTTGGCCAAGGAAAGCTACTCTCTTGAACTTTCATTAGCCCTTTTTTAATTCAAAAATTAGCATTTGATTTCCAGACTCTCTTATTCTTATCACATTCTTTGGAAATAAAAAGAGAGGATTGTCAGAATGTGATCTTAGTAATGTCAGATAGAAATTAGATAGGATCAAACAGAAAAATATAGATACGGAATTCAGAGCTCAATAGCTTTTTCAGCTCTAAAGCATGGAAAAGTCTAAATATGGGTCCTTCATTGTGGAATCTGCTTTGCGGAAGATGTTCTCATGGAAATATAAGTTCACACAGCAAGTTCAAAACAAAAATCTGGACAACGTATGCTCTTCACAGAGGTCAAGGTATAAAGCCCAAGGTCCAATAGTTCCATGTAGCATACTGGAAGGTCGAGGTCAGCAAGAATGGTTTTTATAGATGAAAGGGTATACCAGGCCAGAAAATGCCTTATGTTGAGTAATAAGATTGTCAAGCTGTTAAAAGAAAGGTGGGTACATTACTTATAGACATTAGCAGTTATAATCTTAAACCTGAGACACAAACAACAGAAACATAGACCATGAGGAACTGTATCATAAAGGGAAAAACAAGAATCCCCTTCAACTGAAAACTAATCCAAAAACAGCTGAAGTTCTGCATTCTTGTTTCCAACTCTGCCATGAGCTTATGTATGGAACCTAGGCAATTCATTTATTTACAGAATGAAGGGATTCAGCTAGATCAGTTTATCTAAACCATAATATGGCTTATCATATGTCATTCATAGGATGGAAATGTTTACAAGCTTGGCCACACTTAGAGAAATGTATCCTGCAGAGAAAACTCAGATAATGTGTAGGTATTAGATGAAAAGTTTAAAACTTATTTATCTTGAGCACTGTTTCTCAAAATTTAACATGCTTCCAAATCACCCATGGATCTTGTTGAAAGATAGTTATAGATTCAGTGAGTCTGGGGTGGAGCCTGAGGTTCTGCATTTCCAAAAAGCCCCCAGATGATGTTGCTGTTGCTGGCCCACACCATGAGTATCAAGTATATTGAGGATCATACAAGCTCTGAAATTCTATGATCCTCATGTACTGGTATAATTACTATGTCCCCAACCTTCTGTCTCCCCACTCTAGGTCATGATCAGCTCAAGATATCAGGTTTTTTTTTGTTTGTTTTTAATTTAATAAATCTTTATTGTTCATATTATTACAGTTGTTCCTTTTTTTTCCACCATAGCTCCCCTCTACCCAGTTCCCACCCGACGCTCTGCCCTTACCCCATCCCCGCCACTGTCCTCATCCATAGATATACGATTTTTGTCCAGTCTCTTTCCACACCCCCCACAGACCTTTCCCCCGGGAAATTGTCAGTCCACTCCCTTTTTATGCCCATGATCCTATTATATTCAGCAGTTTATTATGTTCATCAGATTCTTTTATTCACTTGATTTTTAGATTCACTTGTTGATAGACATGTATTTGTTCATAATTTTTATCTTTACCTTTTTCTTCTTCCTCCTCTTCTTAAAGAATACCTTGTAGCATTTCATATAATACTGGTTTGGTGGTGATGAACTCCTTTAGCTTTTCTGATCTGTGAAGCTCTTTATCTAACCTTCAATTCTGAATGATAGTTTTGCTGGGTAGAGTAATCTTGGATGTAGGTACTTGCTATTCATCAGTTTGAATATTTCTAGCCACTCCCATCTGGCCTGCATAGTTTCTGTTGAGAAATCAGCTGACAATCATATGGGTGCTCCCTTGTAGGTAACTAACTGTTTTTCTCTTGCTGCTTTTAATATTCTCTCTTTGTCTTTTGCTCTTGGCATTTTAATTATGATGTATCTTGGTGTGGTCCTCTTTGGATTCCTTTTATTTGGGATTCAGTGTGCTTCCTGGACTTGTAAATCTATTTCTTTCACCAGGTAGGGGAAGTTTTCTGTCATTATTTCTTCAAATAGGTTTTCAGTATCTTGCTCTCTCTCTTCTTCTGGCACTCCCATAATTCTGATGTTGGTATGCTTGAAGTTGTCCCAGAGGCTCCTTACACTATATTCATATTTTTGGATGCTTTTTGCTTTTTGCTTTTCCGGTTGCGTGTTTTTTTGTTTCTTTGTATTTCAGATCTTTGACTTGATTCTTTTGATCCTCTAGTCTGCTGTTAGGTCTTTGTATTGTATTTTTTATTTCAGTCAGTGTATGCATAATTTCTAGTTGGCCCTTTTTGATATGCTTGAGGGTCTCACTAAATTTGTCAGCCTTTTCTAGAAAATTCTTGAAAAACCTTATAACCATGGTTTTGAACTCTACGTCCAATCATTTGCTTTCCTCTATTTCTTTCATTTGTGACCTGTTTCTTTGTCTCCACAATTTAGCTGCTTCCCTGTGTTGATAGAATGGCTTTGTATGCTAGGTGCCCTATAGGGTCCAGTGGCTCAGCCTCCCCATTTACCTGAGGTGGACACTCTTGGCACACCCCTTTGTGGGCTGTGTGCACAGTCTTGTTGTGGTTAAGCCTTGATTGTTGTTGGGAGGAATTGTCCTCCAGGCCAATTGGATGTGAGGGTCAGCTGTGTCTACGCTGGGAGAACTTCTGTGCTGGAGACACTCTTAAGAGACAAGACTTGCAAAAGCCTCTATGCTCAGCTTGGATGGGGCAGAGTCTCAGGGTGGAGCAGACAGCATTGGTTTCCCGTCAGCCCTGCCGTAATAGACCCCTGTGTCTCAGTGTCCTGTGGTAATCGCTGCAAGAGATTACCTCTGAGAGAAAGCTGCCCTCGAGTTCTGCCCACTGCCAGACAGTCCAGTTTCTTCCCAAATGAGTCTGGGTCCCCAGGGTCTCACCAGGAACTGGAGTTCAGAGCCATCAGGAGCTTTTGTCTCCCTCCTGCTTGAGAAAGCCAGCTGCATACTAAGTTGCCAACCCTTTCTGCATGTGCATGCCTTGGCACCTCTGCCTTCTCCAGTTTCTCTGAGTCACTGTGCTTTTCTCTTTCCTTATAGTTGTAGAATTTCCACTCAGCCAGCCTTCCTGTGGTTCTAGATGATGTCTTGTCTTTTAGTTGTAGTTTTGAAATTGTTGTGGGAGGCAGCAGTTTAGGTGTTTACCTATGCTGCCATCTTGGTTTCTCCTCCCAAGATATCAGAAATATATATATAATTGATTTTTTACAGAGAGGAAGGGAGAGAGATAGAAAGTCAGAAACATCGATGAGAGAGAGACATTGATCAGCCACCTCTTGCACTCCCCACAGTGGAGATGTACCCGCAAGAAAGGTACATGTCCCCAACCAGAATCGAACCTGGGACCTTTCAGTCTGCAAGCCGATATCCTATCCGCTGAGCCAAACCAGTCTTGGCAAGATAGCAGGTTTTGATTAGTCTGCTATTATGCCAAATAGTTAAAATTTGGAACTAGGAAGATCATTGCCCCAGTTTGACCCCAGTGTTTCTGTGCTGTATGTAACATATATGTCAGTAGTCCTGACTCTGGGTTCTATGATATTATCAGCTCTTGGCTTTGGTAGAACTCCTTGCTATGTCAAATTGGTGGAACAAGTTGACAATAACAGTCTCTCTGGGATATCATGGCATCATAGTCCATTTTCATCAGAGGGAGGCCCTTAATGGCAGAGAAAGAAACACTGTTGAGGAGAAAAAATGGACAATCCATGTGGAAATTTTTTCCAAGACTTCTGACATTAAAATATTCATTTCACTTTACCTGTATGATGTCATGCCTATCTGCCTTCTATCTTACATAGTGAGCCCTCCTTATTCAGTCCTATACTAGTATACCCAAGGCCCCCCCATAGCACATAGCACAGAGCAGTTATTCAGTAAATATTTGTTGAATGTATGAATGAACGAATTAGTGAATCAAACTACAGTGTACTTAGCGGAAATTTTGGGGGGAGGAAGTCAGCAGGAGGAACAACAGAAACAGCAGGAGGCAGAGAGCAGGGAAGCATGAATTCATTCAGGCATAGTGTCCTGCCCTTGTACTGCCCTTTGTTGTTCTTTAATACACAACAGGATGCACCTGCCCAGACATGGGGACTTAGCTTTGTAGAAAGGAAAGCTGATACAAAGCCCCTGTTAATTAAAAAGCTTTTGCAATTGGAACTGTCTTCTAACACAAAGTGCCCTGCTTCTTGATGGGTTTGATGTTTACATGTTTTGAGAATATACAATGAACAATCTAAGAATTATTTCCTAACCCTGAATCCAGCAAAGGAAATAAGACCTGTCCAATGTCACCACTGGTCTGTTATTTATTATTTCAAAACCAAAAATTAAATTGATGAATAGCCAGATGGCCAAAAAAATCAAGTATACTTTTCTAATGAAAATAACCTTTAAGCTTTTCTGCCCCAATTTCCTCTGGTTTCTATTCCTTGTTCTTACTTATCTCTGAATATCTAGCTAAGTAATAGCACTGATGCCCAGGCTAGCACTTTGAGAATGGTCTGCTCAAATAATTTACACCAAGCTATGAAAATCTAGGGGAATTTCCATTTTGAAAATTAATACTAATTAAAATAACAAGATGGATCAGAAAGAAGATGAGTATGGAGAAAGTGGAGGTGGAAAGGAAATTCTCACGGATCTCACTTAGAGGTCAGGTAGCTGGGCCACCTTACCTCTGCCATGCCTACTAACTAGAACCTCTCTAGTCTCACTAAATAGATTTACCATCAAGATGTAAAAACAGCTTGTTATAGCCAGCCCAAATCCATTCATTGCATTCAAATGCACAGTTGCATTTATGAATTAGCTTAGGAAAACCTCTCCTATTGATATATTGAGACAGACAAGAGTTGCTATCTGTTTGGCTTAAAGAGGACTCCTCTGTGGTCTCCTGGCTGCACTAAATGTTTTGGTACTCAAATTAGATTAAGGTCCAAAAAGACCAGAAAAGTTGGAAAGTATTTTGCAAGTTTTCAATTCAGAGATTAGTGTGCTCCCCTGTGACCAAAGCCCAAACTGCAGCCACTGTGGCATAGACCCAAAGCAGAAGTTGTTCCTGCTAAAGCCTCACTATAATTACTGTGTGGGATGCTTTATTTTTCAGGGCAGAGAGGAAAAGGGAGAATAGTTAAAAGAGCTTTAGAGGAAAATCTAAATTCTGCTTCCAGCATTACTGGTTTTCTTTTTGAAAATTAGCAGCTCTTTAGTAAAACCCTTGATAGAGCTCCATTTGGAATAATGTGTGACAGCGAGTAGCTACTAATAGCACCTAGTAATGAGTAAGTGGATTGCTCAGAATATTATGTATTTAATGAAAAATAATGGCTGTCTCACTGCAGCAAGAAGAAGGATGCTGACTGCTCTCTACATGCATGTTCCTTTTTTGTGCTGGCCTTTGTTAGGTCATATACACTTGAGAAAATCTAAACAAAAAGAACTCACCAACCTGGCAATAACTACTACAAAACGCTCCCAGAAAGTGCTTTCAGTCCGTTTTTTGAATGATTCATGGTGCTTCCAATTTATGGTTCTATAGGTTGGAGACCATTGATCTAAAGGAAACAGTCCAGAAAGTAGGGACATCTAATTTTTTCTCTCTGAATCAAATCTGTACTAAGAGGCAGGATAATGACAATGATGACATCTGTGTTACCATCAAGAAAGTGAGAGGCTTGGGCTCAAGAGCCTTAAAGTTCAGTCTTTGGAAATCAGGTTCTCAATGTTGCCAAGCTTCTGTTCAGTTTGTAAATGGAAAAGTGATATTACTGAAGCACACACTTGAAACATATAATTTATCAGTAGATTGAAAGCATACTTTGAAGGCTTTCTGGTTTCTGTATTTATTCAGCATGCCAGGATGTGGGAATAGCACTATAGCACTCTTCTTGCCTTAAAAGTATTTGAGAGTTACTACATCTCCACTATCTTATTTGATTAATCATGTTTTCTTAACACAATTTTCATCATCTTTGTGGTGTGGGGAGTTTTCCTTTCAGGATTCTTTAATTCATGTTATAATCAACAAGGAGGAGTGGAATTAGTCCTTCCTAGAATTATGTCTTACCTTCCCAATCCAGTGACAATAACAAGACTAGAATTAATTGAATTCTGCTATGTACCATGACTGTGCTTTATACCTATTATCTAATTTAACCTTAACATCATTTCTAGAGGGGAGGTATAATTAACCCCCATATAACAGATGAGAAAGTAGAAACATAAACAAGGTACTACAGCTTATGTGTGATCAAACCAGAACTTAAATCCAGGTTGTTGGACTCCAAAGTCCATGCTCTTTCTACTACATTATATTTATTATCATTAAAATATAATGAACCCACTCACAAGCCTGGCATAAATCTTGGGAAGAATTCTGTCACAATTCAAAGATAAATTAATTATAAAATGATTTTTAAACCAAGTACTACAACTGAACTGTATTCATATTATACATATCATTATACATACCAATGTGTATTTATATTTGTATTAGTGAAGAAATTGTATATGTCTTTTTCAAAAAGTCACTGACAAAATAACACTTCCTGTCTTGGAAGCTAATTTGGAAGGATCATTTTTCTCTCAGAGATAGATAATCATGTTCTCCTTACAACTCAACTCAGCATGATGAACATTCCTCTTTTTTCTTTCAGTAAATTGTTGCTGTGAGATTATTATCTTTGTTAGCTTTGCTTAATTGTGATACTAAGTTACCCCAAATATTACTACTAATAAAACTTAAAATACAATAAACCAAACATATAATTTATATAAGAGATATTCCAAAAAGCAAGCAAACATATTTGGAATTAGTATAATAAACAAGGAAATATAAATTAAAACAAAAATGAGGTGCCCCTTTTTAGTTTGGGAAATTCCTACTTCCATGCTAAATCTGCCCAAGTTCCAAAAAAAATGAGGTAAATTATATTTAATATAGTTCTCCTTTGCATTCCTATGGAAATATATGTGGGCTTCTGTTATAGCACTTGACATGTTCTCTTCTCCTTATCTACAAATAGGATGGTGAATTCCTCCTAGGAAGTGCCCATATATTATCTCAGTGTCCACAGTACCTGACACAATACAAGTTTAATAAACATATGCTGAATACATGCACCATTTATATATGTTATTCAACTAGAAAAATGAAGAAAAATAATTTCTAGACTGCTTTCAATGGAAACAATCATACCCATCAGCTACTGGAATTAGTATACATTGATACAATGTTTTAAGACTCAATCTATATAAAAAACAAACATAAAATGATACCAACCTCAAAACCAGTAAACTCACCTCTAAAAATATCTCAGTGGATATTTGCACAAACACAGTTTAGTAGCATAATGGGATGAATGCTGAAGTGGCTTAAAAGTCCAACAATAGGGAAATTATTCAGGAAATTATATTAGTTTTGGGGAATAATAAGCAGCCATTGAAAATGAAAGACAAGAAATCGTGTAATAGGGAGTAGTATTTATGAAACACTGGAAGGATTCAAATGGAGAACTCAGCATTGTATATTTACCATGATTACAATTAAGTAATTAAAGTATACAAATAACATTTGGAAAGTAATGAGGAGAAATGAAAATTCATAATTAGTTGATAAAGGTTGAAAACATTTTTATTACTTTTTAAAATAAATTGTTATGATTTCAGAGAGGAAAAAAGAGAGAGAGAGAGAGAGAGAGAGAGAGAGAGAGAAGCATCAATGATGAGAGAGAATTATTGATCAGCTGCTTCCTGCACACCTCACAGTGGGGATCCAATCCACAATCTGGGCATGTGCGCTGACCAGGAATCAAACCATGATCTCCTGGTTCATAGGTCAATGCTCAACCACTGAGTCATACTGGTCAGCATGTCCTTTAATGTAGTCATAACATTTTAAACAAAATTTTGAAAGCTAAATTATAAGTGGACCCTATCTGTAAAGCAGATTATGGTCCTGAGTTTCATTTATAAGTCAGATGTCTGGTACACTGAATAACATGCATGGTGCTTCTGGGGAGTCTCAAGTGATTTGAAACTATCCTACTGGAGTTAGCCAATCATAGCTCAAACAGTGTGAGTTTCCAATGGAAAGGCAGTATATTTGATAAGAGGTTAATATCCAAAATATGTGAAGAACTCATACAACCCAACACCAAAAAAAAAAAACATAAAACAATCCAATTAAAAAATTGGCAAAGGACCTGAATAGACATATAAAAAGCTGCTCAACATTGCTAATCAGAGAGATCACCTCACACTTATCAGAATGGCTATTAACATCAAATCAACAAGCATGTGGTGAAAATGTGGAGAAAAGGGATCCTTTATGCATTGCTGGTGGAATTGCATTTTGGTGAGGCCACCAGGGAAAAGAATTTGAAGATTCCTCAAAAAAGAAAACTAACTTATGACCCAGAAATTCCATATCTGGGTATATATACAAAGAAACACAAAACACCAATTCAAAAGATATGTGCACCTCTGTGATCATTGCAGCATTATTTACTACTAGAGGCCCAGCGCATGAAATTCATGTACAGGTTTGGTCCCTAGGTCTGGCCTACGATCAGGGCCATCTTCCCCACTGGCCTCAGCCAGCCCTGCTCCCCTCCACTCCCCTACCCCGGTTCCCCATTCACCATTGGGTGATTGGTGCCTGACAGCTGGCGGAAGGTACCAAGAGGTCAGCTGTTTCCAACCTTTTGTCAGTCCTGCCCCTGTTACTGGTGGCCATCAGGCGATCGGACACTGCTGGCCAGGGAAAGGAAAGGTGGTGAGTGTGTCTCATAGTGATTGATCTAGTGGTTATTCTGGTCACTATGCTATTAGGGTAAATTTGCATATTATCCTTTTATTATATAGGATAGAGGCCTGGTGCATGGGTGGGGGCCAGCTAGCCTTCCCTGAAGGGGGCCCTGGATTGGGGTGGGAGGTCCCCACTGGGGGGGGCTGGCCTGGGCAAGGGGCTGTGGGTGATTTGCAGGCTGGCCATGCCCCTGGCTTTGTCAGGAAGGATGTCCCAGAATGACATCCAAAAGATGTCCAGTCTATCCAGTCTAATTAAAATATTACCCTTTTATTTGTATAGATAGCCAAGATATGGAAGCAACCTAAGTGCCCATCAATAGACAAGTAAATAAAGAAGTGGTGCATATGTACAATGGAATATTACTTGGCCATAAAAGCAAAAAAACCTACCATTTGTGACAACATGGATGAACCTATAGAGTAGTGGTTCTCAACCTTTCTAATGCTGTGACCCTTTAGTACAGTTCCTCATGTTGTGGTGACCCCCAACCATAAAATTATTTTTGTTGCTACTTCATAACTGTTATTTTGCTACTATTATGAATTGTAATGTAAATATCTGTGTTTTCTGATGCTCTTAGGCAACCCTGCTAGTGGTACTCTATAGTAGTGAGAACCACTGCTATAGAGCATTATGCTAAGTGAAATAAGTCAAAGAAATACAAATACCATGATACATATGGAATGAAAAGAACAAAATAAACATAACAACAAATTAGAAACAGAATCATAGATGCAAAGAACAAACTGATGGCTGCCGGATAGGAGGGCTTTTGGGGGCTGATGAAAAAGGTGAAGGGTTGGGAGAAAATGGCGGCGGAGTAGACGGACGCGTCTGGAGCTTTGTCGCTGGGCAGAGGGAGAGAGAGCGGCTGAGAGTTGCATTGGGAGTGTTTGTTGGCAAGCTAGGAGTCAGTTGTCCTCCAGGGGAAGGCGGGGAACTGCTGGAAGGGGCTCTCCCGGCCAGGCAGCCCCACTGCCACGGGGTTTTTGTCTGCCGGAGCCACCAGCGCGAACAGGGAGCCCGAGCCATCTTGCAGTGGGAGGTGGATGTCGGCGGTGGTCTGAAGCCTTCGGCTGGGCACCCATCGAGCAGCCAGGAACCCGGGGACCCAGAACTCCGCTCTCCAATCCAGACATTTGGCGGAATCAGAGATCCACAGAGCACACGGAAAGGTCAGATAGCGCCTGACTTAAGGGGGAGGTAGATGTCTGCCGAGGTCTGAAAGCTGCGGCTGACGGAGGCACCCACAGAGCAGCCAGGACCCAGAGCGCGGCTTCCCAGGCAGCACAGACACACAGACTGAGGATTCAGAGATCCACACTGCGCACGTGCGCGCGCGGAAGGGTCAGACTTAGCCTGGGCCAGGGTGCGGTCTCCTACCCCCGCAGGGCAGAGACGCGCACACTGTGGGAGCCGGGCTGCGGGAAAGCTGCCTCTGGAGAGGTCCGCAGAGGGGGTCAGGGCGTGATCCCTGAGTGTGAAGGCAAACCCTCTGAGCTGCTGACAGAGGAGAGCTCCGGAAAACGAATCTTTTTTTTTTCTTTTTCTCTGGGGCAGAGGGACAACCTGGGAGTTATTGCAGTGTCCAGGCTGCAAAACCCCCACAAACTGGTTTTGGGAACCACAGAGTAGCAGGATCTGAGCACAG
>JAAGEH010000015.1:18370242-18416211 GCA_011751065.1 Lasiurus cinereus | reverse complement strand
CCATGCACAAATTTTGTGCATTGGGCTTCTAGTATTGTAATAACTATGGATGGTGCCAGGTGGATACTTGAAGTAACTGAGGGATCACTTCATAAATTATGTAGTTATCTAATTACTTGCTTCACACCAAAAACTAACATAAAATAATATTAAATGTCATCTGTAATAAAAATAAATTTAAGAAGAAAATGAAAGAAAAGCAGTATAAAACTAGATTATTGCGGACACCATTGCGTCAGAGACCAAGGCACGGCGGGTGACTACTTTTCATAAACTTCATTTCGTTTTTACTAGCAAAAAGAGAGCGTCCTCTTTCCATGTCTAGCACTGCCATGGCTCGTGGTCCCAAGAACCATCTGAAGCGTGTAGCAGCTCCAAAGCATTGGATGCTGGATAAACTGACGGGGGTATTTGCTCCTCATCCATCTACTGGTCCCCACAAGCTGAGAGAATGTCTCCCTCTCATCATTTTCCTAAGAAACAGACTTAAGTACGCTCTATCAGGAGATGAAGTAAAGAAGATCTGCATGCAGCGGTTCATTAAGATCGATGGCAAGGTCTGAACCGATGTAACCTACCCTGCTGGTTTTATGGATGTCATCAGCATTGATAAGACAGGAGAAAATTTCCGTCTGGTCTATGACACCAAGGGTCGCTTTGCTGTTCATCCTATAACACCTGAGGAGGCCAAGTACAAGTTGTGCAAAGTGAGGAAGATCTTTGTGGGCACAAAGGGAATCCCTCATCTGGTGACCCATGATGCTCGTACCATTCGCTACCCTGATCCCCTCATCAAGGTGAACGACACCATTCAGATTGATTTGGAATCTGGCAAAATTACTGATTTCATCAAGTTTGACACCGGTAACCTGTGTGTATGATCACTGGAGGTGCCAACTGAGAAGATATGGTGTGATCACCAACAGAGAGAAACACCCTGGTTATTCTGATGTAGTTCATGTCAAAGAAACCACTGGCAATAGCTTTGCCACCTGGCTCTCCAACATTTTTGTTAT
Organism: Lasiurus cinereus; assembly: GCA_011751065.1. Classification (NCBI taxonomy): domain Eukaryota; kingdom Metazoa; phylum Chordata; class Mammalia; order Chiroptera; family Vespertilionidae; genus Lasiurus; species Lasiurus cinereus. Next base: position 18,415,195 of record JAAGEH010000015.1, on the reverse strand, counting down.
CGGCAAAGGCAACAAACCATGGATTTCCCTTCTCGTGGAAAGGGATTCGTCTCACCATTGCTGAAGAGAGGATAAGAGACTGGCAGCCAAACAGTTGGTGAAATGAGCTGACGTGACATTAGAGGGGTCTTTGTACTTAAAGATAATGCAGCATGGGGGTGAGGTGGAGGGGAGAAGATTGGGGAAGTGGACATGCCCACTCATATGATAATTCATAACCTAAAATTCATTCCCTTTTCCTGTGGGACTTAACACCTAAATAAATATGACAGTTCTTTATCTTAAAGTCATTTTCACTTCAACCTCTTCCTTTTTTAATATACCTGAGTTAGTTCATTGTACTTTTCAGTTTGTAACCAGCTATCTGCTCCTGAAAAGCTCTTATTTCATTTATTTGTTTACAGTATTCCCTTTTAGTCACATTTCTTATTTCCTATCTCATAGCTGAATAAGCAATTAATCTGATGTATTTTCAACATATATTTGAGTTTGTAGATTTCTAGCAAAATGAGGTTTTAGTTAATAACAATGTATTAATATTGGTTTATTATATGTAACAAGCACACCATACCACTGTAGGATGTTAGTAATTGGTGAAACCTATGCCAGGTACATGACAGCTCTGTACTATCTTAATTTTTCTGTAAATGTAAAATTACTTTAAAAAATAAAGCCTATTAAAAAAGAAAAAAAAACTATATTGTTGCAATAAACTAGAAAAAGGCAATTTTTTACTTCTTTTGAATGCTGATGGTACTTAAGGAAAAGCAGTATAATTAGAGGAAGATGAGAAATGTGGGCAGTGACTTGCGTTAAGATTCTGAAGGGGTCTTTGGACATTTTCAAGGACTTTCACAGTTTAAGACACTGGTACTTCGTATAATTTCATGCTATAATGTATGAATTTCTCCTTGATTCAAGTGTATCACTATCATTACTCTTAGGCATTTCAGACATGATTAGGTCATTTTTTATTCTTTGTGACACACAAATGAGATGAGTACAGAGGGAGAGAGAGAGAGAGAGAGAGAGAGAGAGAGAGAGAGAGAGAGAGAGAAACTTCCATGAAGTAATCTTAATAGAGAAAGAAAAACCAAAGGTGGTTGAAGCAGATGTACTGGAAATTTTAAGAGAGGGACTGCAATAAAATTGTATAAATAAAGACAAGGCCAAGTTTATTTCTGAAGATCTAGCAGAACAAATATCTTGACTGATGTTTCTGCCTTTTAAAAAAACAGAGGCCAGCTGGTGTGGCTCAGTGGTTGAACATTGACCTATGAACCTGGACACATGCCTGGGTTGTGGGGTCAATCTTCAGTGTGGGGCATGCAGGAGACAGCTCTCTCATCATTGATGTTTCTATCTCTCTCTATTTTTTCCTCTCCCTGAAATCAATAAAATATATTTTTTAAAACTGAGAATGTTGAATGACATATTCCAAACATTTTAAAAGTTTCATGGAGCTAGAAAAAAAGAGTTAGTAGTTACTAAACCAAATGTAAGTGAAGGCTGGAACTTAGAGAGTTAAGCTGATCATTAATAGTTCTTCTGAACTAAGGGCATTTACTAAACAGGGAGAATCTCAATTTGAATTTTCATGGACTTCTTAGGTGTGGGTGATAGAAGTTTAAACTTAGAGCTACAAAAGGTAGAAAGTCTAATACTGATTATATAATTGTAATGTCTTCCGAGGCCAAAAGAACAGAGTAGGACAAAAAAATATAGCAAATATCTATTTATATCAGGAGAAGAATACATGAGGCTAGTTCTATAAAGTCTAATAATTGTCCAGGATAGTAAGAATATGATAAAAACATTTTGGTATATTAAGCATGCATGTTTGCATTTCAAAGATAACTATTGAAAGCATTGAAGTTGAGTCTATAACTTTCCAATTAGAAGAGGAGAAAATGGAATACTTATACACCTCAAATCCATTTAAAAACAGGTAGTACAAATAAAAATAGAAGAGGTGAGACAATTTGAAAGCATAAAATATTATGGTAGATATAAATCCAAATACGTCATTAATTATATCAAGTACATAGATTTAAAGCTTCGGTAACAACAAAGATGTTCTGACTAGATTAGTAAAATGATCAACTAAATGTTTATAAGAGGTTCATCAGATGAATAAAGATACAGGAAGGTTGAAGTAAAATAGGGGATGAAGATATTTCATGAGCATGCCAAAGAAAAGAAATACATTGTTACTGGATTATAGTTGTTAAAATTTACTTTGAAGCAAAAAGTATTTCTAAAGATGAAGAGGGTCACTTTGTAATGACAATAAGCTTAATTTACAACTATGGAATATTTTTAAATGGAATGCTGCACAGAAATTGAAGTGAATAAAATACATGCAGGAACATGGATCAATCTCACAAATATGAAAATTCTAAATTTGTATTTTTTAGTGTCATAATCTCAAAATACAAATGGCCTATAAAAAGAAGTAGAAAATTCCACAGTAGTGGGAGATTCTAAACACACTTCTTTCAGTAATCCACAGAAGAAGCAGGAGGGGGGAAAGGAATATAAAAGATTTAAATAATACATATAACAAATCGTCCTAAGAGATAGGTATCTTAATACCCCCAAACTGCAAAAATTTTCCAAGCACACATAGAGCATCTTTATAAAATTAAAGCTTCAATACATTTTTATTCTTCAAAACTATGGAATTAACTTTGTCTTACAGCAATGCAATAAAACTAGAAATCAATAACCAAAAGGCAACTGGAAAATATATTTGTAAATTAAGAAACATTTTAAATGGGTGAAATAATAAATTATGATGCAAATTAGAAATTAATGTAAACTGAAAGTTAATGAAAACCACACTAAGAGACTACAACATTGCCACAAGATCAGCAAGAATTAAGCAGTCTGACAATATCAAACACTGATGAGTTGGTGGAGCAATGGGAACTCTCCTATACTGCTGATTAAATGTACAACAATGGAAAAAATGGTTACCTCCATGAACATGTGCATACTTTATGCTCCAGTGATTTCATAGGTATATGCCCTAGACTTTTGCACATGTGTCCCAGGATACATGGACAGGAAAGTTCATAGTACTATTGCTTATAATTGCTCAAAATTGGAAACAGCTCAAATGTTGGAAATAATAATAATGTACATCTAATAATGTTGATAATAATAATAATATTGGATGAATAAACTATGGAATATTTTTATTTTTAATATATTTTATTGATTTTTTTACAGAGAGGAAAGAAGAGGGATAGAGAGTTAGAAACATCCATGAGAGAGAAACATCGATCAGCTGTTTCCTGCAAGCCACCCACTGGGGCTGTGCCCACAGACAAGGTACATGCCCTTGACTGGAATCAAACCCGGGACCCTTCAGTCCACAGGCCGATGCTCCATCCGCTGAGCCAAACCAGTTAGGGCTGGAATATTCTTAAATAGAATGCTGCACAGAAATCAAAGTGAATAGAATACTGGTATATGCAGGGACATGGATCAAACTCACAAATGCAGAGTGTATTACACTCTTAATAAAAGCATACTGTATAATTCCATTTTTATAAAGTGTTTAAAAAGCAGGCAAACTAAACTTTAGAGATATATACCCAGGTGATCCTAATAGAAAGACAAACAAGGAATCATTAAAACAAAGTCAGCATTGTAGTTCCTGGAAAGGTGAGAAAGAGAAATGTGGTTTAGGAAGAAGCAAAGCTTCCAAGATGTTGACACTGTTCTATTTGTAACTGGGGTGAAAACTGCATAGGTGTTCTCTTTAATTATTGTTCAAAATGTGCCTGTTAGACATGCACTTTTGTATGTGTGATGTACTTCACAAAATTAAAAATATATTACTTTTTTAAAAAAGAGAAAAGAAGGGGGTCACTTCCTCTTTAACTTCCTTTTTCACACATTTATCAAGGATTCACTAAATAAATATTGAGTTTTTACTATGTGCCGGGTGCTGTTCTAGAGAAGACATTGGAAATGCAGGAATAAGGAAGACAAAATCCTTGTCTCAAACCTTTTGTGTTACAAATGACAAAAAATCAAACTCAAAGTAGCCCTTGTACCTAAAATGTCTAGAGGCAGATTTAATCTCAAATGAGGTTTGATCTAGCAGTTCCAAAATGGCACCAAGGTTATTCCTGTCCCTCTGTCCTGTCCACTGCAATGTTGGCTTTATCTTAAGGCTTCACATTATGCCCTCCACAGCATATGTTCCTCCCCTGGCCATAAATAGCTACAGCACCCACAAGACCCATGGGAAAAAAAAACATTTTAGGCACTCACAGCAAATGTCCTGCATTTTACCTTCATTGGACCAGCTTAAGCCTGGGTTATATTCCCAGCTCTGAAACAATTAGCAGAACTTCCAAGGGGAGGGACAGGATAAATTATGCAGTTAGGCTTTGAGTAGGCAATGGGTCAATTTAGTAATTCCAAGCACATAGCTAAAAATTGTATTTGGGGTGTTTCCCAAATCATGAACCAGTGGGCCATTGCCAGGAGGAAGAATGAAAGTTAGAAAGACCAATAAAATCATTCTTACAGTCCCTGCTGTCATGGAGCATACATTCTTGGGAGGGGTGGCAAAATCAGAGAATAAATAAGTAAACAAATAAATACATAAATAAGATAGTTTGAAATAATGATAATGCTATGACAATAATAATAAAATAGAAGCTCCAAGAAAACAAGAGTTCTTTTTTGTTAATTCTTTGTTTACTGCAATATTCCATCTATCTAGTCCACTGCCTAGCACATATAGGCCAGAAATAAATGTTGAGTTGAATTGAATTGAATAGTAAATAGGGTAAAATAATAGTCATTGCTCTGTATAACACACTCTCTGCTCACAGTCATTTCTCTGCACGGGTTCCTTGTTGGCCACATGCCTTCATTTCTGAAGTTCTTCTCACCTGGGACTCCTCCATTTTTCCTCTGTTCATTCTACACATCTTCCCAAACTTCTTCCATGACATATTTGCTATTCTTTGACTTCTTTACATTCTGATTATCCCCTGCCTCCACCATGATATTTATCAACAGTGTACATTTTAACCCTGCTTTTATTACATTTGGTAATTTGCCATATGCTCTTTCATAATGTTATTTAAAATTATTTTATCATTACATGTTTTTAAATCCCAAATAAAATATGAATTACCTGTGGAGAGGCATTGGTTCTTTTCATAGCCTAACCATTTATTAGCTATAGATGAGCTTTAATAAATGATTTGGCTGCTTTTGAGAGTAAGTTTCTATATGGGTAGTATCTCTCTCATAAGGTTGTTGAAATAATGTATGCCAGTACCTTGCGGTAAGTACTTGATAAACAGCAGTGATAATTATATGATAATCCTGATGCCTGGTGCATGAAATTTGTGCATGGGTCAGGGGTCCCCTAAGCTTAGCCTGCACCTTCTCCAATCCGGGACTTCTTGGAGGATGTCTGACTGCCAGTTTAGGCCTGATCCCACAGGACATCCCTTTCACAATCTGAGACTTCTGGCGCCCAACCACTTGTCTGCCTGCCAGCCTAATCACCCCCTAATCGCTCCTCTGCCAGCTTGATCAATGCCTAACTTGTATGACAAAGATCAACTAGATATTGATTTACTTTCACCAGTTTTATGGCTTCTTACTAGTCCTCATCTTAAATGAATCTTCTCAGGTATTCGGTACTATTATCACTATCTTCTTTTTGAAACTCCTTTTCCTTTTGACTACTGAAAAATCTCTCTTGCTTTTCTTCTGTCTGACCATTCTTTGTTAGTCTCTTTGTGGAATTGTTTTTCCTCAGTTAAATAGATGTTGAAATTTCTAAGAGATTTTTCCTAGTTTCTGTTTATTTTTATCACTTTTTACATTTGACATGGGTAAATTAATCTTCTCCTAATATTTCAATTACTATCAATGTATATGGTAATGAAAAAAATCTAAATTATGTATCCAAATCTCTCTCTTAAGCTCCACATCTGTCTCTCCAATTGTTTACTGTGAGTCTTCCACTGGATGGTCCATAGTCTTCTCAAATTCAAGATGTATAAAACTGAGCTCATCAGCTACACACACATACACACACACACACACACACACACACACACACACACACACAACCACTCCTCAATTCCACATCTTACTCTAGTTTCCCCATTTTGTGAATGGAAGTCATTCTGCATTCCTTCTATATTTCTAACCACTTATCCAAGTCAGAAAGCCACAAGTGTTTTGAAGGAGCTAGACTGATGTCACTCATATGTGGAATATAATAAACAAAATAAACTGATGAATAAAATAGATCCAGAGACACAGAAGCATGGAACAGACTGATAGACTTTAGAGGTAAGGTGGGGGTGGGTGATTGGGTGAGTGGGAGAGATTAACAAGGAACTTATATTCATACTAGAGGCCTGGTGTTTGAAATTCATGCATGGGAGAGGTCTCCTCAGCCCAGCCTGCACACTCTCCAATCCGGGACCCCTAAGGGGATGTCTGACTGTTGGGGTTTGGGCCTGAACCGACAGTCAGACATCCCTCTCACAATCCTGGACTGCTGGCTCTTAATCATTCACCTGCCTGTCTGACTGGTTGCCCCCAACTGCCCCCGTCTGCCTACCTGGTCGCCCCTAACTGCCCCCCTTGCTGGCCTGGTTGTCCCTTATGGCCCCTCCTCCCCCACCCTGCTGGTGTGGTTGCCCCACACAGCCTGTTGTTCAGTCATTTGGTTGTCCCTCACTAACCCCCCCTGCAGGCCTGGTCATAGGCAGCCATCTTGTGAGGGCATCAGGATTAATTTGCATATTATCTCTTTATTATATTGGATGGCAGTGATGACGGTGATGATAAAGGATTATTTCCTCCTTCTTTCTACACCATTCCCTTCAGTACTTAGCCTAATTAAGGGTACATAATTAAGGGCCTAATAAAGACTCACTGAACTTCCCAAAGATTCCCACTCCTAAAAAGCTGCAGGCTTGAGGCCTCTTGCTTGTTTGGCACTGATGTTGGACACCCAACCTCCAACCTACTTTGATTTCATTGTCAACAGTGGGGAAGTCTGAAACACAACCAACTAAGTCATCATACTGCTGAAGTGAACAAGCTAAGACAGAAGAAAGCAGCAGGAGAAGTAGCAGCCTGTGCCATGACCCAGCTATCACTTATGGCCATGGCACTATTATTGAAATAAGAAACACATAGCATTTAGTGTGGCCTGAGTGACTAGAGATACTCAGTAGTTTCCTAATTGACTCAAATGATGATCTGTGTATTACCTACGTACTGGCTGAGCAGCCACTGGGAGTGGAAGCAATGCTATTACACTAAATTGTGTGCATCACCTGGGTCATAAATCAACAGATATTTCATCTGCAAGAGCAAGAATGACAGAAATTAAGTCAGTCACAATGTCGTGAAGTGGTATTACCAGAAGAAATGAGAACTCTGTCTCTGGGTAAAAATCACTCTTAACTTTTGGGGTGAAAAAGCCATGCCTAAATAATTCTGTTTACTTTTTGTGCAGTTGCTCCTAATTACTCAGTTAAATCAGGCATGAGCATCATGTCTCCAAATGTAAAGCATAAAATGGGCAGGCTTTTCCTCTAATTCTGGCTCCTCTACTAGCTGCCTCATTGGGTTTAGAGTACACCTGCTGTTGTCATAGATACAAACTTCCCTGAATGAGAATTTACACCCAATACCTTATCTTAGTCCACCCAATCCAGCATCACTAACCATGCCAGAGTGAGATTTAAGGCTGGGGAAGGTCACTACTGAGCAGCAATCAGGTTGAGTGAGTAAAGCCTAAGGTCCTGGCCAAGACATAACACTGGCAGGAAAAGCAGTTCTTAAATGTGTTCCAGATATGCTCATTCTAGTAGTTTAGGGCATAAGTTGTGGAATGAGATTGAATTTTGCCACTTATTAGTTATTGGCTTTCAGCAAACATTTAACTTCTCTGGGGAAAGAGACAGGATCTACATTATAGAGTAGTTATGAGAATCAAATAAGATCATGCATACATGGTATTTGGCATGCCTGGCACAAATTAACTATTTAATAAATGTTAGCCCTTATCATAATTATTAGCAGGGGGCAGTGCAGGTATTGAGAGTAATGATTCTGACCACATAGCTAGATGTACTGATGCTATCATAGAGAGGAGTTTGTAGCTGCTCAGTCAGGTTGGTCTTTGAGGAGAATTGGCTACTTTCATAGACTATAAGTGAGCTAAGACACCTACAATTTTAAAAGAGAAAAATATTATCAGATGGATTCACTAATGAATTCTACCAAACATTCCAAGAAGATTTGATACCTGTCCTTCTCAAACTCTTCCAAAAAGTTGAAGAAGAGGCAATACTTCCAAGTACATTTTATGAAGCCAACATAATCCTGATACCAAAACCTGGCAAGGATAATACATACAAAAAAGAAAACTATCAAGATCTCTGATGAAAACACATACAAAAATACTAAACAAAATACTAGCAAAGCTAATACCTTAAAAGAGCAACCCATCACAATTAAGTAGGGTTCATTCCAGGGACGCTAGGATAGTTCAACATATACATATTAATCAATGTTATACACCACATTAACTAAATATAGGATAAAAATAATATGATCATATCAATAGACGCAAAAAAGCATTTGACAAGATATAACATTCATTTGTGCTTAAAACATTCAATAAAAATGGGTATAGAAGAAAAGTACCTGCTAGGTTATAGACACTGCAGTAGCTGCTTTCTACCTTATTTCAAATATACACACATCCATGTAAAGTAGATATTATTATGCACATTTTATAGATGAGAAAACTGAGACTTTATAGGTTTAGTAGAGCCGTGTAAGTGAGAAGGTTGGAACTGGAGAGCCCAGGCATGGTGACTCCAAAGCCAAAGCTCCTGGTATTAAACGGAAGCCCTCCTTGAGATGTGAAAAGCCATGATGAGTTTTGGGAAAAGTGTACTATTCATTTTGGCAGAAATACACATGGAAAAGAAAATAGGCAAGAGGAATAAGCAGGTCCCAAGTCCCACAAGGTTTTGAAGGCCATGATCAATTGTTTAGACTTCATCCTGACAGGATGGGGAGCTCTGAAGACACTTATGGTGGGGGAATGATATGATCAATTCCATATTATAGGAATATCTACTTGGCAAAAATATGGGGATTAAATTAGGAGATGAAGATTAGAGATACAGAGGATAGTTAGAAAGCTGTTATAGCAGCTCAGTGATAAAGCCTGAGAACAGGGGCATAAAGCATTGAAGTATTTATTGTTTTGATGAATGGGCTTATAAAAATTTCAGAAGTCTGAGTAATTGTCTCCAAAATTTTTACAAAGCCTCTGCTGCTTCCATTCTCCTTCCTTTTACTTTCCTGCTTCTAACCATCTGTCTGATTCAAGATTCCACAAACAAGGAGCTATCTAGGAAGGAGATCATAAAGCAATAGAAAACTATTGTTCATTAGTGGAAATACATCTCAACAAAGCTATGACAATAAGGAAACATGCTTAAATGATGGTGGGGGTAGAATAGAAGAGTGGTGGCAGCAAGCAGTGATTCTGCAAGTGCCACCAATAAGGCCATATGGCCTTTTCAAGTCATTGGACAGGGAACACTTCTCAGTCCTATATATCTTATTTGGATTCTTGACAATCAATGAGGAAGCCTTGGGTAACAGAGCGGTCCACTTCATTTTAATAGGAGGATTACATGTTCTGGTTGGTTACCTGACAGCACTTTGATTCCATTTTAGCCACTTGAATGCCCTAAATGGCTTAAGCTACAATAAGGAGAGGGGAAAGCTCACAAACATGGACATTAATAAAAATTCTTAGCCGAGACCGGTTTGCTCAGTGGATAGAGCGCTGGCCTGCAGACTGAAAGGTCCCAGGTTTGATTCTGGTTTGGGGGCATGTACCTTGCTTGTGGGCACAACTCCAGTAGGGGGCGTGCAGGAGGCGGCTGATCGATGTCTCTCTCTCATTGATGTTTCTGACTTTCTATCCCTCTCCCTTCCTCTCTGTAAAAAAAAAAAATCAATAAAAATATATTTAAAAAAATAAAAATTCTTATACTAACTTATTGAATGATTTCAAGCAGGTAACGCATCCACATTCTCAGGGCCTCAAATTTTTCCTCCACATGTAAGGCAGCATAATGTTGGCGTTAGAAACATGGACTCTCTCGGCAGACTGCTTGGGTTCAAATACAACACCACCACCACTTACTAGTTGTGTGACCCTGGGCTAGTAATTTGATCTCCCCGTGTCTGAATCTCCCTATCTGCAAATTGTGGATGTTTGCAGAGTTGTTATAAAAATTAAATTATTTAATATACGCAAAGAACTTAGGACAGTAGTTGGTAAATGTGATATAAATGTTCACTGTGGGTATTATTAATGTCTAGTCAAAGAAGCAAATGGACCCAAAGTTCTGAAGTATTTCTAGAGTCCTCTTTCCTTCTAACCTGAGCCTCTTCCTGACCCTGGCTAGATCCTCCTTATAGGACACCCATACTCTCTTAACTATGACCTCTGGCTCTATACTCACACTTAAGATGCCTCCTCTCTTACAGCCCATCTACATGCTTGCTCTACCCACTTTCTGTTTAGATCCTGCTCCACATACCCTCACCATCTAAAATTTCTTTACAGCTGAATTACTTGTGGCATATATTCTAAAATGTAATTTTGTCATGAATGCAATTATTGCCTTCTCCACTCCACTGTTACATTGCTGAGAGCAGTAGTGGCTTTTCTATTTCCGGGATGCCCCACACTAAACTCGTGCAAAGAACTGAATGATTAACTGATATCAGAAGAGCAGGAGTTGAGCTTTTCTCAGAACCATTTCTGAATACAGTTAGCCTTGTGTGCCAACAGAAGTAGTATCAGTCTACCTGGTGCAATTGGACATGTTCAAGAAGATCTCCTTGTCCAAAATATTTCCCTCACTAGGCAAGGCACTCCAACATCACTAATCTGTGTGTGTCTTAAGCTTTATCCTCTTTCTGTAACTCTTTCAAAAAATGTAAATATTTATAGGATCTTATAAGATGAAATATGTAACAGGATTCAGGATGAGAATATGTGAAAGAGTAGTGGAAAAAACAAACAAACATGTAACAAAACGTCAAATGCCAGAGTTTCAATTCCTGGCTTTTCTAACTCCTATGGAGAGTTATATTATATAATTCCAAGGCTTCCTTTTGGCTTTAACCTTCTATGATTCTACAAATGAATCAAATAGTGAAAATTCAGGGGCACTGTTAGGTAGCTATAAAATTAGTTCTTGCTTGATAAACCATCTTTCATGACCTGAAATTGTTGATTGGTACAACAAACTCAGAAATAAATTTTGACATTTATAAACAACTTAAATACATTCACATTATTTCATCCAATAATCTCATTTCTGTAAGATCATTAAAAATACAGCAACTTTGCCGAGACAGGTTTGGCTCAGTGGATAGAGCGTCGGCTTGCAGACTGAAAGGTCCCAGGTTTGATTCCGGTTGGGGGCATGTACTTTGCTTGAGGGCACATCTCCACTGTGGGGCGTGCAGGAGGCGGCTGATCGATGTCTCTTTCTCATCTATGTTTCTGACTTTCTATTTCTCTCCCTTCCTCTCTGTAAAAAATCAATAAAATATATTTTTAAAAAATACAGCAACTTTTATGAAGACTTTAAATACAGTCATATTTTAGTATTATAAAATATTTATAATACTAAAAACAGAAGCAGCTTAAACGCTAAATCATGTAGAAAAGTTTAAGTAAACTGTATATTTCACTCACTTGATTATCAAGCAGCCTTTAAAAATAACAGCAGGGGAAAATGTTTATGCTATTAAGATAAAAATGTTAAAATACAAAAATTACATGTAAAGTATCCTCAAGTCTATGTAAAATAAACAAATCATAAGAAAATTATGCATAAACAATAGAAAGGAAATGTAATAATATAGTGGGACCTGGGTATGAATATTCTAATATAAGAATATAGTTGTTTTATAACAGAAATTACACTATTTATATAAAATACTCTAACAGAATTCAATATGCCATAAATTGTAAGATGGATGCTGATTTTGTGGACATTAAAAATGTCAGTAAGTTATGTCACACTATCCAACTTCAGTCTTACCAAAGAGTGACCTAAAGATGGTCAACTCTGCCACTTTTACCTAAATTTAGGTAAGTCATTTAACTTTTCTGAACTTCTCTTTACTATTTATTCCAAGTGAAAATAGAGGTTAATTGTATAATGAAACTTAGCACAAAGACTGTCTCATAGTAAGTTGGCTATTATTAGTTGTAATAATATTAAGTTTTCCCTTAATTTCTGTAGAGAAAACTTACTAGAGATTTTTGTTTTTTGTTTTGGATGGTGTTTTTTTAGAGTCTGCCTGAATATGAAGATGGGTTGGAAGTATGCCTACATCCATAATTTCACTTCTCTAATTTTACACTTTACTTACATTAATGAAAATAAAATCATGATATGAAAGAGGGGGAACTCTAAATATCAAAGACCAGAGAACAGGTTCTGACTGTGTATTTATTATAAAAAGATTTACTGTTCTATGTAGAGAAAAAAGCACGGTGTTTATGCAATTGAAAATTAGTCATTTAAACTCTGGATACCATGCCCCACTGTAGGATTAGAAGGGGCTTTCTCGGGCATTATCTTCCTCCCTAGCACTATTTTCAGGAACTAACAATTGCAATTCTTGGCATAAGTGGATTATAACAAATTACCTATTTGAACACTTAAATAGATTATATCTTAACACCTTTCCCCTGCCCATAAAAGATTTGAAACAGCTACATTTAAAGATAAAATGGAGAAAGCCAAATCAATGAATAAGATTCTGCTAACAGAAGAATTTGAGAAAAATGTTATATATATACCATATATACATACATATATATATATATTCAAAGGAAGTAGAAATAGTGAGGGTCTTTTATTGTGTGGGAAGCCAGTGCAAAAAAATGACATCAAAGTAAAGAAAACTCTCTCTCTCTCTCTCTCTCTCTCTCTCTCTCTCTCTCTCTCTCTCTTTCACACACACACACACACACACACACACACACACACACATCACATACACACACAATCACAGCAGGCAACATGGGCTGCCTAAACTTTCATATGCACATAAGAGATATTGAGCAATCTTAATTGCTACTGGGCATTAAAAATAGTCTCTTAGGACTTTCATCCTAAAGTATTTAAAGAACCATATAGATTCTTTGAAGAATGACTATACCATGTTTGGAAATTCTTGGAATCCAGAGTTTATGGAAATAAAGAAAAGATATAGTTACTACCTACCTTTTCAGAAAGGGTTAAGAGTCAATGTAGACATAAAATATAAATCTAATTTTACTCATAGGATGACATAAAAATAATTCAGCAATAAAAATAAAGCTAAGAGCAGCACAGTGTATTGAGTAACAATCAACACTACTTTATGAAGAGAAAAAATCCTGTTGATACAATGTAATCTTTATTGGTAATAGATGACAAGCTTAATGGATTTGGGGTAGCAAACAGCATAATATATATTGAACTTAGAAAGGCTTTTTATTTTGCTACTGGCTATGTCCTACTCATTAACTAGCTTGAAAAATACGGTTCAGATCATATACAATTGGCACTAGAGGATGATATTGACAAACTAGTTTTTGGTAATTCAATAAGAACCAGAGGCAGGAAAGCACTGTTGTTGTTTTTTTTAAGGTACTGACCTAAAGCTGATGCTACTTAATATGTTCATCAATACTTCATTGGGTTGAAAACAAAATATGCCTGTTAATTATAGAAAAATATACTAATCAATTTTAACCCAGAGGTAAGAACTTACATGATAGATAGTAGCAATTTTTTACCTCCACCTCCAACAGCAAAAGAAAATAGATCTAGAAAAATATAGCTTGATGGGCAGAGGAAGATAAGGCACTAGTCTTTGACACATACTATCTTTTAGGATAAATATAAAAGGAGGTCATGGAGAGTTAAGGTGGGAAAGCAAATAAATGATGGGGATCTCAGAGAAAGAGTTATTTATAGATACACAGATCAGGGTGACTAGTGGAAAAGGCTGAAAAGTCATTTACAAATATAACTGCAGGTCAGAATTTGATGGCAATGTGTGACTAGCAATCTATAAGCCTGTTGGGAAAAAGTACACCAGACCACAAATTGCTAAATATGTCTTAGGAGTGTGTTTAAGGCAACCGCTCAGCAAAGAAAGTAAAATAATCAGCTAAAATGGGTATCATTCATCATGGCAATTTTTCCTCTGAGTGTAAATAGTTAAGGAATTGAATGTGGATGGAGCCTTGATGGATGCTAACATGCAAGAAAATATAGGATACTCAGAAACGAAGAACATTAAACGAAATGTAGTATAAGAAGACATTCTTTTAACAAATTGAAAGCCATGATAGAAGGCCCCAGGGGGCCATAATGGAAGTGTGGGTAATTCTATGGATACAGGGATGGATCATCTAATTAGCAATCCTTATGAAGAAGGAAAGGAGCAAGAAGTAGGGTTGGCTAAAGTGACAATTTCCCAGATCTCTGGAAAGCAAGTTGGAATGATTTTACAAAAGCTCAAATCCAGCCAGGTCACAAATGACAAGTACGAAGATGTATATGACTATGTGTAAGTGTAATTTGGAAAGCTCTAAAGTAAGAAAGGACACAAAAGGTAAAGAGTAAACCATTCTTAAATTAGTTAAGGCCACAAAAAGAGGCTAAAGAAAAGAAAAACAGTCCTTCCATGCTGCCTCAAAGGATATGAGATCCTTCTTTTTTATTACTGCATAGTATTCCATGGTGTAAATGTACCATTCTTACTCATATGTGGAATCTAATGAACAAAATAATCGAATGAACAAAAAATAGATCCAGATACAAAGAAGCATGGAGAAGACTGTCAAATATCAGAGGGAAGATGGGTGTGGGTGTTGGGTGGAAAGAGGTCAACCAAAGAATTTGTAGGGAAGTATGCATAACCCATGGACACAGATAATAGGGTGGTGAAGGGCTTTGGTGGGGATTGGCTGGAAGGGCTCAATGAGGGAAAAAGGAACATATGTAATACTTTCAACAATAAAGATTTTTTTTAAAAAGAAAGGGAAAACGTAATTTTTTTAGGTAACCTTCTTTCTTTTCAGCCCAAGCCCTCACACGGTCCCTTGGAGAGCTACAGCCAGATGACAGCAAGGACAAACTTGTAATGAAAGCAAAATCTGTGGGCCTGAAAGATAATTAAATTAAGGGATGTTAGGAACACACTGTTGTTAATCTTCATTGCATGTAGTATTAGCAGTTTTATTTGTTATTGAGAATTATTTAAGCAACCGTGAAGCTTTGAGAAAATAAATTATAATTTTTATAAACCTAGTGTTATCTTTTAAAATACATTTATTTTCAATTTTCATAACTGCAGAGGATTATGCTAAGTGAAATAAGTCAGTCAGAGGAAGACAAGTACCATATGATTTCACTTACAGGTGGAATCTAATGAACAAAATACATCAACAAAGTAGAAACAGATTCAAAGAGAACAGACTGACAGCTCAGAAAGAAAAGGATGAGGGCTGGGTGAAAAAAAGGTAAATTTTATAATACATTAATACCTACTCATTATTAAAAATATAGAGAGGCATGCCTGGAGTGGCACAGTTGGTTGGGTGTCATCATGTGCATCAAAAGGTCACAGGTTCAATTCCATGTCCAGGTTATGGGCTCAATCCCCAATAGTGGGTGTGCAGGAGGCAGCCAATCAATATTTCTCACATAGATGTTTCTCTTTCTCTAAAAGTCAATAAAAACATATTTTAAAAAATATAAAGAGAAGTATATAAAACAAAATATGGTAGTGTTCATTCACATCGCCAATCTAAATCTCCACCACAGAGCCAGAGATAATTAGAATTATAAATTTGTCGTGTAACCTCCCAGGACCATTTTTTTATTTATACACACACACACACACACACACACACACACACAAATACACACTCAAATATGTAGACTAGAGTTGGCTTTTGTCAGTACATGCATTCCTTTTAAAAACTGCATATCCTTCCCTGGCCAGGTGACTCAGTTGGTTGGGTGTCATCCCATGCACTGAAAGGTTGCCAGTTAGATTCCCCATTACATGCTCAGATTGTGAGCTCTGTCCCTGGAGGGGAGTGTGCAAGAGGCAGGCGATTGATATTTCCCTCTCACATGGATATTTCTCTTTCTCTAAAAATCAATTAAAAATCTTTTTTAAAAGACCCTGCATATCTTCTGGTACTGATATGCATTTATTTAACCACTGGCCTAATTGATAGGCAATTAGATTGTTTTCCATCTTTTCTGCCATAAACAATACTGTTACGATATCTTTATATACATAAATTTGGTCACACATTTGCATATTTCTATAGAAGATGATACATTCCTAAAAGTGAAATTTCTTGGTTTACATATAAGATTTTTGATAGAAGCTGCCAGATTTCCATCTAGAAATGCTGTTACAATATCTCTTTTCATATGCCAGCAACAACCTTGAATATTATCTGTTTTTTTTTCTCCTATCTGAGAAACAAAAAAGCTATATTTTCATTTGGATCTGCATTTCCCCAATAGGGACTGACTATTCTGCATTAGCCAGGAAGATTAAGCACCTGTAAGTGTGTTGAATAGCCATTTACAGTGGTACCTCGAGATACGAGTGCCCTAACATACGAGATTTTTGAGATACGAGCCTTCGAGTGAGCGATTTTTGCTTTGAAATACTAGCAACATTTGAGATAGGAGTAATGGCGGAGATCGGCCTGCTGCACACGACCCACCAGTTTACCGCGACTCGAGCATCTCATAGTTTCCCAGGCCTCAAGGTTATGGAACGAATTAAACTCGTATCTCGAGGTACCATTGTATATGGTATTTTTTCCATAAATTGCTCATTCAAAGGCCTTTATTAATTTGGCTATTGGTTTGTTTTTCTTTTCTTTATTGGTTTGCATGAGGTTTTGGTACATTATAGATATTAACCCTTTTTCATGTGATATATATTTTTCTAGACTGTTATGTGCCTTTATCTTTTGTGACATCTTAAAACTATCCTATATAATACAAATCCAATATGCTAAGTGTCCATTCGTCCAGTTGTCTGTTCAACCAATCAAAGCATAATATGCTAATGATATGCTAAGGTCGCTGAATCATTCACTATGATGTGTACTGATCACCAGGAGGCAGATGTTCTGACTGGTAGGTTAGCTTGCTGCTGGGGTCTGGTCAATCAGGACTAAGCGAGAAGGGCTGGACATTCCCTGGAGCCCTCCCATAGCCTATCCTCAGCTGGCCAACCTCCTGTGTTCCTCCCCAGCCCCAACCATGCACCAGTGGGGTCCCTTGGCTGGGCCTGCACCCCCTTGCAATCTGGGACCCCTCTGGGGATGTCAGAGAGCTGCTTTTGGCCCAATCCTGCAAGCCAAGCCAAGGGACCCCACTGGTGCACGAATTCATGCACACGGGCTTCTTGTTTTTACTTAGGTTTTCCATGAAGAAAACCAACAATTTTAGAAAACTTCATCATTAAATTAAGTTTTATTTTGAGTAACATAAAATTTACCCCATTTTGCACTCTCTGTTATATACATACTAGAGGCCTAGTGCACAAACTTGTGCACAGGGGTGGGGGGTGTCCCTCAGGTCAGACTGCACCGTCTCCAATATGGGACTCCTCGAGGGATGTCCAACTAACTGCCCGTTTAGGCTCGATTCTGGTAGGATCAGACCTAAACGGGCAGTCAGACATCCCTCTCACAATCCAGGACTGCTGGCTCCCAACTGCTTACCTGCCTGCCTTCCTGATTGCCCCTAACCACTTCTGCCTGCCAGCTAGATCACCCCTTAACCACTCCCCTGCCAGCCTTATTGATGCCTAACTACTCCCCTGCCAACCTGTTTGCCCCTAACTGCTTCCCCTACAGGCATGGTCACCCCTAACTGCCCTCCCCTGCAGGTTTGATTTCCACCAACGGCCCTTCCTTGCAGGCTTGGTCCCTCCCAACTATCCTCCCTTGCAGGCTTGATTACCCACAACTGCCCTCCCCTGCTGGCCTGATCACCCACAACTGCCCTCCCCTGCTGGCCAACTTGTGGTGGCCATCTTGTGTCCACATGGGGGCAGGATCTTTGACCACATGGGGGCAACCATCTTGTGTGTTGGAATGATGTAAATCTGCATATTATTCTTTTATTAGATAGGATAGAGGCCTGGTGCATGAGTGGTGGCCAGCTGTTTTGCCCTGAAGGGTGTCCCAGATCAGGATGGGGTTCCCTTCGGGTGTGGGGCAGCCTGGCCAAGGGGCCTATGGTGGTTTGCAGGCCAGCCACGGCCCCAGTGACCCATGCGGAGGCCCTGGGACCTGGGATTTATTTATCTTCTACAATTGAAACTTTGTAGCCTGGAACCAAGCCAAGCCTCCTGCTCACTCTGTGGCCACAGCCATTTCTGTTGGGATTTATTTATCTTCTATAATTGAAACTTTTCAGCCTTAAGTGGAGGTCAAGGCAGGCCAGGGTGTGCAGAAAGCTTGGCTTCTTCCATCACTGGGGACAACCTTAGCCTCCTGCTCTCTCCAGTTCCATGGCTACCACCATTTTTGTTGGAATTTATTTATCTTCTATAATTGAAACTTTGTAACATTGAGTGGAGGCCTGGGCCTGCCGGGATGTGTGGAGAGGTTGGCTTCCTCCATCGCTGGGGAAACCCAAGTCTCCCTCCTGCTCTCTCCCTGGCCACAGCCATCTTGGTTGGGGTTAGTTTGCATACTCACTCTGATTGGCTGGTGGGCATGGCTGGTGGGCATGGCTTGTGGTGTAGCAGAGGTACAGTTGATTTGCATATTACTCTTTTATTAGACAGGATAAGCTAATCTTTTTCACCACTCTATAAAGGAAAGCCAAGCCAGGCTTCACCTATTGATGCATGCAATTTTTTGTAAAGCACTTAAAAATACTGTACCATCGGGGAATCCAAGATGGCCGCATAGGTAAACACCTACACTGCTGCCTCGCACAACAATTTCAAAACTACAACTAAAAGACAGAACGGACATCATCCAGAACCACAGGAAAGCTGGCTGAGTGGAAGTTCTACAGCTAGAAGGAAAGAGAGGGGCTCACGGAGACCCAGAGGAGCTGCAAAAAGCTGAGGTTCGGAGACGCGCGTGAGGAGAGAGCAGGTGCCGGAGTACCTGGCTGGCTTTCTCTGGGGGGAGGGAAACGGAGACTCTCAAAGGCATTGAACCCCTTATCCTACGACACTAAACCCCAGATCCAGCAGAAACTCATACGGGGGGAGTTTGGACTGTGATAAGGGAGAAGTGCACGGAAATTTAGGGGAGTCGCAAAAGATCAAAGGCCTGGTTGCACGCAAGGCACTGCACGCAGGACAGACTGCTGGCTTTCGAGAGTGGGCGGGAGACACACCCTCCCAACTGTGCCACTTCTGATTCCACTAAGCCCCTGTTTCGGACGAAACCCTGGGGACCTAGACTCGTGTGGTCCTGGTGCGCAGGGGAGCTGGAAAGGCAGCAGTCTAGAGGCACTGCGGCGTGCACGTACAAGGACCGCTCCATCCATTACCCAGTCACGTGAGACTCAGGGGCCGTGGAGGGCGGGGCCGACTGGAAGGCAAGGCGGTCCCTTAAGCCCTGAGACTCCACCCCTCTCAAGCTCAACAGAGGCTTATTCGGCTTTGTGTCTGGTATCATAAGGCTGAATTCAACACAGAAGTTTCCCCGGCATAGTGAAAATGCCGAGACAAGGGAAGGGATCACAAACAAAAGAAATGGAGGAAAAAAAAAAGACTGGATATAGAGTTCAAAACCACACTTATAAGGTTTTTCAAGAATATGCTAGAAAAGTTGGATAAATTTAGTGAGACCCAAGAGGAGATGAAAAAGGTCCAACTAAAGATGATAAAGGACCAAATAGAAATTAAATATACACTGACTGAAATAAAAAATATTATACAGAGTCCTAATAGCAGACTAGAGAAAGGCAAGGATCAAGTCAAAAATTTGAAATATAAAGAAGCAGAAAACATTCAACTGGAAAAGCAAGAAGAGAAAAGAATCCAAAAATGTGAAGATAATGTAAGGAGCCTCTGGGACGGCTTCAAGCGTACTAACATCAGAATTGTGGGGGTGCCAGAAGAAGAGAGAGAGCAAGATACTGAAAATCTATTTAAAGAAATAATGACTGAAAACTTCCCACATCTGGTAAAAGAAATGGACTTACAAGTCCAGGAAGCACACAGAACCCCAAATAAAAGGGATCCAAAGAGGACCACACCAAGACACATCATAATTAAAATACCAAGAGCAAAAGACAAAGAGAGAATATTAAAAGCAGCAAGAGAAAAACAGTTCATTACCTACAAGGCAGCACCCATACGACTGTCAGCTGATTTCTCAACAGAAACGATGCAGGCCAGACAGGAGTGGCAAAAAATATTCAACCTGATGAACAGCAAGAACCTACAACCAAGAATAATCTATCCAGCAAAGCTATCATTCAGAATTGAAGGGCAGATAAAGAGCTTCACAGAGAAGAAAAAGCTAAAGGAGTTCATCAACTCCAAACCAGTATTATATGAAATGCTGAAAGGTACTCTTTTAGAAGAGGAAGAAGAAAAAGGCAAAAGACAAAAAATTATGAACAACAAATACATATCTGTCAACAAGTGAATCTAAAAATTAAGTGAATTAAAAATTTGATCAACAGAATAAACTGGTGAATATAATAGAATCAGGAGCACAGAAAGGGAGTAGACTGATAATTCTCAGGAGGACAAAAATCATAAAGCATCAAACAGACTGTGAAATTACAGCAGAAAGATTAAAGTTAGGTGAGGTAGATAAGTGATCAATCAAAGGACATGTATGCATGCATATAAGCATAACCAATGATCACAGACACTGGGGGGTTGGGGTATGCCTGGGAGGGAGGGGGGAAATGGGGAGATATGTATAAAAATTAATAAAAATTAATAAAATAAAATACTGTACAATCACTTTGAAATACTAACCTTTTATGAGATTTTAACAAGGCCCTCCAGATGATATGCCTATCTTCAGGAATCATGCTGCTAACAGGTACTATGAATCCATCTATAACCTTTAAGCCCCAAACAGATGAGACAACACTTACTTGAAATGAGACTCTTGAGCCATCTTAGATTGCTGTTATTTTACTGTCCTGTACGAAACTTAAGTGGCATAAAGTAAATGAACCTCAAGAGAAAAGTTCATGGTTAGAGGGATAAAGCTTTGTATTGCATTCAACCCCTCAACCCATTGAGCATGTCCAGTGGCAACAAAATCTGTTATATAAAAAGTGTCAATTTACACCACAGTTTATTAGCTTGCTGCATAAGTAACAAAACGAAGACCTCATAACTGACTGTCAGATTTATAGATTCTATACCTGATACACATCACCAGGATTTCAGAGCCAAGTATGGCTACAAATAGGTTTTATTCATTCTCAAACACTGCAGATAACATTTTGGTAAAACGTTCAAATTCTCTG
The DNA here is from genome assembly GCA_011751065.1 of Lasiurus cinereus. Lineage (NCBI taxonomy): Eukaryota > Metazoa > Chordata > Mammalia > Chiroptera > Vespertilionidae > Lasiurus > Lasiurus cinereus. Next base: position 18,393,563 of record JAAGEH010000015.1, on the reverse strand, counting down.
GCTCTTCCACAGTGTTTAGATCCCATATGGAAAAACAAGAGAGCTGTAATATTTAGAGGACCTGGATTCCTCCTATTACTAGTAAAGTGTATACCATGTGCACAGTGACTGCACCATCGTGTGGCCATGCCTGTAAACTGCACATAACTTGTCAAGATCCTCTCTGCTTAAATTTTGTAAAAGGTCTGTTACACCTTATCTTCTCTTGTTCTCGTCCCAGCCATAATCCCATAATTGGAAAGGAAAAGCTATGCTAACAAGGCTCACCCAATGTCCAAATCCATCTCTCTCTCTCTCTCTCTCTCTCTCTCTCTCTCTCTCTCTCTCTCTCTCTCTCCTCTCTCTCCTGTCAAACTGTCTCTAAACTGTCTCAATGCCTTAATCAGTTAAGACTCAATCAGAAAATTTTAAAGTCAGATAAAGAGACTTTCAAAATAAATTCTTCACAAAGGTAACTATTTTCTTTAATCACCAATATCACCCATCCCTAATAGCAGGTCTATGTTTGATTTTTGAGCAATTCTGCTATAATACTAGATAGCCCCTGAACAATTATTAAAAAGCACAGGTAATTACATACATTTTGCTTCATCAGCAATATGATCCTAACAAACAAAAAAATCAGCTTAACCACTGCAGAAAAAAAAAACACCTTATTAGGTCAGTAGAATGGCATTTCTTCGAGGGATGTGATGATGTGGAATATTTAAATGTTTGGATTAAAGCACACTGAAGCTGATTCAGTTCAATAGGCAACTCCAATACACTCAAGAAGATTTGACTGAAGCTCATTATTGTCTTCTACTATAAAGACTAAGGAGTATTTGAGAGCTTGTAGGCTCCAAAGAGTGAGGGCTGAGTCAAGTTCATTGTGTTGGCTTAATGGGCCCACTTGCCTAGGCTGATCTAAATTTTCCAGTACACCCTTCCCTGTATGTTTTGGTTAGAGTGCTTCACAAGAGACATTCTCATGGGAGATGTGGGGGGCAAAAATGAAGCAGCAAACATGTCACAGTTCATAAATCTTGTGGCTTATCCATTTAAATTTTTTTTTTTTAGAAACTCCATACTGTTTTCCCTGGGGTGGAGGGGCAGGAATAGATTAACCAAAGAACTTACTAACTAGTATATGCACATATGTATAGCCCAAGAACATAGACAATAGTGTGATGAAGGCCGGATGTGAGGTGGGGGGAGGGAGACAATAAGGGAAAAGGGGGGACATCTGTAATACTTTTAACTATAAAGATAATTTTTTAAAAAACAATGAGTGATAGAAATGACCTCAGGCAACATATGCCTAACCCTATCAAATTTTCAAAAGTGTATATAAATCAAAGGATGACAAGATATTAAGCATTCACACAAAAGACTACTGTGCTGGGATGAGTTCTGAGATGAGCATTGACTGAAGGAAGCACAGAGGAGAGGTGATTACATCCAATTTGGAGGTCAGGGAAGACTTTCCAGAAGTAGAGTCTGATAAAGGAGCAGGGATTAACCATGATAAGAGAATGTATGTGTGTGTGTGTGTGTGTGTGTGTGTGTGTGTGTGTGTGTGTGAGAGAGAGAGATTGGGTGGGGGGACATGCAATGATAATAGAGAAGGCAAAAGTGAGGAGGATAAGGAATAGCATGGAATGCAAAGAGAACAGCATGTGCAAAATACCTAGAGGTGAGATGAATGATGATTGGGAAACTCAAATTGCTCTTCTTGGTTTGTGAATGGAGTGTGAAGAGACAGTATTGAGAGATGACACAGTCAAGTCAGCAAGGGCCAGATCATGAAAGGCATTTGGAATGACAGTCAAAGATATTCATTAATGTGCTTTATTTACAAAGATTCCACTTCGTTGGTTATATACCACAAGAAATTAAAATTAAATACATGAAATAATGCTAAAATTTAGTACTTATACTAAAGATAATCGCAATTTTCATAACAAAGATGGAAACATATGGATTGATAATGATATAGAATAACAGAAATTATGAGTACAGAGCTGAGTATACAATGTGCATCTGCTAAATAGTAATTCCTAGAATTATTGAAAATAGACACTGTTTTCATCTATCAAAAAGGGTATTTGCCGACTTTACACAGATGTTACTATGTCCAACAAAGTGCCTACCATGTATAAAATACAGCTGTAGACCCCATGAGGGAAGAGTGAGAGAAAAATATAAAAAGGAAAGGAAAGGAAAAAACTAGTTTCTGTAGGAGTTTTAGGTTAAAAAAAATACTCCTTTTAATGACAGAGAATCCAATTACTCGGTAACTTATCAGAATACAATGAATGGAGTGGGGAAGAATGTAAAACATTACCAAGAAAAACAGTGTATGTGTTCCATAAAATGTACTGAATGAATAAAACATATTAGTCAAAAAATAATTCCTTCTGGGCTATAAATGTTTACCTATATTAATCCAATCAAATTGCAAAGTACCAGAACTCTGTTCTAAAACACTTTGCATGTTTTAACTCATTTAATCATTACCACAAATCCATGGAGTAAGTACTATTATAATTTCAGTTTTACAAATGAGGAAAGTTAGGCTTGAAAAGATGAGGTCATTTACCCTAAGTAATACAGTTAATAAGGGGTTCAGCCAGAATTATGAACCCAGGGAGTTTTATTATTATAGTAGGAATCTCAGAGAAAGTTCTACTTTAGGCTGAAGGTCAACAGTCCATGGAATGAAGAGAGTGCAAAATAAATGGAAATGCTAAAAATCTTTTATTAAAATGCTAGAGGTCCAATGCACAAAACTCATGCAAGGGGCTTGACCCTTGCATCTCCAACTGCCTTGGTCACCCTTGCAGCCTCAAATGGCCCTCACAGCCCAGGCTTCATCCAGAAGGTCGTCCAGACATTTATTCAGCTGTTCAGTCTAATTAGCATATTAGCTCTTTATTATATAGGATTAACGTAGTGTATACCAAGAGAGATAGGAAATGGCATCTTAATTCTCCCACTAATTCCCTATGTGACCTTAAAAAAGTCACTTGCCCTTTCTGTGTATCAAGGTAAATCTGTAAAATTAGAGAAGGAGAGCAGAAATGTGATATGGGTTTGTGTGGTATGGCATTATAAGATAGGTGTGTTCCAGGCCGTACAACTAGTAAACAGAGGGTCTGAGTTGTTAGAGCTGAAAGAAATTTAAAAAAAATGCTTTCAGATGATTTCCAAAGAATTATTGCTACTCCATATACATCTTACCCACCAAGTATGGAGATCATAGCTCCTTCAATTTAGGGAAGTACAGTGTATATGTAGATCGATCTCTAAGAAGAAACACAATATATCAAGTTCCAAGGGCCCAACTCAGACTGATGACCAAAACCATTTTGTTGAATATTAAAACTATTCTCTAATGCCCTAGAGTTGAACCAGGAATAATACCTTTGGGGAAAAAAAAACAGAGCTATTGATCAAAAGTCCTGACATCAAGGGTCAAGGTTGACTGCTTTCATTTATGAGACCTAGAAGAATATTTATGGGACTAATAATACTGGGCTCAAGGGTCAGATGATTTCAGGCTGCCTCTCTAAGAGCAAAGGTATCAGGTGATTCCCTTTCAAGGATGTGGCCTGGATATTTGAGGGTCAGCAACAAGTGTTGAGCAAGGTGAAATCCGAAGATCCAGAAGGAAGCCAATTATTTTGTAAATATTCCTAATTGGGAAATAAGCCATTTATAATTAAATTTCAAAGAAGCCAGAAATGGTTTCCTAGCTTGTCTATATCAGGAGCTCAAGGCCCTCTATGACTATATGCTATTCTAGAGGAAGCTTCTGTTATAAAAGAGAACTCCATTTGGGATAAAATAAAGGCTTTGGAATCAGATGGACCTGTTGTAAAACTCAGACCCTCCATTTACTAGTTGTGTGGCCTGGGACACACCTCTCTGAACCTCAATTTACTTCTCTGTATAAAAGAACTAATAAAACTTACTCTTCAGCATTTTTACAAATAATGAGATAAAGTTTCTTTTAGAGATACATACATAATGAAACATATACATATGATGTCTAAGAATTACTTCATAACATTGTAGACTGTAGGAAACAAATGAGGACATAGATTAACCAAGATTGACAAAGAGTTGATAACTGCTGAAACTGAGTGATAAAGAAATCGGGGTTCATTGTGCTATTTTCTCTACTTTTATAGAGGTTTGAATCATCCTAGAATAAATGTTTTAAATAATGCATAAAATGAAGAGATTGAGCTCCGCAGTTCTAACTAGGTTTAATATGGGTTCCTGCCTCTAACTAACTGAATTATTGGGCAAGTTAATTAAGCTCATCTGGGTCTCAACATATTCCTCATTAAAACATGGAAGGTAATTATTCCTGCTTTATAGGGTGGTTGTGAAGATTAAATGAAGTTATGCATGTAAAAGAGGTAGTATTGCTCTGGAGATATAATACAATTTCAAAAATATTATCTATTGTTATTGTCCTTGTCTATTATTATTAATATTAGTGGCCCGGTGAACGAAATTTGTGTGTGTGTGGAGGGGTGTTCCTCAGCACGGCCTGCATCCTCTCTAATCTGGGACTCCTCGAAGGTTGTTCTACTGCAGGTTTACAGGGATCGGGCCTAACAGGCTATTGGACATCCATTTTACAATCTGGGACTGCTGGCTCCAGCTACTCACCTGCCTGCCTGCCTGCCTGCCTGATTGCCCCTAACCACTCTGCCTGCCAGCCTGCTTGCCTCCAATTGTCCCCTGTGCCAGCCTGCTCACCCTTAACTGCTCCCCTGCTGGCTTGCTCACTCCAAACTGGCCCCCTATTGTCCTGATCACCTCCAACTGATCCCCACTGATGTCCTGCTCACCCCGAACTGGCGCCCCTGCTAGTCTGCTTACCCCTAATGGTCCCTATAGTCCCATTCTGGCCTGATCACCCCCTGGCGACCCAAGGTCCCAGACCCTCCTTTTTTTCTTTTTTTTTTCTTTTTCAGCTCCTCCTTGAGCAGAGGCCAGGCCCAGCCAGAAGTAACTATCTAGGATTTATTTATCTTCTATAATTGAAACGTTGTGGCCTTGAGTAGAGGACATAGCTGGCCAGGGCAGGTAGGAAGCTTGGCTTCCTCCATTGCCCTGGCAACCAAAGCCTCTTGCTTGCTCCAGCTCTGTGGCCGGCCGCTATCTTGGTTGGCTTAATTTGCATACTCACTCCTGATTGGCTTGTGGACATGGCTTGTAGATGTAATGGAGTGATGGTTAATTTGCATGTTTATATTTTATAAGTGTAGATTAATATAGTAGTAGTAGTAGTAGTCCTGCACATGAACACATGTGCCAGTAGCTCGCTGCCACCCTCCAGTAGCTCTCTGCCCACTGCCCTCTACTCCTGTCGCTCCCCCCTTCCCCCTGCTCTTCCTCATAGCTTGCTGCCCTGCCCCCTTTTGTAGCTCTCTGCTGCCCACTTGTAGCTCACTGCCCCAACTCCTGCTGATCTGTGATCCAGTCATTACATGATTGGTTGTTACGTGTCAAGGTGTAATAACCATTTGCATATTACATCTTTATTATATAGGATTATTATTATACTAGAGGCCCAGTGCACGAAATTTGCACACAGGGTGTGTCCTTCAGTCCAGCCTGCTCCCTCTCCAATCTGGGACCCCTTGAGGGATATCTGACATCCCTCTCACAATCTAAGACTCCTGGCTCCCAACTGCTCACCTGTCTGCCTTCCTGATTGCCCCTTTCTGCTTCTGCCTGCCAGCCTTATCACTCCCTAACACTCCCCTGCCAGCCTGATTGATGCCTAAGTGCTCCCCTGCCAGCCTGTTTGCCCCTAACTGCCCTCCCCTGTGGGCCTGGTCACCCATAACTGTCCTCCCCTACAGGCTTGGTCACCCCTAACTGCCCTCCCATGCAGGCCTGGCTCCCCCACAACTGCCCTTCCTTACAAGCCCAGTCACCCCCAACTGCCCTCCTCTTCCAGCCTGGACACCCCTAACTGCCCTCCCTTGTAGGCCTGGTCCCTGCAAACTTCCTTCCCCTGGCTGGCCATCTTGTAGTGGCCATATTGTGTCCACATGGGGACACTATTTTTGACCACATGGGGGCAGTCATCTTGTGTGTTGGAGTGATGGTCAATCTGCATATTACTATTTTATTAGATAGGACAGAGCCTGGTGCATGGGTGGAGGCCAGTTGGTTTGCCGTGAAGGGTGTCCCATATCAGGGTGGGTATTCCCTTGGGGCATGGGGTGGCCTGGGCGAGGTGCCTGTGGTGGTTTGCAGGCCAGGGAAGCCCCCTGATGATCCAAGGAGAGACCCTGGTATCTGGGATTTATTTATCTTCTACAATTGAAACTTTGTAGCCTGGAGCTGAGCCAAGCCTTGGGCTCACACAGCCATTGAAACTTTGTTGCCTTAAGTGCCTGCCAGGGTTTGGGGAAAGCATGGCTTCCTCCATTACCAGTGGCAACCCCAAGCCTCCCTCTGGCTCTCTCTGTGGCCATAGCCATCTTGGTTGATTTAATTAGCATACCCACTCTGATTGGCTGGTGGGTGTGGCTGGTGGGCATGGCTGGTGGCCGTGCCTGGTGGGTTTAGTGGAGGTACAGTCAATTTGCATACTACTCTTTTATTAGATAGGATTACTAGAAGCCCAGTGCATGAATTTGTGCATAGGTGGGGTCCCTCAGACTGGCTGATGATCAAGATTGTCTTGCCCAGTCCCAATCAGGGCCAGCCAGCCTGGGGGAGGGTCTACAGGAGGTTGGCTGGCCAGGGGAGGTTGGCTGTGGCAACACACTGACCAACAGGGGGCAGCTCCTGCTTTGAGCATCTTTCCCCTGATGGTCAGTGTGTATCATAGATACTGGCCAGTCATCCAGTCATAACGGTTTTTATACACTTAATAGCAATAGTAATAGTAGTAGTAGTACTAGTACTAGTAGTAGTATAGCATTATATTAAGGACACAGAAGAGCAGTTGGTATGCAGTAGATGTTTAATAAATATTATTGATCATCATCATAATTATCTTCAGCATCACCAGCAGTTGAACTCTTCATATCTGGTCAGAATGCACCTTTAAGCTGAGCTCTCAATCTCACCAGAATGTTGGTAGATATGGGCATTAAAGTCTCCTGGCTGAATAAGAACTGTTTTTTCTTAGTGGAGTGAGGATGTTACAACTTTATCCAGCAGCTTAAGTTTAGAAATGTCCCTCCAGGAGCAAGACCAACTAAGTACCTCAAGTTGAGGTGTCAAAGCCTCCTCTACAGAGCTTCTGTGAGTAGGAGACAGTTTCAGATTAAAGACAGTTGGAGATATGCAGTTCTTCCAGTGGGCTTTATCATGGGGGTTTGGAGCAGGGCTCTCGGGCCTGGAAAAGAGACACAGTGGGAATCACTTTCATAAAAGAGCCTTTTCTGACCTCCCCTCTTGGCTTCCTGTTTTATTGGGCCTAACTCACAGTAAAGTGCTTAAGATAGGTTTGCCCAATGAATGGACTATAGAACATAATCGAGTTACCAGAAGCTGGACACTGGATTCATAAGTAAAGCTAGGGAAAATGCCTCCAGACTCAGAATGAGATTGTTTCTAGAGTCTGAGTCTGGCCTAGCCACTACATGGGGCATGGTGGCTAAAGCTATGGGAATCAAGCAGGGAATGAGAGTAGAGTTTCCAGTGTGATCTGAATGACCAATTTGTCATCATGCCTTATGGAGGTTCTATCAGCTTGAAATGTGCCTATCTTGGGTTGATTTTCTATGTTCTGTACAGACACATTCAAGGTGGAAACTTTCACCTCCTCTACTTGCCTGCTCTATTTAGTAGCTACTTGCACTTGACCCAAAGTTTATTAGTGTTCATTAAAACTCTATTAAGATGGCAATCAGCCTATGTAAGATTTTATATATAACCTATTACAATCAATGATATCTCAAAAACTCCAATTCAAATTCATTCTGGAAGGCCCAGTCCAAAAAAGGGAGTAAAGAACTCTAACTCTAGGGTTCAAACAGGGTGGCATTCAACATCAAGTCTGGGAAGAGAATTGGGTTCAAATTATAGAGAATTCAGTGCGTTTAGCTGAGTGTGGGCTTTCATTTGCTGATAGTAGAGAACCCCCAATGCTTTCTGAGGACAGTGTGGTAATCAGACATATCATTTAAGCAAGTAGCTCTCAAATTTTCCTAAGCATCTTAGAATCTCACACATAAAAAAAGAAGAACCTCATTTTGCACCTGAGATTTTGATTCAGAAGATCTGTAGGGCCCATGAAATCTTCATCTTTAAACAAATACATCAGGGAGGATTCTGAAGCTTCAAGTCCATAAATTATATTTCAAGTCAGTTTTAGGAAGGTGAGTGTGGTGGTTAATAAAGAGGCTGAGGATGTGAGAGTGTTTAAGAAGGTATTATGACCATCCAGGTGGGCAACAGAGAAACTTGACTTACAGTGGAAGTACTGGGAAATCCAAACAATGTCCACCCTCTCAAGTTCCTGGGAGTTTGAGGAAAGCATGGTTTCAATTGCAAATGGCTCTGGGGAACATTGAGAAACTACTGATGTCTGTTATATCAAGCTCGTTTTCAATAAATGTTATTTCTCTTGACTACTCAATGCTGAGGCATCTTACTTAATCTTCCTTCCTACCTGTGTAGCTTTGTGAAACCTAAATATGCCTCTTTAATCAAATTCATAAGTAGTTGCCATGTAATCCTAAGGACCTTGATGGGCAGAGGATCCTGCTATAGCTAGTTTCAAAGAGAGAAGACCTCTTTCAGGCCTGAAGAAAAAAACACTCATGTGTTTTAATTAATCCATGGAAAGGTTGGTTAGGATCAGCTCCAGTTGACTGGTTCAGTCCTACCAAGCTATGGTATAGCACTCTCTTTTTATACTTAATACATCCTCTCATGTTCTCTTAAGTCACATGAAATCCAGTGGAGCATTTTTAAATCACAAAAACTGTTAAACTTTTCTTAAGTCCAGTTAGGCACCATTAAATCTTACCAAGTTTAATGAAGTCACAAGATTTAACCAGGCATAATGAGCACTGCATTTATACAACTTAATGAGACTTGATGAGGATTATTGAACCATATCCTGCCCTTAAGGCAAAAACATCATAATTTTAAAATTCAAATAGCATAGAAGAAAAGTATTCTTTTCCTTTTTTTTTAAAGTGAAGTGAGCTACCTGAATTTACAAGCCTTGGGTGTCCCCTTCCCTGAGGGTCCTTCGTAACTGCTTAATCTGATAAATTATTATGTGCTAACTTTTAATGGGTTACTCTACTTCCTACTTCCTAGGCAGTATATATGCATTTTAATAGGGTATTCTGTACAGGCTGCTTGCACCCAGAGTACAGACTTGGAGTGTGGGAATTCCAGACACCAACGTAGACCTGTGATGGGGGCAGTTCAACCTTTGGACCTCTCTCAGATCTCATTGTAGAAACAGGTCCATACTCTGGCAATGCTGGGTGGAGAGCTGGGTTGGAAATGAAGGAGGCTTGTAGTGAGTCATTTTTGGCTAAGCGAAATAAAGTAGGTTCCAAATCAGCCAGGGACTTCAGATGATGCATTTTCATTGCTGAAGAGAGTATCAGTGACTCACTTGGCATTTTGTGGATTTTTCAGAGTACTTATCACTGGCTACATTCAAACGGGTATTTATACATTTAATTTTGTAACATTTGTTATATATATATATATATATATATATATATATATATATATATATATAGTTATTTTTAGAAAAGTTCTTTAATTGGTCACAGTAGGACATATACTACCTTTTGCTTCTTTTCTTGCCAACATTTTCAATTATTGATCTCAGAGTCAGTCATAGACACACATTAAGGCATCTAATAACAATAGCCATCATCATAATACTATCAAACACATATAAGGCTCATTCTGTGTCAAGTACTATTCCAAGTGCTTTAAAAATATAAACTCATTTAATTCTGACAACATCCCTCTGAAGTTGGAACTATTATTTTCTCCATTAACAGGTAAGGAAACTAAGGCATGGAGAGATTAGTGACTTCCTTAAGGTCACAAAACTAGTAAGTTATGGGATTGGGATTCAAACCCAGCAATATGGATCCAGGGCCTGTACTTGCAACCTATAACATCAGCAAAACTCAGTTTGGGGGCTTAGGGCAAACTATAAATTATATTCCTGTTTTATAGAAAAACCATGATATACTTTTGAACTTTTATTTTAAAAAATGGAAATTGAGTAACAATGACAACATGGTTTCATTTTTGCTATCAACATGATGTGTGTGTGTGTGTGTGTGTGTGTGTGAGAGAGAGAGAGAGAGAGAGAGAGACAGAGAGAGAGAGAGAGAGAGAGAGAGAGAGAGAGAGAGAGAAGAGAGAGAGTTGGGGATTAGGAGGAATATTAGATTTGAATGTGAATAAGACAAGGAGGTCTAGAAGAAACCACATAATTGCACTCATTATTTTGGGAGAGTGAGAGTTGTGTAGGTAATTTCACTTTTTACTTTACATTTATGTTTTAATTTTTTTAGAAGCATGTGATCAAAAACACACTGAAAAAATTAATTAAGCTTTTAACTATACTCTGTGACACAGCATTTGATTCAGACATCCATAATCCTGGGAGAAAATATCAGATTAGTCCCTATTCTCAAGCCTAATGCAGTGACTTTCATGTAATATACACTGAGTGGCCAGATTATTATGTGTTCAGAGATCATAATAATCTGGCCACTCAGTGTATATTCAGTAAATGTGTTATTGGGAAGTATGTTGTTTGAATCACACCTCTGTATTCTCTCAGACTCTGGGATCATTATAAACTCTGCCAAGATTTCACTGTTTAGGAAGTTTTAATTGGCTCTCCAACTCAAGAATTGACCAATTTTTTTTTTCTCTCCAGGGCAAGCAAGTAAATATTTTAGGCTTTTCAGGTCATAAGATCTCTGTTGCAACTACTTCTGCCTCTGTAGTGTGAGAATAGCCAGAGGAAATATGTAAAGAATGTGCATGATTGAGTTCCAAAAACTTTATTTACAAAAGCAGGTGGAGGGCTGCTTTTGGCCCAGGTCCATAGTTTTTGAACTTCTGCTCTAGCTATTAAGAATGGTGTCTCTTGTACTGAGAAACAGCTAATTGCTTTGTTTTAAAGATACTATTCTCGGGCAGTTTAAAGGGTTTTAAACATTTGTGAAGGTCTGATTGATGTATTATAAATTTACTCTAGAATTTTTAAGGTGTTGATGTAATTAGGATTACCTTATCCCACAATCCCATGAGGTTACATTTGGACTCAGAATGCACTGTGTCTTGTTAGACGATTTACAAATACTTGGTTTTGTTTGTTTGCATAGCTTTATCCTTAGTAAAACTGATAGAAATTCCTCAAGTCAGGGCAAGAAATCTGTGGGTTGTACATCACATCACCCTGGACTACGAAAATGACTTGAAGAGGGAACCCTCTTGTAAACTCTAGGCTCTGAGGAGGTGTGCTTGGCCATTCATCAGTGGTAACAAATGGTTCAAAACTCCAATGAGAATGTGGGTGGTGGGGGAGGCTGTGTCTGAGCAGGGGTGGGCTGTACCTGACCAGGAGGCATATGGGAAATCTCTGTAGCTTCCTCTCAATTTTGGTGTGAACCTAAAACTGCTCTAAAATAAAGTTTTGCCTTGGCCAGTGTTTCTCAGTGGTTGGGGCATCACCTGTGCACCAAAGGGCCTCAGATTCAATTCCCAGTCAAGGATACATACCTACGTTGCAGGTTCAATCCTTGGCCCCAGTCAACCAATCGATGTGTCTCTCTTACATCAATATTTCTCTCTCTCTCTCTCTCCTTCCTCCCTTCCTCCCACTCTGTTGGTCTCTTCTGTGTCTCAGGCATGGGGAAATTGTAGTTGTCTCAAACCTGTCATGTGATAATTTTACGTTTCTATACACCACCAGCCATGGAAGGAAATCCTCTTTGCACATGTGATAGATCTTGTAGACCTCCCACCCCTCCAAGATAGCCCTGCTCTTATTTGGTTATAACTCCTATGGAAAATCTTAAGTCCTTAGATACTGGCTAATGAATTAATTATTCATTATAGCTCCCCTCTGGGCTATCTGAATAGCCAATTTCTTAATAGCCAACCCTGAACTTGTGATCTGAAGCACAGTGCAGGTCTTCTACCTGTTCCCCACTTCAGTAATAGAGCCCAGATGGCCAAGGCTGCCCTCCTCAAGAGAAAAAAGTCTTTATTTTCTAAATATTTTATGTTCCTATTCACCATTCCTCCCAAGAGGTTGTGGGATCCTTATACAATCAGGACCTTTGGTCACTCAGTTATTACTCAACTAGAGACCTGATGCATGAAGATTAGTGCAAGAATGGGCCTTCCTCCCCTGCTGCCAGCACTACCTTCACTTGGACCCGAGCAGTCTTTCTGCCTTCACTCCATCCTGGAGATGCCTTTCCGCCTTCCCATGCTGTCTAGAGGACAGGAACTGCTGCAGGGGTATGGAACACCTGTTTCCAGCCCCACCCATGGGCACTCTGCACACATATGCACATCAACTCACCATCTTTGTTGGACTAATTTACATACTCACTCCTGATTGGCTGGTGGGTGTTGCAAAGTTACAGCCAATTTACATCTTTCTCTTTTATTAGTGTAGATAAACAGTTGATGAGCAAAATTTTCTAAGTATAAATAGTTTATATGCTGAGTATAGTTAAATTCTCCTTTAATCCCAAGGAAATAATACCTAAATTCTTTTTTGAAAAGGGCAAGGACAAATAATCCCCATCTATAGTCTTAACCATAAGTTTGGAGAAAAATGTACACTGGATATTATTAGAGTAACTTGTGTTCCATAAGTTTAAAAATCAACACTTTACTGCTTACCTTTAACTTTTCTCGTATGGACATAAGGGATAAATAAGAAATAAGGAGTGCTACTTTTTCTTCCTGCACGTTCTAAGACATGCACATATCTATTTTAAGGAATTTTAAATTAAAACATGCATTGATTTGCATAGTATAATAGTTTGAATATGACCCCTCCCTGAATTTTATTTGTTGAAACCCTAATTCCAATGTGGTGGTGTATGTAGTGCCTTTGGGAGGTAACTAAGTCATGACTGTGGAGACCTCATGGATGGGATTATCCCCTTATAAAAAGAGACACGATAACTAGTTAGCTGTTTCTGCCATGTGAGGACACAGCAAGAAGATGGCATTCTGCAAGGGATAACAGGATATTTACCAGAACCTGAGCATGCTATCCTGGCACCTAGATCTCAGCCTATAGAACTGTGGGAAATAAGTTTATGTTATTAAGCCACCCACTTTAGGGTATTTTGTTATAGCAGTCTGAGCTGACTAAAATACAATAGCAAACCTTTTCATTCATGGACAACTCTGTTTTACTCAAAAGAGGAAAGAGTGTGGATTCCCAGAGGAAATTGGCCAAAGCTAAGGCCATTTAGATTAGAATGGGCCATCTCATTTCCATATGAAGTGGCCAAGAGGAAAAAAGAAAACTCCTTGAGAAAAGAGAATTCTGTCTGTGAAGTCATAATTTCTAGAGGCTACATACCTCAACTATAATAATGAAATTACTCAGAGCCTGCAATTTAAACTTTATTTCATATCTATTGTTAAATTACACAAAATTAGTGAATGGTTTGTAAAGCTACATCATTTGGACAGATGTTTACAGTTGAAATCATGATGCTGACAAAAAAGTATATTTATAACATCCCTTATATACAATAATCAGTACAGACAGAAAAAAAAATGCACTTAATCTCTGCAAACCATGCACACCACAGCAACAACACAGAATGATTTTCTGAAACAAGCTTTTCCACTGGCTCAGGCTTCATCTTACTTTCTAACAGTAAATACCAGTTTTTAGAGCAAACATTATCAATTAAAATGAAACAAATTTGAAATACCACAGTGATCTACAGAGTCTTTATTTTAAAAACACAATGTACACAAAATAGTTTCACTCTAAAATACTTTGATTTGAAAGTATGTTTTATTTTTTTTAAATTCCTTTCAGCTTTTTAGTTCTCAGAATTCCCAGGACTGCAATACTGTCAGATAAAGCAAAATTTAGGAATTTTGGCACAAGCTCAGAATCAAAAAAATTTATTTTCAACTCAAATACTCAGCTTCTTGTTTAGCTTGTGGCCATATTATTACAGATGAAACTAGATCATGCAAATGAGCAGATTGTACAAGATGTATCTTATGGTCACACTTCTAAGCATGGCCCTTATGAAAGTAAATGCCACTTCCAGTTGCCTTGTTTGATCAACAGCAAAGGGGTTAGTGTAAGTTCTTACAAAAGTACAACAAAATCTGTAAAATGCTTCATAGAACAGTGGGTTATGTACTTTTTTTTTTTTTTTTGCCCTGATCAGGTCATAATCAATACCCTAAAGTAAATATAGACTAACTTTCCTCAACTTCTATGCTGATACTTAACTTCATGGCAGAACACTGTCTCCTTTGGTTCTTTCTTAAAGCAAAACCTGATAAAGGGTTAACCTCAAAGAATCAAGGTACAGCATTTGGTGTTATTGAATAACTGGCTATCCTAATGCTTACTCTACCATTGTTTTTATTGTGTAATTGTCTACAATCTGTCAACACAAAAAAAGAAATAATGGGCTAGAAATAGCCAGCCCAAGTGGAAACATTACAATAAAAATGTACAAAAGTAAATAACAACTCATTCACATTCAGGTTCAATTCTATTTGATCAAGAATAACTTTAGCAATATTTTTAGACATATTATCCTGTTCAAGAGTTTCTTGATAAGGACTTCACTACACAAATATTGATAAGACAATTCTATAGAAAATCCTGACTTTTATCCAGGATTATATGTCACACAATAAATTCAGCAACACAACATTTAGATGACAAAGGAAGATTTTATAAATGGGTTAGTTTGGAATGAGCACAACTCAGAAGCCTTAAAATGAATGAGAAGCAGCGCCAAAAGATTCCAGAATTGTTGACATTACAGTGCCCAGAAAGTATCTGGAAATTATGTCTTTACATTGGTATTCCATTTAGAATAAAAAGTGTTTTGTTATATGAGATACACCCTGTTTAAAACCTTTGAGAGTAGAAGGTAGAAAAAGTTTAAAATTTTAAGTATCTTTTAAATAACAAGATATGGTCCTGTTCTACTTGAAAAGCCAATACTTTTACATAAAACTACCTGTCTGGGATAGAAATTTTTCATTTTGTACATTTTGGTAAAATGTAGAAAATGAAAGGTTGTATGTTTAATTTTAGGCTTTTTATGTTTATATTCATGCTAACCCCTGAAAAAAAATGCTTCTAAGACTGAGTTTTAATAGTGTATCATAATTTAAAGTCCATTTTTTAAGCAATAAGTTGTCACATTTTGTTTTCATTTTGTCTTTATAACAAATTTAAGAACTTCTTACAATATCTAAAGAGCAATTTCTCTTGAGTCTGGTTTGGCTTTTGGATTGTATAAATACTCCAACAAACCAAAAAAATAGTAGGGGGGCCAATTTAATTACATACTGAAATTTGTTCTACCCACGCACAGTATAATATTTAATTGAAAGGCAACTGTAAAGGCAACATCTTAACTTTTATTAGCTTCCAAACTGAAGGAAGCAAGATGTGTTTGGACACTCATCTTTTCAGATTTGCCATATTTTTACTGGCGCTTTGGGATAAGTGAGCAAAAGCCTTTGTGAGCTATTTAACGCCATTTCTCTACACTGCCTATGTAGTCATTGGTGCCATTGCTGGTGTTGCTATCGCTCTGCTCTTGGCCTGGGTTCTGATTCGGGCTTTCCTGATTCTCTTTCTGGATTGAATTCTGACTCGAACTCTGAGTCAGATTCTGAAGGAGATTCTGAAGCAGATTCTGAGTCATGTTCTGATTTGCATTCATATTTGGGTTCTGACTCTGATTCTGGCTCTGGACCTGACCCTGGCTCTGGAAATGGGTCTGAAGGAACCTTCCCTTCAGGAATTTGCGTTGTTCCTGACGCTTCCGCCTAGCATCCTGATGATCCTTCTGCCTCATAAACTGATACCTTTGCAGAAAGAGATCTTTCGCATAGCTGTACAATTCCATATCCAGAAAATTCAGTCCCTCAATTCGCTTTTGGATTTCCTCATTGATTTCTACACTAGAGGCCCTAGTGGTATTATATTGGGTAAACGGCGAAATGAAGTTCATGTTGAAGGTTTTTTCAAACAGATATTGGGTCTTCCGCTGAAACTCAGTTAGGCCGAAGAATGCCATGTGCTTCAGATTTGATTTGGCACTTTCTAGGAGGACCTTATTTCTTTGCTTTTCGGGCATGACAGAGAGGTTGTAGCAGCCTACGAGGGTCAGGTCAGAGAGCATGCGCACCTGGCGGTTGTTGGCCAGATTATAGGGACAGTCCATGAACTCTTTCAGGGGGCAGCCAGACCAGTCATCACCAGTGTAGCAGCTGGGCAGCTCTTCAGAGGTTGGGGTCCTTCCATCACAGACATGCAGGGATGCTTTCCATGTAGCCCCTCTCTGGACATGCCTCCACTCACTCAAGTACCGTGACACTGGGTCTCTGAGGATGGTGATATAGTGGAAATTCCTATGGAAAAAGCACAAAGACCAATAGTCAGGAATGTGGGTGACATAGTGGCATCAGGGAGGTGTAAGGCATATGCGATGTTCACTGGCTGGTAAGGAAGGCAAAAGGGGAATGATGGAGAATTGGTGGCATTTGCCCTGTGAACTGTGCTGTAGTCTCTCCTCTCTTGAGTTTCACTAGTCTGTGCAGATAGCTAATTCTTTCATCTAATTTGCTGGTATCAAAAGTTTAGACCTAGGACACCAGTCTTGTCATGCTTCATTTGCCCTCTGTTTCTTTCTCTCCAAACAATGACAAAATCCTTTCAGTGGCCCCATTTGTTAAGTAGGCAACCATTTTATTTCAAACCACTACTGGCAAACTCCCATTAAATGATCATAAAATGGAAACTCAGTAGAAGTAAGTGATTTTACTGAAGTGATATGGAATTGATAGTGAACATAAATTCTGATCTTTTTTTGCTAAATACACAAAAACTTTTTTCTCAATATCCAGTCTAATCAGAATATCATCTCATTTAAAAATATTTTTATTGATTTCAGAGAGAAAGGGAGAGGGAGAGAAAGATAGAAACATCAATGATGAGAGAGAATCATTGATTGGCGGCCTCCTGCATGCCTTCTACTGGGGATTGAGCCTAATCACCCAACTAAGTAAGTCTGCTGGCTGATGTCTTCTGAGTACATGTTTCTACCTAGTCTTGGCCTTTGGGGCACCCTGGGAGCTATTGTATAGGCCTCTATTCTGTGCCTGGTGTTTCCTCTAACTGCTATAACCTTTCTTCGACTGGAAAATTCTACTCATCTTTCAAGTCTCAGTCCAAGTACTATCTCTCCTCTGAGAAAATTTACTGCAATCCTTGCTGTCAGCCATCACCCCTTCCCTGTGTCATATAGCACTTCCACACTTAGCCTGTACTAGAACACTTTTGATACTGAATTGCAATCACTTGTTTGTATTTCTGCTTAAACTATGTTTTCTAGGACAGGGGCTCTGTGCCATCCTAATATATAAAAACTCTGGGTCCATTACATCCACAATAACCAGGAGGCTTGAGCAACTGGAAGTCAGTCTTGCAGTCAGTGCTGGGTTGCCATGGCGACCCACCACTGACTACTACAGCTGCAGGCATAGTGACCCAGCATTGACTGCCAATGGGGCTGCGAATCAGGCCTGGAGAGAGGCATGAAGAGAGAAGCAGGTTCTGATTTATAGCCTCTGTGGCAGCTGTTGATCATCACTTGCCTCTCTCTTATTTTCTGGGCCTAGTCAGCAGCTGTACCTCCATTTCTCTCCAGGCCTCCACCGGGGCTGCTGATCAGCCCCACCTTTCTGATCAGGCTCTGCTGATAGTCCCAGAAATGCTGACTGGCAAAGAAATCACTGAATCATAACTAAATCTGAGTGAACTGTGAGGAGCCAATGGCTGCCTAGGAAGCAGAGCTTTTGCGGCTGACTGGCATAGAAACCAACCAATCAGAACCAAATTGGCCGGGAGAGAAGAGCAGTTGGGGATAAGATCAGGCCTACAGGGGAGGATAGTTGGGGGTGAGACCAGGTCAGCAGGGAAGGGCAGTTGGGAGAGAGAGCAGGCCAGCAGGGGAGGGCAGTTGGGGGCTAGATCAGGCCAGCAAGGGAGGGCAGTTGGGGGCAATGGGCTGGCAGGGAAACAATTAGGTGTTTATCAGGCCAGCAGGGGAGTGGTTAGGGGGTGATCAGGCTGGCAGGTAGAAGCAGTTAGGGGAAATCAGGCAGGCAGGCAGGCAAGTGATTAAAAGCCAGCAGTCCCAAATTGTGAGAGGGATGTCTGACTGCTGGTTTAGGCCCGATTGCACAGTTGGACATCCCCTGAGGGGTCCAAGATTGGAGAGGGTGCAGGCAGGATTGAGAGACCCCCCCTCATACATGAATTTTGTGCACTGGGCCTCTAGTAAAGCATAAGAAAATTTTATGTCAAAATTTAGATAATGTAGATGAAATGGACAAATTCTTAGAACACTCAAGTTACCTAAACTAATTCTAGAATGCTCCTTGACCAGATGGCCTCACTGGAAGCAGATAGGCATCGATCAGGTTGGCAGGCAGGCAAGTGGTTATGAACCAGCAGTCCCACAGGGATTGGGTCTAAACTGGCAGTCAGGCATCCCTCAAGGAGTCCAGATTGCAGAAGGTACAGGCTGGGCTGAGGGACACCTCCCTCCCCACCCCCACCCCCGCCCCAGTGAACAAATTTCATGCACTGGGCCTCTAGTCCTCTATAATTCTCACACCATCCATTCCACCTTTGTACCTTGGCCTTTACACCTGGCACAAAGCAGAATCTCAGTAACTCCTTCAATTGCTTATTTAATTTACTATTCTGGAGTACTTAGAAACTAAAAGGATATGCCTGATCATATAAAAACTCTGGCTAATCTTCTAAGTGCCTTGCAAAAATTACAGAAGAAAATTTTAATCACTTTCCATGTTTTTCTGGAATAAACAAGCATGAATACAGAAGCATCTGGGAGTGAAGATGAAGAGGGGGCCAAGACCAACTTCACCTATTCTCACTGTTTTTCCTAGGAACTGACTTAATGGCTGCCACTAAAATTCATCTCAGTGAAGACACACTGTTAATGAGTAGCAGCTTTTGTTCCCTAGCAGCCTTTACCACAAAAGTTGACTATTCCCAAGGGCTTTCTCCTTCCACTCCAAGCTTTTGTATTCATTCATTCATTCATTCATTCATTCACTCAGTACATAGTTATCAAGCCTTTATGCTAGGCCTCAGGTGATAACTTAGTGACAATTAGTCTGCTTATTTGGGAAAAGTGAAATTTATGAAGTTCAGTGACATATTTGGATTAATCTTTCAACCAGCTTTTCCAGGTATGCATTATAATGGGGGCTGCTGGGTGTTTTGAACCACCATAGTGGAGTCACCTTCATGCTTAGCTGACAGTCCTTCCCTAGTATATATTCCTGATTTAAGCCTACAGCGACATCTTCTGGTAAATCCTAGAGTGCACCCCAGTTCCAGTCTGAGGTGCTCCTTTCTAACAACTCTTCCTAGTAAAGTATAAGAAAATTTTATGTCAAATTCAGAGCAGATTAATCACAACCACCAGGGTTAGTGTCAAGAACAGTGATTTGTAAGTACCATTCCCACATGGAGAGAGAGAGAGAAGACACCATAGAAAGGCAGAGACAGACATTCCGAGTCTTCATATTCTGGATGTATGACTCCTTTCACTCCCAGGTCCCTAGTGCCTGCATTAGATGAATGAAAATCAATGTGGGCGAACTCAGTCTCTACACTGTAGGTATTATCTTGGCAGCAAGAGAAATTAGAGGGGCCTCAACATAGGCATGCATGCAGGTGTGCATGCATACACACTGCCCTGGTGATAACAACCACCCTACATTCAGATGGCAATAGTTCTGGAGATTCAGTGATTGTCAATGGCCCCCTTGCTCCAGGGAAACCAGACCCAGAGGCCCAGATTGCCATAACTGGAAACACTTAATGCTACTTGAAAAATGATCTTATAAGTTAAAAGGAAGATCTGCTAAAGGGCAGGTCTCCATGAGTGTCCAGTGGCCTCCAGAGTTGCATAATGTGATGGTATTGAGGAGGCAGGTAAGAATAAAATCTGGGAGGTTTAGCTGGGCAAAGGATCCAGGATGCCAATTCCTCAGAGTGAAGAGTTGTTAAGGGAACATTAGTGAAGCAGTCTTTCCACCCACAGCAAATAGCAATAAGAAAGCCGAACCTTATGGGAATGAATTGGGAATCAAATAGGCTCAGGGACATGGGTAGAACTTTTCCACTGGTTAGTTTAGTTTAAACACCTAATGTGTGCCCGGCATTGAGACAGGCATGGGGGACAATGACAGGAGTAAGAGATGGGAACCTAAACAGAGTATCCTATCTAATAAAACATTAATATGCAAATTGACCATACCTCCACTACACCAGCTACACCAACCAGCCAATCAGGAGCTAGTATGCAAATTAACCCCAGCTAAGATGGCTGCTGCCATGGAGAGAGCAGGAGGGATGCTTGGGTTTCCCCAGCGATGGAGGAAGCCAAGATTTCCACCACCCTGGTGGAACCAGGCCTCCACTCAATGCTACAAAGTTTCAATTATAGAAGATAAGTAAATTCCAACAAAAATGGCTGCTGCCACAGAGCTGGAGAGAGCAGGAGGCTAGGGTTGCCCCCAGTGATGGAGGAAGCCAAGCTTTCCAGAGCCCTGGCCTGCCTTGGCCTCTGCTTAAGGCTACGAAGTTTCAATTATATAAGTTAAATGAATCCCAACAGAAATGGTTGTGGCCACAGAGCGAGCAGAAGACTTGGCTTGTTTCCAGGCTACAGAATTTCCATTGTAGAAGATAAATAAATCCCAGATATCAGGGCCTCTGCTTGGGTCACTGGGGGCGGGGGGAAGGGGAGGAGATGGCCATCCTGCAAACCACCACAGGCCCCTCACCCAGGCCACCCCCCAAAGGGAAGCCCCACCCTGATCTGGGACACCCTTCAGGGCAAACTAGGAAACCCCCACCCTGATTTGGGACACCCTTCAGGGCAAACCAGCTGGCCTCCACCCATGCACCAGGCTTCTGTCCTATCTAATAAAAGAGTAATATGCAGATTGACCATCATTCTAACACACAAGATGGCTGCCCTTATGTGGTCAAAGATCCTGCCCCCATGTGGACACAAGATGGCCACCACAAGATGGCCTGCATGGGAGAGCAGTTGTGGGTGATCAGGAAGCAGGGGAGGGCAGTTGGGAAGGACCAGGCCTGCAAAGGAGGGCAGTTAGTAGAAATCAAACCTGCAGGAGAGGGCAACTAGGGATGATCTGGCTGACAGAGGAGGGAAGTTGGGGACGATTGGGCCTGCAGGGAAAGGCAGTTGAGTGGAACAAGGCCTGCAGGGGAAGGCAGTTAGGGGCAAACAGGCTGGCAGGGGAGCAGTTAGGCATCAATCAGGCTGGCAGGGGAGTGGTTAGGGGGTGATCAGGCTGGCAGGAAGAAGTGGTTAGGGGCAATTAGGAAGGCAGGCAGGTGAGCAGTTGGGAGCCAGCAGTCCTGGATTGTGAGAGGGATGTCCGATTGCCCATTTAGGCAGGGCATTTGGACATCCCTTGAGGGGTCTCCTATTGGAGAGGATACAGGCTGGGCTGAGACACCCCCCACCCACCCATGCATGAATTTTGTGCACTGGGCCTCTAGTCTATATATATATAAAAGCCTAAGCAACCATTACAACTGGAATGACCAGTTAACCAGTCACTATGATGCACACTGACCACCAGGGGGCAAACTTTCAATGCAGGAGCTGCCCCCTGGTGGTAAGTGTGCTCCCACAGCCAACCTCCCCTATTCCCCTCCCTAGCTGGCTGGACAACCACCCACCTGGCCAGCTCCCCCAATTGGCCCTGATGAGGGAGCCTGCCAGCAAACCTCCTGAGATCCCTTCCCAGCTGCCCCCCCAATAGGTCTCAATTGTCAGCCAGGCCAAGGGATCCCACCTGTGCATGAATTCATGCACCAGGCCTCTAGTTTCAATATAATGCTAGGCAAGTACAAGGCACAAAAAATGCAACTTGCAGTGATTTTTAGCCTAAACGGATGAAAGAAGAAGAGTTTGTGTAACTTATTTTGAAAAACAAGTAAGAATTATATGAGGCAAGAAGAGAGAAATGGAGTATGAGGCAGAAAGATCAGCATGAGCAAAGGCACAGAAATATAAACTACCATGTTATGTGTGGAAGAAGTGCATTAAAACGGATGGAAATTTCCAAGATGGTGGCAGGAATTGAGGGTGAAGAAGTAGCAATAAACCTGGTTATGGAAGGCCTCAGATGCCATATTTAAGAATTTAGACTTCTGTGGGTGACAGGGAGGCTTTTAAAAGGTTTTAACTATCCTCCTCCTTTCCTCTCTGTAAAAACTCAATAGAATAAATTTTAAAAAAATAATAAGCTGAAACCGGTTTGGTCAGTGGATAGATAGAGTGTAAGCCTGCAGACTGAAAGGTCCCAGGTTCTATTCCGGTCAAGGGCATGTATCTTGATTGCGGCACATCTCCAGTAGGGGGTGTGCAGGAGGCAGCTGATCGATGTTTCTCTCTCATCGATGTTTCTAACTCTCTATCCCTCTTTCTTCCTCTCTGTAAAAAATCAATAAAATAAAGTTAAAAAAAAGGTTTTAAGCAGGGAAGTGTCATAATGAGATCTGTGTTTTAGAACCATCACTGTGTATGGTGTGTGAAGATGGAATTAGAGAAATTAACTTAGGTTACTGTAGAAAACAAGACCAAGGAAGAGAGGCAGACTAGAAAAATATTTGAAAGGTAGAATTAATAAGACAAAATGAATGTAGGTGAAAGGAAGGAGAAGGGATTAATGATGCCTCCCAGATCTCTTTGAAAATGTCAGAAGTGCATGCAGGACATTTAAAAAGAGAGTTGAATGGATGGATCTAGTACTCAGAGAGTGGTCTGGGCTTAAGATAAAGATGTGTTGTCTGCAAGATGTGGTAATTTCAGGCTGTGAGTACCTGTTTAGTCTTCCTTCCTTCCTTCCTTCCTCCCTTCCTTCCTTCCTTCCTTCCTAATTCTCACCCAAGGATATTTTTCCCATTGATTTTGGGAGAGAGAGAGAGAGAGAGAGAGAGAGAGAGAGAGAGAGAGAGAGAG